>CP136057.1:400144956-400744956 GCA_032464435.1 Aegilops umbellulata
TTTTGGGACGGAGGGAGTATTTCATTGGATTTAACATGACATAGTACTAATTTGTTTTAGTATGGCTACTAATTTTTGGATTAAGAATATTTTTTCCCTGGCAAAAAATTACGAATTTTCAAAAGTTCCCACATATTTAGTTAATTTTTTTAACCCTGGTACTAACCAGAAAATGGGCAGCAATTCTAAAAATGGAAAACGGGCTGCAATAAATTCCATATGAATTAGAAAATGAGTAACAATTATAAAAATAATAGCAAATGGGCTGTACACGCCACAGATTTCGAGGCTGACTTGTTTACGCAAGGCTTTGTCAGTCAACACACGATTCTAGCAGCAGTGACTGTTGGATGTCCATCCAACGGCCGACGTGCTTCTCAATCTCTGATCTTCCTGCTCCACCCGCCTAAACTAGCACCGGCGGGACTGCCTGCTCCCTTCTCTTTTGGCCCGCTGTGATGCCGCGCAGGCTTCTCCGGCCCACCCTACTCCCTCCGCTGGGCTGGCCGCACGCAATCAAATACCTCCTTATTACGCGAAAAAATGATTACTTCCATTGACATCTGGGGCGCACCGGTTGGGAGGCTGACCTATGGGCCTACTAAGTTGACGCGTATGCATGGCTTGTCAACTTAGTCAACAAACGATTCTAGCAGCAGTAACCGTTGGATTTGAATCGAACGGTCTTGCTGCTTCTTCAATCGCTGCTCTTCTTGCACCAGCCGCCCAAACCAGCACCGGCGAGACCGCCTGCTCTTGCCTCCAATGGCCGGCTGTACTGCCGTTGAGGCCTCACCGCCCCCTACTACTCCCACCGCTAGCCAGGCCATGCGGCGACAACAGCCTCACACAGTATCCGAACCACTGAACCCTCATACTCCTCTCCGCATGGGCATCCACTACCGCGTCTTCCCCTTCCTAGGCCTCACCGTCGTCCACCGCCTTGGTGCTCTCGGCTCGGCGTGGTCAATGTGGTCAACGACCGACTTCCATCGGAAGAGTACTGTACCTGGAGAGGCTGGCAGCTGGGTCCACGGCCACAACCCAGTTTTTCAGCGATTTGCCAAGTAAGTCGCTTTGTTAGGCCTGTTGGGCTGCAAATCTTTCAAGACGAGGAGAGCTTCATTCGGCTGGCCGAGAAAATGGCCTATCAGTAATGAGAAATGGGCTGTACATTTTTAAAACACGTCAAACCGGCAATTAGTTTCAAATTTCTTTTTTTTTCATTTTGAGATTTTAAATTGCATTGATATATATTTATTTTTAAAATCAGTTTGAACGTGACTCGAAATTTCGGGATTAAAAAGAGTTTGGACGCACCGAAATATGCAAAATTTCATATAATTTCTTAACGGTGGCCACAATATGGGCTGTAATGCTAACAAAAAGAATATGGGCTCCAAAAAACCTTAAGAATTAGCAAATGGGCTGTAAATTATTAGAAATAATGGCAGATGGCTGTATGATGTTTTCCATAGATTTTAGCCTTTCCTAAAAAAAATGTTCACGCACAAGTAGTGACTCTTGGATGTCCATCCAACGGCCGTCGTGCTTCTTCAATCTCTGCTCTTCCTGCTCCAGCCGCTCAAACAAGCGCCGGCGGGACTGCCTGCTCCCTCCTCCCCGCGGCCGGCTGTGCTGCCGCGCAGGCCTCACCGCCCCATCGTACTCCCATCGTTGTCCTAGCCATCCCTCTACTCACCCACACCTAGTTCAAGAGATTCAATAGAGAAGACATAGCTATAAGTGAATGCTGTAGAGGACATAATACTTATATATATCAGAATCCAACCAAGTCAACATAGTGAAGATAATCAAGAAGACATGTAGAAACCGAAGACAAACCAAATGCGAAGACATAGCTAATGTAATGCCATGAGAAAAACACTTCAAACAGAAGAATTTGGTGGTGGCGTTACCCACCATATAGGAAGTATTAGACCCAGACACGGCGCACAATTATCCTGGCGCTCCGAAGTCAAATTCCACGTTAATGTATTCACACTTAGAATGTAAGTCTTCATTGATTGAATATATACTTTACTTTGTGTGTTGCACATCTAAGTCATCAACATGCATAAGTGTTAGGATGTGTGCCTGATCACAGGACATTTGAGGATTCCAAGATATTTAGCTCACACCATAACTTGCAAAACCTTTTCTCGTCCAAGGGCTTTGTGAAGATATCTTCCAATTGCTCTTCAGTGTTGACATGTATGATATCAATATCTTCCTTCATGACATGATCTCTGAGAAAGTGATGACGAATTTCAATATGCTTTGTCTTCAAGTGCCGAACTGGGTTGTTGGCAATCTTGATGGCGCTCTCGTTGTCGCAGTAGAGTGGTACTTGTTTCAGATGGATGCTATAGTCCTTGAGAGTTTGCTTCATCCATAGAAGCTGACGCAGCAAGATCCAGCATCAATTTATTCGGATTCAGCAGTGGAGAGTGATACACAGTTATGCTTCTTTGAAGACCAACAGACAAGTGATCGTCCCAGAAAGTGACATGTGCTGATGTAGACTTGCGATCCACCTTGTCACCAGCATAATCAGCATCCGAGAATCCAACCAGATCAAACTCTGAGCCCTTTGCATACCATAATCCTAATTTTGGGGTGTAAGCCAAATATCGAAGAATTCGCTTCACAGCTAAGTGATGTGATTCCTTTGGTGCCGCTTGGAATCGAGCACACATGCAAACACTAAGCATAATATCTGGCCTAGATGCACATAAATAAAGTAAAGACCCAATCATGGAACGGTATACCTTTTGATCAAACTCTTTACCATTGGGGTCAGGACCCAGATGACTTTTTGTTGGCATTGGCGTCGTGTAACCTTTGCAGTCTTGCATTACAAACTTCTTCAGGCAATCTTTGAGGTATTTCTCTTGAGATATGAAGATGCCATTTCTTTGCTGACGAATTTGAAGACCAAGGAAGAACTTTATCTCACCAATCATGGACATCTGATGTTGCTCTTGCATCATGTGTCCAAACTCATCACTGTATTTCTGGTTGGTGCAGCCGAAGATAATGTCATCCACATATATTTGGCACACAAACAGTTCACCATCATATGTCTTCGTGAAGAGTGTAGGATCCAGGGAACCAAGTTTGAAGCCTTTGCTCTTCAGGAAGTCTTTGAGTGTGTCATACTGATACGTCTCCAACATATCTATAATTTTTGATTGCTCCATGCTATATTATCTACTGTTTTGGACTATATTGGGCTCTATTTTCCACTTTTATATTATTTTTGGGACTAACCTATTAACCGGAGGCCCAGCCCAGAATTGCTGTTTTTTTGCCTATTTCAGTGTTTCGAAGAAACGGAATATCAAACGGACTCCAAACGGAATGAAACCTTTGGGAACGTGATTTTCTCACCGAACAAGATCCAGGAGACTTGGACTCTACTCCAAGGGATCCAAGAGGCGGTCACGGGGGTGGGGGCGCCCCCCCTAGGGCGCGCCCCTGCCTCATGGGCCCCTCGGAGCTCCACCGACGTACTCCTTCCTCCTATATATACCTACGTACCCCCAAACGATCCGATGCGGAGCCAAAAACCTAATTCCACAGTAGGTTTAACACCAATATAAATAAATAATGAGTTCATTATAGTACCTTGAAGTGGTCTTTTGTTTTCTTTCTCTAACAGAGCTCACGAGATTTCTGTTGAGTTTTGTGTTGTGAAGTTTTCAAGTTTTGGGTGAAATCTTTTGATGGATTATGGAACAAGGAGTGGCAAGAGACTAAGCTTGGGGATGCCCATGGCACCATCAAGATAATCCAAGGACACCAAAAAGTCAAAGCTTGGGGATGCCCCGAAAGGCATCCCCTCTTTCGTCTACTTCCATCGGTAATTTTACTTGGAGTTATATTTTTATTCACCACATGATATGTGTTTTGCCTGTAGCGTCTTGTATTATTTGTGTCTTTGTTTGTTAGTGTGCCACAATCATCCTTGATGTACACACCTTTTGAGAGAGCCATACATGAATTGGAATTTGATAGAATACTCTGTGTGCTTCACTTATATCTTTTGAGCTATGTAGTTTTGCTCTATGTGCTTCACTTATATCTTTTGAGCGTTATAATTTTGCTCTATGTGCTTCACTTAGATCTTTTAGAGCATGGTGGTGGATTTGTTTTAAAGAAACTATTGATCTCTCATGCTTCACTTAGATTATTTCGAGAGTCTTAATAGCATGGTAATTTGCTTAATAATAATATGCTTGGTGTTCAAGATTTGTGAAACTTTCTTTTGAGTGCGTTGAATACTAAGAAAAGATTGATGCTTGATAATTGTTTTAATATATGAAGATGGTGATATTAGAGTCATGCTAGTTGAGTAGTTGTGAATTTGAGAAATACTTGTGTTAAAGTTTGTGATTCCCGTAGCATGCATGTATGGTGAACCGTTATGTGATGAAGTCGGAGCATGATTTATTTATTGATTGTCTTCCTTATGAGTGGCGGTCGGGGACGAGCGATGGTCTTTTCCTACCAATCTATCCCCCTAGGAGCATGCGCGTAATACTTTGCTTTGATAACTTCTAGATTTTTGCAATAAGTATATGAGTTCTTTATGACTAATGTTGAGTTCATGGATTATACGCACTCTTTCCCATCCTTCCACCATTGCTAGCCTCTCTAATATCGCGCACCT
This sequence comes from Aegilops umbellulata, assembly GCA_032464435.1. Lineage (NCBI taxonomy): Eukaryota > Viridiplantae > Streptophyta > Magnoliopsida > Poales > Poaceae > Aegilops > Aegilops umbellulata. Next base: position 400,149,632 of record CP136057.1, read on the forward strand.
TTTGCCGATATCATACACCCACCATATACCTTCCTCAAAACAGCCACCATACCTACCTATCATGGCATTTCCATAGCCATTCCGAGATATATTGCTATGCAACTTTCCACCGTTCCGTTTATTATGACGTGCTCCATCATTGTCATATTGCTAGCATGATCATGTAGTTGACATCGTATTTGTGGCAAAGCCACCGTTCATAATTCTTTCATGCATGTCACTCGTGATTCATTGCATATCCCGGTACACCGCCGGAGGCATTCATATAGAGTCATATTTGTTCTAAGTGTTGAGTTGTAATTGTTGAGTTGTAAGAAAAATAAAAGTGTGATGATCATCAATTTTTAGAGCATTGTCCCAAGTGAGGAAAGGATGATGGAGACTATGATTCCCCCATAAGTCGGGATGAGACTCTGGACGAAAAAAAAGAGGCCAAAAAAAGAGAAAAGGCCCAAATGAAAAAATGAGAGAAAAAGGGAGAAGGGACAATATACTATCCTTTTACCACACTTGTGCTTCAAAGTAGCACCATGATCTTCATGATAGAGAGTCTCTCATTTTGTCACTTTCATATACTAGTGGGGATTTTTTATTATAGAACTTGGCTTGTATATTCCAATGATGGGCTTCCTCAAAATTGCCCTAGGTCTTCGTGAGCAAGCGAGTTGGATGCACACCCACTTAGTTTCTTTTTATGAGCTTTCATATACTTATAGCTCTAGTGCATCCGTTGCATGGCAATCCCTACTCACTCACATTGATATCTACTGATGGGAATCTCCATAGCCCGTTGATACGCCTAGTTGATGTGAGACTATCTTTCCCTCCTTTTGTCTTCTCCACAACCACCATTCTATTCCACATATAGTGCTATATCCATGTCTCACGCTCATGTATTGTGTGAGGATCGATTTTTTTTTGAAAATGTTAAAGTATGAAACAATTGCTTGGCTTGTCATCGGGGTTGTGCATGATTTAAATACTTTGTGTGGTGAAGATAGAGCATAGCCAGACTATATGATTTTGTAGGGATAACTTTCTTTGGCCATGTTATTTTGAGAAGACATAATTGCTTTGTTAGTATGCTTGAAGTATTATTGTTTTTTATGTCAATGCGAACTTTTGTCTTGAATCTTTCAAATCTGAATATTCATACCAAAATTAAGAAGATTTGCATTGAAATTATGCCAAGTAGCACTCCGCATCAAAAATTCTCTTTTTATCATTTACCTACTCGAGGACGAGCATGAATTAAGCTTGGGGATGCCTGATACGTCTCCAACGTATCTATAATTTTTTATTGCTCCATGCTATATTATCTACTGTTTTGGACTATATTGGGCTTTATTTTCCACTTTTATATTATTTTTGGGACTAACCTATTAACCGGAGGCCTAGCCAGAATTGTTGTTTCTTGCCTATTTTAGTGTTTCGAAGAAACGGAATATCAAACGGAGTCCAAACGGAATGAAACCTTCGGGAACGTGATTTTCTCACCGAACGTGATCCAGGAGACTTAGACCCTACTCCAAGGGAGCCAAGAGGCGGTCACAAGGGTCGGGGGCGCCCCCTAGGGCGCGCCGCCTGCCTCGTGGGCCCCTCGGAGATCCACCGACATACTCCTTCCTCCTATATATACCTACGTACCCCCAAACGATCAGATACGGAGCCAAAACCTAATTCCACCGCCGCAACTTTCTGTATCCACGAGATCCCATCTTGGGGCCTGTTCTGGAGCTCCGCCGGAGAGGGCCGTCATCATGGAGGGCTTCTACGTCATCATAGACCCTCCGATGAAGTGTGAGTAGTCTACCTCAGACCTTCGGGTCCATAGTTAGTAGCTAGATGGCTTCTTCTCTCTTTTTGGATCTCAATACAATGTTCTCCCCCTCCCTCGTGGAGATCTATTCGATGTAATCTTCTTTTTGCGGTGTGTTTGTTGAGACCGATGAATTGTGGGTTTATGATCAAGTCTATCTATGAATAATATTTGAATCTTCTCTGAATTCTTTTATGTATGATTGGTTATCTTTGCAAGTCTATTCGAATTATCAGTTTGGTTTGGCCTACTAGATTGGTTTTTCTTGCCATGGGAGAAGTGCTTAGCTTTGGGTTCGATCTTGCAGTGTCCTTTCCCAGTGACAGAAGGGGCAGCAAGGCATGTATTGTATCGGTGCCATCGAGGATAACAAGATGGGGTTTATTTCATATTGCATGAATTTATCTCCCTACATCATGTCATCTTGCTTAAGGCGTTACTCTGTTTTTAACTTAATACTCTAGATGCATGCTGGATAGCGGTCGATGAGTGGAGTAATAGTAGTAGATGCAGGCAGGAGTCGGTCTACTTGTCTCGGACGTGATGCCTATATACATGACCATACCTAGATATTCTCATAACTATGCTCAATTCTGTCAATTGCTCAACAGTAATTTCTTTACCCACCGTAGAATACTTATGCTCTTGAGAGAAGCCACTAGTGAAACCTATGGCCCCCGGGTCTATTCTCATCATATCATCTCCATCACTTTATTATTGCTTTGCTTTTTTACTTTGCCTTTTACTTTTTTTGCTTTGCATCTTTATATCAAAAATGCCAAAAATATTATCTATCATCTCTATCAGAGCTCACTCCCGTAAGTGACCGTGAAGGGATTGACAACCCCTAATCGCGTTGGTTGCGTTGAGCTATTGTTTTTGTGTAGGTACGAGGGACTTGCGTGTAGCCTCCTACTGGATTGATACCTTGGTTCTCAAAAACTGAGGGAAATACTTACGCTACTTTGCTGCATCATCCTCTCCTCTTCGGGGAAATCCAACGCAGTGTTTAAGAGGTAGCACATACCAAGCACGAGGGTCTTGTTTGAGGCCATATAGTGCTTTGTTTAGCTTGTACACCATATTAGGATGTTTTGGATCTTCAAAGCCAGGAGGTTGTGCAACATACACTTCTTCTTCAATCTTGCCGTTGAGAAATGCACTCTTCACATCCATTTGATATAGCAAGATGTTGTGATGGTTAGCATAGTCTAGCAGTATGCAAATAGCTTCAAGCCTAGCCACATGAGCAAATGTTTCATCGAAGTCAATCCCTTCAAATTGAGTATATCCTTGAGCAACAAGACGAGCCTTGTTTCTGACAACTTGACCATGCTCATCTTGCTTGTTGCGATATATCCATTTTGTGCCTATTATGTTGTGCTTCCGAGGGTCAGGACGCTTGACAAATTCCCAGACATTGTTCAGCTTGAACTGTTGAAGCTCTTCTTGCATAGCTTGAATCCATTCAGGTTCCATAAAGGCTTCAGCAACTTTCTTGGGTTCAGATATTGAGAGAAAAGCAAAGTGCCCACAGAAATTTGCTAGCCATGTTGCTCTTGAACGAGTGAGTGGACCAGGCGCATTTATGCTATCAATTATCTTCTCAATCTGTACTTCATTTGCAACACGAGGATGGATAGACGAAGATTTTGCTCTTGGGGATCATTGTCATCATTGGGAGGATTGTCTTCAGGCTGAGCATTGTCTTCAGGTTGATTAGGTGCAGAAATAATGAGTTCCTCTTCAGGCCGTGCTTCAGACGACATGATTTCACGAGTTCCCATTAGCTTGATAGATTCACTGGGTGGAGCTTCGTCTAGCATATTTGGCAGTTGCTCTCTTTGTGAACCGTTAGTCTCATCGAATCGCACATCCACAGTTCCAACCACTTTATAGAGAAAGAGGTTGAAGACTCTGTAGGAGTTCGAATCCTTTCCGTAACCGAGCATGAAACCTTCATGTGCTTTCGGTGCAAACTTTGATTTGTGATGTGGATCCTTGATCCAGCACCTAACTCCAAATACCCTAAAGTAACTAACATTTGGCTTCTTGCCAGTCAGGAGTTCATAGGAAGTTTTCTTCGGAAGCTTGTGAAGATAAACACGGTTGATGACATGGCATGCAGTATCAATAGCTTCAGGCCAGAACTTTCTTGGTGTCTTGTATTCATCGAGCATCGTTCGAGCCATCTCAATGAGGGTTCTGTTCTTGCGCTCCATGATGCCATTCTGCTGAGGTGTGTACGGAGCTGAGAACTCATGAGTGATTCCCATTGTATCCAGATAAAGATCAAGGCCGGTGTTCTCTTTTCTGGCGCCGTTGCCGGGGGCAATAGCGTGGGGTTGATATTCTCGTGTGTACTTGTTTGCTTTCTTCACTAAGTAGATTTTATTTTTCCTTTCTGTTTCTGTTTAGTTGTGGGTGAAACATACAAAAAAAATTAAAAAGGAAAATACCAAAAAGATTTACTTGCCTTTCATGCCTAAAAAGTTTTTCAAAAAGAGAAGTGATTGGAAGGTTTTGCATTGAAGAAGTGAGGGTCGACCTTGAACACTTGTGTTCATGCTCACGGAAACAATGTAGAATTTTTCATGGAAGTTTCTCTGTAAATAATTGTCCCCTTGTATATATTCATTGTATTATAAAAATAATGTGCCAAGCTTGGTTTTAGGATGATTAGATTGCGTGTTTGCTATGTGCAGAAAAGGAAACAGAAACTTTGGCTGTAGTGCATGAATTTACATTTTTAACTGGAAGGTCAAATGGTTCTGATTCTTTTTGCACATTACTTCTGTACAAATTTTACAAAATTTAAAATTTAGTTTATAATTTTAGGAGTTACAAAAGTTTGTCAAACTTCCAGATTACTACAGACTGTTCTGTTTTTAACAGATTCTGTTTTGCATGTGTTGTTTGCTTATTTCGATGAATCTATGGCTAGTATTGGAGGGTATGAACCATAGATTGGAATACAGTAGGCTTAACACCCATAAAAATAAAGAATGAGTTCATTACAGTACCTAAAGGTAGCGATTTGCTTTATTACACTAACGGATCTCACAAGTTTTTGGTAAAGTTTTGTGTGGATGAAGTGTTCGAAGGACGAGGAGTCACCGATGTGAGAAGAATAAAGAGAGGCAAGAGTTCAAGCTTGGGGATGCCCAAGGCACCCCAAGTAAATATTCCAAGGATACTCAAGCATCTAAGCTTGGGGATGCCTCGGTTGGCATCCCATCTTTCTTCTTCAACAATTATCGGTATACCTCGGGTTTTGTTTTGTTCACATGATTTGTGTCCTTTGTGTTTTTCTTTTTCTCCAAGAACCATGCTAGCATGAGATATACCTTCATTGATTTATAGAATACTTCATTTGCTTCACTTAAATCTTTTAAGAATGATCTTATAGAATTGCTCTTTGTGCTTCACTTAAATCTTTTGAGTATGGTTTTATAGAATGCTTCGCGTGCTTCACTTATATATTTTGAGCTTGGATATTGGTTAGTTGTAGAATGATCCATGAACTTCACTTATACCTTTTGGAGTATTAATAATACTATCATTTAAAGTGGGTTTGGAAGAGTGTCAACTTTAGGAATTAGTAATCCCACTATTTTGGAGGTGTTGAATCTTAACGTGATATTTGTGAAAGTGGATTTGGAAGAGTGTCAACTTTAGCTAGTAATGATTCCACTATTTCGGAAGAGGTTCCAATTGAGTATGAGAACAAAGTTGCTATCCATGATGCCTCTGAAAATTATTATGAAGGAGGAATACATGCTTGTAGGAGTTGCTATAATATCAAGTTTCCACTCTATGTGCTTAAAGTTTTGAAGTTATACTTGTTTTGCCTTCCTATGCTAGTTGATTGTTGTTCTTATAAATTGTGTGCTCACAAAATCCCTAGGCATAGGAAGTATGTTAGATTTAAATGTGTTAGTCATATTCTTCAAGATGCTCTCTTTGTGCTTCAACTCCTACCTTTTATGTGAGCATCGTTGAAATCATCATGCCTAGCTCAAAGGCATTAAAGAAAAGCGCTTGTTGGGAGACAACCCAATATTTATACTTACTGTTTTTGTGTGTCAACATGATTAAGCTACTGTAGTAACCATGTTTTATAGCTTTTATTTCAATAAAGTGCCAAATAAAACCTTTGGGAAGACTTGGGTGAAAGTTAATGTGATCTTGCTGTAAAAAACAGAAACTTTGCGCTCACGAGAATAGATGTCATTTTTTACAGAAGAGTGCTTTTGAGTTGATTATTTTTGCAGAATATTAATATACAAATTCCTCACTTCCACCAATTTATTACATAATTTTTGGAGTAGCAGAAGTATGGTAATTGTTCAGATCATTACAGACTGTTCTGTTTCTGACAGATTCTGTTTTCATTGCATAGTTTGCTTCTTTTCTAGTTTCTATGACTTATGTTCCTCAATATAATTTGTAGAAATGATAGGATACAGTAGGAATTGTGTGAAAAAAAATTATGAACCTTGTCTTTGTCAGTACCAAAGTGAATGGTTTGCTCTTTATGATACTAACCTATCTCACGAAGTTTGGCTAAGTTTTGTGTGATTGAAGTTTTCAAGTTTTGGGTGAGATATCGATATGAGGAGAATAAGGAGTGGAAGGACACAAAGCTTGGGGATGCCCGAGGCACCCCAAGGTAATATTCAAGGAAGACTCAAGCGCCTAAGCTTGGGGATGCCCCGGAAGGCATCCCTTCTTTCGTCTTCAAAACTATTGGTATACTTTACTCGGAGCTATATTTTTATTCGTCACATGATATGTGTTTTGCTTGGAGCGTGTTTTCAATTTTACTTTCTGTTTGAATAAAATCATTGGATCTGAAATACTAAATGAAAAATAATCCTCCCATGGCTAGTTAATTACTTGACTACTCAGTGTTCTTCACTCATATCTTTTGGAGTAGTTTGTCATTTGCTCATGAGCTTCATGTATATCCTATGAGTAAATGGTTGAATAAATTGAATGTCATAAATCTGAATTTATATATGTTTCATATGGTTATAACATGGGGAGTAATGACTTCACACGTAGTAAGTATAGGTAGTAAACTTATTGAAAGTTAGAAAACGTAGAATTGGTCACTTGAACAATTCATGAAAGAATATTGAAGGAAGAGGGATTTCACATACAAATATACTATCGTGGACATCTCTTATGATTGGGAGACTCATTAAAATATGACATGCTAAAGAGTTGATGTTGGACAAGGAAGACAACATAATGAGTTATGTCTTTTTTATATCTGAGATAAAGTATGTTGTCATGGATCCTCTAACTTGTTGAGCTTGCCTTTCCCCCTCATGCTAGCCAAAATTCTCAGCACCAAGTAGAGATACTACTTGTGCTTCCAAAATCCTTAAACCAGTTTTGCAATGAGAGTCCACCATATCTACCTATGGATTGAGTAAGATCCTTCAAGTAAGTTGTCATCGGTACAAAGCAATAAAAATTGCTCTAAATATGTATGATTGATTGGTGTGGGAGAAATAAACTTTGTACGATCTTGTGATGTGGAAGTAATAAAAGCGACGGACTGCATAATAAAGGTTCATATCACAAGGGGCAATATAAAGTGACGTTCTTTCGCATTGAGATTTTGTGCATCCAACCATAAAAGCGCATGGCAACCTCTGCTTCCCTCTGCGAAGGGCCTATCTTTTATTATTATCTTCTACATTTTGCAAGAGTCATGGTGATCTTCACCTTTTCTTTTTCATTTTATCTTTTGGCAAGCTTAGTATGTTGGAAAGAACATGATATATATATATATATATATATATATCTAATTGGATGTAGGGGAGCATGAACCATTATTGTTGACATTACCCTTGAAGTAAAAGGTTGTGGGGCAAAACTATAAGCCCCTATCTTTCTCTGTGTCCGATCAAAATTCCATAACCACAAGTATTGCGTGAGTGTTAGCAATTGTGAAAGATTAAATGATAGTTGAGTATGTGAAGTTTGCTAAATCAAAGCTCTGACATAGACTCTTCCTGAAAATAGGATGAATTGCAATTGTTTGATGACTAAGAATATCGTTTGCTAGTTTTCAAGAAAGTTTGTGATCCATACTTTAAACTTGTGAATTGCTTGTTACTCGATCATGAAAAGTTTTATGAGATGAGCTATTATTATGATATGTAATGATGCTAAAAAAAGTGATTGCAATTATCATTGATCAAACTTAATCACTTACTAGCATTCCACATCAAAAATTATCTTTTTATCATTTACCTACTCGAGGACGAGCAGGAATTAAGCTTGGGGATGCCTGATACGTCTCCAACGTATCTATAATTTTTGATTGCTCCATGCTATATTATCTACTATTTTGGACTATCTTGGGCTTTATTTTCCACTTTTATATTACTTTTGGGACTAACCTATTAACCGGAGGCCCAGCCCAGAATTGTTGTTTTTTTGTCTATTTCAGTGTTTCGAAGAAAAGGAATATCAAACGGAGTCCAAAAGACCTGAAACTCCGCGGAACCTGTTTTTGGACCAGAAGAAGCCCATGGAGTACTTGAAGCTCACCAGGGGAGTCCTGGGCTGCCCACGAGGGTGGGGGGCGTGCCCCTACCTCGTGGCCAGTACGGAAGTCCACCGACGTACCTCCTGCACCCATATATACCCTCGTGACCTAAAACTTCCAGAGGGGAGATTGGATCAAAAGTTCTGCCATCGCAAGCCTCTGTAGCCACGAGAAAGTCAATCTAGGCCCTCTCCGGTACCCTGCCGGAGGGGGCCATCATCACCAGAGGCCATGGAGGAGTATCCTGGAGGTGTCTTCATCACCATGAAGGCCAAGGACCATAAGGTGGAGGCCATGGAGGAAGAAGCACAAGGGGGAGAACCTCTCCTCCTCTCTTCCGGTGGTGCCGGAGTGCCATCGGGAGGGGAGTCATTGCCGCAGTGATCGTCTTCATCAACATCACCATCATCATCACCATCCTCATCTCTTTTACGCGGTCCACTCTCCCGCACACCGCTGTAATCCCCTACTTGAACATGGTGCTTTATGCCACATATTATGATCCAATGATGTGTTGCCATCCTATGATGTTTTGAGTAGATATCTTTTGTCTTTGGGTTGATTGACGATCTAGATTGGTATGAGTTGTATGTTTTACTTTGATGCTGTCCTATGGCGCCCTCCGTGTCGCGCAAGCGTGAGGGGTTCCCGCTGTAGGGTGTTGCAATACGTTCATGATTCGCTTATAGTGGGTTGCTAGAGTGATAGAAGCTTAAATCCGAGTAAGAGGGATTGTTGTGTATGGGAATAAAGAGGACTTGATGCTTTAGTGCTATGGTTGGGTTTTACCTTAATGATCTTTAGTAGTTGCGGATGCTTGCTAGAGTTTCAATCATAAGTGCATATGATCCAAGTAGAGAAAGTATGTTAGCTTATGCCTCTCCCTCATATAAAACTGCAATAGTGATTACCGGTTTTGTTAACAATTGCCTAGGACAATTCCGCACACCAATCCACCATTATTCCACACTCGCTATTTATAATACTAAGTAATATATTCTAACCTTATGATAACAACACCTACCTTTATGTTTTAGCTCTCCGTTACCATGCAAAGTTATCCTCTTCATACCCACAACGTAGTTTTATTTCTCGTTGCTAGCTGGAAGAAAACGTCCGGTGCACGTAGATTCCTATCAGTGGCAGATAGGTCTTGAGAGAATATTGATCTTACCTTTAGCTCCTTGTGGGTTCGACACTCCATACTTATCACTTCCACCTTTGGAAAGTGCTACGATGATTCCTGGCATTTGGGGATTATCAAGCTCTTGAACTCAGTGCCGTTGTCACTTCTGATATGCTTGATCTTGACGCCATAGTTGTTCATGGCATGGTTGGTGAGGCGTCTGAAGACATCCTGCACTTCAGTCTTGTAGAGAATTATGTCCACCCACATGTATCTTGAGTAATCATCAACAATGACGAAGCCATAGAGACAAGCAGTTGTTGTGAGGGTAGAGTAGTGAGTAGGGCCAAATAAGTCCATGTGTAGCAGCTCGAAGGGTTGAGATGTCGTCATGATTGTCTTCGAGGGATGCTTGGCCCTAGTCATCTTTCCAGCTTCGCAGGCACCGCACAAATGATCCTTCTTGAACTTGACACCCTCGATGCCTATGACATGCTTCTTCTTTGCGAGAGTGTAACAAGTTCCTCATGCCAGCATGCCCTAGCCTCCGATGCCAGAGCCAGCACTCTGAAGCTTTTGCAAGAAGACATACGACAAGCTGTGGACCTGCTGAGAAATCTACCATGTATAGATCATCTTTCCGGTACCCTTCAAAGACTAGAGACTTGTCAGATTCCATTAGTACAAGGCAACGATATTTTCCAAATATCACAATCATGTTCAAGTCACAAAGCATTGAGACAGACATTAAATTGAAACCAAGGGATTCAACAAACATAATTTTATCCATGTGCTGATCCTTTGAGATTGCAACTCTACCTAGACCCAATACCTTGCTTTTACCAGTGTCAGCAAATGTGATGTGACTTTTGTCAGATGGACGTAAAGTTGAGTCCATGAGAAGACTTCAATCACCAGTCATATGATTAGTGCATCCGCTATCCATAATCCATTCTGAAGCATGAGGTGTCATACCCTACAGTACAGTCAGGGGGATAGGCCTCACCAAGAGATGTGTGAAGCATAAACATTTGACGGGCAAGAGGATTATTGAAGCTCAGATCAAGATTATGACTGATAGGATGAATGGCAAACGATTCAGGAACAAAATACATAGTGAGACCATTTGGGCATTTGATCTTGCGCCCTACAAGATGTTTTAGGTCCCCAGCAATAGCATCAAACGCCTTTGATTTCCGGCTGGAGACCTTTCCCTGCAAAAGAAAGTTAATTCTTCTTAACCATCCACATCTTCAGGGGTGGCTTAGAAGCAATGAGTCTAAGTGCAGCATCTAAGAACTTCGGCTTTGGAGCCCTAGCAAACAGCCTTGAAGGAGAAGAACGATACTCATATGAATAAGCAGAAAAGTTCTTAGTTCTATGAACATAGCGGTTTGAAGACACACGCTCATATTCATAAGCCTGAGTATGGTTTCCCTGCAAAACATTGGCGTTAGGGTGACTCGGGTGAGTCCTCTGCCTGTATGAAGCCTTTGGGCCATATGAAGCCTTTGGTCTGGGATTTGCCTTCTTCCCAGGTGGTGTCATGATGACATTCACAGGAAGATTCTCAAGACAACTTTGGGAACCCAGATCTTCTTCATAGGTGGCCCATTCCTGCAGTTAGTACCAATATACTTGGCAAACACTTCACCATTCTAATTCTTAAACAGTTTGTAGTTTGCATCAAAGGATTCATCAATGATAATAGGGTTAGCACAGGTAAAGCTAGATAAGGTGGATGGGTCCACTGAAGGTCCCTTTGCAGCAACCCATGTGGTTTTGGGGTACTGCTCAGGCTTCCATTAGGAGCCATCAACATTCATTTTCCTCTCGAACCCAACACCCTCTTTCCTAGGGTTTCGGTTCAGAATCTGCTTTTTGAGGACATCGCACAGTGTCTGATGCCCTTTCAGACTTTTGTACATCCCTATTTCAAGCAATGTCTTCAACCTAGCATTTTCATCAGCAATAGTAGTGGTATCCTTAGCAGAGGGGTTAGTTACCACATCAGCAGTTGAAGACAATGCAACATTAGTAGCAGTAGAACATTCAGCAACAGAGGTAGCGTTGTCACGCACAAGGCATTTTAGACATGGTGGTTCAAATCCTTCCTGAGCGGAACTGATCTATTGAGCACGGAGTGACTCATTCTGTTTTTGAAGATCTTCATGAGCCGCTCTCAATTTCTCAAGCTCTTGCTTCCTTTGAAGATAGTCTTAGGAGAGCTTTTCATGAGTGGTTGAGAGCGTTTCATGACGACTTTCAAGTTCCTGGTACTTAGCATGAAGATTTTTTATGTCTTCAACTAAGGACTGAGAACGGGTCATTTCAGCGTCCAACAGGTCATCGCTTTTGTCTAACAGTTTTTGAGTATGTTCCATAGCTTTCTGTTGTTCAGTTGCAATTTTAGCAAGTGTTTTGTAGCTAGGTTTGGATTCACAATAAGAGTCATCTTCACTTGATGTTTGAAAATAAGCATCGCGTGATTTTACCTTGGCACCACGTGCCATGAAGCAGTAGGTGGGAGCAGAGTCGTCCTTGTCATTAGCTTCAGCGTTGGTGACGAAGCCATTGTCTTCAGTGTTGAAGATAGACTTGGAAACGTAGGCTGTGGCTAGAGCCAGACTTGCAACACCAGGGCCGGACTCCTCCTCAGACTCCACCTCCGCCTCCTCAGAAGCAGACTCCTCCTCTGAATCCATCTCCTTGCCAACAAAATCACGAGCCTTGCTAGATGAGCTCTTCTTATGAGATGAAGACTTGGATGAGGACTTGGAAGAAGACTTTGAGGATTTCTTCTTCTTGTTGTCATCAGAATCATATTCCTTGCTCTTCTTCCTCTTCTTCTTCTTCTTCTTCTTCTTCTTCTTCTTCTTCTTCTTCTTCTTCTTCTTCTTCTTCTTCTTCTTCTTCTCATTGTCCCATTGTGGACACTCAGAGATGTAGTGTCCAGGTTTCTTGCACTTGTGACATGTTCTCTTCTTGTATTCATGAGTGGAAGCTTCATCATTTCTTGAGCTGGATCGTGAAGACTTTCTGAAGCCCTTCTTATTAGTGAACTTCTGGAACTTCTTCACAAGCATAGAAAGTTCCTTTCCAATGTCTTCAGGATCATCAGAACTGCAGTCAGATTCTTCTTCAGATGAGGTAACAGCTTTTGCCTTCAAAGCACGAGTTCGGCCATAGTTGGGACCATAGATATCTCTTTTCTCAGATAGCCGGAACTCATGTGTGTTGAGCCTCTCAAGTATATCAGACGGATCGAGTGTCTTGAAGTTAGTGCGTTCTTGTATCATGAGGGCAAGGGTGTCAAAGGAGCTGTCAAGTGATCTCAGTAGTGTCTTGACGATTTCAAGCTTGGTAATCTTAGTAGCGCCGAGCGTACGAAGCTCATTTTTGATGTCAGTGAGGCGATCAAATGTGAGCTGGACATTTTCATTGTCATTTCTCTTGAAGCGGTTGAAGAGGTTGCGAAGAACACCGATCCTTTGATCTCTCTGGGTTGAGACGCCTTCATTGACTTTGGAGAGGCAGTCCCAGACTAGGTTCGACGTTTCTAGAGCACTCATGCGGCCATACTGTCCTTTGGTCAGATGACCACAGATGATGTTCTTAGCAGTTGAATCCAGTTGAATGAACTTGTTGACATCAGCAGGGATGACACCTTCACCAGTTTTGGGAACGCCATTCTTGACAACATACCAGAGGTCGACCACAATGGCTTCAAGATGCATACGCATCTTATTCTTCCAGTAGGGATATTCAGTTCCATCGAAGACAGGGCAAGCAGCGGAGACTTTGATTATCCCTGAAGTCGACATAGCTAAAACTCCAGGTGGTTAAACCGAATCACACAGAACAAGGGAGTACCTTGATATGATACTAATTGAAAGTGCTAGTTATCGACTAGAGGGGGGGTGAATAGGCGATTTTTATGAAAGTCTTCAAAACATGGAAGTTTCAAAGATAAACAATAGAAATGACCCTATTGATATGTCGCGGAAGGTAAACTACACTAAGCAAGCCATAGTCAAGTATGCAATGCAGTGAAGGTACGAAGACTAATAGCAGCTAGGTAGTAAGGATCAGGATGGAAGATGGTATGAAGCCAAACAACGATAGTAGTCAAACAATGAAGACAAATAGGTAAAGCAAACAGACAATGACTTCACGAAGACAAACTCTAAGTAAAGAGAGGGAGAGGATAGAACCAGTCACTTGCTGAGGACACAGGATTTGTTGGACCAGTTCCAGTTGCTGTGACAACTGTACGTATGGTTAGGGAGGCTGAGATTCAACTCAGAAGACCATGTCTTCACCTTATTCCCCTTGAGCTAAGGACACCCAGTCCTCGCCCAATTACTCTGGTAAGTCTTCAAGGTAGACTTCTAAACCTTCACAGACTTTGTTCACCGGCGATCCACAATGACTCTTGGATGCTCAGAACGCGACGCCTAACCGGCTGGAGGATTCACAGTCCTCAAGTGTAACAAGTCTTCAGGTCACGCGGACAGAAAGACTTCAGTGATGCCTAACACTCTTTGGCTCTGGGTGTTTGGGCTTTGTCCTCGCAAGGATTTCTCTCTCTCAAAAGCTTCGGAGGTGGGTTGCTCTCAAACGACAAAAGCCGTGCACTAACTCTGAGCAGCCAACCAATTTATGGTGTAGGGGGTGGGCTATTTATTGCCACTAGGCAACTCGGCCTGATTTTTCCGAAATGACCCTGGGTCACTAAGGAACTGACACGTGTTCCAACGGTCAGATTTCAAACACACACGACAACTTTACTTGGGCTGCAAGTAAAGCTGACTCATCTAGCTCTGGATAAGATTTGCTCTCATTTTCTTCGCTCAAAGACATAGGATTTTGGTTGAGCATCACTTCAGTCACTCTGACTTTGGTCACTTGGACCGCACTTAACAGTACGATGGTTCCTATGACTCAACAAAGAAGAAATGGAAAGAACGAAACAACTAAGTCTTCGTGCTCCATAGTCTTCACTCAATGTCTTCTCATGTCATAGTCTTCAATGTGAATACCTTCATATACCACCATTGTCGTTAATGTCTTCATACATTTTTAGGGGTCGCCTCCGGTAGGTAAACCGAATCAATGAGGGACTACTACCTGTGTTATCCTGCAATTCTCACAAACACATTAGTCCCTCAACCAGGTTTGTCGTCAATACTCCAAAACCAACTAGGGGTGGCACTAGATGCACTTACACCTTCATAAGTCCATTGTCACCACAATGGACGACAAGCTACAAGCATGATTTATTCATGATGCTCCATTTGAACTTGCACAACACAACCTTGATTTGATGTCATCCTCCGTGGGTTGTATGTGATCTTCCTCTTGATGCAAGCCCATGGAAGATAACCTAACCCCAAATAGATGAAGGAAATATGCCCAAGAGGCAATAATAAAGTTATTATTTATTTCCATATATCATGATAAATGTTTATTATTCATGTTAGAATTGTATTAACCGGAAATATAATACATGTGTGAATACAAAGACAAACAGAGTGTCACTAGTATGCCTCTACTTGACTAGCTTGTTGATCAAAGATGGTTATGTTTCCTAGCCATAGACATGAGTTGTCATTTGATTAATGGGATCACATCATTAGGAGAATGATGTGATTGACATGACCCATTCCGTTAGCTTAGCACACGATCGTTTAGTATGTTGCTATTGCTTTCTTCATGACTTTACATGTTACTATGACTATGAGATTATGCAACTCCCGTTTACTGGAGGAACACTTTGTGTGCTACCAAACATCACAACGTAACTGGGTGATTATAAAGGAGCTCTACAGGTGTCTCCAAAGGTACATGTTGGGTTGGCGTATTTCGAGATTAGGATTTGTCACTCCGATTGTCGGAGAGGTATCTCTAGGCCCTCTCAGTAATGCACATCACTTAAGCCTTGCAAGCATTGCAACTAATGAGTCAGTTGCGGGATGATGTATTACGGAACGAGTAAAGAGACTTGCCGGTAACGAGATTGAACTAGGTATTGAGATACCGACAATCCAATCTCGGGCAAGTAACTTACCGATGACAAAGGGAACAACGTATGTTGTTATGCGGTCTGACCGATAAAGATCTTCGTAGAATATGTGGGAGCCAATATGAGCATCCTGGTTCTGCTATTGGTTATTGACCGAAGACGTGTCTCGGTCATGTCTACATAGTTCTCGAACCCGTAGGGTCCGCACGCTTAACGTTTCGATGACAGTTATATTATGAGTTTATATGTTTTGATGTACCTAAGGTTGTTCGGAGTCCCGGATGTGATCACGGACATGACGAGGAGTCTCGAAATGGTCGAGACATGAAGATTGATATATTGGAAGCCTATGTTGGATATCGGAAGTGTTCCGGGTGAAATCGGGATTTTTACCGGAGTACCGGGAGGTTACCGGACCCCCCCAGGAACTTAATGGGCCTTAGTGGGCCTAGTTGGAAGAGAGGAGAGGAGGCAAGGGCTAGGCTGCTCGCCCCTCCCCCCTAGTCCGAATAGGACAAGGAGAGGGGGCGGCGCCCCCCTTCCTTCCTTCTCCTCCACCCCTTCCCCCTCCCAAGTCCTAATCCAACTAGGAAAGGGGGGGTGTCGGTGTCAAAACCGGTGGATCTCGGGTAGGGGGTCCCGAACTGTGCGTCTAGGCGGATGGTAACAGGAGACAAGGGACACGTTATTTTTACCCAGGTTCGGGCTCTCTCGATGGAGGTAAAACCCTACTCCTGCTTGATTAATATTGATGATATGGGTAGTACAAGAGTAGATCTACCACGAGATCATAGAGGCTAAACCCTAGAAGCTAGCCTATGGTATGATTGTTGTTCGTCCTACGGACTAAAACCCTCTAGTTTATATAGACACCGGAGAGGGTTAGGGTTACACAGAGTCGGTTACAACGGAAGGAGATCTACATATCCGTATCGCCAAGCTTGCCTTCCATGCCAAGGAAAGTCCTATCCGGACACGGGACGAAGTCTTCAATCTTGTATCTTAATAGTCCAGAAGTCCGGCCAAAGGTCATAGTCCAGCTATCCGAACACCCCCTAATCCAGGACTCCCTCAGTAGCCCCTGAACCAGGCTTCAATGACGACGAGTCCGGCATGCAAATTGTCTTCGGCATTGCAAGGCAGGTTCCTCCTCCGAATACTTCGTAGAAGATTGCGAACACACGGATAGTGTCCGGCTCTGCAAAATAAGTTCCACATATTGCCATAGAGAGGATAACACTTACACCAATCTAATCTGCTGACGTACCCCGCAGCGTGACATCACACCACGGCGAAATCATTATTCAAATCGTTTTGTTGCCCCACCTCAGCGTGTTTAGCGAGGTGGTTTCCTTGGCACGTCTTGTCAAAGCAGAGATCGTGTCCCCTTCCGGGATTATCATCAATACGGGCGTGGGTAACCCAACCGTGCCATTGATTACGGCGCTTGGGAGATAAGCGAGTTTTACTAGGCGGGTGGGGACGCGCAGTTTGCGTCCGCCCATATAAGGGGATAAGGATCCACCTTTTAACCTACGCCTTCTTCCTCCTTTGCCTATCCATTTCCGTGCACTCGAGCTCCAGCGCCCAAGTCCGCACACCTCACCTCAACCTTCTCCAGCCATGTCCGGAGCGGGAGGCAAGTGGATGGTTTCCTCCGTCACGGAGGGTCACATCAAAAAGCTGAGGAAGGCCGGATACTTGTCTAACGACATCGCGCACCGGCTTCCAGAAGAGGGGCAGCTCATCCCCACCCCAAGGCCCCATGAGAGGGTGGTGTTCCTCACCCACTTCCTCCGTGGACTGGGTTTTCCTCTCCACCCATTTGTCCCGGGGCTCATGTTCTACTACGGCCTAGATTTCCACAATCTGGCCCCGAACTTCATCCTCAACATCTCGGCGTTTATCGTCGTGTGCGAGGCCTTCCTCCGCATCCCGCCCCACTTCGGTTTATGGCTGAAGACCTTTAACGTTAAGCCGAAGGAAGTGCACGCCTGCCAGACGGAGTGCGGAGGGGCCATGGTGGGCAAGATGCCCAACGTCCTATGGCTCGAGGGCTCTTTCATGCAGACCCTAAAGGGGTGGCAATCGGGGTGGTTCTACATCATCGAGCCGCGTGACCCTGAATGGGTCGCAGCCCCCGAGTTCTGATCCGAAGACCCTACGCGGCTCACCTCCTGGAAGGAGACGGGCCTGTCGTGGGGCAAGAAAGGAGAGCTGACCGGACTCCAGACATGCGTCCAAAACCTGGTGAGCAAGAAGCTCAAACTCGTCAACGTAGTCCAGGTCATGCTCATCCGCCGGATCCTCCCGTGCCAACAACGTGCTTTCAGCTTGTGGGAGTTCAATCCGGCACAGCACCGAACACTGAGCAGGCTCTTCGACACTACGTACGAAGATGCCTGGAAGGTGATGTTCAAGGGCGTCGTGGCTCCCGCATCCACTTCCGAGGATCGTGGATTCAGCGCGCAGCGTCAAGCCGGCGCGGTAAGCTGCTTTTACCTTTTACAGGTTTTTTGTCTTTCATAGTTTGACTCTATGCGGGATCTAAACTCCCTTACCTTTGACAGGATTGGCAGGAGATGTCCGGACAGATCAGCTGGCCGGCTCCTTTGCCCGAAGACCGAGTGGATGCCCGTTTGACAGGGCTGCTGGTTTCGGCACCCTACGTGGTGCCGGAGAAGAAGGCCAAGAAGAAGGCCACGGGGACTCGAAAGAGTGCCCGACGTTTGGTGGTGTCAGATTCATCATCTGACGACTCCGAGACGCACTCCTCCCGTGAAGACGAGGAGGAGGAAGAAGAGGCCTCTCCCGCTCCAGCGGGGGGAGGAAAGAAAAGGAAGGCTGCCCCAACTGGGGAGGCCGGAGGAGTGGCCGCACAGGGCCAAGCCCCTGGCGAAATCATAAGTGTTCGGATACCAGAATGACTCATGGCGTTCCTTTATTGCATAGCTTTTCCTAACGCCGAATATATTTATCTAGTCCGCCACGTCGTCGTGCGGTTCCCTGGATTCGTCGGATGTGAACATTACTTCACTTCCGGCCGCCTCCTCCCCTCACCCTACGGATAACGCCGAGGTGTTGTCCCAGGAGGCTCCAGGCCAGGAGGAGGTGGTCCTAGAGGCGCCGCAAGGCGACCTCCCGGACTCCAGGTGCCCAAGGGACAAACCTCCCAAGGGCTCTGAGTCCGGCCATAGGCCGGACACCGCTCCGGAACCTTCGAAGGTTCCGGAGTCCGGCAGGCGGCCCCCTAAGAAGAAGGGCAAGCCTACAACGCCGGTGACCTCCGCCCAACCGGAGGCACCGGATAACTTGCTGGAGGTGCTTAACAGCGCCTCCATCGACGAGGGGCACCGCACTATTATGAGTGCAGTGATTCAGAAGGTTCAGTCTGCTAAGGGTGGGCTGACCGAAGCCTGTGCTAGCCTATTAACCAGCTTTGAGGTATGTAAAAAATATGTAAATATATTACCGCATAGATAGTAGCCCCTGATGCTCTGCTTGGCGTTCAGAAAGAAAAGCTGAATAGAGGATCTAATAACATTCGCAGGAATCTAACAAAAGTAAGTCAATATGCGTATGTAGGCTTCACTGCTGGCGTCCGCCGCACTGACTGCGGAGGTGGACACGCTTAAGCAGAACCTCGAGCGGTCCGAGCAAGAGCTCGGCCTTGCCAAGAAGCAGCTCGAGGACAAAGAAGGTAAGAGATACCTTTTTTAAATATATATATATATATGGTGCAATTGCAAGAAAATGACAGGATTAATGTGGCTATTGTAGGGGCCACAACTGAGGTGGCAACCCTTAAACAGGCGCTGTCCGAGGCCGAAAAGAAGGCGGCCACGGAGCACACCGAGCGGGAGAAGCATGAGGCGCAGGTTGGCGAGGTGCGGCGAGAGCTCCAGGCTCTCATGAAAAAACATGAGAGTTTGGAGCTTGACTCGAAGACGCGAGAGTCCGAGCTCGCGGCGGCCATTGACAATGCCAAGTCTGCCAAGGCCGAAGCCTAGAAGGCCCTCTAGGAGGTGGAGGCGATGAAGAAGATAGCGGCGGTTAAGGCATTCTTTATGCAAAGCAAGCACGTGAAAGTGAGTTACTTGTTACTTACCCGAATCCGGAGCTCTCCAGGAGCATTCGCAGACTTGCCCCATAGCGTGTCAGATGCCGCCGCCTTCTACCAAGCCGAGGAGGGAAGCTTGACGGAGAAGGTGTTCTGGTCTCAGTATGCTGAGGCCGGACACCCTGTGCCCTTGAGCGACCAGCTGAAGCAACTGGTCGAGCTCCACAAGGTGGCCGAACAGGCCATGAAGGGCCTCATAGTTCGGCTGTGGCCTGGAGAGGCTCTTCCTGGGAGCTACTTCGGGCTGGTGAGGCGGCTGGTGGAGGCCTATCCAAGGCTCGAAGTCATCAAGCGCTCCATCTGCATCGAAGGTGCCCGTAGGGCGCTTGCCCGTGCTAAGGTGCACTGGGGCAAGCTGGATGAGGAGAAGCTTGTGAAGGACGGGCCGCCGCCGGGCAAGGAGCATCGCCACCCCGAGATGTACTATGAGGGCGTCTTGAAAGGCGCCCACCTTATGGCGGACGAATGTGCAAAACATGTAATTTTTGAGTGAAACTTGCTCGTTTTGTCCTGTGCGCTGAAAACTTGTTCATATGTGCTATGCAACGCTTGTTTAATTTAAAATATTACCTTCTATGCGGCCGTTTATCAAATTTGAGAGATGGCGAGTCATCGGCTTTTCCCCCCATGCCACGAGTGCTGGGGTGTTCGGGATAAACCTGAGCACTCTTTTTCCCATTCTTGGGTCTTTCGAGGGATGCGCTCAGCACAACAAACAAGGCAATCGGACTATAATGCGTTATCACTCTCTCTTAGCCATAGAATTCTATAATTTTAAATTTCAGGGAAGCCCCTAGTATTCGGAAAACCGAGTTCGGGGCGCGATACACGCCTAGGCCCGACAAAGCCGGCTCCTCGCTCTAAGCGGCATAAGTCTTTAAGGACTCGAAACCTTCCCGAACGGCGACGAGTTCTCGCCCTATCATGACAGTCAGTTTTAGCTTTCTCTACTGAGGTGCTTAGGCCCAACTCAACTGGGGCACAATCGCAGCAGTTCTCCCAGCGCTACTTTAGCCGATATAGCGGAACGTAAGGTACCAAAGCATGGGAGCCGGGCAAACCCAACTATTGACCAAAGACATGATTCGGAGCTGATGCATATAATGCTATAAGATCGGAGGGCCGCACTTGTGAAAGTGTTCAGACTTTTCACGCCGTGTTATGGGGTGCTTGAGCCCTTGGCGTATTGGCCGTACCAAAGTGTACGGGTGCTAAATGTCATAACTGAACATATATATTAAAAAAGAAATGAATAGAGAATGCAGTAATAAGCTGAAGCTAAGCATTGTTTATTTTAAAGTGCTGCTGTAAAAGCAGAACGATACAAATAGTGCGATAAGCAAGGGATGGGACTATTTGACATGTCCCCCTCCAGGGGCGAGCTGCGAGATGATATGTAAGACAGGTATGTTGCTCGTTATAGAGACCACCTGAGAATTCGGCGTAGCTTTCTGCTTCCCTGGTTGTTGTATCGTTTGTGCAGCAATTGTACTGCCGGACAGACCTTCCGAAGAATGGAGTCCTGAAAGTAAGATAAATTGAAGAAGTCGGCAGCCCCTAGTGCGGTTTAAGCCGTGTTTCGGGCGTGCCGTGATGGTGCCCCTCCCCTTTTGCCCATGGTATTTCCAGAGCGTAGTTATGTACGCGCAACACTGGTTTCGCAAGTTCGCGAGGGCTGGGGTTGGGGCCGCATTGCTACGCTTGCTCGGAACGTGCCAAGCGGTCTTGTTGTAGGTTACTCCGGGCGCGCTTGACGGTGTCCGGACGTTTAATGGACGGACTGGAGAATTGCCTCGAGAGGCTGCTTTGTACTTCCGCTGCGAGAGCCGCCGTATGCTCCTCCGTTCGGAGAGAGCGTTCGGTGTTTCCATTAACCGTAATGACTCCTCGAGGGCCTGGCATCTTGATCTTGAGGTATGCATAGTGCGGCACTGCATTGAACTTTGCGAATGCGGTTCGCCCGAGCAGTGCGTGATAGCCACTGCGGAACGGGACTATGTCGAAGATTAACTCCTCGCTTCAGAAATTATCCGGAGATCCGAAGACCACTTCAAGTGTAACTGAGCATGTACAGTTGTCCTCTACACCTGGTATGACGCCTTTGAAGGTCGTTTTAGTGGTTTTAATCCTTGAGGGATCGATGCCCATTTTTCGCATTGTATCCTGGTAAAGCAGGTTCAGGCTGCTGCCGCCGTCCATAAGGACTCTAGTGAGGTGAAATCCGTCAATAATTGGGTCTAGAACCAATGCGGCGAATCCACCATGACGGATGCTAGTGGGGTGGTCCCTTCGATGAAAAGTGATCGGGCAGGAGGACCATGGGTTGAACTTTGGGGCGACTGGCTCCATCGCGTATACGTCCCTTAGCGCACGCTTCCGCTCCCTCTTGGGGATGTGGGTTGCGTATATCATGTTCACCGTCCGCACTTGTGGGGGGAAGCCCTTCTGTCCACTATTGTTCGGCGGCCGGGGCTCTTCCTCGTCGTCGCTATGCAGCCCCTTGTCTCTGCTTTCGGCATTTAACTTGCCTGCCTGCTTGAACACCCAACAATCCCTGTTGGTGTGATTGGCTGGTTTTTCGGGGGTGCCATTTATCTGGCATGAGCGGTCGAGTATTCGGTCCAAACTGGACGGGCCCGGAGTATTTCTTTTGAATGGCTTTTTCCACTGATCGGGTTTAGAGCCTCTGAATCCGACATTAACTGCTGTATCCTCAGCATTGTCGCTGTTAATGCGGCGCTTTTGCTTGTTGCGATGCGACCTGCCACTATTGTCCTTGGTATCCGAATTACCAGGGCTCTTGGTCATGTTATTGCTGCGAGCTAGCCAACTGTCTTCTCCCGCGCAAAAGCGGGTCATAAGTGTCATGAGGGCTGCCATAGATTTCGGCTTTTCCTGTCCTAGGTGTCGTGCAAGCCACTCGTCGTGGATGTTATGCTTGAAGGCTGCTAGGGCCTCTGCGTCCGGACAGTCGACGATTTGGTTTTTCTTGGTTAGGAACCGTGTCCAGAAATGTCTGGTCGATTCCTCTGGCTGCTGAATTATGTGGCTTAGGTCATCGGCGTCTGGTGGTCGCACATAAGTGCCCTGGAAATTATCGAGGAATGCGGCTTCCAGGTCCTCCCAGCAACCAATTGATTCTACTGGCAAGCTGTTAAGCCAATGCCGAGTTGGTTCTTTAAGCTTGAGTGGGAGGTATTTGATGGCGTGTAGGTCATCACCACGGGCCATGAGGATATGAAGGAGATAGTCCTCGATCCATAGCGCAGGATCTGTTGTGCCATCGTATGATTCGATGTTCATGGGTTTGAAACCCTCGGGGATTTGATGATCCATTACTTTATCTGTGAAGCATAGTGGGTGTGCGGCGCCTCTGTATTGGGCTATATCACGACGCAGCTCGAACGAGCTTTGTCTACTGTGTTCGGCCCAGCCGGATTTACTGTATCCGGCGTGACGATTACCGTCTCGTGCCGTGGGGTGCCCACGCGATCCGTAGATCGATCTTGTTTGCCTTGCCTTGTCCTCCAATATATCTCACAGGTCTGGCGCATTTCCCCGTGCCTTGGTATTTTTTGAGCATCGCCGGGGTGCGGCTTGAGTGGAGGGCCGAGAGGCCTCTCTGTCGCGGCCACGAGGTGGACGATTGGCTGCGTCATGCACTGGCGATGTAGGTTTAGGTGCTTCCTCCTATAATCGGGGTAGCAGCCTGCGCTTGGGGTAGCTCTTGGAGGGGCGTTCGAGTTTGTACTCTTCGGCCGCAAGGACTTCTGTCCATCTGTCGGCTAGCAAGTCTTGGTCAGCTCTAAGCTGTTGCTGTTTTTTTCTTGAGGCTGCTCGCCATGGCCATAAGCCTGCGTTTGAAATGCTCTTGTTTGACGGGATCCTCAGGCACGACAAATTCGTCGTCGTCGAGCCTTGCCTCGTCTTCGAAAGGAGGCATGTAATTATCGTCCTCTGCCGCTCTCTCATTAGGGCTGGCTTCTCCATCCTCCTGTGCTGAATCCTGCTGGAGGGGGTTGTCTTCGGCACTGTTCGGGGTGTTATTATCTCCCGTGCCGGAATCATCGTTTTTGCTTCGGCGGGATTTAGAGCGGCGCCGCTGACGCCGGCACTTAGGCTGCTTGTTGGAGGGTTCATCCCCCGGTGTTTCATCGCCATTGCCTTCTTTTGGGGTGTCCACCATGTATATATCATACAACGAGGTGGCTTTCCAGTGCCCTATAGGCGCTGGTTCCTGTTCGTCTCCTATATCGTCGTCCATACCGTCGATGTCTTCGGAGTCGAAGTCGAGCATGTCGGTTAAATCATCGACAGTGGCTACGAAGTGGGTGGTGGGTGGGCTTTGAATTTCTTCGTCATCCGCATCCCAACCTTGCTAACCATAGTCCGGCCGAGACTCCCCTGATAAAGAGAGATACTTTAGTGAGTTCAGAATGTCGCCAAAGGGCGAGTGCTGAAAGATGTCCGCGGTGGTGAACTCCATGATCGGCGCCCAATCGGATTCGACTGGCAGGGGCGCGGAGGGTTCGGAGTCCGGAGAGGAGTCCGGCACCTTGGAGCCACGGGCCTCGCAGAGAATAGGGATGGTGTTCGGCTCGATCGCCGTAGAGATTGCAGCCCCCGGGGCGGTGTCCAGCCACCTGTCCTCGATTGGTGCAGTTGGCTCCGAGCCAAGGGTCGGAGCGGACACGGGTGCGGCCTCCAGGGCACTATTCGGCGGCAGAGCTAGATCATGCCCGTCGTGACAGTGCGGCGCGCCCGACTGTGGGGCTCGAAGCCGTCGAAGATCAAGTCCCCGCGGATATCTGCCGTGCAATTCAAATTTCCAAATCGGACCTGATGGCCAGGGGCGTAGCTTTCGATCTGCTCCAGATGGCCAAGCAAATTGGCCCGTAGTGCAAAGCTGCCAAATACGAAGATTTGTCCGGGGAGAAAAGTCTCACCCTGGATCGCATCGCTGTTGATGATCGGAGAAGCCATCGGGCCTAAAAGTGACGACACAGAGGAACTCTCAATGAAAGCATCAATGTCGGTGTCAAAACCGGCGGATCTCGGGTAGGGGGTCCCGAACTATGCGTCTAGGCGGATGGTAACAGGAGACAAGGGACACGATGTTTCTACCCAGGTTCGGGCCCTCTCGATGGAGGTAAAACCCTACTCCTGCTTGATTAATATTGATGATATGGGTAGTACAAGAGTAGATCTACCACGAGATTAGAGAGGCTAAACCGTAGAAGCTAGCCTATGGTATGATTGTTGTTCGTCCTAAGGACTAAAACCCTCCGGTTTATATAGACACGGGAGAGGGTTAGGGTTACACAGAGTCGGTTACAACGGAAGGAGATCTAAATATCCGTATCGCCAAGCTTGCCGTCCACGCCAAGGAAAGTCCCATCCGGACATGGGACGAAGTCTTCAATCTTGTATCTTCATAGTCCAGGAGTCCGGCCAAAGGTCATAGTCCGGCTATCCGAACACCCCCTAATCCAGGACTCCCTCAGGGGGAGTCCTACTCCCGGTGGGAGTAGGACTCCTCCGGCGCGCCTCCTCCCTTGGCCGGCCACACCCCCTTGCTCCTTTATATACGGGGGCAGGGGGGCACCCCATAGACACAACAATTGATCAAGTTGATCTTTTAGCCGTGTGCGGTGCCCCCCTCCACCATAGTCCACCTCGATAATACTGTAGCGGTGCTTAGGCGAAGCCCTGCGTTGGTAGAACATCAACATCGTCACCACGCCGTCGTGCTGACGAAACTCTCCCTCAACACTTGGCTAGATCGGAGTTCGAGGGACGTCATCGGGCAGAACATGTGCTGAACTCGGAGGTGCCGTACGTTCGGTACTTGATCGGTCGGATCATGAAGACGTACGACTACATCAACCGCGTTGTGCTAACGCTTCCGCTTTCGGTCTATGAGGGTACATGGACAACACTCTCCCCTCTCGTTGCTATGCATCACCATGTTCTCACTACAAAAAAATACACTTCCGTGATGATACATGTTTGTCACAGTAGGTCGCTTTTTTGTCATGCATGTGCATCCATGACAAATTTATGACAGAATCAAGATAGTCATACCTGTGCTGTCGTAGAAGTGTTCCATGACATTAACAAAATTATCATCACAGAAGTGTCCACTTCCATGACGATAAATCGCGCGTCACAGAAGTGCTTTCGTCAAGGGTGAGCGACACGTGGCATTCACCGTAACGGAACACCGTTAAGCTATCGGGTCGGGTTTTGGATCTGATAACCCGTTAACAGCCCCGACCAATGGGGATTTTCCACGTGTAAAATCATCATTGGCTAGAGGAAACACGTGTCGGCTCATCGATGGGACAGATGTCATCCACTCATTAGACAGGAGGCGCCTATGATAGGTCGACATGTGGCACGGCCCGACAGTGGCCCATTCCGATGAAAAAGGCCGTCCCAGTAAAAATTAGCAGGTCGGCCCATATAAGGCCTACTTGTGTCAGGTCCATTTAAGCCCACGACCCATACGAGATGTGCCAATTTGGCCCGTTAAAGATTTGACACCATTGTAGCCCATCGTCAGTTCGAGCCCATTAACAGCCTGCTATATTCTTGGGCTCAATATCGGCCCGATGAGATTTCGGCCTGTTAACGGCCCATTTAATGGATGGGCCAATTTTCAGGATGTACAACTTTCGGCCTTTTAGTGACCCATTTAGATGTTGGGCTAATTTCTGGCCCGGTGTGTCTTTCAGCCGGTTGACGGACCATAAATCTGATGGGCCACTTGTAGTCGGACCTGAGTTTCGGCCTTTTAGCGGCCCATTTAAGTGTTGGGCAAATTTCTGGCCCGGTGTCACTTTCAGCCTATTGACGGCCCATAAATCAGTTGGTCCAATTGTAGTCGGGCCTGAGATTTGGCCTTTTAGCGACCCATTTAAGTGTTGGGCCAATTCCTAGCCCTGTGTGCCTTTCGACCTGTTAACGGACCATAAATGAGTTGGGCCATTTGTAGTCGGACCTTAGTTTTGGCCTCTTAATGGCCCATGCCCTTCATGGTCCAATACCAGCCCGGTTTCTCTTTCGGCCTGCTAAAGGCCCACAACATAGTTGGGCCGTTTACAATACGGCCTGACTTTCAGCCTCTTAGCGGCCCATGATCTTCATGGTCCAATACAAGCCCACTGTCTCTTTCGACCTGCTAAAGGCCTACAGTATAGTTGGGCCATATGTAGCGCAAACTTAGTAACGGCCTGTTAACGGCCCATGAAATAAATTGGGGCCACCTGTTGCCCGCTTCGATGTCGGCCTGTTAACGACCCGGGAGGTAAGAGGGCCGACCATTAACTTTCGGCCTAGTAACGGCCCATTAACTCAATGGGCCCACTAAAGTTCGTTCATGTCTTTAGGCCAAATTAGATAAGTTGAGCCCATTATGACGAGCAAAGGTACGGCATACAGGGAATAACGTTGCACATCCAGAATATATTACAGGAAATTACATCCACTGGGCAATCAAAGATTGATGCCAGTGCAAATAAATGAGCAGAACCTAACCATCTACAACGTCACAATCTGCAACCTCAGCATAGATGACGCCCATAAGCATGTGGGCAAGTTCTTGCTGCTTTGCCACACTGTCTCTGAAAACATTGATCAGTTGTTGTGTCACACGACTCTGCACCTCTGATTCATCCACCATTTCCATCATTGCTTCAACCATTAATTGGTTCACAAACATACATTTATTCCGTTGCATTCGAGACACAGGATACTGAACAGATTCATATGGAGATTTTGGCAGGCTTGTATTATTGATAGTGGAGAGTGTCTTGACCACTGCATCATAACATAAATTAGGACGGGAACCAAACAGATTAATCATGAGTTATTGCCATATTACCTGGCCTAGATTTACTAGAAAGAAACAATGGGGTTGCCTTGCTATTTTCAGAGTTTGTCTTCTTATCTTCAGCAGCCTGCACAAAATTAACACACTAGCATTGCTATCATTGGCAAAGTCAGATAATAGGAAAGCAACATTGACACAACAAACGTTTGGGAAACTAGCCTACACCAAATTAACACAATATGGCACAGCTATCATCAGCCAGGTAAGGTAATACGAAAGCAACATTGACACAATGAATGAATGGGCAACCAGCGAAGCACTACAGTTCAGTAATGTGCGTGATATGAGATAGCACATTCATGCAGCTCGGTACGCAAAACTACCAGGCAGTTTTCCTTACAAAAATCAACATTGGCGCCTTTAACATTTTGCTACAACTAATTTTAGATCAGATAAAGGTTAGATTCACGCCGATTAACAAAATACATGCTGATGTAAAAATATAGTGATATACAACAGGTACTTACATCAGCACTGGAGCACAGAGAATTCCCGCAAGATATTTTCCTCGAATACGATCCCAATGGAGGAAGTCTTGTATCGTTTAACCTTATTTTCTAAAAGAGAGACGGGTAAGAAACATGTAGAAAATATGATCAGAATGCTATAAAATTTCATGATGCAAGGATACACACACGCTTCTTAGAATGGAGTTGACATTCTTTTGCTGGACTGGAGCGGACTAGTTCTTTGGCCACTGGAATCTGCTTATTATCAGTGGGAGTTGGGTTTCTCTGTGCTGGAGCAGTATCTATGAAAAATGGAGTTGGTTTATTATCTCCTGGCGTTTGGATCTTTTGCAAAGACCTGGTTCGTAAACCTTCAGATTCTAACATAGTCGTCTTCCCCTTGCATGCCTTATATAGAAGGATGGTGATTCAGTTATAAAACATGCTACAACAGAGATGGAATAGGTACTGAAGAACAGAAAGGCATGACATATTGACATGTATTCACTCCATCCGGAAATAAATGGATGGGTCTAGGCATATTTCAGTTCTAGATACATCCAGTTTTATCCATTTCTGCGACATTTAATCCGGACGGAGGGAGTATGATGTAAGAGCTAGGGATACAACAGGACAACAGAGTAAAAAAACACTGAAAAACCCACTGCAGAACCAAAGTATTCAAACCCGCTGATATGAGATAGTACACTCATGCAGCTCAGGATGCAAAACTACCAGGCAGTTTTCCTTGCAAAAATCAACATTGTGGCCTTTAATCATACATTTTGCTACAACTAAATTTAGATCAGATAAAGGTTGGATTCACGCCTATTAACAAAATACATGCTGACGTAAAAATATAGTGATATACAACAGGTACTTACATCTACATTGGAGCACAGAGAATTCCTGCAAGAATCTTTCCTCATAAACGATACCATTGCAGAAAATCTTCTATCTGTTAAGCTTATTTTCTAAAAGAGAGATGGGTAAGAAACATGTAGAAAATATGATCAGCATGCTATAAAATTTCATGATGCAAGGATACGCACGCGCTTCTTGGAATTGAGTTGACATATTTTTGCTGGACTGGAGCGGACTAGTTCTTTGGCCACTGGAATCTGCTTATTATCAATAGGAGTTGGGTTTGTCTGTGCTGGAGCAGTATCTATAAAAACTGGAGTTGGTTTATTATCTCCTGGCGTTTGGATCTTTTGCAAAGGCCTTGTTTGTAACCCTTCATATTCTAACATAGTCGTCTTCCCCTTGCATGCCTTGTATAGAAGAATGGTGCTTTAATTATAAAACATGCGGTAGCACAGAGATGGAATAGGTGCTGAAGAATAGAAAGGCATGACATATTGACATGTATTCCCTCCATCCGGAAAAAAATGGATGGGTCTAGGCGTATTTCAGTCTAGATACATCCTTTTTTATCCATTTCGGCAACATGTAATCTGGACTGAGGGAGTATGGTGTAAGAGCTAGGGATACGATAGGACAACACAGCAAAAAAACACTAGTTGAATGTAAAACTGTATGCTAGCGGAATACATACAAAAATAACTAAGGGAGCATACACATGTATGATTGGGAAAATAAGATGGCATTGCAACAGAGCACTAGAACAACACTTCAATGTAAAAAAACATGGTATGGTAGACAGATGAAGTACATATTGATGAATAACAATGCATAAGATATTCAGAAGCATGATATCCAAATTAAGCAGATGTCATTGCGATAGAGTAGAATGACAGTACTTGAATTTGAAAACATGTTATCATGAATGGAATAGGTACTGAAAAACAGGAAGGCATGACATATTTACATGCATGATCAGCATGCTAAGCACATGGCATTGCAACAGAGTAGATAGACTCCAGGACATTATATGCATGTTGTACCCATATCACAGGCCAAGTTAGAGCAAGGACCTTGTGGGGTGAAGAGGATTCATCATCTTTCTGCAAGTCTTCTGAAGAACTGCCTTTACATGTTCCATCATATTGGGTATCATTGACATCAAGTTTATTGGCCTTCACATTGCTCCGTGAGGTTCTTGTGGATATATCAGTGTGTGCAATTATATCTGACATGCATGGAAGACAACTAGTAGTTAGATTTATGTAATGAGTGCCTGTAGGAGACGACATAAATAGTAGGACTAGGGTTAACTAGCAGCAACAGGTCTCATAAACTAAAGGGAGAACACAGATGAAAGCTACAGAATATGTATCGTTTGTACTCGAGATTAACTAGATGGCACACAAAAGTATTAAAGAACAACATAGGAAATACTAGAAGTGGTATAATACTATAATCACCAGCCTGTGGGATAGCATTGGCTGATGGATGATAACTATGGAACAATGTTACCTAAAGAACAAGTATCTTAGCTGAACTATGGAACATCGTTAACTCCTGAACAAGACCCGTAAGAGATTAGCATGAATATATAGTGAAATGTGATGATGTATTTTCCATGCTTAGATGAATAACAAAGCCATAAATGTTGCACACAAGATGAGGGTACAACCTATCTGGCTACCATCCATAGGAGTGAGCATCATGTGCTGACTTGTCGATGGCCCTGCAGTTGTTGTGGCTGTGCATGTCGGGCGCGCGCATTCGATGCAGGGAACTGTTGAGTGGGGACTATAGCTCCCTTCTGGTGTATTCTTCCCTTGTTGGAGCAGCTGCGGTGAGTCGGAAGACGGTGTTTCTGAAGATGCAGATAACGCATAATGTTAAGAACGACATATCTCTTTGATCTGAAGAAATACACTAGGAGATCAACAGCAAGGTACGAGAGTGGTCACATGTTTGTTGACTGAAGACTAAATTGGGGTCACACGATTTTATTTTATTTTGGTTTTGTCCGATCTACGCCGGATGGATGGCCGTCTTGTGCCTTCCGGCTGACACTGTTCAGAATCTTCCCCGAAGAGCCAGTGACCAACGGTGGAGCAGCCTGCCTCCGCCGTCCGTGGCCCCGGCCAAAACCTCGCTCCCTGCCCCACCGCACTACCGTAGTTGCGCCGCCCCCGGGCCAATCCACAAAGACTCCCCGTCATCCAGATCCGGCGGCGGCAGTACCTTCAACCCACGCAACTCTAAAAGATAGCCATCTAAGCGCTTCTTCTGCGGTGAACTTGCGGCCCCGCACCCTTATGTTAGACACCAGCCAACCAACGGCCTAGGAGCTCCGCCGCCTCGAGGGGTGCTACTTCCCATTGCAAATCGATTGGCCCAGAATAAAAATTAAGACAACTGAGGCCTAAATAAAGTGATCTAAGATGAGGGTGCGACTTATCTGGCGGCATGGTGAAGTAGGCAGGTCCAGCTGCCGATTCGGTGAGGCCGGCACGGTTGCGGTGGCGACCGGCGGCAGGGAAAGAGCCATGTCGCGACGGTCGACGACTACGCCAAAGCAGCGCCAGGACTCTGGACGGATCCAAAGTTGGAGCCGCTCCGGCGCCGTGAACAATGGCGGGGGTGAATCGGCTCCGGTACGATTCACGCGGCCGTCGTCGAGGCAGCACCAGCAGCACGGAGTAAGAGGCACACGGCCTAGTGCACGACGGCAAATGGACAGCGTCTCCGGCATTAGGGAGGAGGGCGGCTGTGAAATTGGTGCGGTGGGGGTGCCATGGAGGTGGGGCTGAG
This sequence comes from Aegilops umbellulata, assembly GCA_032464435.1. Classification (NCBI taxonomy): domain Eukaryota; kingdom Viridiplantae; phylum Streptophyta; class Magnoliopsida; order Poales; family Poaceae; genus Aegilops; species Aegilops umbellulata. Next base: position 400,181,302 of record CP136057.1, read on the forward strand.
GTTTCGCGGCTCAGGAGAAGGGAGCTTCCCGGGGAGAAGGTGATTTGGCGCCCACGAGGTATGAATGGGGGCGGGCGGGGGGGGGGGGGGAATTAGGAGGGGAGTGGAACCATGTCTTACGGACGCATTTGTCTGAAATGTGAGGGGGAGTTACAGTTCTACCCTTGCCTATAGGCTTCTCGGCTTGGTCTGTGTACTGAGGGTCGGGGATAGTAGAGTAACTTTGCTTCTCCCCAAATAGTGGGCGGGAGCGATTTCGGGCGAGGAGGGCGTGTTTTGAACTATAGTGGGAGCGAGCGATTTCGGGCGAGGAGAGCGTGTTTTGAAATAGTGGGCGCGAGCTATTTCGGGTGAGGAGAGCGTGTTTTGCCGACCATGGTTTATGAATTATTCGGCACATGTCATTTCGGCTGAGGAGAAGGCGCGCTTGAATGAAGTTACGAACCTACCCTCGATGTACAACGGGCCAATTGATGCGTGTCCCACATAGGACGGTAATTTCACGTCTCCCATTTATTTGCTCGGGCGAATTCCACCGAGCAGAGAGGATGTTTAACGGTTCGTTCAAATTTTGGGAGAACGAGCATCCACGTCTACCTTACCAAGTCGATTCGGATCAAATTTTGAAATATTAGCTTGCCACTTCTTTTTTAGATGGAGAGATGATGCTCGGGAGTAATGTGTTTTTACATGCTCGTTGCTAGCGATTTATTATATGACAAATAGTTGACCCACTCAAAAAAGCGAATCAAACCCAAAATGAAATATCTCGATTCAATGAAATAGCTCGTTCAGTAGGTCAAAATAGTGAACTAAATCCAAAATTGAACACCTCAATCGAGTAGCATGTTGTACAGTATTATAGAACTCCATGAACATGTTGAAAGTCAAATTAATGAACTTGTTTGATATACACATATATCCGTTCATGTGTGGATTGCAGACAACATGTTCTCCAATTTAAATATTTGAATGCAAGTTTATATCGAAACATGGTTTATATCAGTCTTTGATGCATAAAACGCGACCTCCCCCTCTCCCAGACTCCTGTTCTCTCTCTCTCTCTCTCTCTCTCTCTCTCTCTCTCTCTCTCTCTCTCTCTCTCTCTCTCTCTCTCTCTCTCTCTTGCGCGCGCGCGCGCGCGCGCCGACAATCTTCAATTCTGTCGCACGCATCCAACACAAAAACCTTGTTGGTCCCTCTCCCTTTCTCTCCATCTCTCTCTCTCTCTTTGTGTGTGTGTTGGGGGGGTCTTTCTAGTTCGCATGCATATATACACCATCTATAGGTCTCTCTCGCACACTATGTATGATACTCTAGCTAGTCCAAGCTAGATATTTTGGGTGCACTCATCGTACGCACACAGATTCCTTGGCTCTTTGCCTGTAACTCTCTCACGCACCACTATGTCGCCTTGGAGCTCTTCCTCCCTCTCTCAAACTCTCCATCCACCTGGGTCACACATACACATGCATATCTCACTCGCACTCGATAGGCCCATCTAAAACTCTATCTCTCCCCCTCGTTCTCTCTCCATCTCACACGCGCACACACACAATCTCATGCCCAACTAGCCAAGTATGATGGTCTCTCACTCAATTGTAGGCACACGCAGTCCCCCCCTATATGTATATGACTAGCTAATCTTAGTCTCCATCACAAACATGTGCATGGTTTATCTTGATTTCTCTCGGGGCATCTTTCTATCGCGCACGCACTCCCTCGATCTCCCACCCATATAGTCCCCTCACGATCTCGACGGGATCTCTCTATCACAAACACACCCCCTCTCCCTCCCCATGCGTCCATGCCATCCATGTGTCCCTCTCGACCTTTGTTCCTTGTTGGCCACACCTCTATTGGACATGTGCTACAGGGTGTCTCTCTCCGTTGCAAACAATCACACACTAGCTATCTTCGTGTATCTCCTTGCCTCGCTTTTCCATCTCGGAGAAGCATGCGTGATATGCTCACATAAGAAACGAAAAAACACACACTCTCTCTCTAATTTATCGTTTGTTGTCACTTTCTCTTTCACACACATACTCTTTTTGCACACTTACTCATTCTCCTTCACACGCACTTGATCTGTCTCGACTGAGGCACTCTCCTCGGTCCATAGCATATAGATTTATTGAAAAGTCAAACATCACAAAGTTTGACCATGTACGTGGAGAAAAAGAATTACATCTAGTACGGCAAACATATACCATTAGATTCACCATGAGATGTAGTTTTGTATGATATATCTTTGGTATTGTAGATATAAATAACATTTGCGTAAACCTGATCAAAGTTTCCAAAGTTTGACTTCTAAAAAATTCACATGCACTGCATTATTGAGCGGATGGAATATCTATTTCCCCCTCTCAGCTATCTGACGCTCTCAGCCTTATCGGGGCTCCTCAATATCTCTCAAACTTTGTTGGTCAGTTTGGTTCGTGACCTGACCCTCATGCCTTGATGGCCGGTACTACCTGGTGTGGACGTGAGATGTAAAATATTTCTGCCTAGCCAGGCTTGTGCGGTGCTGAAGCGTTTGGTTCATGCCTGGGCCAGGCAAAGCATCAACGTCCCATCAATCAATCCATGCATCAATTATTTAATGCTAATATCCATACATGTTGCTGTTAGCCTCGTGGCCACACGACCAGGCATGGCCAGGCGTTCGAAATCGGTCGCCTGGGCCAGGCTACTTGCAGTGTCTGGAGTTCAGCCAGGCTAATTAAAGTGCAAGGGAACCCAGGCCAGGCGGGCTTTCTTTTTCACAGGGTAGCAACCAAACAAGCGTGCATGAAATCCAGCCACAACCCCAGGCCAGGCAAAAGATGCTCAGGACGCAAGCCAAACTAGCCTTATATCTCCCTGGTTCACACATACACATGTCTCGCTTGCGCTATACATATAGACCCATCCAACACTCTCCGCCCTTGTTTTCTCTCCATGTGACACGCACCCCCCTAAGTGCCATAATACCTCAATCCATCATAGGCACAAGCACTCCCCCCCTCCTAAGTATGATTATCTCTTACTAGCTATCAGGAACACACGTATTGTCTCCTTCCATCCATACGTCTATCTCGATATCTCTCGGGGCATCTTCTATCGCGCACACACCTTGTCACTCGATCTCCCACCCATGTAGTCCCATCACGATCTCCAGGGGATCTCTCTATGACAAACATACACTCTCTCCTCCCCATGTCTGCATTTTCTCCGTACGTCTCTCTTGACCTCTCTCCCTTGTTTGTGAGACCCCTCTTGGCCACGTGCTAGGGGTCTCGCTCTCTCGGTTCCAATCAAAAACACACTATCTCCTCACCTTGCCTCCGTTGTCGAAGATGCATGTGTGATATGTTTGCATAAGACACGCATGCTTTTTCTCTACTTTTGTCGTGTGTTGTCCATGCCTCTTTCACACACGCACACACACTTTTTTCACTCTCTCTCTCTCTCTCTCTATCTATCTCTCTTGTTAGGGACTCTGTCACGTCCATAAGCATATGGATGTTTTGAAAAGTCAAACCTTAGAAAAGTTTGACCAGGTATATGTGGAGAAAAACATTTACATCTGGAACGATCATTAGATTCATCACAACATGTACTTACTTCATACTATCATTTATCTTTGGTATTGTAGATATAAGTAATTTCTTTATAAACTTGGTCAAAGTTTCAAAAGTTTGACTTAAAAAAATGTTGGAACTACATTATCGAACAGAGGGATTATCTCTTTCTCTCTCTCTCTCTCTCTCTCTCTCTGCTATCTCTCACGGGCCTCCCCTCTCACTCGAACTCTTTATACCGACGGATTATACACTCACTGTGTCAGCGTATAGCTCTGTATATCGTTTAGTTGACCGGTCAACCAATCCACATGCTGCCTTGTCAGCTCGTGTTCTGTATCTTCATGTGCTGGCCCATGTGGCAGTGGTGAAAATAAGTAAACTAGAGGCCCATCTGACACGCGGTGAAGTAAACAAAGTTGAAACCACTCGGGGTAGCACCCCGCACGCTAGTAAATTGAGGGTGCATTGAGGACAAACTTCTTGCGCGCGAAGGACGCACTCGCGCACAATTCACCACTGCGCGGCGGCATGCACAGAAGGACGCACTCGCCCACACCCAGCACACAACACACACCAGCACACGTGTACACCGGCGTCGCCGCCGGTTGAGATGGACGGTGAGGCATCCAACAAGCGGAGGAGGCTCAAGCCAAAACCACATCCGGCGAGCCTGGACTTCATCAGGAGCCTCCCCGACGACATGCTGCTCGTCATCATCGGCCTCCTCCCCACCAAATCTGCCGTGCGGACCGCCCTGCTCTCCCGGCGGTGGCGCCCCCTATGGCACTGTGTCCCCCTCAACCTCACCGTCGACAGCTGCCTCTGCGACGGGGAATGCAAACGCATGGCTGCACTCTCCAAGATCCTTTCATCGCACCCTGGGCCAGCCAAACGCCTTGACATCCGCATGTTCAGTACCAACTGCAAGGTCCAACCCAAGTTCAACGAGTGGTTCTTATCCCCTGCCCTAGATCAGCTCGAGGAGCTCAGCTTTGAAGCTGGACGATGTCGCTCTCAGCCGCCGTCCGCGCTCTGACTCACGCCAACGCTGCGCCGCGCCAGCTTCAGCTCCTGCTATCTTCCCCAGATTAATGCCGCGCCCGCTCTTCTTCTCCCTCAACTCAAGCAGCTCGACCTCTTCGGCGTTGTCATCTTGAAGAAGGCTATGGAGCACCTACTCCGCAGCTATACTGCGCTCGAGTACCTTCGTCTTGAGCAGATCCACAGGTTCATTAGCCTCCACATCGCCTCGACGAATCTCCGATGGATTTATGAGTCTTGCTGGCCCCGCAACAAGACATCAATTGGGAAGATATTGTCGGATTTCGGGTTCCGGCAGACCCTTAAGGTTCGAACTCTGGGGTGCGCACGGAGATTATGACCTCTACCTCTCCGTCTCGCAAAGATCTAACTACTGAAAGAACAACACAAGAGACACAGGGTTTATACTAGTTCGGGCCACCATTGTGGTGTAATACCCTACTCTAGTTTGTGGTGGGTGGATTGCCTCTTGGGCTGATGATGATGAACAATACAAGGAAGAACAACCTCGCGAGGGTCTGCTCTTAGCTAGGACGATGAACTGCTAGGGGGAGTTCAGCCGCCCTTCTCTCTCTCTCTCTGCTGACTGAGTCTTTCTAACTGGTTTCTCGATGATCCCCCTACCCTGGGGGTGGCTAGTCCTATTTATAGGCAAAGGCCCTGGGCCTCTTCCCAAATATTGAGCAGGAAGGGCGCCAACAATTGGCCGATTTGAAGGGGAACATTTGGTACACTTATGCTGACTAAAGTTGGTCCTCGCCTGCCAAAGTCCCTGTGGTGACGCTGTTCTGGGCTCCACGATGACCTCCTTCCCACCGTTCGACTGGTCTTGGTCTCGTTGCACCGAAATGGATGCCTTTGCTTGATCCTCTCGCCTGCGCTTGCCCCTTTGCACCAAAGAGGAAAGGGAGACACTGCGCGGGCTGGCGCCCGCCTGGCACCCTTGGTCGTCATGGCTTGCGTCATGGGCACCTCGTGAGGTACCCTGCCTTGATCTCTCCGCCTCCTCGTGAGCCAGCCTGACGAGGCCGTGCCTGAGGAAGCGCCGTGTCGCCCGCCCCGCGAGGCTTGGCCCCTCGCGAGGGTCTTGGGTCTCGTGTTGATGAAGATGGGCCGTGCTGGGCCCCTTTTCGAGCCACGCCGCAGGCCGCAGGCAGGAAAGTCTGGGGACCCCCGTTCCCAGAACGCCAACAGTAGCCCCCGGGCCCAAGGCGCGCCCAGACTTGGCCGTGCTGAGAGGCGAAAGGGTAAGGGCGAAGCGCCGCGGGCCCTAACAGCCTGCGGCCTTGGGTGCTGCGTGGCGGTTGATTGGACGTGGGCGGCACTGTTCCCCCATGCTCCCTTATTTTGCGCCCTGCTAGGTGGACTCGTAGTTGTACACAGCCTCTCCCCTTCCTGTTGCTCGACCGTCCCCTATTCTTCCTCCCTTCAAACTCCGACTCTTGCCTCCAATCCCATCTCACATCTTCCCCTTCCTTCCCATTGCCATGGCTCTGACGAAGAAAGAGAAAGAGAATAAACCCATGCCTCCGTCTCGCCCGCCGCCGTTGGTGGCCCCCGCCATCGGCCGGTCGATCATACTCAATCGAGAATGCCTGGGTAAGCTCAGCCCGGCTCTGGCCACCATCTTCAACGAGTGTGGGAGGACGACGGCCTGGCCTACGTCTCACTTCCCCACTGACAGGATAATCACTGAGGTTCATTATTTTGCCGATGCCTTGTGGGCGGGTCTGGTTCCCCCCTTTTCCGATTTCTTCAAGGCCGTCCTCTCCCATTACCAGATCCATATGATGCATCTGGGTCCTGAATCCATCACCCTTCTTTCGGTCTTCGCTTTTGTTCGCGAGGCGATGATGGGCATCCCTCCTTCCGTTGCCTTGCTGCGCCACTACTTCTCTTTGCGCCTTGGCGACCCCACTCAATGCTCGGCATGTGTGAACTTCGTCGCCGCGCCAGAGTCTGCGGCCTCAGGGATCGACTTCAAGCTTCCTTTGCCTTCAGCTGGGTTCCACGAGCGGTGGTTGTACGTTGATGTCGGGGTGCCCAGCCCCCTGCTGGCGAAGCCAACTTCGCCTGTTGTACCCAATTCGGGATGGGTCCAGGAGACGCTCGAGAGCCCCCGGCTCGCCTTCGTCTGGCACCACTTCGCGTTCTTGAAATCGCTCGGCATGACAGCGCCCAAGGTGGTGAAGGAGTTCCTGTCGCGCGGCATTGCCCCTCTCCAACGCCACTCCCGGCGAATGTGGGCCTTTAGTGGGCATGGTGATCGCATGAGGCTCCAGGAAGAAGACCTGGCGCCTGGGGCGCTAAGGACAGTACTCTTGGTCCTGACTAGTGACCCCAACTCGGGCAGCATCCAGCGGGGAGGGGCCTTGTTGTACCTCTGCCAGAACAGGGACGACTTCGTGAAGCAGATGCCCTCCTTTGATGAATGGGGGCTGTGCCCTGCTGGCTTCCAAGGGCCTCGCGAGAACCCTGTGGTGGTGACCGCCCTTCCGGTCGGTCAAGGCGAATCCTCCTCAAGTGGTGGAGCAGGGAGGCATGAGACGGCTGAGGCCGAGAGGGCTCCCGATGAGGTGACTGCGCCTGGTGATGCCCTCGAGGGGGCAGCTCCTGAGACCCGTGCTGCTGAGGCTGAGGGCGGCAAGCAGCCGCTCGCAGCGCCTGGGGCTGAGTCCCCTGAGGCCCCGGCCGCGTCTTCTGGCGAGGCGATTGACAGCGCGCGTCAGGCAGGCGCCCCTGACTCGGATCGCTTTGATGCTCCGTCTTCGTCGCAGGTTGATCCTTGCGCTCTTCTCTTAGGCCGCTTCCGTGTGGACTTTGAGGCCCTCCGGAGGAAAAGGGAGGCCCTGGGTGAGGACTTCTCTTGTCGCTTGCTGAAGCGCCGGAAATACTTCGCTACTGACGAGTAAGCCTTCTCCTTTTCTGGCTCCTGATCCCCTTGTTGCGTCTACTGATCCTTACTCCGCAGGCCTCTTCCGGCCGAGCTCGTGGGAGTCGTTGAGGCGCTGCCTCTTTTGGCTTCGTCTCCCCCGTCGTCCCCAAGTGCTCCGAGCAGCACTGCTCTTGTGGTGAGGGCGAATGAAGGGGCGGACCGTCCCGAGGCGCACTGCAGCCCTTCTCTTCCTGCGATCTTCCTTCGCGGGCCCTCTCTTGGCATAGCCAGCCTGCCGTGGGCTTCTCGCCTGGCCGCGGGCTGCGACTGGCTGAGGCGCCCCCTGCGCCCTTCTTCTGGAGATGGGCTGGCCCTAGGCCGGGCTTCTGGTACGGTGCGTCCGGCCGTCGTGAGGGCGCCAGCCCCCAGCCCCCTGCCCGGAGGGGGAGCGATGATTTGTGGCCCCCGGCGCTTGCTTGGGGCATATGATGGTGTGGAAGACGTGCTCGAGCGCGCTCGGGAGCGCCGTGCTCATCACCAAGAGTTCCTTCGAAGGGCGACCGACGCAGTGGACCTGCTTGGGGAGGAGCTCGCTGGTGAAGACGCACGCCTGGAGGCCGAGGGCCTGCGCCTGGCCGCAGGGAGGCGCGAGCTGGAGGCCGCCATTGCCCTCGCGCGCCATCAGCGCGACCTTGATGATGAAGAGGCGAAGGCGTCGCGGGAGGCCTCTCGGGCGGCTCGATCCCAGGCCGCTGAGGAGGCCCGGGGAGCTGACCGACGGCGAGAAGCAGCGGAGGAATGGGTTCGGGAGCTCTTGGCCCGGTGCCACTCATTGGAGGAGCAAGTGGAACTGCGCGAGGCGGCCCTTGCATCGACGAAGGTGGCCTCCGGCGACCCAGCTGAGCTTTGGAAGCGTGAGGAAGCGTTGATGCTGGAAGCCGCCGAACGCACCCGCGAGTACGAACGGCTGGAGACGAGGGAGCGCCCGGTGACGCAGGCGGAAGATGATGTCGCCGCACGAGAAGCACGTGTCCAGGAGGAGGTTGGTCGTCGGGTGGTGACGGCGCGCCAAGGCCTCGAGCGTGAGTTCGAGGGGAGGCTGGAGTAGATCCGGGTCGAGGCTGAGGGAAGAACCGCAGCCCTGAGGGCCCAACGGGATGAGCCGACGCGGCGGGCCGACGCTTCCCGGGCCGCCCTTGAGGCAGCGCAAAAGGAGTTGGCTGCCTCCCAGGCCGAGGTGCTCCGTCTTCGTCAGCGGGTGGAGGAGGCTGAGGCCGTCGAGCGCCAGAATGCTGATGAGATACGCCAGTGGCAGGTCCTGGAGCACGTGCACGGCCCCATGCTTGCTACGCTCAGGGAGAGGGCTAATACAGCCTTGGGCAACATCTGCGAGGCGGCTGTCGGCGAGCCGCACACGATCAACTATGCCGGCAATCTGCAGTTCTTCACCGCCGTGGTGACGCAGCTGGAGGCGCGATCGGTCAGGGCCGACAGGTTGGTGGAGGAGAGGAGCCGCGCCCTGCTCGGGCGCGCCTTTTCTCGTGTCTTCAGCCATCTCCGGAACATGGATCCCCACTTCGACTTTGACGCGCCATCGCCCCAGTCCCCCAGCCTGTCTGAGGCGACCTAGCGCACTGGGTGGAAGACAACGTGGACGCTCTTGTCAGAGCCTTCGCTTCGGACGACGACGACGTGATCGTGGCTGCTGACAAGGGCGGTGTGGTGGACGGCCCTGATGCCACTAGTGGCGACGCAGCCAGCGATGGCGAGTTCAGCGATGCCAGCGGCGGCTCGGGAGGTGCTCCCGAGGACGCATTGGGGGATTTGTCCGAGTGAGTATGTATCGCTCATGTCTTTTTACCCTGCATGAGTAGAACTCAGGTGTTTGGCCTGATGGCTGTGAGAGCATTTTGGGAGGGGAAGCCCCTCATGTAAAACCAGTATCCATCGTATTAGTAGCTATTATATTGCGCGAGCACTCGCGCCTGGCGGCTGGCTGGTTTACCTTTGTTTCGCGCAGGCCCCGAGGCAGCCTGTAGGAGGACGTGGTGTCCTGAGTGTTCTCTAGTTGAATTCATAGGACGCGCAAGTGTCGCTGGCGGGGGGCTTCACAGGCGCTGGCTTTCTTCACAGGCTCCGGGCCTTTTCCCGCATGTGATGGCTTCACAGGCATTCGCCTTCTTCACAGGCTCTGGGCCTTTTCCTGAACGTGATAGCTTCACAGGCATTCGCCTTCTTCACAGGCTCTGGGCCTTTTCCTAAAGGCGATAGCTTCACAGGCATTCGCCTTCTTCACAGGCTCTGGGCCTTTTCCTAAACGCGATAGCTTCACAGGCATTCGCCTTCTTCACAGGCTCTGGTCCTTTTCATGAAGGGACATCCTCCGCAGGTACCGGAAAGTCCTCCCGAGAAGGAGCAATAGCAGCAGTCTGGGCTGCGCACGAGCCAGGCCCGCCCCGACTTGCGAGGGGCTCGTGAGGGGAGGCAGCTGTGGTGAAGCGGTAACCAGAATATGAGAAATGGCTCGAACGAGACTAAGCACCCCTTCCCCGAACACACGCAAATCTCAAATTAGAATCCAACTTAAATCCAGCAGGGGAAAAGTTACAACCAAAGAAGAAATCAATGAAAACAGACAAAAGGCCGCGTCCGACACCTAATCTAGTCTTGGACGTCTTCTCACTAGCGCGGAGCTAAGTGCTGTCCACTGGGCGTGGGAGGGAGCCCCAGGGCCTGAGGCCGGCACCCCTGAGACTCCGGGACGTGTACAACCCCACTCATTATTACGTGAGAGTGTCACGGGGCGGCGAGCTTCACAGGCACTGGGCCTTCTTCACAGGTACCGGCCTTGCTTCATATCGCCAGACGAGGGCCCCGCCTTGCGCCACACTCTAGTGCCACCAACGACAACCGAAAACCAGGACGCCGCCGGTGCGGTAGAGCGGTCGCCAGCGGTTCCCCCGACGACCACGGGTCCTCCGCCAGGGGCAGGCCCTTAGGCGCCTCCCCAGCGGAGGGCCTACCTCCTAAGAATGCCTTGCTCTGAACGCCACGGCGGTGATGTCGGATCTCTGCCCCTCTCTTGCAGCCACCTACGCCCTCCTCCCGAGGGGTAGGAGACTGTGGGAGCGGGGCAGCTGCTTGCTGCGGCGACCTGCACCTCCTGTGATCCATGATTAGCGTACGCCTGCTCCTGAGGAATTAGCGGTACCCGATAGTTGTCGCCTCCAGCGTGGCCGATGGTGCCGTCCTGGGGCTCCTGGAAGAGCTCAGCTTCTGGTGTCCCGTCTCCTCAGCTTGGGCTGAGAAGCGAGCCTTGTTCGCCCTCGTGAGCGTGCCCTTGGTCCATCATGTGGGGCACGTATTCTTCTGGCGCCGTCATCCCGAAGGCTGTGCTGTAGTGCTCCATGTGCCATGCAGCACTGCTTGACGTGCCCACTGCACGGTGGTAGCGCGGCTGCCCGCTGGCGCCGTGGGCCGCGCCGAGTCCCTCTCCCTCACGCACCAGGGGCGGGGGTGGCGCCCCCGTCAGTCCGGCACCGACGGATTCGCTGGTGTTGGGGTAGCCTTGGGGCCCGCGGGAGCGTGTGGGGCCCTCGCGCGTGCCGCCCTGGGCTTGAGACGGGACCTGCATGCAGAAGGGGTGAGCCCCCGAAGCGGCAAAGCCCAAGAGTTCGACAACCCGCTCTAGCAGCACGTCGCGACCGCCTTCCAGCAGCCTGCACTGCAGCAGCTCTCGGGCCACCGTGAGCGCGGCCCTCGAGTTCGCTTGCTCCCGGCGGGAGTATGGTGTCGTGGTCGCGGCGTGATTGGAGGCCCTTGCTGCCGACCGCGCTTGCCGCGGCGCGAGGGTTGTTGAAGCCTGTCCGCGTCGCCCGTGGCCTGCAGCACCCTGCGGACCACGAGCTGCCTGGGGCGCGGGGTCGCCCGAGGCGGGCGGCTCCGCGCGGGCGGGCCACGTCGCCCATGGATCTTGGTTGCCCGCCTGGTCGCCGGACATGGTGATGACGATGCGACTAGACGCGGAGTGGTAGAAAGGTGGATTCCGGCGCACCCCTACCTGGCGCGCCAAATGTTGGATTTCGGGTTCCGGCAGACCCTTAAGGTTCGAACTCTGGGGTGCGCGTGGAGATTATGCCCTCTACCTCTCCGTCTGGCAAAGATCTAACTACTGAAAGAACAACACAAGAGACACAGGGTTTATACTAGTTCGGGCCACCATTGTGGTGTAATACCCTACTCTAGTTTGTGGTGGGTGGATTGCCTCTTGGGCTGATGATGATGAACAATACAAGGAAGAACATCCTCGCGAGGGTCTGCTATTAGCTAGGACGATGAACTGCTAGGGGGAGTTCAGCCGCCCTTCTCTCTCTCTTTCTCTCTCTCTGCTGCCTGAGTCTTTCTAACTGGTTTCTCGATGATCCCCCTACCCTGGGGGTGGCTAGTCCTATTTATAGGCAAAGGCCCTGGGCCTCTTCCCAAATATTGAGCGGGAAGGGCGCCAACTATTGGCCAATTTGAAGGGGAACATCTGGTACACTTATCCTGGCTAAAGTTGGTCCGCACCTGCCAAAGGCCCTGTGGTGACGCCGTTCTGGGCTCCACGATGACCTCCTTCCCACCGTTGGACTGGTCTTGGTCTTGTTGCACCGAAATGGATGCCTTTGCTTGATCCTCTCGCCTGCGCTTGCCCCCTTTGCACCAAAGAGGAAAGGGAGACACTGCGCGGGTTGGCGCCCGCCTGGCACCCTTGGTCGTCATGGCTTGTGTCATGGGCACCTCGCGAGGTACCCCGCCTTGATCTCTCCGCCTCCTCGTGAGCCAGCCTGACGAGGCCGTGCCTGAGGAAGCGCCGTGTCGCCCTCCCCGCGAGGCTTGGCCCCTCGCGAGGGTCTTGGGTCTCGTGTTGATGAAGATGGGCCGTGCTGGGCCCCTTTTCGAGCCACGCCACAGGCCGCAGGCAGGCAAGTCTGGGGACCCCCGTTCCCAGAACGCCGACAGAGATCACTCCAGCTATTCCACGTTATGGTCATTGAGAATGTGCTTTTCCTTGAGAGATTGCTTGTATCGGATCTAGAAGGTCCAACAAAAATCAGGGTCATTGACGCATCGAAATTGACAGCGTTGGTGTACTCGTCTGCCAAATTCTCAGAACTCTTTATTGCATCCGTAATCGTTCAGGTACAGCACTCATCTTCTTCTCTGTCTTCTTGAAATTCACATTTTTAAATTTCTTCTTGATGTATTTACGACCGTCTTCCAGAAAATGATTCCCACAAGCTTGACCCAGTCCATGCGCACAGTGAAGATCTTAGAACTAAAATCTATTGGCCCCAATCTGGATCAAGTTGTTGGATTCCTTACATGCTTTCCGTGCACGGAGAAGCTACTCATTGAGGTGAAACTTCTTTCCTATAAGTAAACGGTAATCACAATGTAGCTCAATTTTTTCGTAATTTTCTCAAATTGACAAGTGTAGTGTTCAAAACTGCATCTACGCACTGCACCGAAAGAAAAGTTTTTAGTATTTTTTCTCACGTGATCACCTGCATCGTTTTTATGTTGTACTACTATAGTAGCCTAGGCTAGTCATAGTGGAAAGTAACTTAGACTACTCCAGTAACTCTATGGTTACCCTAAGAGCAAGTACTACCTCCGTCCTGGTTTACTCTTCCAATTTTGTAGTATCAAAATTTGACCATATATTTAACTGACAAAATGTTAATGGATGTTACTAAGAACTATATCGTTGGATTCGTATTTGAACATAATTTCAAATGGTGTAATTTTTAGTGACATGCATTGGCATTTTCTTAGGTAAATCTATGGTCAAAATTTTATACTAAATACGAGGTAGTATTACAAAAGTGGCTATGTAGGCCAAAACATGTGCCAAATTCACTTGTGATGCATTTGGCATCGATGCCCCTCCATTGCTCACCTGGTGTCCCAATCTGGATCACCTACTTTGCTCCGGTGCCAAATTAACTCACGCAATGAAAAAACACTGCGTGGGAGAGAGAGAGGACTGAGGCAATAAAAAAACACTTGTTTGGGAGAGTGAGAGGCTGGTGTAGTTGGTTTGATTGATTTTTTTATACATGTGGGTATGTGTGCACAGCGGTGCCAACTCTCTCACATTTCAAGAGCAGTGCCAAAATCTTTTTGATTTGACATCGATGCGTGTTATGTGGCATACTTTTGCGAAATATGGCATCAGCCACATAGTGGAAGGCAACAAATGCCCAAGCTCTTCACGTGCTCCTAGTTAAATGAGAGGAAACAGAGAGAGAGATAGAGATAGATAGATAGAGAGAGAGAGAGAGAGAGTGAGTGATTGAAAAAATATCACTAGCCAGCCAACCCTATCGTATGAGCGACTGATATTGGTACCTCTTGATGACACATCAATCTTATGCAGCCAGCTGCTCTAATATGTTCTCTTCTTTTGCAGATAAAAAAAGACCCGAAAGTGAAAAATGTGCTGCACTATAACAATCTCATCGAATGCCTTGATCTCCGTCTTACAGAAATTGATTTGATCGACTACTAAGGCAGCACATCTGAGATTAAATTGGCCAGGTTCTTTGTTCTGGAGGCAAGTGTGCTCAAGGGAATGAGGTTTGGCGTTCTCTGGTGCAACAATGAATGGCGTGCTAATCACCGCAAGCGTCTAAGCCTAAATGACAAAGTCTCCGCAGAAGCTGAATTTGTTTTTGAAACATCAAGTGGCCAGAGACTCGAAAACTTATTTGCCCATTAGTGACTTGTCAGGGCGGTGGATTTTAGTTTGTACAATAATGCTGCATCCACCTAAAGTAACGAAAGTTCTTACGTAAACTTCCTAGTAATTCCCTCTTCGTAGGTGCAACATTACTCCTAACATTTGTAATATCAGTTTGAAACTTGTAATATTGCCGTGTTATATTCCTGCGTTTTCAAAATCCTGCGAATCAAACAGGTCCTGAGTTGGTGATGATGTTGTGCCTCCCATCTTTCACCAATAGCCGTCGGATCTAGATCTGACACATACAAACCAAGCTTCTCCATTTTGCAAAAAGATGCCCGCACTTGTTCCCTATGTACAAACAACTCCTTGTCTCTCACAATCAGCCTCATCTCCTCCCCACTACATCTAGGAGTAGAAGGCCGTGGAAAAATTTGGCGCGATGGCCGCTGCCGGAGCTGTCCACCCCCAATCTTGGTGTTCCGTGCAATGCACGGGCATCTACGCACGGGAAATTATGTCGAACAGGGCTAGTTGTAAGCATGCTAGCTCTACAGCCATGATGATAGTGACTGCAGACGGTGAGGCTGACTATGGTATGCCGAACACGGCGCCTATACTCAGGTGTCATCTCCGGTGCAGGGTCTTTGTCACTTCACTGTGAGGAGCAGCATGTAATAATTTGACCAATGGGTAGCACAGTGCTAGTACTCCTACTACTACATTGGTACTACTACTACTAGTACAAGTAGCACCACCGTCTAGATTTAGGAGTACTACCACATCCATCTGGATTTTAGTATTTGACTAGCAATATCTAGTAATGCATGTCACCAAAAATGTACTACTCCCTCTGTAAATAAATACATGGTGTTTTATTCCTATCGGTGAGAGAACTTAATGTTTTTTTGCTAACTAGAGTACTAATAGGATTACATGCAATGAACTAAACACTGCATGTCATGTTTGGTAGTCTCAAGTCATTGAAAGCATGCACGGCCCACATCTCTCATTGGTTGATATGTCACGAAATAAGAAACAAGGAGGGAGTTAATGCACCGTGCCTAAGTATTTTGGGATTATTTGGTTTTCGTAAGGTGACTTACACAACATTTTTGTTTACATGCATTAACATTTTATTAGTTAAATGAAAGGTCAAAACTTGGCGCAAAATGCAAAGGGGACCAATAAACCAATCAAACTTCTCTCGTTTGGCCCCAACTAGAGGTCCGGTGAGATGACTATACTGCACCGGCACGGAGGGGGATGCAGCTTCATTGACTTACGGTAACTGCCTTTGGGTGAATGACACGTGGCCCCAAGGGGTGGCTGGCCCACCTATCATACAGCCAAAGGCAGGTGCAATAGAGGGCCGAGGAGTAGTACGAAATCCTACGCACCTACGCACGCTAACCAAGGGCTGAGTGATCAGTAGAATCGCAAGATCAGTTGACTAGAAGCTACGCTAGACCCATGGAGGCGATGAGCGCGAGCATCAGCCGGCTGTGCCAGCTGGTCCACGACGCCGGCCTACGGCCCGGCAGGTAGTATTGCTTGAGGCCGCCAGGGCTAGGGGCCGCTTGGACGACAGCTTCATCTCCTTGTTCGACGAGGTCCTCGTCAGTTTCCTCGACAAGTTCACCATCGTTAAGAAGCTTGCGGACGACTTTGACGTAAGCCTCCAGCCGACGCGCCCAGGCTCTGTGATGCCCGCCACCCTCAACGGCCACTATGGTAACAACCTCTTCGACGCACTGGTGGCCCTACGACTGCCCGCCGTCGCGCCGGAGAATGTCCACCTCGAGGTCGCGCTCGCCGCGCAGCGCCTAGCGCAGCAAGACACCATCGACATAATCACCCACGTATACTCGCAAGTCGTCCACAAGGACTACTACATGCAAGAGGAGGACGATAGGACGCTGGCCTTCTTGGAGCGCAGGGAAACCTTGGATGGCACTGTTCAGAAGCACGTTGAGCTAGCCGCCAACGCCGCTGCTCCTCACACGTCAGTTGGTGACCCGGCGCACTAGGGCGTGAGGATGTCGTTGAACGTTGATGGATCCGTATGTATTTTGATCTTTCCGTCAAATCCATGTAGTAGTATATGATACTAGAGTAATTATCTTACGTTTCGCATCAACTTCATATTTTTCGTACGTACTCCATGCATGAATGGCGCCAGAACCAAACTTCTCATTACTCTAGGCAAAATCGTTATTTTCTATCTATCGGTCGCGCCATGGAGCAGAACCAAATTTTACAAGTTACGAGTTCAAAAGGAAAAGCCTGTCATGTTCGCGTTGCACCCCCACACGGTTGGTCCGGCACGCCGCTCAAGCGGGAATGCGTGCGGTGTTGCATTTTCACTTACAAGTGGGACTGCAGTTGAGCAAACCGACTATCGGCAAACCCCCACCCCGCCCACCGCGCGATGGCTCAGAAAACAGGAGGGAGAAGAGATGGCTGTAGCATGGACTCCAAGAAAATTGGTGTCGGATGGGACTCGTGTGGGTGGCGTGTGCCGTACTGCTAGACGTGAATGCTAGTTATGGCCCATGCCACCCCACTATATCGAGCCTATATCGAGGTACGTAGAACAAATTTCCTGCAGTCCATGCTCAGCCCTCCTCTATCTCTCTTATCAGCCAGCCAGCGGACGCGCGGAGCCCATCGTCTGTTTGCTCACATGAGGCCCCACATGTCAGTGAAAACGCAAGAGGACCCACTGAACCTGCACATCTTTCACCTCGACGTGCTGGTGATGAAAAACAAATCCAATAAAGATCTTCGGTGGCTGCTTTTGGAGTTACTCAAGAGTAGTAAGATTCTATTTACAGTTTAACCCAAGATGCACATCTCGTGGCTTCAACTACCACTCTATTTTCTTTCATGACATGACCTAGATGCTGGATGTCCCACGTGTTGGCAAAAGGAGGAAGAACCTGACCAAATCTTCGGTTCTGCTCTCGGATTAGACTAGTTGTGCTAACTTAAAAAGTTTATTGTGTACTCCCTCCGTTCCAAAATACTTGACTTCCATTTGTCCAAAAATGGATGTACCTATATACTAAGACATGTCTAGATACATATATATATATATATATATATATATATATATATATATATATATATATTGACAAATAGAAGGCATGTATTGTGCAACGGAGGGAGTAGAATGGATGCAAGTTTTTGTATTGGGAAGAAGAGTACATTCATATATTGATAGAGCGCAATTTAGTAGATGTTCTATCACTTTTAGCTAGTATAGAATAGAGGCTAGACATGAGACTAGATGCGAGGAAGCAACGTCTACTTCTTTACACTCGAAGAAGAAAGAAGCATGCAAGATCGAGCCTCCGCAGATCAACAATGAATGCATCGAGAAGGCACTAATCCAACTTACAGGAGTAGTAAAATGTATTCTTGTGGTTCTTGTTTTCTTTGGTCTTGCTTTTCTAGTCAAAATTATCGTTGGAGTTCGTGCAAAACGGAGGTGCGTTTGGGGTCGTGCGTTGGAGTTGGCCTTACAAGTGGGACCGCAGTTAAGGAAACTGACTATTGGCAAACCCCCACCTCGCCCGCCGCGCGATGGCTGAAGTTAGAGAAACGACGAGGTTGAAGAGATTGCTCTAGCACGGACTCCAAGAAATAATATGGTGTCAGATGGATGTCGTGGTGGTGGCGTGTGTCGTACTCCTAGACATGAATGTTTGTTCTGGCCCATGCCACCCTACTACTCCTACTACTTACTCCTACTATATAGTAGTACTATTATTGAGGATTCGAGGTGCTGGTTACGTACAGCGAACACATTAACATATGGCTACAGTAAAAAACACCCGCCCGACGCGTGAAGCATGTGAAGCTAGTACTCCGTCTAGGTGAATAAGTCGTATTGGAAGGTGCATCATGACCTAGGTGCAATCAGATTGGTGGAAAAGAAGAATGTTTCTCTCTTCTAAACACAACATTTAATCACAACAGTTAAGAGGATGCCTTATTAGCTACCCATGCAGGCCATCGTAATTCATAGCATGCAAAGCGCTTTTATTTCTTGCCTAATAACCGCATGGACGTGCTGCATGCATTGGTCCTTGCCCGAGCAAAAAAAAAGAGGAAAGGGGTTTCCACGAGAGACAACGAGGTAGAGGTGGAAGTGCTCGCTGGCGAACAAGGCAGGGCGGGCATCAAGATGGAAAGTTAATGAACGACGCCTAAACATTTTGGGAAAATCTAATTTTCGTAAGGTGACTTACAAATACTGTACTACTATTGTTGATTGGCCTCATCCGATAACTTGTTACAATGCACGTACAATTATGTATTCGGAAAATATATTTTTGCCTCGTCGCACCACTCACTCTGAGAAGCGACTCGAAAGCCATTCATAAATTTTGTAAGTTTATCACAGGCATATCATTTTATTACATAGAACAGGTCATCAACCCACATCGACAACGAGGATACATTATAAATACTAAAGTTTTCACCACACAACAAATAACAAGCAATGAAATGAACTTCAACTCAACCATTCCTCGGCGTTGGAAACGCTTGCTTTGAACCACAAGTGATTCTCTGGGACGGGCCATCCATTGTCGATCTGGAGACCAATGCAGGACTGATCATCCAGGCTGAAGCGGCCTAATATATCAGTGCCAGGGTAGGGAACCACCCAAATGTCTGAGGTATAGACACAGTTGCTTCTCATAAATGTGTCAACAGCAGTTGGATCGCCTTTCACCATCATCGGATAGTTTTGTCCAAGGAAGCGCGAGTTTTCTCCAAGACTATCAATTCTGTACCAGGGAGAAGGAGTTGGCGCTAGCACACTAGTATCCATCCCGAATACCATGCAATGGGTGCTAGAATAGGTCCGGAGAGTGCGACCATGGGAGACTACACCTGCTTCCTTAGCAGTAACATCATCAGTGGGCTGTATACACACAAGAAGAGGTGATCCATCGGAATTAGTTGCCAGGCTCCACAGAGTATATCGGCGCTGCTCGTGATCATCACCATCGTCATCTCCCCCTTGGTTATAAAAATCTTCAAGTATAGGTGGTGGGATGTTCACATGACCTTGGAAACACAAGAAGAAGGTTAATTAGTAAAGGGAAACTTGCTAACCCGCATGCATGTGGATGAAACAATTATAACTACGGTGGAAGACAAACGTACCGAAAAAACGAGGATCCCATGCAAAAATAGTGCCACGAGAGGTGGCAGCAAACACAAGATCCTCGTATTCAATTGCATCATAGTACACATCCGTGTACAGAAACTGATTTTTGAGTAATATCCATCCAGTCGGACCACGAAGGACGGCAACTAGCTTGTCGAAGATAGCAACAACTTGATAGTTCTTGTAATTCCAAGAGCAGTTGGGAACTCCACAAATTGCTATCTTCAGTACACGACAGTCACCATGATTGTATTTGAACGTACGTAGATCATCTGTGTGCTCAACCTCAGGGCACTCGGAGATTTTTGGAAGTGGAATCCGCTGACGAGTGTACACATTCACAAGTTCCCACTCGCAATTGTACCCAATATAAACAACCCAATCTCCATTTGCGCCAGCCCAGGACTTACCCTTAAGCGATGGCATCTTGACATCACACGTATCATTATCAAGCGGCATCAACTTACACAACGCGAGGTCTCCGTCGTCCGCTCGCCAGCGAGCAGGGTCATGGCGAAGAAGATAGGGGAGATCAAACTGCTCCTGGACCCTTGGGTTCCTTGCAATGATGTTATTAGTTGAGTCGAGAATGGGCTTGAACGAACCTGCCATGCTAGCCGAGGTGATGACGTCGCACCGATCAATGAGTTCCTCCACCATGTCATCTTTCAGATCGGGGCAAGAATAACGGGGTCGTTTCCGGCCTGTTCCCTCCATGGAGAAGACGATCGAACAATGGAAGAAGAAAGGGTGAAGGGCTGAAGGAGAATGGAGGAGGGAGAGGAAGAGCGTGCGACAGCAGTTCCAAATCGAGAGGGAAAGGCGAAGAGTTGGTGGACGGTTGCGATTTTGCCACGATTCACGAAGAGGCGCCCTGGCCTACACGTCTGTTCGGATATACTCCTACTACTCGCCGTCGTCTCACTGGTATGTTGGAACGGGACCACATGTCAACGAAACATGGTGTGTAATTTCTCGTGCAAAATGCGATCTGGCCGCGTTGGCCTGAGGTGCCGCATTAGTTATCGACCTTTATTTTTTTAATGGCATGCTGATCAGTTTTGAAGCACGACTAACTGGTATTGTACGCAGAGAAAATATAAACTACTCTACCACTACCCCACCTCCAGTACTAGTAGTATAAAAAAGATATATAGGCTGGAGCTTCAACGCTTTCTTGCTAAGGGCTGCCCACTTGCTTCTCACACTACCACCCTCTCTCCAGATCTAAAAAAGACGGCCCCTCTCTCCCTCCTCACCGGTGGTCACAGATCCGTCGGGGAAGAAAAGGACGTGAAGCGTTGACGCACTCGTCGTCGGCGAGCGAGGTCACGCACTGACGACAAGGCCGTCCTCTCAGACCTAGCGCCCGCGCGGGATGGCCTCCGTCCCGAAGCTCGCTGCCGTAGTGTGTGCGGAGGACGACGACCACGAGCGAAGGCACTTCCCGCCGACCCTCAGGTATGCTACATCTTTTTGAACCATACCCTTGTTCTATTGCGCCATCTGCCATGTCGCTGCATGTGGATCTTTTTCCACTACACCATCTTCCTAATTTGCTATCCTCTGCTCTGCTGGTCACGCAGACGAATACCTTAATTTGCACTATGGAAACCCTACTTCATGCAGACTAATCCATGTCTGGGTTGAATAAGGAAAGGAAGGGAGATTGTACTGTCCAAGAGAGTAGGCATCGAACCCGCATCTAGGTTGAAAAGGGGAAAATCAGTAGCTAAGGAACGAGTCTTGTGTCTCTTGGTTGAAGAAGGGTAGAAAGGCATGACAACGCAATAGAGAATGACCAGGTCGATCGGTTTGTTGTCCTCGCATAGGAAAAAGGTGGCTAAAGAGAACAAAAATGGGACATAATCCACATATGCTGCCTGGATATTTGTTGCTCTGGGCAACCATACCTCCCTCACCACTCTGTGTTCGTGGAGGTACATCGTACTGGTGCGCCCATTTTCCGAATGGGCCTCCCATTCTCTTATTGCCACTTTTTTTGCTGTTAGTATAACGCCAACAGTCAAGTCAAGCAATGCTACTGCTAAAGTGATGCCACATTTAACTAATGTCACTCTCAGTCTAATGCCACCCATAAATTTAAGCAATGCCATTTAATGTCACTAGATTATTTCAGGGTTAGCTGTTGATTGTGGATGTATTAAAGATTTTTCAACTAAGGCATTCTAATGCTATTGCAGCCAGTATACCAACGATGAAACTTGTTACTACCTTCAGATTTTTGCACTGTTAATGCTTATAGATTACATGCCTCACTTTCATGAGATAAGTTAATTTTTTGTACAGTGTCACCAAAATGCGAAGGCGCTGATGTCATTTTATTTTGGTTAAACTACACAGACAATTATGAAGACAAGAGGAAAGGTCAAGAGTGGGCACCTCCTCCTCCGGCTGTTCTCTTGAGCAGGTCTGTAAGTTTGTCTCTAATGCCTGTCGAGTACATACCTGACATCATGATGTAATGTTAAGTCATTTCCTTTTGTACAGTGTCACTGAATTGTCAAGGCGGTGATGGCATTTTATTTTAGTAGAACTGCACAAAATTTGCTTAAAAGAAGACGAAAGGTCAGGAATGGCTCACTTTTCCAGAAAAAACTATGTATGCCTTCCTCACATCAGCCGCTGTTGCTTTATTTATTCCTTCAAACAGGTGGTTAGAAACAGTCTTGCTATCTTTTCCCATTAAGAAATTGGAATGCTTATATTTGTGAGTCTATGCTTCTACTAGTGCCACTTTTAGAGTAATCACACTTTCAATATCTATGCAAACAGGGATGCTCAATTTTAGTGGAACTGCACAAAAAGTCCAACTGGTTCAACATTAGGAGCATGTTTTTTTCCAAACCTTTATATCCAATTGGTGGCACTATGAGTTGTTCATTACGAAGGTACATGGTTTGCTACTATCTTGCTACTCTTTTTGTACTGTCATTAGATAGTAATACTAGTGGTTTGCATGTGAATTTATTGGCAGGGTGGACCTACATTGGAGGTGTAGGACAGGATTCGATGATTGGATGCTCAATCTCGGTTGTATCGACTTCACCTCTTCCATCACTGCGAACATGGATATCCTTGGTCTGATGAAGAATAGGTGCTATATTTCTGCTCTTAACCAGCAAATCAATTTAGTATGAAATTGTCCAGGGCAAAACATAACTGTATCAGATTGTCCAGTGCAGAACATGACAGATGCTAAGCAGAAGAGACATGTTTAAACAGAAAATACAAGGTGTGGTATATGTTTACTAGCTGCTTGACATTTGTGCAGACAGAGATATCTGCCCGTTGCTATTTGGCAAACAAACAAAGTGCCCGCAATTTTGGTTGAACTGCACAAGAGAATAGTACAGTCACTGCATGCAGTGCCATTTGAAAATAGACACAGAAAGATTGGATAGTCACTTCATGGACTGCAGAAAAGTAGTATTGTACTATTTATTGGCCAACACTAGGTGCTTCATTGCTTTGGTCTGATTATACAATGGGCATCATTTTTCCTAAGTTAAAGTTTGTATTCCGAAAATAGTCTCGCCGTGTGATCGAGGGAAGACCAAATCATATTGCAGTGGATGTTCCTCCATCATGTGTGGTTCATTCTCATGGTTCCAGCTGTTGGTGAAACCACTTACGTTTCCAAGAGGAATTGTAGACTTCACAAACAAATTTGTCTTTCAGTTTGTACTGAATGTTGGCCAAGAGAAGCATCCATGTTAGTAGGAAGAACAGATGTTTTTTGTAGATCTTTGCTTTTGGAGCTACATATTTGTATATGATCTGTGAGTCATTGAGATGCATTAACATGTTGATGTTATGTATTGGAATCGTACTAGTTAGTTTTAGTTGCGACGCAAGATCTAAAGTGGCTGATCTTTGCTATTGGAGCTACATATTTGTATATGATCTTTGAATCATTGAGATGCATTAACAGTTACTTATTTCTGTTCGCTCAGTGTTTACAAGTTACTGATCGATCACTAGCTAGCCTACAAATGCGCTCCTGGTAGTTTTATTTGTGACGCAAGATGCGAAGTGGCAGTTTTTTGAATAAAAATTCCTACCTCTGAAGAAACTGACAAGCTACACTATCGATCCTACACGGATAAAAATGCCTACCTCTGAATAAACTGACAAGCTACACTATCGATCCTACACGGATAAATAGCGGATCACGCACGTACTACCTCCTTTCCGGTTTGCTGGGCTCAATTCAAGAAACGACCTACACGATCCTACACGAATAAATAGCGGATCACGCACATACTAGTACCTCCTTTCCGGTTTGCAGGGCTTAATTCAAACCTCTCCCAACCAAGGTACTCCCTCCGTCCGGCTTTATTTGTCCCGTGAGCAAAGCAGCAAGACCAAGGCATGGCAATAATTAACGGCATGCAGAAGTTTAAGCCTAATAAATTTCAACGATTTAAGTGGCTGCATGCGTGCCCTCGGCTGCGACTTGTTGCATGCTGCTTCACGTACTGCCTGTGAGCGATTCTGAGTGCCTGCATGCAGCCGGCCGTAATTAAGGCAGGTAACTGATGCAAAAAAAGATATGCTTTAAATCTGTGGAATCATTATTGACAAGGAGGGAGATGATTCGAGTGCACTAGTTTCACCGCCATGCCGGCGTGCGACCCAGACAGGACGGGACGGCACAGTCATAATTTCAGTTTCTCTAGTTTTCCACAGCAAGCTGGCGCGCTAAGCCATTATGCATTGAATTCCGATGATCGTCGCGCTACCTTCCGCCTATAAGTACTGTTTCCCGGCCTTCTCAGGTGCCACCATGACCCAACTCGCCATATCCTCATAAGCCCCCACCGGCCCGACGTTGCTCGCCACGTCCGCCATGCCCCCGCCCGTCCGCGGTAGGCGACGCCGGAGGCAGTCACCGCCGGAACTAGTGTTCGGGTTTCCACCGGAAGGCAGGCGGAGGGAGGAGGCATTCTATCTGTCTTTAGATGGCAATGCGGAGATCGAGGAGTTGTTGGAGCGCGACCGCATGGCGGAGGAGCAGGAGTTGTTGGAGCGCGACCGCCTGGCGGAGGAGCAGCGTATCGCCGATTTGCGCCGCCAGCGGGACATGGAGCAGCAGCGCACCGACGCTCTGAGTCGCGAGCAGAGCGCCCGCAACTGGGCCGACTACGTGGAGGCCGACGCCCGGCAAATAGCCCTGGAGGCTGTCGGGCATGCACGCGTTCGCAACGCGGATTTTTACTACCAGCTCGTCAAGTGGGTTTCCCGCTTGGAAGCCGAAGCTTCGGTGGACCACGCTGGCATGGAAAGGGCCAATGCGCGCGAGCAACGCGCCCTATCGCACCTCTGGCAAGTCCGAGGCGAGGCGGAGGACGCTGGTGCCGGCGTTTAGCATGGACAACAGATGGCGGCCGGCATCGTCTAGTTAGCTAAGAGTAAGTTAGTACTTGTACGCTACTAGAGTGTTAGTGGGAACAGGACCCCGTGGTGTGGAGGGCTGGATGAACAGTAGACGGTGGAGGGGTGCCCGTGGAGGGGTGGTTGAACAGGACCCCGTGGTGTGGATGGCTGGATGAACAGTAGACGGTGGAGGGGTGGTTGAACAGTAGCCGGTGGAGTAGCGTGCGGTGGAGGCTGGATGAACAGGAGCCCGTGGATGAATAGTCGCAGGTGGAGGCTGGAGGAGGTCGACGGTGGATGAACAGTAGCTCGTGGAGACTGGAGGGGTCGATGGTGGAGATGAACAGTATCCTGTGGAGTCCCGTTTTGCAGTATGCCACACCCCTCCCGATGAACAGGACCCCCGTTTCGACCGTAGCGCTCCAACACAAGTCTGTTTCCTCCGTTTTGCGGTACGCCACACCCCTCCCGATCAACAGGACCCCCGTTTAGACCGTAGGATGTCCGTTTCCTCCGTTTTGCGGTACGCCACACCCCTCCCTATCAACAGGACCCCCGTTTCGACCGTAGGAGGTCCGTTTCCTCTGTTTTGCGGTACACCAGACCCCTCCCGATGAACAGGATCCCGTTTCGAACGCGGCTGGTCGAACACAAGGTTGTTTCCTCCGTTCTGTGGTACGTCAGGCCTCGTTTCCATCGCCTATTCCGTCCAAGCCCTCCCGATGAACACGACCACGCATTCCGTTACCTCCCCATGAACACGACGACGACGCTGTTTCTCCGTTCCGACCCAGCCATGTACACGAGCCCTCGCTGTACGTATGCGCGAGTAGGCGTTCGAGACCCAGCTCATATGTACACATATGTGGCCGTATTTTCTTTCTTGCACCCTGGCCGCAGTAGGTCCGTTTACATGCTACGTGCGCGCCTCTACTATGACACGTGCGCGCCTCTACTACGACACGGGCGCGCCTCTACATCGACCAGTATATATGTATGTACACGTTCGCGACCATAATGACAACGCTACGTACGCGTCGATCAGGTGGGTCCCGACTGTCACGCACTTCCATGCCATGTAGCTGGTGGGTCCCAGCAGTCAGGGGGGCGGAATACGGTGGCCCGTCCGGTGGGTCCCCGCTGTCAGGTGGAGGAATAATTATTTTGCACGTAATAAGGAGGCACTTCCTTGCTGCGGCCGTGGACTCAGCTGTCAGCCTCTCCATGTACAGTCCACGTCCGATGGAAGCCGTTCCTTGACCACGTTGACCACGCCACGCCGAGAGCACCAGGGCGGTAGACGACGGCGAGGCCTAGGAAGGGGACGACGTGGAGCCGGGGAAGACGCGACAGTGGATACCCACGCATAGGGGAGTACGAGGGCACTGGTTCGCTGCGGTGTGAGGCTGCCATCGCCGCAGAGTAACAGGGGGTGTGGGTGAGTAGAGGGATGGCCTGGCTAGCGGTGGGAGTAGTAGGGGGCGGTGAGGCCTCCGCCGCATTGCAGCCGGCCACGGGAGGCAGGAGCACAAGGCACGACCGGCGCTGGTTTGGGCGGCTAGAGCAAGAAGACCAGAGGTTGAAGAAGCACTACGGCCGTTGGATGGACATCGTATGGTCACTGGAGCTAGAATCGTGCATATTGACTAAGTTGACAAAGCCCTCCGTCCCCGTCAACTTAGTAGGCCCACAAGTCAGCCTGCCACTATACTGGGTCCCAGCTAACTGGGGGAGTATTCATTTTTTGTGTGCGTAATAAGGAGGGACTTCCTTGCGTGCGAAGATATAGCTGGTGGGTCCGAGCTGTCAGCGACGGTAACGTTTTTTTCATGAAATACAGAGGCCCTTTCGGTGGGTCCCTGGTGTCAGGTGGAGGAATCATTATTTTGCACGTGATAAGGAGGCATTTCTTTGCATGCGGCCGTGGACCCAGCTGTCGGCTTCTCCACGTACAGTCCACTTCAGATGCATGTCGGTCGTTGACCACGTTGACCAGGCCGCATCGAGAGCACCCGGGCAATGGACGACGGCGAGGCCTAGGAAGGGAACGACACGGAGGCAGGAAAGACTCAGCAGTTGTTTCCCACATGGAGGGGAGTATGACTATATGAGGGTTTACTAGTTCGTCTGCCGTCGCCGGAGAATAACAGAAGGTGTGGGTGAGTAGAGGGATGGCTAGGCCAGTGATGGGAGTATGGTGGGGCGGTGAGGCCTGCGCGGTAGCACAGCCAGCCGCGGGGAGGAGGGAGCAGGCAGTCCCGCCGACGCTTGTTTGAGCGGCTGGAGCAGGAAGATCAGAGATTGAAGAAGCACGCCGGTCGTTGGATGGTCATCCAACATTCACTGCTTGTGCGTCAACCTTTTTTTTAGAAAAGCCTCAAATCTGTGGAAAATAGCATACAACCCATTTGCCATTATTTCTAATAATTTTCAGCCCATTTGCTAATTCTTAAGGTTTTTTTTGGAGCACATATTCTTTTTATTAGCATTACAGCCCAAATTGTGGCCACGGTTAAAAAATTATATGAAATTTTGAATATTTCGGTGCGGTCCAAACTATTTTTAATCCCGAAATTTCGCTTCACATTCAAACTGATTTTAAAAATAAATGTATATCAATATAAAATCCAACAAATTCTCCACGCATAAAAATTAATGTAATTTAAAATCTTGAAATAAAAAAAAGATATTTAAAACTAATTGCCGGTTTGATGTGTTTTAAAAATGTACAGCCCATTTCTCATTATTGATGGGCCATTTTCTCGGCCAGCCGAATGAAAGTTCTCCTCGTCTTGAAAGATTTGCAGCCCAATAAGCCTGACAAAGCGACTTACTTGGCAAATCACAAAAAAACTGGGTTGTGGTCGTGGACCCAACTGTCAGCCTCTCCACGTACAGTACTCTTCCGATGGAAGTCGTTCCTTGACCACGTTGACCACGCCGCGCGGAGAGCACCACGGCTGTGGACGACGGTGAGGCCTAGGAAGGGGACGACGCGGAGCCGGGGAAGACGCGGCAGTGGAAGACCGCGCGGAGAGGAGTATGAGGGTTCACTGGTTCGGCTGCGGTGTGAGGCTGCCGTCCCTGCAGGGCCTAGCCAGCGGTGGGAATAGTAGGGGGTGGTGAGGCCTCCGCGGCAGCACAGCCGGCCACGGGAGGCAGGAGCATGCGGCACGACCGGCGCTGCTTTGGGCGGCTGGAGCAAGAAGACCAGAGGTTGAAGAAGCACTACGGCCGTTGGATGGACATCGTACGGTCACTGGAGCTAGAATCGTTCATATTGACTAAGTTGACAAAGCCCTCCGTCCCCGTCAACTTTGTTGGCCCACAAGTCATCCTCCCACTATGGTGGGTCCCAGCTAGCAGGGGGTATTCATTTTTTTGTGCGTAATAAGGAGGCACTTCCTTGCATGCGAAGATATAGCTGGTGGGTCCGACATGTCAGCGGGGGGTCTTTTTTTCGCGAAATATAGAGGCCCTTCCGGTGGGTCCCAGCTGTCAGGTGGAGGAATCATTATTTTGCGCATACAGTCCATGGCCGGTGTATGTCGTTCGTTGACCAAGTTGACCAGGCCGTGCCGAGAGCACCATGTCGGTGGACGACGGCGAGGCCTGGGAAGGGAACGACACGGAGCCGAGGAAGACTCGGCAATGGTTGCCCACGCGGTGGGGAGTACGAGGGTTTACTGGTCCGGCTGCCGTCGCTGGAAAATAACAGGAGGTGTGGGTGAGTAGAGGAATGGCCTCCCCCTCTCCCAGACTCCTGTTCTCTCTCTCTCTCTCTCTCTCTCTCTCTCTCTCTCTCTCTCTCTCTCTCTCTCTCTCTCTCTCTCTCTCTCTCTCTCTCGCCGACAATCTTCAATTCTGTCGCACGCATCCAACACAAAAACCTTGTTAGTTCCTCTCCCTTTCTCTCCATCTCTCTCACTCTCTTG
The DNA here is from genome assembly GCA_032464435.1 of Aegilops umbellulata. NCBI lineage: Eukaryota > Viridiplantae > Streptophyta > Magnoliopsida > Poales > Poaceae > Aegilops > Aegilops umbellulata. The sequence continues at coordinate 400,210,034 of CP136057.1, forward strand.
TTAGTTCGCATGCATATATACACCATCTATAGGTCTCTCTCGCACACTATGTATGATACTCTAGCTAGTCCAAGCTAGATATTTTGGGTGCACTCATCGTACGCACACAGATTCCTTGGCTCTTTGCCTGTAACTCTCTCACGCACCACTATGTCACCTCGGAGCTCTTCCCCCCCTCTCTCAAACTCTCCATCCACCTGGGTCACACATACACATGCATATCTCACTCGCACTCGATAGGCCCATCTAAAACTCTATCTCTCCCCCTCGTTCTCTCTCCATCTCACACGCGCACACACACAATCTCATGCCCAGCTAGCCAAGTATGATGGTCTCTCACTCAATTGTAGGCACACGCAGTCCCCCCTATATGTATATGACTAGCTAATCTTAGTCTCCATCAGAAACATGTGCATGGTTTATCTCGATTTCTCTCGGGGCATCTTTCTATCGCGCACGCACTCCCTCGATCTCCCACCCATATAGTCCCCTCACTATCTCGACGGGATCTCTCTATCACAAACACACCCTCTCTCTCCCTCCCCATGCGTCCATGCCATCCATGTGTCCCTCTCGACCTTTGTTCCTTGTTGGCCACACCTCTATTGGACATGTGCTACAGGGGTGTCTCTCTCCGTTGCAAACAATCACACACTAGCTATCTTCATGTATCTCCTCGCCTCGCTTTTCCATCTTGGAGAAGCATGCGTGATATGCTCGCATAAGAAACGAAAAAACACACACTCTCTCTCTAACTTATCGTTTGTTGTCACTTTCTCTTTCACACACATACTCTTTTTGCACACTTACTCATTCTCCTTCACACGCACTTGATCTGTCTCGACTGAGGCACTCTCCTCGGTCCATAGCATATAGATTTATTGAAAAGTCAAACATCACAAAGTTTGACCATGTACGTGGAGAAAAAGAATTACATCTAGTACGGCAAACATATACCATTAGATTCACCATGAGATGTAGTTTTGTATGATGTATCTTTGGTATTGTAGATATAAATAACATTTGCGTAAACCTGATCAAAGTTTCCAAAGTTTGACTTCTAAAAAATTCACATGCACTGCATTATTGAGCGGATGGAATATCTCTTTCCCCCTCTCAGCTATCTGACGCACTCAGCCTTATCGGGGCTCCTCAATCTCTCTCAAAACTTGTTGGTCAGTTTGGTTCGTGACCTGACCCTCATGCCTTGATGGCCGGTACTACCTGGTGTGGACGTGAGATGTAAAATATTTCTGCCTGGCCAGGCTTGTGTGGTGCTGAAGCGTTTGGTTCATGCCTGGGCCAGGCAAAGCATCAACGTCCCATCAATCAATCCATGCATCAATTATTTAATGCTAATATCCATACATGTTGCTGTTAGCCTCGTGGCCACACGACCAGGCATGGCCAGGCGTTCGAAATCGGTCGCCTGGGCCAGGCTACTTGCAGTGTCTGGAGTTCAGCCAGGCTAATTAAAGTGCAAGGGAACCCAGGCCAGGCAGGCTTTCTTTTTCACAGGGTAGCAACCAAACAAGCGTGCATGAAATCCAGCCACAACCCCAGGCCAGGCAAAAGATGCTCAGGACGCAAGCCAAACTGGCCTTATATCTCCCTGGATCACACATACACATGTCTCGCTTGCGCTATACATATAGACCCATCCAACACTCTCCGCCCTTGTTCTCTCTCCATGTGACACGCACCCCCCTAAGTGCCATAATACCTCAATCCATCATAGGCACAAGCACTCCCCCCCTCCTAAGTATGATTATCTCTTACTAGCTATCAGGAACACACGTATTGTCTCCTTCCATCCATACGTCTATCTCGATATCTCTCGGGGCATCTTCTATCGCCGCGCCAGCTTCAGCTCCTGCTATCTTCCCTAGATTAATGCCGCGCCCGCTCTTCTTCTCCCTCAACTCAAGCAGCTCGACCTCTTCGACGTTGTCATCTCGAAGAAGGCTATGGAGCACCTGCTCCGCAGCTATACAGCGCTCGAGTACCTTCGTCTTGAGCAGATCCACGGGTTCATTAGCCTCCACATCGCCTCGACGAATCTCCGATGGATTTATGAGTCTTGCTGGCCCCGCAACAAGACATCAATTGGGAAGATATTGTCGGATTTCGGGTTCCGGCAGACCCTTAAGGTTCGAACTCTGGGGTGCGCGCGGAGATTATGCCCTCTACCTCTCCGTCTCGCAAAGATCTGACTACTGAAAGAACAACACAAGAGACACAGGGTTTATACTAGTTCGGGCCACCATTGTGGTGTAATACCCTACTCTAATTTGTGGTGGGTGGATTGCCTCTTGGGCTGATGATGATGAACAATACAAGGAAGAACAACCTCGCGAGGGTCTGCTCTTAGCTAGGATGATGAACTGCTAGGGGGAGTTCAGCCGCCCTTCTCTCTCTCTGCTGCCTGAGTCTTTCTAACTGGTTTCTCGATGATCCCCCTACCCTGGGGGTGGCTAGTCCTATTTATAGGCAAAGGCCCTAGGCCTCTTCCCAAATATTGAGCAGGAAGGGTGCCAACAATTGGCCGATTTGAAGGGGAACATCTGGTACACTTATCCTGACTAAAGTTGGTCGTCGCCTGCCAAAGTCCCTGTGGTGACGCTGTTCTGGGCTCCACGATGACCTCCTTCCCACCGTTGGACTGGTCTTGGTCTCGTTGCACCGAAATGGATGCCTTTGCTTGATCCTCTCGCCTGCGCTTGCCCCCTTTGCACCAAAGAGGAAAGGGAGACACTGCGCGGGCTGGCGCCCGCCTGGCACCCTTGGTCGTCATGGCTTGCGTCATGGGCACCTCGTGAGGTACCCTGCCTTGATCTCTCCGCCTCCTCGTGAGCCAGCCTGATGAGGCCGTGCCTGAGGAAGCGCCGTGTCGCCCGCCCTGCGAGGCTTGGCCCCTCGCGAGGGTCTTGGGTCTCGTGTTGATGAAGATGGGCCGTGTTGGGCCCATTTTCGAGCCACGCCGCAGGCCGCGGGCAAGAAAGTCTGGGGACCCCCGTTCCCAGAACGCCGACAGTAGCCCCCGGGCCCAAGGCGCGCCCGGACTTGGCCGTGCTGAGAGGCGAAAGGGTAAGGGCGAAGCGCCGCGGGCCCTAACAGCCTGCGGCCTTGGGTGCCGCGTGGAGGTTGATTGGACGTGGGCGGCACTGTTCCCCCATGCTCCCTTATTTTGCGCCCTCCTAGGTGGACTCGTAGTTGTACACAACCGCTCCCCTTCCTGTTGCTCGACCGTCCCCTATTCTTCCTCCCTTCGAACTCCGACTCTTGCCTCCAATCCCATCTCACATCTTCCCCTTCCTTCCCATTGTCATGGCTCTGACGAAGAAAGAGAAAGGGAAGAAACCCATGCCTCCGTCTCGCCCGCCGCCGTTGGTGGCCCCCGCCGTCGGCCGGTCGATCATACTCAATCGAGAGTGCCTGGGTAAGCTCAGCCCGGCTCTGGCCACCATCTTCAACGAGTGTGGGAGGACGACGGCCTGGCCTACGTCTCACTTCCCCACTGAAAGGATAATCACTGAGGTTCATTGTTTTGCCGACGCCTTGTGGGCGGGTCTGGTTCCCCCCTTTTCTGATTTCTTCAAGGCCGTCCTCTCCCATTACCAGATCCATATGATGCACCTGGGTCCTGAATCCATCACCCTTCTTTCGGTCTTCGCTTTTGTTCGCGAGGCGATGATGGGCATCCCTCCTTCCGTTGCCTTGCTGCGCCACTTCTTCTCTTTGCGCCTTGCCGACCCCACTCAATGCTTAGCATGTGTGAACTTCGTCGCCGTGCCTGAGACTGCGGCCTCAGGGATCGACTTCAAGCTTCCTTTGCCTTCAGCTGGGTTCCACGAGCGGTGGTTGTATGTTGATGTCGGGGTGCCCAGCCCCCTGCTGGCGAAGCCAACTTCGCCTGCTGTACCCAATTCGGGCTGGGGCCAGAAGACGCTCGAGAGCCCCTGGCTCGCCTTCGTCTGGCACCACTTCGCGTTCTTGAAATCGCTCGGCGTGACAGCGCCCAAGGTGGTGAAGGAGTTCCTGTCGCGCCGCATTGCTCCTCTCCAACGCCACTCCCGCCGAATGTGGGCCTTCAGTGGGCATGGTGATCGCATGAGGCTCCAGGAAGAAGACCTGACGCCTGGGGCGCTAAGGACAGTGCTCTTGGTCCTGACTGGTGACCCCAACCCGGGCAGCATCCAGCGGGGAGGGGCCCTGTTGTACCTCTGCCAGAACAGGGACGACTTCGTGAAGCAGATGCCCTCCTTTGATGAATGGGGGATGTGCCCTGCTGGCTTCCAAGGGCCTCGCGAGAACCCTGTGGTGGTGACCGCCCTTCCGGTCGGTCAAGGCGAATCCTCCTCGAGTGGTGGAGCAGGGAGGCATGAGACGGCTGAGGCCGAGAGGGCTCCCGATGAGGTGACTGCGCCTGGTGATGCCCTCGAGGGGGAAGCTCCTGAGACCCGTGCTGCTGAGGCTGAGGGCGGCAAGCAGCCACTCCCAGCGCCTGGGGCTGAGGCCCCTGAGGCCCCGGCCGCGTCTTCTGGCGAGGCGATTGACAGCGCGCGTCAGGCAGGCGCCCCTGACGCGGATCGCTTTGATGCTCCGTCTTCGTCGCAGGTTGATCCTTGCGCTCTTCTCTTAGGCCGCTTCCGTGTGGACTTTGTGGCCCTCCGGAGGAAAAGGGAGGCCCTAGGTGATGACTTCTCTTGTCGCTTGCTGAAGCGCCGGAAATACTTCGCTACTAACGAGTAAGCCTTCTCCTTTTCTGGCTCGTGATCCCCTTGTTGCGTCTACTGATCCTTACTCCGCAGGCCTCTTCCGGTCGAGCTCATGGGAGTCGCTGAGGCACTGCCTCTTTTGGCTTCGTCTCCCCCGTCGTCCCCAACTGCTCCGAGCAGCACTGCTCTTGTGGTGAGGGCGAATGAAGGGGCGGACCGTCCCGAGGCGCACTGCAGCCCTTCTCTTCCTGCGATCTTCCTTCGCGGGCCCTCTCTTGGCATAGCCAGCCTGCCGTGGGCTTCTCGCCTGGCCGCGGGCTGTGACTGGCTGAGACGCCCCCTGCGCCCTTCTTCTAGAGATGGGCTGGCCCCAGGCCGGGCTTCTGGTACGGTGCGTCCGGCCGTCGTGAGGGCGCCAGCCCCCAGCCCCCTGCCCGGAGGGGGAGTGATGATTTGTGGCCCCCGGCGCTTGCTTGGGGCAGATGATGGTGTGGAAGACGTGCTCGAGCACGCTCGGGAGCGCCGTGCTCATCACCAAGAGTTCCTTCGAAGGGCGACCGACGCGGTGGACCTGCTTGGGGAGGAGCTCGCTGGTGAAGACGCGCGCCTGGAGGCCGAAGGCCTGCGCCTGGCCGCAGGGAGGCGCGAGCTGGAGGCCGCCATTGCCCTCGCGCGCCATCAGGGCGACCTTGATGATGAAGAGGCGAAGGCGTCGCTGGAGGCCTCTCGGGCGGCTCGATCCCAGGCCTCTGAGGAGGCCCGGGGAGCTGACCGACGGCGAGAAGCAACGGAGGAATGGGCTTGGGAGCTCTTGGCCCGGTGCCACTCATTGGAGGAGCAAGTGGAACTGCGCGAGGCGGCCCTTGCATCGATGAAGGTGGCCTCCGGCGACCCAGCTGAGCTTTGGAAGCGTGAGGAAGCGTTGATGCTGGAAGCCGCCGAACGCACCCGCGAGTACGAACGGCTGGAGACGAGGGAGCGCCTGGTGACGCAGGCGGAAGATGATGTCGCCGCACGGGAAGCACGTGTCCTGGAGGAGGTTGGTCGTCGGGTGGCGACGGCGCGCCAAGGCCTCGAGCGTGAGTTCGAGGGGAGGCTGGAGTAGATCCGGGTCGAGGCTGAGGGAAGAACCGCAGCCATGAGGGCCCAACGGGATGAGGCGACGCGGCGGGCCGACGCTTCCCGGGCCGCCCTTGAGGTAGCGCAAAAGGAGTTGGCTGCCTCCCAGGCCGAGGTGCTCCGTCTTCGTCAGCGGGTGGAGGAGGCTGAGGCCGTCGAGCGCCAGAATGCTGATGAGATACGCCAGCGGCAGGTCCTGGAGCACGTGCACGGCCCCATGCTTGCTACGCTCAGGGAGAGGGCTAATACAGCCTTGGGCAACATCTGTGAGGTGGCTGTCGGCGAGCCGCACACGATCAACTATGCCGGCAATCTGCAATTCTTCACCGCCGTGGTGACACAGCTGGAGGCGCGATCGGTCAGGGCCGACAGGTTGGTGGAGGAGAGGAGCCGCGCCCTACTCGGGCACGCCTTTTCTCATGTCTTCAGCCATCTCCGGAACATGGATCCCCACTTCGACTTTGACGCCGCCATCGCCCCAGTCCCCCAGGCCGTCTGAGGCGACCTGGCGCACTGGGTGGAAGACAACGTGGACGCTCTTGTCAGAGCCTTCGCTTCGGACGATGACGACGTGATCGTGGCTGCTGACAAGGGCGGTGTGGTGGACGGCCCTGATGCCGCTGGTGGCGACGCGGGCAGCGATGGCGAGTTCAGTGATGCCAGCGGCGGCTCGGGAGGTGCTCCTGAGGACGCATTTGGGGATTTGTCTGAGTGAGTATGTATCGCTCATGTCTTTTTACCCTACATGAGTAGAACTCAGGTGTTTGGCCTGAAGGCTGTGAGAGCATTTTGGGAGGGGAAGCCCCTCATGTAAAACCTGTATCCATCGTATTAGCAGCTATTATATTGCGCGAGCACTCGCGCCTGGCGGCTGGCTGGTTTACCTTTGTTTCACGCAGGCCCTGAGGCAGCCCGTAGGAGGACGTGGTGTCCTGAGTGTTCTCTAGTTGAATTCGTAGGACGCGCAAGTGTCGCTGGTGGGGGGCTTCACAGGCGCTGGCCTTCTTCACAGGCTCCGGGCCTTTTCCCGCATGTGATGGCTTCACAGGCATTCGCCTTCTTCACAGGCTCTGGGCCTTTTCCTAAACGCGATAGCTTCACAGGCATTCGCCTTCTTCATAGGCTCTGGGCCTTTTCCTAAACGCGATAGCTTCACGGGCATTCGCCTTCTTCACAGGCTCTGGGCCTTTTCCTAAACGCGATAGCTTCACAGGCATTCGCCTTCTTCACAGGCTCTGGGCCTTTTCATGAAGGGACATCCTCCGCAGGTACCGGAAAGTCCTCCCGAGAAGGAGCAATAGCGGCAGTCTGGGCTGCGCACGAGCCAGGCCCGGCCCGACTCGCGAGGGGCTCGTGAGGGGAGGCAGCTGTGGTGAAGCGGTAACCAGAACGTGAGAAATGGCTCGAATGAGACTAAGCACCCCTTCCTCGAACACACGCAAATCTCAAATTAGAATCCAACTTAAATCCAGTAGGGGAAAAGTTACAACCAAAGAAGAAGTCAATGAAAACAGACAAAAGGCCGCGTCCGACACCTAATCTAGTCTTGGATGTCTTCTCACTAGCGCGGAGCTAAGTGCTGTCCACTGGGCATGGGAGGGAGCCCCAGGGCCTGAGGCCGGCACCCCTGAGACTCCGGGGCGTGTACAACCCCACTCATTATTACGTGAGAGTGTCACGGGGCGGCGAGCTTCACAGGCACTGGGCCTTCTTCACAGGTACCGGCCTTGCTTCATATCGCCAGACGAGGGCCCCGCCTTGCGCCACACTCTAGTGCCACCAACGACGACCGAAAACCAGGACGCCGCCGGTGGGGTAGAGCGGTCGCCAGCGGTTCCCCCGACGACCACGGGTCCTCCGCCAGGGGCAGGCCCTTAGGCGCCTCCCCAGCGGAGGGCCTACCTCCTAAGAACGCCTTGCTCCGAACGCCGCGACAGTGATGTCGGATCCCTGCCCCTCTCCTGCAGCCACCCGCGCCCTCCTCCCTAGGGGTAGGAGACTGTGGGAGCAGGGCAGCTGCTTGCTGCGGAGACCTGCACCTCCTGCGATCCATGATTAGCGTACGCCTGCTCCTGAGGAATTAGCGGTACCCGATAGTTGTCGCCTCCAGCGCGGCCGATGGTGCCATCCTGGGGCTCCTGGAAGAGCTCAGCTTCTGGTGTCTCGTCTCCTTAGCTTGGGCTGAGAAGCGAGCCTTGTTCGCCCTCGTGAGCGTGCCCTTCGTCCATCATGTGGGGCACGTATTCTTCTGGCGCCGTCATCCCGAAGGCTATGCTGTAGTGCTCCATGTGCCATGCAGCACTGCTTGACGTGCCCACTGCGGGGTGGTAGCGCGGCTGCCCGCTGGCGAAGTGGGCCGCGCCGAGTCCCTCTCCCTCACGCGCCAGGGGCGGGGTTGGCGCCCCCGTCAGTCCGGCACTGACGGATTCGCTGGTGTTGGGGTAGCCTTGGGGCCCGCGGGAGCGTGTGGGGCCCCCGCTTGTGCCGCCCTGGGCTTGAGACGGGACCTGGATGCAGAAGGGGTGAGCCCCCGAAGCGGCAATGCCCAGGAGTTCGGCAACCCGCTCTAGCAGCACGTCGCGGCCGCCTTCCAGCAGCCTGCACTGCAGCAGCTCTCGGGCCACCGTGAGCGCGGCCCTCGAGTTCGCCTTCTCCCGGCAGGTGTATGGTGTCGTGGTCGCGGCGTGATTGGAGGCCCTTGCCGCCGACCGCGCTTGCCGTGGCGCGAGGGTTGTTGAAGCCTGTCCGCGTCGCCCACGGCCCGCAGCACCCTGCGGACCACGAGCTGCCTGGGGCGCGGGGCCCGCCGCGGCTCCGCGCGGGCGGGCCATGCCGCCCATGGATCTTGGTTGCCCGCCTGGTCGCCGGACATGGTGATGACGATGCGACTGGACGCGGAGTGGTAGAAAGGTGGATTCCGGCGCACCCCTACCTGGCGCGCCAAATGTCGGATTTCGGATTCCGGCAGACCCTTAAGGTTCGAACTCTGGGGTGCGCGCGGAGATTATGCCCTCTACCTCTCCGTCTCGCAAAGATCTAACAACTGAAAGAACAACACAAGAGACACAGGGTTTATACTAGTTCGGGCCACCATTATGGTGTAATACCCTACTCTAGTTTGTGGTGGGTGGATTGCCTCTTAGGCTGATGATGATGAACAATACAAGGAAGAACATCCTCGCGAGGGTCTGCTATTAGCTTGGATGATGAACTGCTAGGGGGAGTTCAGCCGCCCTTCTCTCTCTCTCTCTCTCTCTCTCTCTCTCTGCTGCCTGAGTCTTTCTAACTGGTTTATCGATGATCCCCCTACCCTGGGGGTGGCTAGTCCTATTTATAGGCAAAGGCCCTGGGCCTCTTCCCAAATATTGAGCGGGAAGGGCGCCAACTATTGGCCAATTTGAAGGGGAACATCTGGTACACTTATCCTGGCTAAAGTTGGTCCTCGCCTGCCAAAGGCCCTGTGGTGACACCGTTCTGGGCTCCATGATGACCTCCTTCCCACCGTTGGACTGGTCTTGGTCTCGTTGCACCGAAATGGATGCCTTTGCTTGATCCTCTCGCCTGCGCTTGCCCCCTTTGCACCAAAGAGGAAAGGGAGACACTGCGCGGGCTGGCGCCCGCCTGGCACCCTTGGTCGTCATGGCTTGCGTCATGGGCACCTCGTGAGGTACCCCGCCTTGATCTCTCCGCCTCCTCGTGAGCCAGCCTGACGAGGCCGTGCCTGAGGAAGCGCCGTGTCGCCCGCCCCGCGAGGCTTGGCCCCTCGCGAGGGTCTTGGGTCTCGTGTTGATGAAGATGGGCCGTGCTGGGCCCCTTTTCGAACCACGCCGCAGGCCGCAGGCAGGCAAGTCTGGGGACCCCCGTTCCCAGAATGCCGACAGAGATCACTCCAGCTATTCCACGTTATGGTCATTGAGAATGTGCTTTTCCTTGAGAGATTGCTTGTATCGGATCTAGAAGGTCCAATAAAAATTAGGGTCATTGACGCACCGAAATTGACAGCGTTGGTGTTCTCGTCTGCCGAATTCTCTGAACTCTTTATTGCATCCGTAATCGTTCAGGTACAGCACTCATCTTCTTCTCCGTCTTCTTGAAATTCACATTTTTAAATTTCTTCTTGATGTATTTACGACCGTCTTCTAGAAAATGATTCCCACAAGCTTGAGCCAGTCCATGCGCACAGTGAAGATCTTAGAACTAAAATATATTGGCCCCAATCTGGATCAAGTTGTTGGATTCCTTACATGCTTTCCGTGCACGGAGAAGCTACTCATCGAGGTGAAACTTCTTTCCTATAAGTAAACGGTAATCACAATGTAGCTCAATTTTTTCGTAATTTTCCCAAATTACGATGACAAGTGTAGTGTTCAAAACTGCATCTACGCACTGCACCGAAAGAAATGTTTTTAGTATTTTTTCTCACGTGATCACCTTCATCGTTTTTATGTTGTACTACTATAGTAGCCTAGGCTAGTCATAGTGGAAAGTAACTTAGACTACTCCAGTAACTCTATGGTTACCCTAAGAGCAAGTACTACCTCCGTCCTGGTTTACTCTTCCAATTTTGTAGTATCAAAATTTGACCATATATTTAACTGACAAAATGTTAATGGATGTTACTAAGAACTATATCGTTGGATTCGTATTTGAACATAATTTCAAATGGTGTAATTTTTAGTGACATGCATTGGCATTTTCTTAGGTAAATCTATGGTCAAAATTTTATACTAAATACGAGGTAGTATTACAAAAGTGGCTATGTAGGCCAAAACATGTGCCAAATTCACTTGTGATGCATTTGGCATCGATGCCCCTCCATTGCTCACCTGGTGTCCCAATCTGGATCACCTACTTTGCTCCGGTGCCAAATTAACTCACGCAATGAAAAAACACTGCGTGGGAGAGAGAGAGGACAGAGGCAATAAAAAAACACTTGTTTGGGAGAGTGAGAGGCTGGCGTAGTTGGTTTGATTGATTTGTTTATACATGTGGGTATGTGTGCACAGCGGTGCCAACTCTCTCACATTGCAAGAGCAGTGCCAAAATCTTTTTGATTTGACATCGATGCGTGTTATGTGGCATACTTTTGCGAAATATGGCATCGGCCACATAGTGGAAGGCAACAAATGCCCAAGCTCTTCACGTGCTCCTAGTTAAATGAGAGGAAACAAAGAGAGAGAGATAGAGAGAGAGAGAGAGAGAGTGAGTGATTGAAAAAATATCACTAGCCGGCCAACCCTATCGTATGAGCGAATGATATTGGTACCTCTTGATGACACAGCAATCTTATGCAGCCAGCTGCTCTAATATGTTCTCTTCTTTTGCAGATAAAAAAAGACCCAAAAGTGAAAAATGTGCTGCACTATAACAATCTCATCGAATGCCTTGATCTCCGTCTTACAGAAATTGATTTGATCGACTACTGAGGCAGCACATCTGAGATTAAATTGGCCAGGTTCTTTGTTCTGGAGGCAAGTGTGCTCAAGGTAATGAGGTTTGGCGTTCTCTGGTGCAACAATGAATGGCGTGCTAATCACCGCAAGCGTCTAAGCCTAAATGACAAAGTCTCCGCAGAAGCTGAATTTGTTTTTGAAACATCAAGTGGCCAGAGACTCGAAAACTTATTTGCCCATTAGTGACTTGTCAGGGCGGTGGATTTTAGTTTGTACAATAATGCTCCATCCACCTAAAGTAACGAAAGTTCTTACGTAAACTTCCTAGTAATTCCCTCTTCGTAGGTGCAACATTACTCCTAACATTTGTAATATCAGTTTGAAACTTGTAATATTGCCGTGTCATATTCCTGCGTTTTCAAAATCCTGCGAATCAACCAGGTCTTGAGTTGGTGATGATGTTGTGCCTCCCATCTTTCACCAATAGCCGTCGAATCTAGATCTGACACATACAAACCAAGCTTCTCCATTTTGCAAAAAGATGCCCGCACTTGTTCCCTATGTACAAACAAATCCTTGTCTCTCACAATCAGCCTCATCTCCTCCCCACTACATCTAGGAGTAGAAGGCCGTGGAAAAATTTGGTGCGATGGCCGCTGCCGGAGCCGTCCACCCCCAATCTTGGTGTTCCGTGCAATGCACGGGCATCTACGCACGGGAAATTATGTTGAACAGGGCTAGTTGTAAGCAGGCTAGCTCTACAGCCATGATGATGGTGAGGCTGACTATGGTATGCCGAACACGACGCCTATACTCAGGTGTCATCTCCGGTGCAGGGTCTTTGTCACTTCACTGTGAGGAGCAGCATGTAATAATTTGACCAACGGGTAGCACAGTGCTAGTACTCCTACTACTACATTGGTACTACTACTACTAGTACTAGTAGCACCACCGTCTAGATTTAGGAGTACTACCACATCCATCTGGATTTTAGTATTTGACTAGCAATATCTAGTAATGCATGTCACCAAAAATGTACTACTCCCTCTGTAAATAAATACATGGTGTTTTATTCCTATCGGCGAGAGAACTTAATGTTCTTTTGCTAACTAGAGTACTAATAGGATTACATGCGATGAACTAAACACTGCATGTCATGTTTGGTAGTCTCAAGTCATTGAAAGCATGCACGGCCCACATCTCTCATTTGTTGATATGTCACAAATAAGAAACAAGGAGGGAGTTAATGCACCGTGCCTAAGTATTTTGGGATTATTTGGTTTTCGTAAGGTGACTTACACAACATTTTTGTTTACATGCATTAACATTTTATTAGTTAAATCAAAGGTCAAAACTTGGCGCAAAGTGCAAAGGGGACCAATAAACCAATCAAACTTCTCTCGTTTGGCCCCAACTAGAGGTCCGGTGAGATGACTATACTGCACCGGCACGGAGGGGGATGCAGCTTCATTGACTTACGACAACTGCCTTTGGGTGAATGACACGTGGCCCCAAGGGGTGGCTGGCCCACCTATCATACAGCCAAAGGCAGGTGCAGTAGAGGGCCGAGGAGTAGTACGAAATCCTACGCACCTACGCACGCTAACCAAGGGCTGAGTGATCACTCGAATCGCAAGATCAATTGACTAGAAGCTACGCTAGGCCCATGGAGGCGATGAGCGCGAGCATCAGCCGGCTGTGCCAGCTGGTCCACGACGCCGGCCTACGGCCCGGCAGGTAGTATTGCTTGAGGCCGCCAGGGCTAGGGGCCGCTTGGACGACAGCTTCGTCTCCTTGTTCGACGAGGTCTTCGTCAGTTTCCTCGACAAGTTCACCGTCGTTAAGAAGCTTGCGGACGACTTTGACGTAAGCCTCCAGCCGACGCGCCCAGGCTCTGTGATGCCCGCCACCCTCAACCGCCACTATGGTAACAACCTCTTCGACGCATTGGTGGCCCTGCGACTGCCCGCCGTCGCGCCGGAGAATGTCCACCTCGAGGTCGCGCTCGCCGCGCAGCGCCTGGCGCAGCAAGACACCATCGACATAATCACCCACGTATACTCGCAAGTCGTCCACAAGGACTACTACATGCAAGAGGAGGACGATAGGACGCTGGCCTTCTTGGAGCGCAGGGAAACCTTGGATGGCACTGTTCCGAAGCACGTTGAGCTAGCCGCCAACGCCGCTGCTCCTCACACGTCAGTTGGTGACCCGGCGCACTAGGGCGTGAGGATGTCATTGAACGTTGATGGATCCGTATGTATTTTTATCTTTCCGTCAAATCCATGTAGTAGTATATGATACTACAGTAATTATCTTACGTTTCGCATCAACTTCATGTTTTTCGTACGTACTCCATGCATGAATGGCGCCAGAACCAAATTTCTCATTACTCTAGGCAAAATCGTTATTTTCTATCTATCGGTCGTGCCATGGAGCAGAACCAAATTTTACAAGTTACGAGTTCAAAAGGAAAAGCCTGTTGTGTTCGCGTTGCACCCCCACACGGTTGGTCCGGCACGCCGCTCAAGCGGGAATGCATGCGGTGTTGCATTTTCACTTACAAGTGGGACCGCAGTTGACCAAACCGACTATCGGCAAACCCCCACCCTGCCCACCGCGCGATGGCTCAGAAAACAGGAGGGAGAAGAGATGGCTTTAGCATGGACTCCAAGAAAATTGGTGTCGGATGGGACTCGTGTGGGTGGCGTGTGCCGTACTGCTAGACGTGAATGCTAGTTATGGCCCATGCCACCCCACTATATCGAGCCTATATCGAGGTACGTAGAACAAATTTCCTGCAGTCCATGCTCAGCCCTCCTCTATCTCTCTTATCAGCCAGCCAGCGGACGCGCGGAGCCCATCGTCTGTTTGCTCACATGAGGCCCCACATGTTAGTGAAAACGCAAGAGGACCCACTGAACCTGCACATCTTTCACCTCGACGTGCTGGTGATGAAAAACAAATCCAATAAAGATCTTCGGTGGCTGCTTTTGGAGTTACTCAAGAGTAGTAAGATTCTATTTACAGTTTAACCCAAGATGCACATCTCGTGGCTTCAACTACCACTCTATTTTCTTTCATGACACGACCTAGATGCTGGATGTCCCACGTGTTGGCAAAAGGAGGAAGAACCCGACCAAATCTTTGGTTCTGCTCTCGGATTAGACTAGTTGTGCTAACTTAAAAAATTTATTGTGTACTCCCTCCGTTCCAAAATACTTGACTTCCATTTGTCCAAAAATGGATGTACCTATATACTAAGACATGTATAGATACATATATATTTTGACAAATAGAAGGCATGTATTGTGCAACGGAGGGAGTAGAATGGATGCAAGTTTTTGTATTGGGAAGAAGAGTACATCCATATATTGATAGAGCGCAATTTAGTAGATGTTCTATCAATTTTAGCTAGTATAAAATAGAGGCTAGACATGAGACTAGATGCGAGGAAGCAACGTCTACTTCTTTAGACTCGAAGAAGAAAGAAGCATGCAAGATCGAGCCTCCGCAGATCAACAATGAATGCATCGAGAAGGCACTAATCCAACTTACAGGAGTAGAAAAATGTATTCTTGTGGTTCTTGTTTTCTTTGGTCTTGCTTTTCTAGTAAAAATTATCGTTGGAGTTCATGCAAAACGGAGGTGCGTTTGGGGTCGTGCGTTGGAGTTGGCCTTACAAGTGGGACCGCAGTTAAGGAAACTGACTATCGGCAAACCCCCACCTCGCCTGCCGCGCGATGGCTGAAGTTAGAGAAACGACGAGGTTGAAGAGATTGCTCTAGCACGGACTCCAAGAAATAATATGGTGTCAGATGGATGTCGTGGTGGTGGCGTGTGCCGTACTCCTGGATGTGAATGTTTATTCTGGCCCATGCCACCCTACTACTCCTACTACTTACTCCTACTATATAGTAGTACTATTATTGAGGATTCGAGGTGCTGGTTACGTACAGCGAACACATTAACATATGGCTACAGTAAAAAACACCCGCCCGACGCGTGAAGCATGTGAAGCTAGTACTCCGTCTAGGTGAATAAGTCGTATTAGAAGGTGCATCACGACCTAGGTGCAATCAGATTGGTGGAAAAGAAGAATGTTTCTCTCTTCTAAACACAACATTTAATCACAACAGTTAAGAGGATGCCTTATTAGCTACCCATGCAGGCCATCGTAATTCATAGCATGCAAAGCGCTTTTATTTCTTGCCTAATAACCGCATGGACGTGCTGCATGCATTGGTCCTTGCCCGAGCAAAAAAAAGGGAGGAAGGGGTTTCCACGAGAGACAATGAGGCAGAGGTGGAAGCGCTCGCTGGCGAACAAGGCAGGGCGGGCATCGAGATGGAAAGTTAATGAACGACGCCTAAACATTTTGGGAAAATCTAATTTTCGTAAGGTGACTTACAAATACTGTACTACTATTGTTGATTGGCCTCATCCGATAACTTGTTACAATGCACGTACAATTATGTATTCGGAAAATATATTTTTGCCTCGTCGCACCACTCACTCTGAGAAGCGACTCGAAAGCCATTCATAAATTTAGTAAGTTTATCATAGGCATGGAACAGGTCATCAACCCACATCGACAACGAGGATACATTATAAATACTAAAGTTTTCACCACACAACAAATAACAAGCAATGAAATGAACTTCAACTCAACCATTCCTCGGCATTGGAAACGCTTGCTTTGAACCACAAGTGATTCTCTGGGACAGACCATCCATTGTCGATCTGGAGACCAATGCAGGACTGATCATCCAGGCTGAAACGGCCTAATATATTAGTGCCAGGGTAGGGAACCACCCAAATGTCTGAGGTATAGACACAGTTGCTTCTCATAAATGTGTCAACAGCAGTTGGATCGCCTTTCACCATCATCGGATAGTTTTGTCCAAGGAAGAGCGAGCTTTCTCCAAGACTATCAATTCTGTACCAGGGAGAAGGAGTTGGCGCTAGCACACTAGTATCCATCCCGAATACCATGCAATGGGTGCTGGACTAGGTCCGGAGAGTGCGACCATGGGAGACTACACCTGCTTCCTTAGCAGTAACATCATCAGTGGGTTGTATACACACAAGAAGAGGTGATCCATCGGAATTAGTTGCCAGGCTCCACAGAGTATATCGGCGCTGCTCGTGATCATCACCATCGTCATCTCCCCCTTGGTTATAAAAATCTTCAAGTATAGGTGGTGGGATGTTCACATGACCTTGGAAACACAAGAAGAAGGTTAATTAGTAAAGGGAAACTTGCTAACCCGCATGCATGTGGATGGAACAATTATAACTACGGTGGAAGACAAACGTACCGAAAAAACAAGGATCCCATGCAAAAACAGTGCCACGAGAGGTGGCAGCAAACACAAGATCCTCGTATTCAATTGCATCACAGTACACATCCGTGTACAGAAACTGATTTTTGAGTAATATCCATCCAGTCGAACCACGAAGGACGGCAACTAGCTTGTCGAAGATAGCAACAACTTGATAGTTCTTGTAATTCCAAGAGCAGTTGGGAACTCGACAAATTGCTATCTTCAGTACACGACAGTCACCATGATTGTATTTGAACGTACGTAGATCATCTGTGTGCTCAACCTCAGGGCACTCGGAGATTTTTGGAAGTGGAATCCGCTGACGAGTGTACACATTCACAAGTTCCCACTCGCAATTGTACCCAATATAAACAACCCAATCTCCATTTGTGCCAGCCCAGGACTTACCCTTAAGCGATGGCATCCTGACATCACACGTATCATTATCAAGCGGCATCAACTTGCACAACGCGAGGTCTCCGTCGTCCGCTCGCTAGCGAGCAGGGTCATGGCGAAGAAGATAGGGGAGATCAAACTGCTCCTGGACCCTTGGGTTCCTTGCAATGATGTTATTAGTTGAGTCGAGAATGGGCTTGAACGAACCTGCCATGCTAGCCGAGGTGATGACGTCGCACCGATCAATGAGTTCCTACACCACGTCATCTTTTAGATCAGGGCAAGAATAACGGGGTCGTTTCCGGCCTGTTTCCTCCATGGAGAAGACGATCGAACAATGGCAGAAGAAAGGGTGAAGGGCTGAAGGAAAATGGAGGAGGGAGAGGAAGAGCGTGCGACAACAGTTCCAAATCGAGAGGGAAAGGTGAAGAGTCGGTGGACGGTTGCGATTTTGCCACGATTCACGAAGAGGCGCCCTGGCCTACACATCCGTTCGGATATACCCCTACTACTCGCCGTCGTCTCACTGGTATGTTGGAACGGGACCACATGTCAACGAAACATGGTGTGTAATTTCTCGTGCAAAATGCGATCTGGCCGCGTTGGCCCGAGGTGCCGCATTTGTTATCGACCTTTATTTTTTTAATGGCATGCCGATCAGTTTTGAAGCACGACTAACTGGTATTGTACGCAGAGAAAATATAAACTACTCTACCACTACCCCACCTCTAGTACTAGTAGTATAAAAAAGATATATAGGCTGGACCTTCAACGCTTTCTTGCTAAGGGCTGCCCACTTGCTTCTCACACTACCACCCTCTCTCCAAATCTAAAAAAGACGGCCCCTCTCTCCCTCCTCACTGGTGGTCACAGATCCGTCAGGGAAGAAAAGGACGTGAAGCATTGACGCACTCGTCGTCGGCGAGCGAGGTCACGCACTGACGACAAGGCCGTCCTCTCATACCTAGCGCCCGCGCGGGATGGCCTCCGTCCCGAAGCTCGCTGCCGTAGTGTGTGCGGAGGACGACGACCACGAGTGAAGGCACTTCCCGCCGACCCTCAGGTATGCTACATCTTTTTGAACCATACCCTTGTTCTATTGCGCCATCTGCCACGTCGCTGCATGTGGATCTTTTTCCACTACACCATCTTCCTAATTTGCTATCCTCTGCTCTGCTGGTCACGCAGACGAATACCTTAATTTGCACTATGGAAACCCTACTTCATGCAGACTAATCCATGTCTGGGTTGAATAAGGAAAGGAAGGGAGATTGTACTGCCCAAGAGAGTAGGCATCGAACCCGCATCTAGGTTGAAAAGGGGAAAATCAGTAGCTAAGGAACGAGTCTTGTGTCTCTTGGTTGAAGAAGGGTAGAAAGGCATGACAACGCAATAGAGAATGACCAGGTCGATCGGTTTGTTGTCCTCGCATAGGAAAAAGGTGGCTAAAGAGAACAAAAATGGGACATAATCCACATATGCTGCGTGGATATTTGTTGCTCTGGGCAACCATACCTCCCTCACCACTCTGCGTTCATGGAGGTACATCGTACTGGTGCGCCCATTGTCCGAATGGGCCTCCCATGCTCTTATTGCCACTTTTTTTGCTGTTAGTATAACGCCAGCAGTCAAGTCAAGCAATGCTACTGCTAAAGTGATGCCACATTTAACTAATGCCGCTCTCAGTCTAATGCCACCCATAAATTTAAGCAATGCCATTTAATGTCACTAGATTATTTCAGGGTTAGCTGTTGATTGTGGATGTATTAAAGATTTTTCAACTAAGGCATTCTAATGTTGTTGCACTGCCAGTATACCAACGATGAAACTTGTTACTACCTTCAGATTTTTGCACTGTTAATGCTTATAGATTACATGCCTCACTTTCATGAGATAAGTTAATTTTTTTGTACAGTGTCACCAAAATGCCAAGGCGCTGATGTCATTTTATTTTGGTTAAACTACACAGACAATTATGAAGACAAGAGGAAAGGTCAAGAGTGGGCACCTCCTCCTCCGGCTGTTCTCTTGAGCAGGTCTGTAAGTTTGTCTCTAATGCTTGTCGAGTACATACCTGACATCATGATGTAATGTTAAGTCATTTCCTTTTGTACAGTGTCACTGAATTGTCAAGGCGGTGATGGCATTTTATTTTAGTAGAACTGCACAAAATTTGCTTAAGATAAGACGAAAGGTCAGGAATGGCTCACTTTTCCAGAAAAAACTATGTATGCCTTCCTCACATCAGCCGATGTTGCTTTATTTATTCCTTCAAACAGGTGGTTATAAACAGTCTTGCTATCTTTTCCCATTAAGAAATTGGAATGCTTATATTTGTGAGTCTATGCTTCAACTAGTGCCACTTTTAGAGTAATCACACTTTCAACATCTATGCAAACAGGGATGCTCAATTTTAGTGGAACTGCACAAAAGGTCCAACTGGTTCAACATTAGGAGCATGTTTTTTTTCCAAACCTTTATATCCAATTGTGTGACACTCCAAAAATTTCATTTGGGTTTTTGCAAAATCCTTGCTGGATTTTTCCTTGAAATTTGAGGCTTTCAGTAAAACAACCTTCTTAAAAACTCCTTCTCTCTATTGTTTCCCTTCTCAGATTCTTATTGGAATTTTTTTTTAGAAAAACTCTATGAAAAAGATTTGGGATTTTCATTCTATTGAAAACCATCCATGACCTTGTACCTTGCCCATGAGGTAAAACCACTCCAACATCTCCACCCCTACTTGTCAACAACTCAAACTCCCTATCCCAACTCATCCAAACAAGTTTTGGATTTTATTTTATCTCTCAAATATTTTCTGTCAATTATTTTGAGCCTGATGGATTTTCAAAGCAAGTACCCTTTTCCATTTGAGATTTGACTTAAAACCAACTCTACTGGCTAGTCCTTTGCACCCACAACCCAGAACCATCTTGATCCACTCATCTTCTTTTCAAATTTTTCAACTTACACTCCCTGCAAGTTTGGACCAGATTTGTCAAATTTGGTGAAATTCATATCTACACTTCTCCAAAAATTCCACCAAAAATCAGGCAGCCTACTAGAGCAATAAGAAGTCACTCCACCAAAAATCAGCCCAAGGAAAAATCCCTACATGCCTGGATTATTCTGTCGAACACCTTGCATGCACTGTTCAAACACATTCAGCAATTTCAGTCTTCAGTGTTGATTTCTTCAGTTCATCTTCAGTCACGCGCACACAGTGCCCTTGGCACGTTGCTCGCCACCTGGTCTGCGTGTCCAGAGCCCCGCACGCGCGCTTGGCTTCTTCCTGGCGTCGGTGGCGCTCTGACCCGACCGCGCCGGCGTGTCCCGCGGCGGCTGAACCGCCGTGGCAGCCAACAGGGAGCAGAACGGCGGCTCAACGCCGTTCCGCGCCGCACAACCCCGCTGATGGCTCCGCGTGTCCACCTCCACGCCAGCGCACGCATGCAGCACAGCCGTCGTGGCGCGGCACGCACAGAGCGTGCTCTCTGCCGCCGACGGATCCGCGCCGTCCCGTTCCGTCGAGCTCCACCTCAGCAAGCTTAAACCAACGCCGTTGGCTCCAAAATGGACTCCGCGAACCTCCACGACGGTGCTCAACTCCTAAACTCCCCCGACCAAGCACTGCACCACCGTAATCACTCGCCGGAGAACGCCGTTCTCGGCCACCGCCTCGGATCGCCTATAAAAGGAGACCCCGAGCCCTCCCGCCAGCACGCACCACCCCTACACTCCACCAACGCCGTGCCAGGCCACTGGGAGGACCTCGAGGAGGTCTCCTCCCCCGACTCCGGCCACCCCGCTCCGCCTCGGCCTCCAGCTCGATTCGCTCCGGTGAGGCCGTCTCCGGCGCCCAAACTCCGTCCATCTCCCTCTCTAGCTACCAGATTCCTAACCCCCTCCTCAATTTGATCAGTGCAGCTCTCTCTGGCGACCTCCAACCACGCCCGAACCACCGTCCGCCGGAGCAGGGGCCACCGCCGACGTGGTGCTTCCCGGCGACCACCTCGACCACCATCCAACACGGAATGGCACCCTGAGCACGGAGGTAACCTCCGATCTCTCTGCCTCGCCGTGGATCGCCGCCGGCGACCACCGCGGCTCTCGGGCGTCAGCGATCCCGACCCGCCTCTTTTAAATTTTAAACCTGACAGCTGGGACCCGCCTGTCAGCTTCTCTGTCTTTTCTATTCGAATCGTTTTCTGAAAACGCCTTCGGGCAAAATACGCTTTCTCCATTGCGCTTGCGCATTTCCTATCGAACCGTTTTCTGTTTTCTCAGTTAGAACCCTGGAAAGTTTCTGTTTTATTACAGATGAGTCCCTGGGCAAAAACCCTTATAACTTTTTATCAGAAGCATATTTTTGAGTGATTCTTTTTCTGTTCTCTTCAAAATTTTGTCTAGTTTTTTATCAGATTTATTTGAAAAATATTTGCAATACTTTGTCTGCACCTCTCGGTATTCACGTTAGCGCGTATGTTTTCTCTGTACCGTAGATACCGACGGAGGTGACGGGGCCGCAAACTTCACCGAGCTAGGCTCCGACTACTCTGAACCAGGAAAGCATGTTCGAACTTTTGATATGATGAGTGCATTGGCATGGTCGCATGTAGATAGTTTCATGGCATGCGTGGAGCATACCGATGAACCGTTCGTTATACATTGTTGGGGCAAGTGAGCCCGATGATTTCACACGTCGATGGACGTGAGTATGTAAGGCCATGTGTTGGCATGAAGATGGGTAAGATGGCAGTGTTGTAGCATGCCAGTCTTAGGCCATGCAAGTTATCTTCAGTACCAACCCGTATCGGTTGGTTCGTATCCATTCCCTTTCCCTGTACTACCACATGTTTCCCGAAAGGGATATGGTTTAGTAAGTCGCAAACCGCTTTCTTGGTACACACCAAAAAGGAGAGGCCGGGATGCTGGTTCCATGGCCCTGGATTAAAGCCAGGCATCCGGTCAGGGGGCATGGGTGTTTCCGGTTGGGACCGAGAGGGGGCACCCCTTAGAGCGCGCGTATATAAATTTGATCCCATGCTATTCGAGATTGTGATCTCCCCGTCTCAATAGTTTTTCTTAGACGATGTTGAGGGTGATTCCTGGCATCGAAGAGTTGGATGGGTGTGTACTAGATTGCTGTGTTTTCTTCTGAAATACCGTAACGGAACTAGTCCTAGTGACTACGGAAATCCGTCGACTGTGGGAAGGATTTGTACAAACTCTGCAGAGCTCCATATCCTTAAATCATCTTATCTATTTCCAAGTTCACTGCTAACAGTCATGTGCCAGTTTGGTGACAGCATTCCCGGTGGGACGCATGAGCTCTAAGTCCGGTTAAATGTTTATTCTTGTGATGGACTAACCCGTTTAATTCCATGAGTTGATTATACTTATGATGAGTATATTATTTCCTTATCAGTTAAAAGCCCTTTATGTGGTGTCGCTCAGACGCCCGACTATGGCATTTCTTTTAAAGCCCTTTATGTGGTGTCGCTCAGATGCCCGACTGTGGAATTTCTTTTAAAGCCCTTTATGTGGTGTCGCTCAGACGCCCGACTGTGGCATTTCTTTTAAAGCCCTTTATGTGGTGTCGCTCAGACGCCCAACTGTGGCATTTCTTTTAAAAGCCCTTTATGTGGTGTCGCTCAGACGCCCGATTGTGGCATTATTATTTCGCATTTTCCGCTCGAGGAGTCTTTCAGACACTCGTTTGGCACCAGTATTATTATTCCGCATTTTCCGCTCGAGGAGTCTTTCAGACACTCGTTTGGCACCAGTATTATTATTCCGCATTTTCCGCTCGAGGAGTCTTTCAGACACTCGTTTGGCACCAGTACTATTATTCCGTATTTTCCGCTCGAGGAGTCTTTCAGACACTCGTTTGGCACTCAGCCTTATTACTTCTATGTCTGATCGTACCGGTTATTTATCCAAGTATCTCATGTTGGCATTTGTTATATCTTACGTCCGAACTGTCTTGCGAGTACTTTCAAAGTACTCACTGGCTTGTTGATTTGGCCAGATGCTGACGAAGGTGATCTCATGGATGAAGAGTTCGATAGCGAATCCGACGCCTAGAGGAGTCCCAGTCAGTCTCGTGCAACCTTGGAGTTGGTCACTGTTTCATATCCGCTTCCGCTACCCTAATAAATTCTTCGAGCTTCACCTCGACGCTCGATGGGATGTTAGTTTGAGCATCCCATAACCCCTCCCACTGTATTACTCCGCCTCTACCATATCTGCGAGTCAGTAGTATGCCACCACTCCCTTGTGTCATTATTCGCCTTTATGTATAATTATTGGCACGCTTGTAATAAATTGTTGAGTATCGTCAGCTCAACCCTGTAATATATTTATGCTACTGGCTTATTGTATCAAAGGTTTGTCTACCAGTGAGGAGGGTTTATCTCAAACTGGATTCTAAAGATTGGTTTCTCAATAAATATTTTTATTGGAAAACCGGTCGTGACAAGCTTGGTACCAGAGCCAGGCTGACTTTAGGAAGCCACTAGGTGCGATCGCTAATCGGTTATGAGCATGATAGAGCTTATTCATGTCTTTACAATAGTAGTCATTTTTCTGACAGTCAGCATATATTTATGATCTGACCATTCAGGATTTTTGCCTACTTTTGTAGATGGCCGACCGCAGCTGCGAGTCTCAGACCTTCACCAACGTACCCGATGGGTTCGTCAAGCTTCTCTCCTTCGTCGTTCAGGTCGCGATGGGGCCGTCTGTGCGCCCAGTCGTCACTCTCTGTCAGCACAGAGTCAACGACAGTCTGACTATGCACCAGGCCGCGGTGCAGTTCAAGGGAGGGCGTGGTGATATACGCCGCTTCCGATTCTTGGGGAGAGCCATGCCTTCAGAGAAGCATGCCATCCAGATGGCAGCCCGCGAGGCGATAGCTCGTCTCAGGGATGTCCTTCCCGCGATGAAGACTCGTTGCTACCGCTATCTACCTTGCCATGTGCCCTACACCTGTCACTACGCATTCTCCTGCCACAGAGGAGAACGGGACAAGGCTTTTGAGATGCTTATTGAGTATCTCCGGGCCTTGGAGGCAGCCTTCGACAACTTGGTGGATGACTTTGTGGCCGCCCGCATGGACTCAGTCCACGGTTGTGCCGCCAACAGGAGGGAGCTCCTGCCCACCGCACCGCCACTGACTTTCGTCTCGTCCTCTGCATCCCATGCTCCTGCTCGTCGCCTGCCTACCACCGAGGAGTTCAACCAGGTCATTGCGCCCACTACAGCGCGCACTGCTCCGCCACTCGCGCCGACTCCAATCCGCGTCATTCCGCCCCTGGCACCCGCTCCATGTACTCGGCGCAGTACTACTCGCACGGAGCCTATCAACGAGGAAGTCGAGTCCCCGGCTTCGCTACGCCTCACCCTTGGCAGGGCCAAGGACGTCGTCAACATCTCCGACTGAGTACGCGTAGCCGCCATGCGTTGCATCGCCATGTAAGAGGTTATGAGGAGTAGCTTGTATGCGCATTATGTAGGATCTGGAGAAGTGCACTAGCCTAAATAACATGTCAGGATTATGTACGCATATCCTGAGTGATGTATTGTATAATTATCGCCGCGTGTAAGATACGTAATGATGCAGTCCTTCTCTATGCGCAAATCAATTTGTCTTCCCTTGAGTATCTTGGTTTTTTAAAAAAAAAATTATTTGTCAACCTCGTGCATTTTGGGTTTTATCTTTGCAAACCTTCCATTTTTCTTATGGGTTTTACAAATACATCCCCAGAGTGAAAAATGTCTCGTCCTTGGACTCGCTCCATGCCCACTCCACCAGAGGAAGATTATGGCAACCAACCGGACAACAACTTTGCACGAGGGCAGTCAAGTCAACACTATAATACTCAATCAGGCAACAATTTTACTCGAGGTCAGACAAGTCAACAGGACAGCGAAACGGCACTGTCCCAAATGTGCCGCCTTTATGAACAGAGTCAGCAACAACATCGGGAAATGATGAACCAAGTCATTAACATGGGAAATCACCATGGGCAGTATCCGCAGCATTCCAAGCTATCTGAGCTACAAAAGACACGTCCCCCAACATTTTCTCATACTGACAAGCCACTTGAGGCCGAAGACTGGCTTCGCGATATGGAGAGAAAGTTAATTATTGCAAAGTGCTCAGACCCAGAAAAGGTACTGTACGCACCACATTATCTCACGGGAGCAGCCGCATCCTGGTGGGAAAATTTTCTGCACATGCATCCCAACGAAAATGATATAACCTAGGATGA
This sequence comes from Aegilops umbellulata, assembly GCA_032464435.1. Lineage (NCBI taxonomy): Eukaryota > Viridiplantae > Streptophyta > Magnoliopsida > Poales > Poaceae > Aegilops > Aegilops umbellulata. The sequence goes on from CP136057.1 coordinate 400,235,263, forward strand.
TTTCAAAGAAGGTTTCCGTGGCGCGCATATTCCTAAGAGTATTATGAAAATCAAGAAAAGAGAGTTCGATGACCTCAAGCAAAGGAGCATGACAGTGTCAGATTACAACAGCCAATTTACTCTATTATCCCGCTACGCCAACGAAGAGCGTATGACTGAAAGCAAGAAAATGGAGAAGTTCCTTGACGGCCTAGCACCCGCGCTTAAATGCCAACTGGTCATACACACTTTCCCAGATTTTAAGACGCTGGTGGATAAAGCCATTACTCTGGAAAATGAAAGACGCAGTTTGGATGATATCCGCAAGCGAAAGAGGGACCAGACTAACCATGCTCGCAATCACCGGAGTAAGACCAATTTTCAGAAGGGTGGGACGCACAAGTCATCATCCAACGTCTCACGCCCAACAAGGAATTTTCATGCTAGGGACAAGGAGTTCACCTATCGCCCAGGTGTTACTTGTTACGCCTGTGGAGAAGAAGGACACTATGCCAAGCAGTGTCCCAAGCAAGGAAGCTCAGCACCAAAGCCGAACAACGGCAACAATAATTCAGCGCCCAAGCGAAACAACTTCAACCCCAACAATAACCACAGGAAAGGTCATCTGAACCATGTGACCAAAGAGGAGGCACAAAATGCTCCAGATATCGTACTCGGTACGTTCCCTGTCAACACAATACCTGCAATGGTTTTGTTTGATTCTGGAGCTTCTCACTCTTTTATTTCGAAAAGTTTTGCTTCGCAAAATAATTTTTCGATGCTTCCTTTGGAGAAATCCATGATCATCAAGTCCCCTGGAATTCAGCAAGTTACTCAGAATTACTGCCAGGATGTGATTATTGAGTTCAAAGGATTGAAGTTTCACGCCAATCTCATTGTGTTGGAAAATAAAGGACTAGATGTCATCCTAGGGATGGACTGGTTAACCACCAACAAAGGTTTCATTGATTGCTTCAATCGGACCGTGATTCTCACACACCACCATGGTAAAACAATAAGAGTATCCGCCAAAGAAAGGGAAATGCCCAGGCAACCAAGACTGAACAAGGTGGACATTTCTGAATTAAACAAGGTTCCAGTAGTAAATGAATTTCCAGACGTATTTCCCAAAGAGCTACCAGGCATGCCACCCGACCGAGAGATAGAGTTCAGCATTGAGCTAGCACCAGGAACCACCCCCATATACAAGAAACCATACAGAATGGCACCATCCGAGTTGGTTGAACTGAAGAAACAAATAAAGGAATTGCTTGACAAGGGATACATTCGAGCCAGTTCCTCACCATGGGGATCACCAATTTTGTTTGCCAAAAAGAAAGATGGAACACTGCGATTGTGTATTGACTACCGAGCACTCAACATGGTCACAATCAAGAACAAATACCCCATGCCAAGAATAAATGATTTATTCGATCAACTCGCTAAGGCCAAGGTATTCTCAAAAATCGACCTAAGGTCAGGATACCATCAATTAAAAGTACGAACAGAAGATATCCCCAAGACAGCCTTCACCTCCAGATATGGACTATATGAGTTCACAGTAATGCCTTTTGGATTAACAAATGCCCCTGCATATTTTGTTCACCTCATGAACAAAGTATTTATGAAGTTTATGGACAAGTTCGTTGTGGTATTTATCGACGATATTTTAGTATACTCCAAAACACCAGAAGAACACGCTGAACATCTCAGAATGGTACTAGGAGAACTCAGGAAACACCAATTGTACGCCAAGTTCAGCAAGTGTGAATTTTGGTTAAGGCAAGTAGGCTTTCTAGGCCACGTGCTAACCCAAGACGGGATCGCCGTGGACCCAGAGAAAGTCAAGGCCGTACTTGGCTGGAAGTCACCAGCCAGCGTAACGGACATACGGAGTTTCTTGGGAATGGCAGGATATTACCGCAGATTTATTGAAGGATTCTCCACCATAGCCAAGCCAATGACGCAATTGCTCAAGAAAGATAAGAAATTTGAATGGACAGAAGCCTGTGAGAAAAGTTTCCAAGAACTAAAACGGAAGTTAACAACAGCACCAGTATTGATTGTGCCGGACATACGCAAGAATTTTGAAGTATTTTGTGACGCGTCCAGGAAGGGACTCGGATGCGTATTAATGCAAGAAGGCAAGGTTGTCGCATACGCTTCAAGGCAACTTCGCAAGCATGAGGAAAACTATCCCACTCATGACTTAGAAATGGCAGCAGTTATTCATGCACTCAAGGAATGGAGGCATTTCCTACTTGGAAATCGATGTGAAATATATACGGACCATAAAAGTCTCAAATATATTTTCACACAGCCAGAGCTGAATTTAAGGCAACGACGCTGGTTGGAGCTAGTAAAGGATTATGATGTCGGAATCCACTATCATCCTGGAAAAGCAAATGTAGTAGCCGATGCTCTTAGTCGGAACCCCAGCGCCAACAACAACAATCTGCCTAACTTAAGACCCGAATTCCAACAGGAATTTGCCAGACTCAACTTGTTGATAATAGCAGAAGGCACCATAACAAACTTGGAGATACGGCCCAACCTTGTGACAAGAATCAAAGAAGCCCAGTCCGGTCACCCCAGCATTGAAGGTATCAAAAGAAAGGTGAGTATAGGCAAGGCCTCGGAATTCATCATAGACGAAGAAGGGACACTATGGTACGGAAACAGACTCTGCGTACCGGACGTAGAAGACCTCAAACGGCAAATTCTAGCTGAAGCCCACACCGCTCCATATTCGATCCACCCTGGAGGAACCAAAATTTATAAGGATATCCAAGAAGGATTTTGGTGGCATGGTATGAAAAGGGACATAGCCACCTTCATTGCATGCTGCGACTCTTGTCAACGTATAAATGCCGAACATCAGAGACCAGCTGGACTACTGCAACCAAATAAAATACCTGAGTGGAAATGGGATGAAATAGGGATGGATTTCATTATCGGACTACCTCGATCACGACACGGGAATGATGCCATATGGGTTATCACCGACAGATTGACTAAGGTGGCACATTTCATTCCAGTAAAGACAACCACACCACTCAGAAGCTTGCCAAAATATATCTCTCTCGCATAGTTTGTCTGCACGGTGTCCCGAAGACTATAATATCCGACAGAGGAACACAGTTCGTCTCAAGATTCTGGGAGCAGTTACAACAGGCTCTAGGAACTCAACTAGCCTTCAGCACGGCATACCACCCTCAGACAGATGGACAAACAGAACGGGTAAACCAGATTTTAGAGGACATGCTGAGAGCATGTGTCCTCACCTACGGAGCCAGTTGGGAAGACAGACTGCCATACGCCGAGTTCGCGTACAACAACAGTCATCAGGCCAGCCTGCAAATGGCACCATTTGAAGCCTTGTATGGACGAAGGTGTCGTACCCCGTTAAATTGGTCAGAGACCGGAGACAGCCGTATCTTCGGCCCAGACGTGCTCAAGGAAGCCGAGGAAAAGGTCCAACTAATCAGAGATCGGCTCAAGACCGCCCAAAGCCGGCAAAAGAGTTATTACGATCAGAAACATCGTGGGGTCAACTTCGAGCCTGGTGAATTCGTGTACCTACGGGTGTCACCTATGAGGGGGTTGCAACGATTCAAAATTAAGGGAAAGCTAGCGCCAAGATTCATCGGGCCATTCGGTATATTGGCACGGAAAGGCGCAGTAGCATACCAACTAGACCTACCTGAAGAACTGTCAGATATCCACAACGTGTTCCACGTATCGCAGTTGAGGAAATGCGTGAGCAACCCAGAGAAGCAAGTATCCCATGAGAACATAGACGTGCAGCCAGACCTCACCTATCGGGAACGCCCAGTAAAGATATTAGAGGAGTCTGAAAGGAGGACCCGACAGAAAACCGTCAAATTTTTCAAAGTTCAGTGGAGTAATCACACCGAAAGTAAAGCAACATGGGAAAGAGAGGATTTTCTTCGAGCAGAGCATCCACACTTATTTAAGGATCAACTGAAATCTCGGGGACGAGATTTTTCCTAAGGGGGTAGGTGTTGTGACACTCCAAAAATTTCATTTGGGTTTTTGCAAAATCCTTGCTGGATTTTTCCTTGAAATTTGAGGCTTTCAGTAAAACAACCTTCTTAAAAACTCCTTCTCTCTATTGTTTCCCTTCTCAGATTCTTATTGGATTTTTTTTTAGAAAAACTCTATGAAAAAGATTTGGGATTTTCATTCTATTGAAAACCATCCATGACCTTGTACCTTTCCCATGAGGTAAAACCACTCCAACATCTCCACCCTTACTTGTCAACAACTCAAACTCCCTATCCCAACTCATCCAAACAAGTTTTGGATTTTATTTTATCTCTCAAATATTTTCTGTCAATTATTTAGAGCCTGATGGATTTTCAAAGCAAGTACCCTTTTCCATTTGAGATTTGACTTCAAACCAACTCTACTGGCTAGTCCTTTGCACCCACAACCCAGAACCATCTTGATCCACTCATCTTCTTTTCAAATTTTTCAACTTACACTCCCTGCAAGTTTGGACCAGATTTGTCAAATTTGGTGAAATTCATATCTACACTTCTCCAAAAATTCCACCAAAAATCAGGCAGCCTACTAGAGCAATAAGAAGTCACTCCACCAAAAATCAGCCCAAGGAAAAATCCCTACATGCCTGGATCATTCTGTCGAACACCTTGCATGCACTGTTCAAACACATTCAGCAATTTCAGTCTTCAGTGTTGATTTCTTCAGTTCATCTTCAGTCACGCGCACACAGTGCCCTTGGCACGTTGCTCGCCACCTGGTCTGCGTGTCCAGAGCCCCGCACGCGCGCTTGGCTTCTTCCTGGCGTCGGTGGCGCTCTGACCCAACCGCGCCGGCGTGTCCCGCGGCGGCTGAACCGCCGTGGCAGCCAACAGGGAGCAGAACGGCGGCTCAACGCCGTTCCGCGCCGCACAGCCCCGCTGATGGCTCCGCGTGTCCACCTCCACGCCAGCGCACGCATGCAGCACAGCCGTCGTGGCGCGGCACGCACAGAGCGTGCTCTCTGCCGCCGACGGATCCGCGTCGTCCCGTTCCGTCGAGCTCCACCTCAGCAAGCTTAAACCAACGCCGTTGGCTCCAAAATGGACTCCGCGAACCTCCACGACGGTGCTCAACTCCTAAACTCCCCGGACCAAGCACTACACCACCGTAATCACTCGCCGGAGAACGCCGTTCTCGGCCACCGCCTCGGATCGCCTATAAAAGGAGACCCTGAGCCCTCCCGCAAGCACGCACCACCCCTACACTCAACCAACGCCGTGCCAGGCCACTGGGAGGACCTCGAGGAGGTCTCCTCCCCCGACTCCGGCCACCCCGCTCCGCCTCGGCCTCCAGCTCGATTCGCTCCGGTGAGGCCGTCTCCGGCGCCCAAACTCCGTCCATCTCCCTCTCTAGCTACCAGATTCCTAACCCCCTCCTCAATTTGATCAATGCAGCTCTCTCCGGCGACCTCCAACCACGCGCGAACCACCGTCCGCCAGAGCAGGGGCCACCGCCGACGTGGTGCTTCCCGGCGACCACCTCGACCACCATCCAACGCGGAATGGCACCCTGAGCACGGAGGTAACCTCCGATCTCTCTGCCTCGCCGTGGATCGCCGCCGGCGACCACCACGGCTCTCGGGCGCCAGCGATCCCGACCCGCCTCTTTTAAATTTTAAACCTGACAGATGGGACCCGCCTGTCAGCTTCTCTGTCTTTTCTATTCGAATCGTTTTCTGAAAACGCCTTCGGGCAAAATACGCTTTCTCCATTGCGCTTGCGCATTTCCTATCGAACCGTTTTCTGTTTTCTCAGTTAGAACCCTGGAAAGTTTCTGTTTCATTATAGATGAGTCCCTGGGCAAAAACCCTTATAACTTTTTATCAGAAGCATATTTTTGAGTGATTCTTTTTCTGTTCTCTTCAAAATTTTGTCTAGTTTTTTATCAGATTTATTTGAAAAATATTTGCAATACTTTGTCTGCACCTCTCGGTATTCACGTTAGCGCGTATGTTTTCTCTGTACCGTAGATACCGACGGAGGTGACGGGGCCGCAAACTTCACCGAGCTAGGCTCCGACTACTCTGAACCAGGCAAGCATGTTCGAACTTTTGATATGATGAGTGCATTGGCATGGTCGCATGTAGATAGTTTCATGGCATGCGTGGAGCATACCGATGAACCGTTCGTTATACATTGTTGGGGCAAGTGAGCCCGATGATTTCACACGTCGATGGACGTGAGTATGTAAGGCCATGTGTTGGCATGAAGATGGGTAAGATGGCAGTGTTGTAGCATGCCAGTCTTAGGCCATGCAAGTTATCTTCAGTACCAACCCGTATCGGTTGGTTCGTATCCATTCCCTTTCCCTGTACTACCACATGTTTCCCGAAAGGGATATGGTTTAGTAAGTCGCGAACCGCTTTCTTGGTACACACCAAAAAGGAGAGGCCGGGATGCTGGTTCCATGGCCCTGGATTAAAGCCAGGCATCCGGTCAGGGGGCATGGGTGTTTCCGGTTGGGACCGAGAGGGGGGCACCCCTTAGAGCGCGCGTATATAAATTTGATCCCATGCTATTCGAGATTGTGATCTCCCCGTCTCAATAGTTTTTCTTGGACGATGTTGAGGGTGATTCCTGGCATCGAAGAGTTGGATGGGTGTGTACTAGATTGCTGTGTTTTCTTCTGAAATACCGTAACGGAACTAGTCCTAGTGACTACGGAAATCCGTCGACTGTGGGAAATTTTTGTACAAACTCTGCAGAGCTCCATATCCTTAAATCATCTTATCTATTTCCAAGTTCACTGCTAACAGTCATGTGCCAGTTTGGTGACAGCATTCCCGGTGGGACGCATGAGCTCTAAGTCCGGTTAAATGTTTATTCTTGTGATGGACTAACCCGTTTAATTCCATGAGTTGATTATACTTATGATGAGTATATTATTTCCTTATCAGTTAAAAGCCCTTTATGTGGTGTCGCTCAGACGCCCGACTATGGCATTTCTTTTAAAGCCCTTTATGTGGTGTCGCTCAGATGCCCGACTGTGGCATTTCTTTTAAAGCCCTTTATGTGGTGTCGCTCAGACGCCCGACTGTGGCATTTCTTTTAAAGCCCTTTATGTGGTGTCGCTCAGACGCCCGACTGTGGCATTTCTTTTAAAAGCCCTTTATGTGGTGTCGCTCAGACGCCCGATTGTGGCATTATTATTTCGCATTTTCCGCTCGAGGAGTCTTTCAGACACTCGTTTGGCACCAGTATTATTATTCCGCATTTTACGCTCGAGGAGTCTTTCAGACACTCGTTTGGCACCAGTATTATTATTCCGCATTTTCCGCTCGAGGAGTCTTTCAGACACTCGTTTGGCACCAGTACTATTATTCCGTATTTTCCGCTCGAGGAGTCTTTCAGACACTCATTTGGCACTCAGCCTTATTACTTCTATGTCTGATCGTACCGGTTATTTATCCATGTATCTCATGTTGGCATTTGTTATATCTTACGTCCGAACTGTCTTGCGAGTACTTTCAAAGTACTCACTGGCTTGTTGATTTGGCCAGATGCTGACGAAGGTGATCTCATGGATGAAGAGTTCGATAGCGAATCCGACGCCTAGAGGAGTCCCAGTCAGTCTCGTGCAATCTTGGAGTTGGTCACTGTTTCATATCCGCTTCTGCTACCCTAATAAATTCTTCGAGATTCACCTCGACGCTCGATGGGATGTTAGTTTGAGCATCCCATAACCCCTCCCACTGTATTACTCCACCTCTACCATATCTGCGAGTCAGTAGTATGCCACCACTCCCTTGTGTCATTATTCGCCTTTATGTATAATTATTGGCACGCTTGTAATAAATTGTTGAGTATCGTCAGCTCAACCCTGTAATATATTTATGCTACTGGCTTATTGTATCAAAGGTTTGTCTACCAGTGAGGAGGGTTTATCTCAAACTGGATTCTAAAGATTGGTTTCTCAATAAATATTTTTATTGGAAAACCGGTCGTGACAAATTGGTGGCACTATGAGCTGTTCATTACGAAGGTACATGGTTTGCTACTATCTTGCTACTCTTTTTGTACTGTCATTATATAGTAATACTAGTGGTTTGCATGTGAATTTATTGGCAGGGTGGACCTACATTGGAGGTGTAGGACAGGATTCGATGATTGGATGCTCAATCTCGGTTGTATTGACTTCACCTCTTCCATCACTGCGAACATGGATATCCTTGGTCTGATGAAGAATAGGCGCTATATTTCTGCTCTGAACCAGCAAATCAATTCAGTATGAAATTGTCCAGGGCAAAACATAACTGTATCAGATTGTCCAGTGCAGAACATGACAGATGCTAAGCGGAAGAGACATGTTTAAACCGAAAATACAAGGTGTGGTATATGTTTACTAGCTGCTTGATATTTGTGCAGACAGAGATATCTGCCCGTTGCTATTTGGCAAACAAACAAAGTGCCCGCAATTTTGGTTGAACTGCACAAGAGAATAGTACAGTCACTGCATGCAGTGCCATTTGAAAATAGACACAGAAAGATTGGATAGTCACTTCGTGGACTGCAGAAAAGTAGTATTGTACTATTTATTGGCCAACACTAGGTGCTTCATTGCTTTGGTCTGATTATACAATGGGCATCATTTTTCCTAAGTTAAAGTTTGTATTCCGAAAATAGTCTCGCCGTGTGATCGAGGGAAGACCAAATCATATTGCAGTGGATGTTCCTCCATCATGTGTGGTTCATTCTCATGGTTCCAGCTGTTGGTGAAACCACTTACGTTTGCAAGAGGAATTGTAGACTTCACAAACAAATTTGTCTTTCAGTCTGTACTGAATGTTGGCCAAGAGAAGCATCCATGTTAGTAGGAAGAACAGATGTTTTTTCTAGATCTTTGCTTTTGGAGCTACATATTTGTATATGATCTGTGAGTCATTGAGATGCATTAACATGTTGATCTTATGTATTGGAATCGTACTAGTTAGTTTTAGTTGCGACGCAAGATCTGAAGTGGCAGTTTTTTGAATAAATGCGCTCCTGGTAGTTTTATTTGTGACGCAAATGCGCTCCTGGTAGTTTTATTTGTGACGCAAGATGCGAAGTGGCAGTTTTTTGAATAAAAATTCCTACCTCTGAAGAAACTGACAAGCTACACTATCGATCCTACACGGATAAAAATGCCTACCTCTGAATAAACTGACAAGCTACACTATCGATCCTACACGGATAAATAGCGGATCACGCACGTACTACCTCCTTTCCGGTTTGCTGGGCTCAATTCAAGAAACGACCTACTCGATCCTACACGAATAAATAGCGGATCACGCACATACTAGTACCTCCTTTCCGGTTTGCAGGGCTTAATTCAAACCTCTCCCAACCAAGGTACTCCCTCCGTCCGGCTTTATTTGTCCCGTGAGCAAAGCAGCAAGACCAAGGCATGGCAATAATTAACGGCATGCAGAAGTTTAAGCCTAATAAATTTCAGCGATTTAAGTGGCTGCATGCGTGCCCTCGGCTGCGACTTGTTGCATGCTGCTTCGCGTACTGCCTGTGAGCGATTCTGAGTGCCTGCATGCAGCCGGCCGTAATTAAGGCAGGTAACTGATGCAAAAAAAAGATATGCTTTAAATCTGTGGAATCATTATTGACAAGGAGGGAGATGATTCGAGTGCACTAGTTTGACCGCCATGCCGGCGTGCGACCCAGACAGGACGGGACGGCACAGTCATAATTTCAGTTTCTCTAGTTTTCCACAGCAAGCTGGCGCGCTAAGCCATTATGCATTGAATTCCGATGATCGTCGCGCTACCTTCCGCCTATAAGTACTGTTTCCCGGCCTTCTCAGGTGCCACCGTGACCCAACTCACCATATCCTCATAAGCCCCCACCGGCCCGACGTCGCTCGCCACGTCCGCCATGCCCCCGCCCGTCCGCGGTAGGCGACGCCGGAGGCAGTCACCGCCGGAACTAGTGTTCGGGTTTTCACCGGAAGGCAGGCGGAGGGAGGAGGCATTCTATCTGTCTTTAGATGGCAATGCGGAGATCGAGGAGTTGTTGGAGCGCGGCCGCATGGCGGAGGAGCAGGAGTTGTTGGAGCGCGACCGCCTGGCGGAGGAGCAGCGTATCGCCGATTTGCGCCGCCAGCGGGACATGGAGCAGCAGCGCACTGACGCTCTGAGTCGCGAGCAGAGCGCCCGCAACTGGGCCGACTACGTGGAGGCCGACGCCCGGCAAATAGCCCTGGAGGCTGTCAGGCACGCACGCGTTCGCAACGCGGATTTTTACTACCAGCTCGTCAAGTGGGTTTCCCACTTGGAAGCCGAAGCTTCGGTGGACCACGCCGGCATGGAAAGGGCCAATGCGTGCGAGCAACGCGCCCTATTGCACCTCTAGCAAGTCCGAGGCGAGGCGGAGGACGCTGGTGCCGGCGTTTAGCATGGACAGCAGATGGCGGCCGGCATCGTCTAGTTAGCTAAGAGTAAGTTAGTACTTGTACGCTACTAGAGTGTTAGTGGGAGTAGATAGTTCACTTAGCTATGATGGTTGTCAACGTGGAAGTTCAGTACTCTATATGTGGATCAGACCTGTTACTTTGCTCTGAATGTTGAACTTTCCGTTTGAACGTATGGAATGGGCTATTATTTTTTAAAATGGGTTGTATTTGTCCTCCACGGTTTAGAGGCTGACTTGTGTGCCTAGCAAGTTGACGCATACACAATCAGGAGATGATTGTACGTGGAGAGGATGACAGCAGGGACCCGCCAACAATACAAAAAAAGACACATCTGTGACATTTTGGGCCGAACGAACTTTTTTCTGTCATACATATGACACTTCTATGACGATAATTGTGACAAAACCCGGTGTCATCATAGATGTGGTGGGCTCCTACTTCTATGACAAAAAACCATGACAGAAAATGGGCTTTTCGTCCTGGGCGGGCCGGAGACGCAACTGGATGAAATTCTTTGGGCCGTCCATGACGGAAAAAACCGTGGTAGAAGCGAGGGGGAGGAAAATTTCGGGGAGTTCCCGGTTACGGTGGGAGGTCGGGGGCCGAGCGATGCGTGTTTCTCTCGTACACGTACACGCGTGTGTGTGAGGCGTTGGCTCTAACTGAACCCGAGCGAGGCATTGGGCTCTAACTGAACCCGAGCGATTGCACTGCAGGCTACGCGTTACTGAACCCGAGCGATCGATCGATGGCTGTTAACTGAACCCGATCGAGCGATTCCTTCGCTACTGCTGCTAACTGAAGCCGATCGATGGGATGAACAGTGAGTGTTGCGGGGGGTTTGGATGAACAGTGAGCGGTGGCTTTGTCTCTGGATGAACAGGACCCCGTGGTGTGGTGGAGGGCTGGATGAATAGTAGATGGTGGAGGGGTGCCCGTGGAGGGATGGATGAACAGGACCCCGTGGTGTGGAGGGCTGGATGAACAGTAGACGGTGGAGGGGTGCCCGTGGAGGGGTGGTTGAACAGGACCCTGTGGTGTGGATGGCTGGATGAACAGTAGACGGTGGAGGGGTGGTTGAACAGTAGCCGGTGGAGTAGCGTGCGGTGGAGGCTGGATGAACAGGAGCCCGTGGATGAATAGTCGCAGGTGGAGGCTGGAGGAGGTCGACGGTGGATGAACAGTAGCTTGTGGAGACTGGAGGGGTCGATGGTGGAGATGAACAGTATCATGTGGAGTCCCGTTTTGCGGTATGCCACACCCCTCCCGATGAACAGGACCCCCGTTTCGACCGTAGCGCTCCAACACAAGTCTGTTTCCTCTGTTTTGCGGTACACCACACCCCTCCCGATCAACAGGACCCCCGTTTCGACCGTAGGAGGTCCGTTTCCTCCGTTTTGCGGTACGCCACACCCCTCCCGATCAACAGGACCCCCGTTTCGACCATAGGAGGTCCGTTTCCTCTGTTTTGCGGTACACCAGACCCCTCCCGATGAACAGGATCCCATTTTGAATGTGGCTGGTCGAACACAAGGTTGTTTCCTTCGTTCTGTGGTACGTCAGGCCTCGTTTCCATCGCCTATTCCGTCCAAGCCCTCTCGATGAACACGACCACGCATTCCGTTGCCTCCCCATGAACATGACGACGACGTTGTTTCTCCTTCCGTCCCAGCCATGTACACGAGCCCTCGCTGTACGTATGCGCGAGTAGGCGTTCGAGACCCAGCTCATATGTACACATATGTGGCCGTATTTTCTTTCTTGCACCCTGGCCGCAGTAGGTACGTTTACATGCTGCGTGCGCGCCTCTACTATGACACGTGCGCGCCCTCTACATCGACCAGTATATATGTATGTACACGTTCGCGACCATAATGACAACACTACATACGCTTCGATCAGGTGGGTCCCGACTGTCAGGCACTTCCATGCCAGCGAAGATGTAGCTGGTGGGTCCCAGCAGTCAGGGGGGCGGAATACGGTGGCCCGTCCGGTGGGTCCCCGCTGTCAGGTGGAGGAATAATTATTTTGCACGTAATAAGGAGGCACTTCCTTGCTGCGGCCGTGGACCCAGCTGTCAGCCTCTCCACGTACAGTCCACGTCCGATGGAAGCCATTCCTTGACCACGTTGACCACGCCGCGCCGAGAGCACCAGGGCGGTGGACGACGGCGAGGCCTAGGAAGGGGACGACGCGGAGCCGGGGAAGACGCGGCAGTGGATACCCACGCATAGGGGAGTACGAGGGCACTGGTTCGCTGCGGTGTGAGGCTGCCGTCGCCGCAGAGTAACAGGGGGTGTGGGTGAGTAGAGGGATGGCCTGGCTAGCGGTGGGAGTAGTAGGGGGCGGTGAGGCCTCCGCCGCATTGCAGCCGGCCACGGGGGGCAGGAGCACGAGGCACGAACGGCGCTGGTTTGGGCGGTTGGAGCAAGAAGACCAGAGGTTGAAGAAGCACTACGGCCGTTGGATGGACATCGTACGGTCACTGGAGCTAGAATCGTGCATATTGACTAAGTTGACAAAGCCCTCCGTCCCCGTCAACTTAGTAGGCCCACAAGTCAGCCTGCCACTATACTGGGTCCCAGCTAACAGGGGGAGTATTCATTTTTTGTGTGCGTAATAAGGAGGCACTTCCTTGCGTGCGAAGATATAGCTGGTGGGTCCGAGCTGTCAGCGACGGTAACGTTTTTTTCATGAAATACAGAGGCCCTTTCGGTGGGTCCCTGGTGTCAGGTGGAGGAATCATTATTTTGCACGTAATAAGGAGGCATTTCCTTGCATGCGGCCATGGACCCAGCTGTCGGCTTCTCCACGTACAGTCCACTTCAGATGCATGTCGGTCGTTGACCACGTTGACTAGGCCGCATCGAGAGCACCCGGGCGGTGGACGACGGCGAGGCCTAGGAAGGGAACGACACGGAGGCAGGGAAGACTCGGCAGTTGTTTCCCACGCGGAGGGGAGTATGATTGTATGAGGGTTTACTAGTTCGTCTGCCGTCGCCGGAGAATAACAGAAGGTGTGGGTGAGTAGAGGGATGGCTAGGCCAGTGATGGGAGTACGGTGGGGCGGTGAGGCCTGCGCGGTAGCACAGCCAGCCGCGGGGAGGAGGGAGCAGGCAGTCCCGCCGGCGCTTGTTTGAGCGGCTGGAGCAGGAAGATCAGAGATTGAAGAAGCACGCCGGTCGTTGGATGGTCATCCAACATTCACTGCTTGTGCGTCAAACTTTTTTTTAGAAAAGCCTCAAATCTGTGGAAAATAGCATACAACCCATTTGCCATTATTTCTAATAATTTTCAGCCCATTTGCTAATTCTTAAGGTTTTTTTTGGAGCACATATTCTTTTTATTAGCATTACAGCCCAAATTGTGGCCACGGTTAAAAAATTATATGAAATTTTGAATATTTCGGTGCGGTCCAAACTATTTTTAATCCTGAAATTTCGCTTCACATTCAAACTGATTTTAAAAATAAATGTATATCAATATAAAATCCAACAAATTCTCCACGCATAAAAATTAATGTAATTTAAAATCTTGAAATAAAAAAAGATATTTGAAACTAATTGCCGGTTTGATGTGTTTTAAAAATGTACATCCCATTTCTCATTATTGATGGGCCATTTTCTCGGCCAGCCGAATGAAAGTTCTCCTCGTCTTGAAAGATTTGCAGCCCAACAAGCCTGACAAAGCGACTTACTTGGTAAATCACAAAAAAATTGGGTTGTGGTCGTGGACCCAGTTGTCAGCCTCTCCACGTACAGTACTCTTCCGATGGAAGTCGTTCCTTGACCACGTTGACCACGCCGCGCGGAGAGCACCACGGCAGTGGACGACGGTGAGGCCTAGGAAGGGGACGACGCGGAGCCGGGGAAGACGCGGCAGTGGAAGCCCGCGCGGAGAGGAGTACGAGGGTTCACTGGTTCGGCTGCGGTGTGAGGCTGCCGTCGCTGCAGGGCCTAGCCAGCGGTGGGAATAGTAGGGGGCGGTGAAGCCTCCGCGGCAGCACAGCCGGCCACGGGAGGCAGGAGCATGCGGCACGACCGGCGCTGCTTTGGGCGGCTGGAGCAAGAAGACCAGAGGTTGAAGAAGCACTACGGCCGTTGGATGGACATCGTACGGTCACTGGAGCTAGAATCGTTCATATTGACTAAGTTGACAAAGCCCTCCGTCCCCGTCAACTTTGTTGGCCCACAAGTCATCCTCCCACTATGGTGGGTCCCAGCTAGCAGGGGGTATTCATTTTTTTTGTGCGTAATAAGGAGGCACTTCCTTGCGTGCGAAGATATAGCTGGTGGGTCTGACATGTCAGCGGGGGGTCTTTTTTTCATGAAATATAGAGGCCCTTCCGGTGGGTCCCAGCTGTCAGGTGGAGGAATCATTATTTTGCGCATACAGTCCACGGCCGGTGTATGTCGTTCGTTGACCAAGTTGACCAGGTCGCGCCGAGAGCACCATGTCGGTGGACGACGGCGAGGCCTGGGAAGGGAACGACACGGAGCCGGGGAAGACTCGGCAATGGTTGCCCACGCGGTGGGGAGTACGAGGGTTTACTGGTCCGGCTGCCGTCGCTGGAAAACAACAGGAGGTGTGGGTGAGTAGAGGAATGGCCTGGCCAGCAATGAAGTAGGGTGGGGTGGTGCGGCCTGTGCGGCAGCACAGCCGGCCACGGGAGGCGGGAGCAGGCAGTCCCACCGGAGCTGGTTTGGGCGGCTGGAGCAAGAAGATCAGATATTGAAGAAGCAGCACGGCCATTGGATTAACATCCAACGGACACTGCTGCTAGAATCGTTTGTGGACTAAGTTGACAAAGCCAAAGTACACATCAACCTAGTAGACCCACAAGTCAGCCTCCAAATCTGTCCCAAACAGCATACAGCCCGAAATTTCTAGCCAGATTCAAATTAATTTTAAATCTAGATATACCTTAATTTAAATTCAATGAAATTTTACCCGCACAAAAACAATGAAATCTAAAATATCAAAATCTGAAAGAAAACAGTATTCTGGAACTAATTGTCTGTTTGCTGTATTTTTTTCATTTTACAGCCCATTTCTTATTACTTATAGCCCATTTTCTGGGCAAAATGCATCCCTCCTCGTCTTGAAAGATTTCCGGCCCAGCAGGGCGTAGAAAAGCAAGTAGGCCTATGTTGGTTATTGTGCAAAAAACAAAATAGCTGGGCAATTTTCAGAAAGGAAAAAAACAAACTGGGCTGGTCATGTGCTAAACATATGAAATAAATGCCTGGGCTAGACGGGCCACGGGTCCCGCACAACCCAATTGATACCCTTCTCCGTCCTGAAAAAACAAAATTACTGCGCGTGCTGCTGGGTCCCTACTGTCATCCTCACCATGTACAGTCATCTCCTTATTCCTCTCGGTTGTTGACCATGTTGACAACACCAGAGGGCGGCACCGCGGCGAGCGAACCAAGGCGGAGGACGATGGTGAGGCCTCGGACGGGAACGAACAGGAGTCGGGGCAGATCACAGCCCGCCGTGGGAGGCGGGAGCAGGCGGTCCCGCCGGCGCTGGTTTGGCTTTGGCGGCTCGAGGAAGAAGAGACTAAAGAAATGCGACAGACGTTGAATGTCAATCCAACGGTCAAGGTTGGCACAATCGTTTGTTGACTAAGCGGACACCAAGTAGCATACTTTTTTATATATAGGAAGAAAACTGCGAGGAAAATGCGTTCGTCTGCCGTCCTCCTCACAGGGAACGTTTGCCACATAAGTGACTAGCACCCTTTGTTTTCAACCGAGAGGTCTTGGGTTCAAGTCCCAGGAACTCTCAATTTTGTCCTCCTTCCTTCCTTGCAAAAAAGGGAAAGAAAATCAAAGACTTGGGAAGGCGTACAGAACAAGCTAGTGTACCAGTAAAGAGACGTTGCCAAGTTTTGGAAAAAAGAAAGACGTGCTCATGTAGCTGGTTCGAATCCAAACTTAGACTATGACTATATATGGTGCTATGCTACTCTACAAGTAATGAAACTGACATATCCAACGCTCACTTCTCCTCTTCTCTACTTACTCTGCCTAGCATCAGAAGCTCTGGCCGCAGCAACCATGTCCGCTGGCTGCTCATCCACCTGCTCTTCAGCACGCAACAACCAGATATGCGCCAAGTCGCAACCCGTACCATCGCCTGTGGGTCTCATCACACCCTCGCCGGCACGCGCACCGCAGTCGATTGCTCATCGCAACCCGCTACCGTTGGTGTGGTGCCACTGCTGCAAATCACGCAGAGTCATCCGTCGCGTCTCAACCACAATCCGCAACCCTGGCCGAGTCTTCTACAAATGCCCGAATCATGGGGTCATAATATTTTTTTAATAGTTTGGTTGATGATCTACCAATCTGATTCGTGCAGAAAAGGGAAGATTCGTGTGATTTGTATTTCTGGGAAGTTGCTGATGTGGGGGAATGCAACTACGCTGATTATTTGATTAGCCGAGGAATCCCAATACCAGCAGGTTGGGGTGTTGGACAAGTAACTGAAGGAACGGCAGAAGAGGAAGATGCAGAGCAGAAGGTTAAAGATGCAGTTCCTTTGATCATGGCCAAGCACCAGCTGCTGAACGGCCTTGACAGTAATGAGGATATGAAAGAGCTTGTGAAGATAATGGGAAAAATCGATGTGCTCTGTAGGATGATTGTCTCTTTATTTGCAGTGTATGTAGCACTCGTGATGTATTCAGTGGCTACGACATGAGCACTTTGCTGAAACTAGTAATGAATGAAACCTGTGTAGCAGGCTTGGCGTAGTGTTTTGAACATCTAATGATTTCTATTAACGGAAATCAGGGGGTATCCCCTTTTGCTCATATAAATAAATAAATAGCAGAGGCCCTGTCAGGTCAGCTTTGTTCTCATTCGAATACGTCGAGCAAATTAGAGTCCAACAGCAAACTATGTCATCAAATTCAAGTTTCACAGCCAAATATGAGTACAACTAAACAACAATGTCATCATGTTTTAGTTGTCATTCAATCACCAAACACAAATTAGCATACATAACAAGTGATGTTCTCACAGCAAAAGACTAAACAACATGTTCAACAGGTTTCAGTTGTCATAGCTAACACAATTTCGCATAGTAGATAAAACAACGTCTTCTGACAGGCAAATACGACAAAAGCAATGTAATCAACATCCACAGCAGCAACGTCAACATCTTCGCCATGTGTATCAGTCTGAATCGTAATTCCCCACGGTGTCATCTTCTTCTTCGTCCTCAACGTCCTCGAACGTTGGCTTCTTCTTCATCAACTCTGGTATGTCCACAGCACGACAGGCAATCTTTTCGCCAGCATCATTGACGTGATGGTTCTCAAAGATATTAGGAACATTTGTGTTATCTTGTACATCAGTAGTAGTGTAAGCACCATCTTGTTGTGCAACTTCATTAAATGAATTCCTCTGCTCAAACCTTTGCAATACTCTCTAGTCATCGCTACGTGCAAATGTGTCTTCCAAGAAAAATATCTGTGTTGCTTGATTTGCCAAAATAAAAGGCTCGTTGGTCTGGTACGCCGCCTTGACATTGATGGATTTGAAATAATCATCAGCTCTGGGTTTTGCGATCCTGGAAAATAGGTTATACCAACGACAGCTCAACAGAACCACACACCGATGATCCTCGAAACTGGAGATATACTGCAACTGAACAATGTCTGTTATGTTAGCATACATTTTAGTTTTCTCTTTGTCATACATATCCGTGCTCATGATGGCACTGTTTTGTGTCTTCCAGCCTTCGTCTCGTGCAAGGGTGTTGTAGCGCACATCTCCAACAACGCAAGATTCATAATGTCTTACCCGAGTATCAGGACCCATTGCTAGTGAGTAAAGGGCATCATCAACTGCCTGCCCATCCTCCCGCATCTTCTTAACCTATGGTTAGAAAATAGACAAGCCGATCGTCTTATGTACTCAATATATTAAAAAACTGACAGTGCACTTCAAAAGCTTACATGGTTCTTGAACCATTTCGCAAATCCTGCCATAACCAGTTTGTCAATGTTACTTGGATTTTGCGGCAGTAACTCCTCTTTGTAGATGCTGCACAACATAGTGATCGCGTCAAACATCTAAATATATAAGAATGTGCTGCAAGTTTAGTAGATTACGATGTATAAGCTGCAGTACTGCACTTACTTGATATAAGGTAGTATCTCAGGACAGTTATTCAACACATACCAAACCATTTTGTCCAAATCTTTAGGTTTGTCCTCTTGTCGACTCTTCCCTGTAACTCGAACAGAATAATCGAAAACATTGAGCCCTGGATTTTCTTCACCCACCTCTTTGCTAAGTTGATCAGCTGTTTCAATGTATTTTGAGCAGAATGTCAACGCTTCTGTAGCAATGTAGGCCTCTACAATGGAACCCTCGGGTCTAGCTATGTTCCTAACATAGCCCTTGAAAGTGCCTAGACGCCTTTCAATAGGGTACATCCAGCCATACTATACTGGACCTCTAAGTAGTGCCTCATCAGGTAGATGAAACAGCCAAATGCACCATCACATCAAAGAAGGCTGGAGGATATATCTTCTCAAGGTCGCATAGGATAGTTGGTATCTTGTCTCTAAGACGCTCCAAAGCATCTATCCTGATATTCCTACTGCAGAGTTCCCTGAAGAATTGTCCCAACTCTGCAACTGCTCTGTATAAGTCAGGGCGGCCCAATCCTCTAAGGATAACAGGTAAAACCCTTTGAAGTAGGATGTGGCAGTCATGAGTTTTCAACCCTTGTACCTTGTTTCCATCTGCACTGACTCTCCTTTCAGGGTTGGAAGCAAATCCATGTGGGAATCTCACACGTGACAGAACCTCGCAGAATTCTTTTCTTTTTACCTTGTCCAAGACGTACACAGCTGGTGCCATATCCCATGGTTTACCTTCATCTTGCACCTGCAAATCCTGTCTGATACCCAGGTGTGTCAAATCAATCCTAGATCTTAAGGTATCTTTCGTCTTGCCTTCAATATTAAGAAGTGTGCCGATAATGCTGTCACATATATTTTTCTCGATGTGCATCACATCAAGATTATGTCGCAGATCCAAATTTTCCAATTCTCCAAGTCCCACAAAGTGGACCTGCGGGTAAACAATAATCTCTCTTCTGCCCTGCCACACTTCCTTTTCCCACTACCATTATCAGGATGGTTTCCTGGTGTAATATGCCTGACCTTCTCTAATTCCACTTGAAATTCATCGGCGGTGAGCCTCTTTGGCGCATCACGGTTTTCATGCTTTGCATTGAACACATGTCTTCGGTATTTTCTAGGAAGCAGCTTGTCCTTGGCAAGGAAACGGCGGTGTCCAATGTAAGAGATCTTGCTAAGTATTGCGTATGACAGCGGATTCCTGTCACAGCGAACACATGCATTGTAACCATGTGTCGTTCGCCCTGACATAGTGCCCAAAGCCGGATAATCATGGATGCACCAAATTATAATAGCACGTAGAAAGAAATCAGCTGGTGGGCTGCTATATAGGTCTCGAGTGAGAACACCCTTCCATAGCTGTTGAAGTTCCTCCACAAGAGGCTCCATGAACAAATCAAAATCCTTTCCAGGACTTTTTGGACCTGGGATGAGCAAGGCAATCATGTAGTTTGATTCTTTGGTGCAGACATTTGGAGGCATGTTGTAAGGGATAACAAGCACTGGCCACATGCTATATGTGGCGCTCTGGTGGCCAAATGGGTTAAATCCATCTGAAGCTAAGCCAAGTCTAATGTTTCTCGGGTCAGCAGCAAACTCTTTGTGTTTATCATTGAAGCTTTTCCACTCACTACCATGAGATGGATGGCTCATTACATTCTGATCTATGTACTCCTTGTTCCTAGAATGCCACAGTACATCCTCTCTTGTTTCAGCATCATGAAACAACCTCTGCAATCTTGGTGTAATTGGAAAATGTCTCAGAACATTATGAGGAATCCTCTTCATAGCATCGCCATCTTTCCATCTTGATAATTTGCATTTCGGGCATTCACTTAAGTTGGCATAATTCTTCCGAAACAGAACACAATTATTCTTACAAACATGGATCATATCATATCCAATTCCAACTGCACGAAGGAAATTCTTCATTTTACTTATGGTGTGTGGCAGCTCAGACGCATCTGAGAAAGATTCGCGGAAAGCAGCCAACATCGCATCGAATGATTTGTTGGTCATCCGCTCAGATGTCTTCACCTGAAGAAAGGTGACCATAGCTGAGAATACTGATAGCTTATTTCCTGGGGTGATAGCAACGTTGCATTGTTCCAACATGCGGGCCCACCGTTTTTCTTCTGCAGGTGAAAGTTCACAGAATGCACGAGCATTTCGTAGCATTGTTTCAATGTTGGTCAAATTCACTGGCTCCGCCACCACCACCTCCTCCTCCTCTTCCACCTGAGCATCAGGCAGATCAAGATGGTGATCTGCTGCTTCCACGTAGTCAATAACATTGATGTTCACAGCTTCACCATGATGAACCCACCTAGTATATGTGACCGACATCCCATACAAGTGTAGATGATTTTGCATAGTTGACTGGGGTCTTGTAACTGAATTCATACAACTGCTACACGGGCAGAGCACATCTGATTTCGGACCACCATACTCAGCTCTGATAAAGTTCATGAAGTTTTCAACCCCCTCGACATATGCAGCGGAGAATCTTCAAGCAGAAGTTATCCAAGTCATGTCCATCTGTTAGACATACAAATTAGTTCTTCTACTAGATATTACCGGAAAAACATATATGTTTTTTATGAAGTCCAAAAAGAAATACCTAGGTCAATGTCTAAAGCTATGGAAGATATTTGGACGAGCAGATCTAAGTAACGAAATATATGTAAAGCTAATTCAGCAAACAGATTTGAGTGCCAAATTATGGCAGGCTGTTTCAGCAGTCAATGAGGCCGAGCACACAGCCATCGAACTATCGAAGGCCATCGCAGCAACAAAGATCGAGTATAAAACGGTGTAGAGCTATTTCACCTAACAGATTGGCTACTAGACCATGGCAATCTATGTCACAATAAATATATGGCAGGATATTTTAGCAACTAATCGGCCTTGGCATCCCATCTCAGCTAAGCAGATTGAGTGCAGAACAGGGCAAGGAAGCTTCTTAAGCAGAGCATATTGACAGTAAACAACTTCAGCAAATAGTGAGATTAACAACGTCTAACAGCTAACATTCAGCGCTACACCGACATGAACGGGGCCTCAGTCTAGAATGCGCGTACCGTGGGAGAAGCTGACCGTCGTGCGTGTCCACACGAATGCCGCCAGCGGTGGCGGTGCTGACCGCCGTGCGCCTCCACAAGAACGTAGCCAGAGGTGGCGGCGCGGCTAGAGGACGGCAGTCTACGAGAGCGTACCGTGGGAGCGAGAGGACCGCCGAACCGCGGCGCCGACGTATCGGTGCGGCGGGGAGGGCGGCTTTGGCGGAGCGAATGGAGTGGGGGGGACGGGGGGAGGGGGTTTGGGGAATATTATTGGCTAGTTGGCCGAAGGGCGGTTGAATCGGATTTGGGGGGAATTCTTGGGTGTGTGGGGGGGAGGATTTTCGCGCGGTGGGCGGGGGGAGTTTGGCGCATGGTCGGTTTCTCCAAGTGCAGTCCCACGTGTCAGTGAAGAGGCAAGCCGAAGCGGGTTCCGTTTGTGTGAGCCGTGTGCAGGACTGAACGTGTGTGGGGTGCAATGCGACCGCGACAGGAGTGTTGTGAGTGTACCGCATTTTTTCTTTTAAACTAGGTGCTTCGCCCCCTCAAAAAAAAATGTTGCTTCGCGTGATCCATCGATACTACTACTAGTAATCCGGTAATCCCGACTAAAACGGCACGGCCGGGTCTTTTCCCGCGCAATATGTTGGGAGGTTGGCTTAGTTGGGTTTTTTAGGACGAGTAATGCTACACCTACGTAATCCCAGTTACGTAATTAACGTAATGTGAAACGTGTGAGCTGTTGATTGTAGATTGGGGGGAGGGAGGGGCCCACCACCATGAAGATCAGGGGATGAGAGAGAGAGGCAATTTACGTTAACCCTTTCGTAGGTTCCCGTAGATGTAGAAAGATGTGTCCGATCCTGCAATATAGGCCATCCGATCTATATCTAACGGATAGGAAGGAAACTATGACAATTTACCCGCACTCCTCTCCACATTTGCAGATAAGGCTTTCCCTCGTTCATCCTTTTCTCCCACAAGATCTTGATCTTCCGTGCAACGCACCGTCATCTTGCTAGTACTCCTACAATATGTATATTATTGTGAAAGTTCATATACACGGGCCGAGATTAATGCAAACACGGCAGATTTTCATTACATTTCGAACTTTTATAGGACAAAAAAATAAAAGAAACCCGACCATAAACCTATTCTACGGCGGCGACCGACGTCCTCCATCTATGATCTCCATGTACGGGGGCGGGGTTCAAGACCCGTGAAGTGAAGGTGCGGTCTCCGGCGAGGAAAAGTAGAACACGGGAGATGGACCGACCAGTTGGCACACCATGCCTTGCTGCCTCCCATGCCCTACTCATCATCGGAGGAGTCCCCGACCTCGGCGGTGCCGGACGTTGGACGGTGGCAAGTAGGACGCGTGGCTGACGGTGCTCCCGTCGTCGGCCGCCAGCGTGGCCACCGATTATGCGGCGACTTGAGCGAGGGCGGCGACCTCGAGCTCCATCCCCGAAGACAAGCTCTCCCGCAGAGCGTTCGCGCTTGCGGTCATGGCGGATGTGGTTCCAGGTAGGAGGATGATGTGCTATGGTGTGGAGGTTAGCTGGGCGTTGCCACTTTAAGTAGCGCATTCCGGTGAGGCCAAGCGTCCGGGTGCGTCATTAAGTCAGCGGAGTTGTTCCTCGGGCATCGAGCCTCTTAATGACGACATACGAACGGACGGCATGATGCGGGCAGCTGGCGCCGGCTGGGAACACACCGCGAGATGGCGCGAGGGACGAGGGTTTTGGTGTGCCAGGGTAGTCAACTGCGGTCGTGGCAACGTTGGAGATGCCTTTTGCTCACATGCGATCCCCGCATGTCATTGAAAAAGCAAGACGACCCTGCATGGTCTCAGGTCTAGAGGATGCAGTTGGCCGCGCTACACCACTCCGCGGACGCGTCGCGGCGCCCCGTGCATCCTCGACGAGCCGGGTGTTGGGGTGTGTTTGGATTGTGGTCAAAGTGCACCTTGCCAAAATTTTGGTGATGACCAAAAGATTGGTCTTTGTTTGGATGGTTGCCATTTTTTGGCATGCCAATGAACTCTAGCCAACTCTAGTTCATTTTTCTTGCCAATGTCGGCCAAATCATGGGCAACCAATACCTCAACCAAAATTTTGGTCATGACCCAAAGATTGGTCTTTGTTTGGATGGTTGCCATTTCTTTGGCATGCTAGTGAACTCTAGCC
This sequence comes from Aegilops umbellulata, assembly GCA_032464435.1. NCBI lineage: Eukaryota > Viridiplantae > Streptophyta > Magnoliopsida > Poales > Poaceae > Aegilops > Aegilops umbellulata. Next base: position 400,259,127 of record CP136057.1, read on the forward strand.
AACTCAAGTTCATTTTTCTTGCCAATGTCGGCCAAATCATGGGCAACCAATACCTCAACCAAAATTTTGTCTACCCAATGCTTTGATCGGGCAACCTTGGGCACAAACCAAACATACCGTTGGTCATGCCACAGCACTAACGCCACCCTCGGCAAACTGAAACCGACCGTGTCTAGCGACGATATGATCGTGTCGCTCACCACAGTCGTCGTGTCCAGAGGCGGTGCTGGAGCTGCGCCCCGTTGTTGGCCCCAACGACCCACATGAACGGTTGTCGGTGGCAAGGAGGTCATGGGCCAGCTCCTCCATTGGACTAGTCTGTGCTACGTCGTCCCGACGAGTGTGCCCCACATGTCTGTTTCCCTGTTTTCCCGGCCATATTCGAGCGTCAGTGCTCCGCATTGCACATTAGGCCTTTCACTATGTAGGCCAAGCGAGACAACTTATTGTTTATTTGAGCCGTTCAAGTATAATCATGTGGCGTTTGCTTATTTCTCATTCCTCTCCAACCCTCTTCTCCATCGATTATGTCGCCCTCCAGTCGAGTCCATCATCCCGCATGCCTCATTTGAACATTCTGCCGAGTATCATTCGCATGTACCCACCCTAGTCCTCTTTCAATAGATCTCCAGACCCCGAGATGAAATCGAGAGGGAATGAGTGGGGGCACGTGATACCTAAGGCGGATTCAAAATTTTGAACCGGTGATCATAGTATCCGCAAATCATATATAAAGGGTATTCAATCTTCGTTTCGTTTTTAAAGAGTAGTTTACATATAAGTTTTATGTGTAGCCAAAGTATATCTACTTTGATAAAAAAGGTATCAACATTCAACAACGCCCAATCAATATTGTTAGATTCGTACATACTCCTAGATTTGTACTCGAGATGGTTTCCAATTTGACTGTTGACAAGATTAATACTACATGAGATGTATAATGTGAAAATTATATCATTGGAAACTCCTTTCACATATGAATTTGACTGTATGCTTTGTGTAAGTTGCATGTCATATATTATTACTCTAACATTTGGTCAAAGTTAGCCTCGAAAAACGCATTAGACCCTGTATGCTTTGTGTAAGTTGCATGTCATATATTATTAATCTAACATTTGTGTAAGTTGCATGTCATATATTATTACTCTAACATTTGGTCAAAGTAGTATAGTGGAAGTGGATCCTCTGACGTAGGTATCCCTGCCTTACCCTCCCTTTCGGTCACTTACTGGTGGACCCCATGCTTGCTAGGCCCCGCATGTCAGTTACTCAATGGGTTCGGCCACATCAGGGGATCCTCATCCGTAGTATACTCCCTCTGTTTTTATTTACTCCGCATAAAACGAAGGGAGTGGTGGTATAATAAATGACGCGGGCGGGGGAGGGGAGGGACGTCGGTTTGCTCTCAACTGCGGTCCCACAAGCGAGCAAAAACGCAAGAAGAAGCGCGTTCCATTCGGTGAGCGACGTGGAGGGTCTAGCGTGCCGAGCTGCAACGCGAATGCGACAAGAGCGATGTACAGTCAAAACTGATTGACCGGTCGTCACCGGAACCACTATTCACACCAGAACCTTCGCTTCTCAGCCTACGACAGCCACTGCCCTAAAACCACACCAAATCTCCAGCCCATTCCCCCACCTTTCGATCCCCTAGCCCGCATCAAGCATCCCCTAGTTCGCCGGAAAGCCATGGTGCGCCGCAAGATCACTTACTACAAGATGCTGACGTCGGAGCGCCGTGCAGAAATCGCGGCGGCGTCGGCGCCACAGACCTCCGTTCCCAAGCTCGCTTTGCGGCGGGCCAATCCCCGAGTTCTCTGTAGCCAAGCTACGAGGAGGAGGAAGCCGATCCAATGTTCATGGTGGAGGTCGCGGCGCAGAAGTCCCCCGATGGGTATGAGACGATGGACGTCGACTTCGTGCCGGCGTCCGAGTCCCCCATGGTGCAGGCGGACCAGCGGTTCAACATGGAGATACTAAAGGAGGACCGGGAGGCAGAGGCTCAACTCGACATGGAGCGCGCGCATGCCGCTGCCATCGAGGCTCTCCTGCAGGCGGAACCGGATGTCGTGGATGTAAACCGGGCGGCGGAGGCTCAACTTGAGGCGGAGCGCGCGGATGCCGCCGCCATCAAGGCCCTCCTGTAGGCGGAACCGGACGCCTGGACTTGAACCGGGCGGCAGAGGCTCGACTCGACGCACAGCGCGCGGATGCCATTCTCATCGACGCCCTCCTGCAGGAGGAACTGGACGTCCTGGACTTGAACCGGGCGATAGAGGCTCGAATCGACGCGGAGCGCGCAGATGCCGATGCCATCGAGGCCCTCCTACAGGCGGTACCGGACGTCCTCGACTTGAACCAGGCTGTGCTCTTGTCCATGCAGAGCGCCCGCACGCTCCGCTTGAACGAGTAGATGGAGGCCGAGGACAACCATGGTGCGGAGACACACGTCGGCAGCGACGGCTGGTCCGCGCCGGTAGCCAAAGACGACGAGGTCGTCTCTTTCCACGAGCAGTGATAGTTTTTCTTTATGTTGTTGTTTTCATGGATCTTTTGCTGTGTAAAAACATATATTTGTTATGCAAGTCCCCTGAGTTGGGTCAGTCTACCATTTCAGGTGGTTGGATGAATATCCTACGTCTCCTAACCCTTCTTTCCTTCTTCCTCATCTCTTCTTCTTCCCCAACAGACCACCGCACGGGCCGTACGGATACTCCCCAACAAGCGGTTGGATAAACATACTCTATTAACGAAAATTATGTGTCAGCGATAGGATGGCTGAGTTTGGTGTGTTCACATGCGACAGCACGTGTCAGTGAGGGTGCGTTCCCTTGGTTGGGTTTGCGGCATGCAGGAGCGACTGTGTGAGGGTGCGGTGCGACCGCGGCGTGCAGGAGCGACCGTGTGAGGGTGTGGTGTGACCGCGATAGCCGTGCACAAGTGTACCTCCTTCTCATTTTAAAAACTTTAGGCAAGCTTGGCAAAAATGTGTGGTGAAGTTTGGCAGTGCAAGGCCTAGGCCCAAACAGGATAAGTACGTACGTACTAGGAGTACTAGTGTTAAAAAAGAAAGGCTGGGTTTTCCTTCGCGGGATTTAATCGATACAAATCCTCGTTTCACGTGTCAATTAATGCGTATTTTCTTCTCCAAAGACCAAAGAGCTAACCATCTCACTCCTCATCGCTTGATTAATGCAGTGCCATGCAAACCAACCTTCTCACTTCCGCATGCATGCAGGGGATATTAATGTCCTTGGTTGCTAACCCCATCAATTTTGCCTCGATTAGTGTTAGTGGCCCTTTCCAAATTGTAATTTTGATATACTGGCCTTGTGTACAAAAAAATGGAGGTAGTAACTATATTTGACTTCCTTCCCCATTGCGGTGACGTCGACGATATTTTTTTTGGTGGTTTGGCGAAGTGCGTTCGACGGAGAACACCATTGAGGGAGACCACGGTAAGTCGTTCGCAAGTGCCGCCTGCAAGCCGAGACAACTGCCTTATTTGCATCCAGGAAGTCCTTTACGAGTACTACTAGGAGTAACTAATGCGGTGAGATGGCTTCTCGAAGAAGACGATGGAGAAGCGGAGTCAGCGAAGAGTGAAATGATGGTTGCTTCGTCTGTGCTTTTGTGATTTGATGCCTCACTGCTTTATGATTTGTGATAGAAGGGACAGGGGAGTAGACTCTTGTAACGCCCCGGATCTGATGCGCCAGGTGTCCGTCGGTTATTTGCCGTCGTTGCCATGTCATTTGCTTGCGTGTCATCATCCGCATTGCATCATCATATTTTTCGAAACTTGCATCCGTCCGGGTTCTCCGAGTTCTCTTCCTTGTCCGTTCTGAGACCAACCACACTAGCACGCGCCCGCGGCATGTCCGAATATTATTTTATAAGTGGCATAAAAATGTTCTCGGAATGGGTTGAAAGTTGGCATGCGGTGTTGTTTTGTTGTAGGTAGGCCGCCTGCCAAGTTTCATCGCATTCGGAGTCCGTTTGATAGCCCAACCATTAAACATATAGCGGTACCGTTGTAGGTACCTTCGTCGGACGTTTTCGGTCTCCGGAAACCGTGTCGGGCTGCATCTCTCCCCTCTCCTCTCAGACCAACCCGCTCTTCACAATCTGCCAGACCGAACCTAACCTCTCTCGTCAGCCCGCGGACCTCCTTGCGCGCGCGTCCGAAAGTTGTCCCGGACCCTAACCGGACTGCCGCTACCGTTGTGTCCGGATCATCCCCTAACGTCTACAAAATATCTCTGTTTTATTAAATGGACTCTCTAAGCTACTCTTTTACGACCGCCCGATTATAATCGGACGGACCGGATTAGGCCCTACCTAGTCTCCTACCTATATAATCAGACCAAATCCCTAATTTCTAGGGATCCTCCTCCCCGCCGCCAGTTTCTGGTTCTCCTCGGGATCCATCCCGAGCCAACCCGCAGCTGCCACTCCTCTCCTGGATCTCCTCTCTCCTTCGCGCAGCCAGCCACAGCTCGATCCCGATTGGATCGAGGCCCTTCCTCCTCCCTCATCTCAACCGAAGCCACTGACCAGGACCCCGTCGTCCTCCGGCAGCAACCAGGAGCTCAAGCTCCCTCTCTCAGTTCATGGCGCCCTCGCCCCGAGCACACAGGACCGCGCCCTTCCTCTCTTCTCTTCATTCCCTTTCTCTATTTCTTCTCCTTTCCCCGCTCATCTCTCTCTGTTGCCTCCACAGGACACCATGGCCGGCCTCTTCTTTCGATCCGTCGCCGCGCTTTCGTCTCCTTCAAGCAGCAGCAGCGCCCGAGCGCTCCTTCACCGGCAATCCGCGAACCAGGCCGCTCTCGCACCCCACCTCCTTCCTCTCCTTTACCTGTCTTTCTCCCTCACCTCACATCTCTCCCTCTCTGTTTGCTCGAACAGGAGACAGCGACGCTGCCTGGAGCTTCTCCATCGCCGACTCCCTCCGTCTCTAGTTCCGCCCGGCTCCGCTGCCTTGCCACGGCGGACCTCGCCAGCAGGTAGACATCACCACCTTGGATCCACGCCAAGCTCCGCCGTCCCCGCGCTCCTACCGTCTCGCCAAATCCGGCAGGTCCTCGTCGTCGCGCCGCGCCTGGCCCTGCCTCGAACTGCCGATGTTCCTGGTCGTCAGCAACGAACAGATGCAGCTCCCTCGTCGCCCCGCCTCTCCTGCCCGTTGACCGCGCCGCCTGAGCTGCGTCGTCGCCTGCCGGAGTCCACGCCGATGGCCTCTGCTCGCTCTGCATCGAGCAGAGAGGCTCCGCTCGTCCCGCTCGCCCGCACCGTTGACCCGTCGCCCTGCTGCGTGGGCCAGCGCCTCCCCAAGGCCCATGCCCTGGCCTGCCTCCTCCTCTCCACAGTGCCGGGCCAAGGCCCAATGTGAGCAGCCCAGTCCCAGCAGATCTGACCCGTATCATATTTTTTTCCGTCTGCGAATTTGTCTAATATCCAGGAGTTTGGCAGTTTTACAAAAAAACCCTTCATATGCATGCGTTAATAATTCACAAACCGTGCATCGGATTAAAATGATTTATATATGTAAAATGCTCAGAAATTTGTGTAGTTTAATAATATCCAACTTTCATGCATGTTTAAAAATGTTTAACTTGCTGTTTGTTTAAATTTGCACAAATGCCATGTTAAAGTGAATCATTTCATAACTAATTAACCGTTACTCGGAATTTAATAATTTATATATGTAAATGGGGCAGAATTTTGCCTAGTTTAACATGGTGGACTTTATTTTCCTGTTTAACAACAATAAAATATGCTTTAGGGCAGAACAGTACCAAACCTAATATATGCATATGAGGAGTTTCCGGACTTGTTATTTTGTTGTTCCGGCCTCATTTAAACTTGCCTAAATAGTTAGTTTAATTATGCTTCACCTCTTGCCATGTTAATCAACATTTAACATTGTTGGGTACATCAACAAGAGAGAACTAAATAATTGATGTGGTGTTTAGTCAATATGCAACTCGTTGCATATTGAGCTCCACTTAATTTGTAGTGTTGGTTGTTGCACTTTGCCACGCCATGCCTCATTAAACCGGACATGCATTATACTTGGTTGTGCATCATTCCATGCTTATGTGGTGGTTGTTTACCATGTTGTTTGCTCTTTTCCGGTGTTGCTTCTTCGGGTTGGTTCCGATAACGTTGCGATTGTGAGGATTCGTTCGACTACGTCCGTTTGTCTTCTTCATGGTCTCGTTCTTCTTCCTTGCGGGATCTCAGGCAAGATGACCATACCCTCGAAATCACTTCTATCTTTGCTTGCTAGATTGCTCACTCTGTTGCTATGCCTATGCTGCGATACCTACCACTTGCTTCTCATGCCTCCCATATTGTCAAACCAAGCCTCTAACCCACCTTGTCCTAGCAAACCGTTGTTTGGCTATGTTACCGCTTTGCTCAGCCCCTCTTATAGCATTGTTAGTTGCAGGTGAAGTTGAAGTTTGTTCCTTGTTGGAACATGGAGATGTTGTTCCTTGTTGGAACATGTTTACTTGTTGGGATATCACAATATCTCTTATATTATTAATACATCTATATACTTGGTAAAGGGTGGAAGGCTCGGCCTTATGCCTGGTGTTTTGTTCCACTCTTGCCGCCCTAGTTTCCGTCATATCGGTGTTATGTTCCCGGATTTTGCGTCCCTAACGCGGTCGGGTGATTTATGGGACCCCCTTGACAGTTCGCTTTGAATAAGACTTTTCCAGCAAGGCCCAACATTGGTTTTACCATTTGCCTCAGCCTATTATTTTTCCCCTTGGGAGTCGCGCATCCCGAGGGTCATCTTTATTTCAGCCCCCCCCCCCCCGGGCCAATGCTTGTCTAAGTGTTGGTCCGAACTAGAGCCCTTTGCAGCGCCACCTCAAGGAAACTTGAGGGCTGGTTTTAGTTGTACGGAGTGTTCATCCGGTGTTGCCCTGAGAACGAGATATGTGCAGCTCCTATCAGGATGTCGGCGCATCGGGCGGCTTTGCTGGACTTGTTTTATTACTGTCGAAATGTCTTGTAGCCGGGATTCCGAGATTGATCGGGTCTTCCCGGGGAGAAGGAATATCCTTCGTTGATCGCGAGAGCTTATCATGGGCTAAGTTGGGACACCCCTGCAGGGTTTGAACTTTTGAAAGCCGTGCCCGCGGTTATGTGGCAGATGGGAATTTGTTAATGTCCGGTTGTAGAAAACCCGAAGTCGATCTTAACTAAAATACATCAACCGCGTGTGTAACCATGATGGTCTCTTCTCGGCGGGGCCCGGGAAGTGAACATGGTTGTTGGAGTTATGTCTGACATAAGTAGTTCAGGATCACTTCTTGATCATAGTTGTTTTGACCGTGCTTTGCCTTCTCTTCTCGCTCTCTTTCTGCGTTTGTTAGCCACCATATGTGCTAGTCACTTGCTGCAGCTCCACCTTACTACCCTGTCATACCTTTAAGCTTAAATAGTCTTGATCTCGCGGGTGTGAGATTGCTGAGTCCTCGTGACTCACCAGATACTTCCAAAACCAGTTTGCAGGTGCCGATGAAACCGTGCAGGTGACGCACCTGAGCTCAGGGAGGAGTTCGATGAGGATCTTTGTTCATTGTGTTGTTTCGTTCTAGTCGATCAGTAGTGGAGCCCAGTTGGGGTCGATCATGGACCTTTGTCGCTTTTGGGGTTTCTTCTTTTATTTTTGGCTCCGTAGTCGAGCCCTGATTGTAACTGTTTGATGTAATGTTTTATTCATGTATTTGTGTGAAGTGGCGATTGTAAGCCAACTATGTATCTCTTTCCCTTATGTATTACATGGGTTGTGTGAAGATTACCTCACTTGCGACATTGCTTTCAATGCGGTTATGCCTCTAAGTCATGCTTCGACACGTGGGAGATATAGCCGCATCGAGGGCGTTACAAGTTGGTATCAGAGCCTTCCCCGACCTTAGGAGCCCCCACTGATTGATCGTTTAGCGGCCGAGTTGTGTCTAGAAAAATGTTTCGAGTCATTTAGGAATTATATATCAGAGAGTTTAGGAATTCTTTTTACTCCCCAGTCCCTTCGACCTTCTGGTAAGGCTTCCTGGCGTAGAGTTTTGACTCTTCTCTTCTCAAATTTCACTAATTTTTTTTAGGATCACGCGGGTATATTACAATCGTTCCGATGGTTTTATGATGACAACATTGTCTTGGTTGCCTCCTGACATTTAGGGGTTGTGGCAGTGTCCCGGGGAGTTGAGCTCCGAGGTGTTGTCGTCATAATTTTATCGTCGCGGTTTTGGAATACCTGAGTTTAGTATGCCGACATCGAAAAACTCTTTTGTACAGTTGTTGGTGAGATAACCCTGATAGCCCAGTACTGTGGCGAGTGCGGGAGTATTGCCATGACTCGTATAACGGATGCTTTTCGAAGGTTGAGGTAGATGATTTCCAAAGATTTCTTGGTTATGTGTTGAAGGATGGATACAGCTGGTTGTAGGATTTGCTAGTTTGGGTGAGATATTATGCTTCCCCTGTATCCCCAACACCTGATTGCATAACCAGAAAGTTTCGGGAGTTTATAAGTGGGAATTCAAGTATCACGTAGGAATTCTTTCCAACAGACACATGATACGATATGGGATCTATCATAGGTTTGTTTCCGGCTTATTTTGCAAGCCAATCCTTGTTTTGTTTTATTTGTGGTATTCGAGTTGCTTCGAAGTCAAATGTGGATTCCATACCTTTTCCAAGTGGTGTTCTCATGTTTCTATGGGAGTGCTAATCCTTCTTGAACATCAAGATTATCATGTTAATTCTTTTCAACCGGCGTGATTTCTCTTCAAGTTAACCCGATCCTTTCAATTTGTGCAAGACCAATTCTTGGTTTTCTCAAAGGTATCGGTTTCATCCGTTCCAAGTTGTCTTTGTTTTTTCCCGCCCTCCCACCCTTATTTCTTCAAGGACGCATATTTCTTGATCAAGTATCCATCTTATTGATGTGAAGCCTCTCCATTCTTCTCCTTCAATGTTTTTATCCGGTGATTTCCATGAAGATACTAACGGAGCTTCAAGTTCATCATTCGTCATTCTTTTCTTCTCCGGTGGATTCAATTCAAGCTTTATCGATCATATCTTTTCCTCGTTTCTAATGCTTTTCTCGTACCGGTGCATCTCTTAATCATCCACTTCTCGCTATTCAATTGTTCCAGAGTGATGAAAATATCTCAGAAGATTCAAGTTTTCATTCTCATTTCACTCAAGTTATTTTGAGGATGCTACCTCATTCAAGCCATTTGATTCAACCGGTGCAATCTCTCTTTTCATGCATTCTTTCAACGGTGTTTCTTTTGAGTGGGCCCTAACCCACAGGTCTTTTCCCAGGATCTTACCTGACTCTTCTAATCTTCCCGGAGCTTCTAAAATTCTTTTCAAAGTTTGACATAAGAATGAATTATCATCAGTCATTTGTCTTTCTCCAAGATCTTCCAAATTCTTTTAATCATTGGTTCAACCTTTCTAATTTTCATCCCGGTGTATCTCAACAATTCATGGTGGGTTTCTCATCATCGTTCTCAACATTGGAAGACCGAAGAAGAGTTTCTCCTAAATCTTGCCTCATTCTCTTAAAGATTCATGGTTCTAGCTTTTTGTCATCCTCTCATAATTGTTTTGATTGTGAGAATTCTTTGCACCCATCCGGAGCATTTCAGGAGTCTTTTCAGTTTGATTCTCCGGAGCCCATCATCTCAGAATTATTCATTCAAGCTTTCAACTCTCGTTCTCCAAATCATACCGGTGCATCGTTCAGATATCCTCTAATCAGTTCATGATCTCTTCGTTTCACTTGCATCTAAATTTCCTCAAGTATCATGTTTCGTTTCCAATTCTTCATGGTGTTTCCTTATCTTTCCTTCGTCCATTTTAAATTCTTACGGTGGTTCGTTCAAGAGTTCTCTTTCTTGGTTATCATATTAATTCATTCGTTCTTTCCAAATCCTACCGGCGGAGCATTGAAGAATTTTCTCAAGTTTACGCGATATTTCTCTTAATCCTTTCTACGAGAATAAGTAGTATGCCAAATCCATTGCTTGTCATCAATTTAATTGGTGAAGGATGTGCATAACATAATTCTTGTTCTTGTTTCATCCAAGTGATTAATTCCTCCTTTCGGAGTTTGTTCATGATGAAAAAATTCTTGATTTCTTTTGTTCAACTCTCTTTCCGGAGTTCCAAGTTTTCTCGGTTATATCATTTCTAAGCTCCATCTAAATCATTGCAAGCTTCACCTTGTATTTCCAACTTCTCTTTCTTTCTATCATCCTTTTGTTTACCGGAGTTGTTCATGGAGGCTCTACATGGTGGTTCATCAAGGATTTAATTTCTTCTCGAAGTGTTCATCGAGATTCTTTTCAGAGGAGCTCAAGTATTCTTTATCTTGCCTTTTAAAGTGCAATCCTTTCAACCGTATCATTCGAGGTGGTATTATGTCATTCTTGATAATTGGAGTTCACGTCTCATGACTCACATGTTGTCAAGAATGAGATATTTAAATCCATCATTTTCTCTTCGTTCAAGAGATCTTTTCTACCAATCTATCTCTTCGTTGGAGTTATCTTGGGTTATATTCCACCTAAGGCTTTCTCTAAGGTTTGTTGCTATTGTGGTGTTTATCAATGACCCAAATTCTTCGTTTGTCCTCCCGGTGAAATAAGTCTCTCGTCTCCTTGTTGATATCAATCCAATCCTTGGTTTTCGTTAGTGGCAGGTTGTCACCTCATAATGTTGAGATGTTTCCATAAGTCCACTACAAGCTTATTCTTTTCGTTGTTGGTTTTCCAACAACTCCGTTCTATCCTTCTTTTAAGGATGCTATATCAAATTCATTTGAGGTAGAAGATGTTATTGTCTTCTCCGTTCTTTTCATTCTATTCGTTCTTTTGTTCCGGAGGCATTGTGTTGTTGCTCTCGTCAAGTATCTTTCCATCTTGTATAGTTAGTGTTCTATTCATTCCTCTTCTAACCGGAGTCTCATCCAAGTGCTTTCATTTGGCCAAGTTCATATTCGATCCCTTCCATTTTCCAACCGGAGCGTTATCGTAATTGATCATTATCGTTCTTTGTACATCTCGTTTCAACCGGAGTGTTTGCATGTACTTCTCGTCCATTGTTCTCGTCATTCATAGCTTTGCAAACTCCAAGGTTCACAAGGTGTTCCTTGTTTCTCTTTTCTTCCGGTGTGGTCATATTCTTTTGGGTTCGTTAAGCCCTTGTTTCATGTCTTTCAACCCACAAGGTTCTTGTACTATTCCTTGTTCCTCTTTGATAACGGAGTGTTTGCAATTCTCCTCTTCTCCATGGTATTCTTTCTTTCATTTTGCTCAACCTCTCAAGGTTCTTTGGTTTCACTATTTTGTCAAAGAAGAAACTTAGCTTTACCTCTTCTCTTTCTCTTCCGTTTTCCCCTCTGGTGCCATTCTAGATCTCGGGACGAGATCCTCTCGTAGTGGTGGAGTGTTGTAACGCCCCGGATCTGATGCGCCAGGTGTCCGTCGGTTATTTGCCGTCGTTGCCATGTCATTTGCTTGCGTGTCGCATCTTGCCATGTCATCATCCGCATTGCATCATCATATTTTTCGAAACTTGCATCCGTCCGGGTTCTCCGAGTTCTCTCCCTTGTCCGTTCTGAGACCAACCACACTAGCACGCGCCCGCGGCATGTCCGAATATTATTTTATAAGTGGCATAAAAATGTTCTCGGAATGGGTTGAAAGTTGGCATGCGGTGTTGTTTTGTTGTAGGTAGGCCGCCTGCCAAGTTTCATCGCATTCGGAGTCCGTTTGATAGCCCAACCGTTAAACATATAGCGGTACCGTTGCTGGTACCTTCGTCGGACGTTTTCGATCTCCGGAAACCGTGCCGGGCTGCATCTCTCCCCTCTCCTCTCAGACCAACCCGCTCTTCACAATCCGCCAAACCTAACCTAACCTCTCTCGTCAGCCCGCGGACCTCCTTGCGCGCGCGTCCGAAAGTTGTCCCGGACCCGAACCGGACTGCCGCTACCGTTGTGTCCGGATCATCCCCTAACGTCTACAAAATATCTCCGTTTTATTAAATGGAATCTCTAAGCTACTCTTTTACGACCGCCCGATTATAATCGGACGGACCGGATTAGGCCCTACCTAGTCTCCTACCTATATAATCAGACCAAATCCCTAATTTCTAGGGATCCTCCTCCCCGCCGCCAGTTTCTGGTTCTCCTCGGGATCCATCCCGAGCCAACCCGCAGCTGCCACTCCTCTCCTGGATCTCCTCTCTCCTTCGCGCAGCCAGCCACAGCTTGATCCCGATTGGATCGAGGCCCTTCCTCCTCCCTCATCTCAACCGAAGCCACTGACCAGGACCCCGTCGTCCTCCGGCAGCAACCAGGAGCTCAAGCTCCCTCTCTCAGTTCATGGCGCCCTCGCCCTGAGCACGCAGGACCGCGCCCTTCCTCTCTTCTCTTCCTTCCCTTTCTCTATTTATTCTCCTTTCCCCGCTCATCTCTCTCTGTTGCCTCCACAGGACACCATGGCCGGCCTCTTCTTTCGATCCGTCGCCGCGCTTTCGTCTCCTTCAAGCAGCAGCAGCGCCCGAGCGCTCCTTCACCGGCGATCCGCGAACCAGGCCGCTCTCGCACCCCACCTCCTTCCTCTCCTTTACCTGTCTTTCTCCCTCACCTCACATCTCTCCCTCTCTGTTTGCTCGAACAGGAGACAGCGACGCTGCCTGGAGCTTCTCCATCGCCGACTCCCTCCGTCTCTGGTTCCGCCCGGCTCCGCTGCCTTGCCACGACGGACCTCGCCAGCAGGTAGACATCGCCACCTTGGATCCGCGCCAAGCTCCGCCGTCCCCGCGCTCCTACCGTCTCGCCAGATCCGGCAGGTCCTCGTCGTCGCGCCGCGCCTGGCCCTGCCTCGAACTGCCGATGTTCCTGGTCGTCAGCAACGAACAGATGCAGCTCCCTCGTCGCCCCGCCTCTCCTGCCCATTGACCGCGCCGCCCGAGCTGCGTCGTCGCCTGCCGGAGTCCACGCCGATGGCCTCTGCTCGCTCTACATCGAGCAGAGAGGCTCCGCTCGTCCCGCTCGCCCGCACCGTTGACCCGTCGCCCTGCTGCGTGGGCCAGCGCCTCCCCAAGGCCCATGCCCTGGCCTGCCTCCTCCTCTCCACAGTGCCGGGCCAAGGCCCAATGTGAGCAGCCCAGTCCCAGCAGATCTGACCCGTATCATATTGTTTTCCGTCTGCGAATTTGTCTAATATCCAGGAGTTTGGCAGTTTTACAGAAAACACCTTCATATGCATGCGTTAATAATTCACAAACCGTGCATCGGATTAAAATGATTTATATATGTAAAATGCTCAGAAATTTGTGTAGTTTAATAATATCCAACTTTCATGCATGTTTAAAAATGTTTAACTTGCTGTTTGTTTAAATTTGCACAAATGCCATGTTAAAGTGAATCATTTCATAACTAATTAACCGTTACTCGGAATTTAATAATTTATATATGTAAATGGGGCAGAATTTTGCCTAGTTTAGCATGGTGGACTTTATTTTCCTGTTTAACAACAATAAAATATGCTTTAGGGCAGAACAGTACCAAACCTAATATATGCATATGAGGAGTTTCCGGACTTGTTATTTTGTTGTTCCGGCCTCATTTAAACTTGCCTAAATAGTTAGTTTAATTATGCTTCACCTCTTGCCATGTTAATCAACATTTAACATTGTTGGGTACATCAACAAGAGAGAACTAAATAATTGATGTGGTGTTTAGTCAATATGCAACTCGTTGCATATTGAGCTCCACTTAATTTGTAGTGTTGGTTGTTGCACTTTGCCACGCCATGCCTCATTAAACCGGACATGCATCATACTTGGTTGTGCATCATTCCATGCTTATGTGGTGGTTGTTTACCATGTTGTTTGCTCTTTTCCGGTGTTGCTTCTTCGGGTTGGTTCCGATAACGTTGCGATTGTGAGGATTCGTTCGACTACGTCCGTTTGTCTTCTTCATGGTCTCGTTCTTCTTCCTTGCGGGATCTCAGGCAAGATGACCATACCCTCGAAATCACTTCTATCTTTGCTTGCTAGATTGCTCACTCTGTTGCTATGCCTATGCTGCGATACCTACCACTTGCTTCTCATGCCTCCCATATTGTCAAACCAAGCCTCTAACCCACCTTGTCCTAGCAAACCGTTGTTTGGCTATGTTACCGCTTTGCTCAGCCCCTCTTATAGCATTGTTAGTTGCAGGTGAAGTTGAAGTTTGTTCCTTGTTGGAACATGGAGATGTTGTTCCTTGTTGGAACATGTTTACTTGTTGGGATATCACAATATCTCTTATATTATTAATACATCTATATACTTGGTAAAGGGTGGAAGGCTCGGCCTTATGCCTGGTGTTTTGTTCCACTCTTGCCGCCCTAGTTTCCGTCATATCGGTGTTATGTTCCCGGATTTTGCGTCCCTAACGCGGTCGGGTGATTTATGGGACCCCCTTGACAGTTCGCTTTGAATAAGACTTTTCCAGCAAGGCCCAACATTGGTTTTACCATTTGCCTCAGCCTATTATTATTCCCCTTGGGAGTCGCGCATCCCGAGGGTCATCTTTATTTCAGCCCCCCCCCCCCCCCGGGCCAATGCTTGTCTAAGTGTTGGTCCGAACTAGAGCCCTTTGCAGCGCCACCTCAAGGAAACTTGAGGGCTGGTTTTAGTTGTACGGAGTGTTCATCCGGTGTTGCCCTGAGAACGAGATATGTGCAGCTCCTATCAGGATGTCGGCGCATCGGGCGGCTTTGCTGGACTTGTTTTATTACTGTCGAAATGTCTTGTAGCCGGGATTCCGAGATTGATCGGGTCTTCCCGGGGAGAAGGAATATCCTTCGTTGATCGCGAGAGCTTATCATGGGCTAAGTTGGGACACCCCTGCAGGGTTTGAACTTTCGAAAGCCGTGCCCGCGGTTATGTGGCAGATGGGAATTTGTTAATGTCCGGTTGTAGAAAACCCGAAGTCGATCTTAACTAAAATACATCAACCACGTGTGTAACCATGATGGTCTCTTCTCGGCGGGGCCCGGGAAGTGAACATGGTTGTTGGAGTTATGTCTGACATAAGTAGTTCAGGATCACTTCTTGATCATAGTTGTTTCGACCGTGCTTTGCCTTCTCTTCTCGCTCTCTTTCTGCGTTTGTTAGCCACCATATGTGCTAGTCACTTGCTGCAGCTCCACCTCACTACCCTGTCATACCTTTAAGCTTAAATAGTCTTGATCTCGCGGGTGTGAGATTGCTGAGTCCTCGTGACTCACCAGATACTTCCAAAACCAGTTTGCAGGTGCCGATGAAACCGTGCAGGTGACGCACCTGAGCTCAGGGAGGAGTTCGATGAGGATCTTTGTTCATTGTGTTGTTTCGTTCTAGTCGATCAGTAGTGGAGCCCAGTTGGGGTCGATCGTGGACCTTTGTCGCTTTTGGGGTTTCTTCTTTTATTTTTGGCTCCGTAGTCGGGCCCTGATTGTAACTGTTTGATGTAATGTTTTATTCATGTATTTGTGTGAAGTGGCGATTGTAAGCCAACTATGTATCTCTTTCCCTTATGTATTACATGGGTTGTGTGAAGATTACCTCACTTGCGACATTGCTTTCAATGCGGTTATGCCTCTAAGTCGTGCTTCGACACGTGGGAGATATAGCCGCATCGAGGGCGTTACAACTCTATGCTCTATACTGTAGTACTACATGCGTCCAAGCATGGGAGAAAGAGGAGATACGTTGCATTTTTCTATTCCTTCAATCAATCAATCAGGGAGCTTCGGTTCCATCTTTTTGGCTTTGGCAACACCGTCCACAATGGTTCCCACGATGCCAAAAGCTATTTTCACATTTGGCTACACATTGTGGATGCTCTTAACCGTACCACTTGGTTTTGCTCCTGTGTGCTATCTATACAAATCTCAATTATATTGGTCTAAAAAATTATAGAATCGAGATTAGTAAAAAGGAGGTGATTTTGCCGCGCGTATGGCGTGGGAGGTTTCTTATTTGAGCAATGCTACATCCACGTAATGGTTTACGTAAAGTTACAAACTAATGTGATGTGGGACTATTTGATTGGATTAAAGGAGAGGATTAGGCCCACCCCACCTGAAAATCAGGGGGGCATATATAGATTAGATGCAAAGTATACGTAGCAGCTACGTAGCCCTTTGTAAGTCTAGGATTAGGCTTCTTATTTTCGGAGGACGTTGTCCTGGCGGTTTGCTAACATGCGGTCCCACGTGTCAGTGCTTTACCAAGCCGATCCGCGTCCCACATGAGGCAGAACAACGGCAGAAGCAACACGTGCTTAAGTTCAAGAAGATGAGGGAGAAGCGGATTCGGCAACGAGTGAAATGATGGTTGCTTCGTCCCTCCAACTTAACTGCGGGAAAGGTGCGGCTTTGTGATTTGACACCTCATTGCTCATTACTATGCTGGCACCACGACTGGGGTGCTTCACCCCGGCTGCTCTGCACTGTATTCCGGTATGGCACGTGGACCCGGTAGCTTCATGTCCCACATGTCAGCGAAAGGGACTAGAAGATTTATGAAAGCGAGCGCTCCACACTTACGACGGAGGAGTAGACGACACGACGGCCCAGTGAACTGTCACTTGTACTGTATAGTACTAGTATAGTTTTGCTGTTTCGCACGATCCATCGATACAAACCCGATTAAACAGGAAAGGGCAGGATTTTTTCCACGCAGTAGATGATACTGGCCATACATTTCAAAGGCAATTTTAATGTATGCAAACTGAATAATTATAAGTAACAATATGATATCTAGTAAAACTAAAAACACATATGATTTATTGTGTTAGAGTGTAGTAGTAGTAGTGTTGTATTGCATAGTTGTTAGATGTAACATGCGAGAACGTGTAGAGATGTAGTTTTGGAGGGCCTACAGAGAGAAAAGCGTAATACGGTCACCGAACTTCAGAATAAGCTGATTACGGTCACTATATACGTTTTGCGGTGATTATACGGTCACTTGCTCACAGCTCAGCATCGGATTGCACTCTGTTGACCGGCCAAATAGTCTGCGTGGCGCCATGTTGACTAGTTAAATTGACCACGTTCGTTGTGGGTCCCACCTGTCAGTTCGCATAGGCAAAAGGTCAGATAAAAACAAATTTACGCAGGCACTACAAGGCTCCAACCCGTGTGCAGCAATCACCTGGTTGTGTATGTGTCTGTCAGGGCCTGATGTGTGCGCATGCATGTGTAGGTTGATCACTTGAGCATGAGAGTGTGTGTGTTGGTCGTGTGGTGTACTGGTGTGTGCATGCATGCGTGCGTGTGTGCGTGTGAGTGTTGCGTGCATGCGTGCGAGTGTTGCGTGTGTGCGTCGCTGCGTGTGTACGTGTGAGTGTTGCGTGCGTGCGTGGGTGCATGTGTTTGTGTGAGTGTTGCGTGGATGTAGTTCGTGTGCATGTGTGCGTGTGTGTATAACCACCACACCAGCTCCTGTGTGTTAAAACAGACGACTCAGCATACCAATACAAGGCCACCTTGTCCACTGTGCCCGCGGTCATGACTTCAAACCACCGTCCAAATATATTTTTGTCGTTTGTTTTCATTCTTACTAGCAAGATGCCCGTGCGTTGCACGTAACATCAAGATGCATTTGTATGACTTGTTTATCTTGTGAGAGAAAAGGATGAACGAGGGAAGGCCTTATTTGCAAATGTGGAGAGGTGTGTGGGTACCTTCTTGCAAAATTGCCATAGTTTCTTTCCTATCTGTTAGATATAAATCGGACGGACTATATTGCAGGATGGCAGGCACACCATCATCACCAACTCTATTTTTTATAAGAGTGTATTTTATGTATTTTACAAGAGTGTAGATGTAGAGTAGATACAAGTCGACAGGTGGGCATGATGGTAGTGAGATAATGTGATGCAACACTAGAGGTGCCACGTGGAGCGTTTAACTGGTCAACTAGTCATGTCATGAGCAAATACAGAGTCGTACGGTGAGCCCGTGACTGCAGAATAACCACTAAACATAAATTGTGACCGTAATGAGTGGATTCTGAAGTCCAATGTACGTATCGTGTTTTCGCTTCAAATACAATGATCGTCATTGCATATATCGCGAGAGAAAGATGAAACATGCGTGAATTTTCTGGGGGCTTACTTTTAGAGGACCTGGAGATAGTTTTGTGTGCATACGTGAAAGGGGCGTACAGGGGGGTATGCGATGGAGAGAGAGATGCTCTTCGTTTCTCTTTATTACGACTAACTTTGTATATAGTATAAAAATATACAAATTCACAGTGCGGAATAAATACCATTGTGGGCACCATGCAATGCAAATTAGCGTTCGTACTCCTCCATATAAGTTTGTAATGTTGTATATATGTAGAAACTCTAAAATAATTTTTTGGCCACACTTTATTCAAAAGGAATGTTGTATGCGAAATAAACGTGAAGAGAGGGCTTTTTAGATCAATGGGGTACGTGATGTAACATGTGTGAATGTGTAGTTGATGCATTTGGCGGGGCCTAGAGAGGTATGTATGTGTATTACATATTCGAGAGAGGCATGGATAGAGGGGCCGATGGAGGGCGTGGGATAGATAGCACGAGAAATGAGAGTGGTCTAGAGAGAGAGACGAATATGACGTCACGACAAGAGATTCCATTCCCTTGAGTGTGTATATGCAAGGGGGAGGGAATAAAGGCACCAGGAGAAATTTTCTGTGTGTGTGGTGTTTGTGTTGGTATGTGTGGGTGTGAGAAGATAATGAGACGTGGGGGCAGAGGGTGTGTCACCGCGTGAGGTCCGGTGGGTCGAGGTGAGGCCCTTCGTTATGTTCCGTCCTGCGCCACATTGGTCGGCCCGTGACGCATTTAGGAAGACCCATGGATGACTAGTTGTACAAGACAAATATAGCAGAATTGTGAAGGACTCTGTGTCCACTGACAAAGCCGGCTAGGATTTGTAACCCTAGGTTCTCGGACTAAGGTAACCCCTTTATCTCTGATATTACTATTCATCCAACCTAACTTTAACGGGCATCCTACATAATGCTCTGCTAGAATCATACTCGTCGATTAGGAAGAGAGGTGAGAGACAATGCGTGAGAGATAGGCGTAAAGATAATGTGCGTACATGAGACACGTAGGCAGGTCCATGTATATAGAAAGGGTCGATGAGGATTGTGCGTGTGTATGTTTGTGAGAGGAAGAGTGCTTGTGATAAAGGTTAGTGAAAACAGTTGTAAATGGTTACGAGAGGGAGGGAGGATTATATCTAGAGCATGTGTGCGAGAAAGACACCTCGGGAGAGAGTGTGTGAGCATGTGTGAGAGACCACCGATGGAGAGTGAAACTACACGTAAAAGACTGCTCTACACATTGATTAAAGATATAAATTGTATCCAAATATTAGGATGGGATCATGATATTTGCAATTCGCGTAAGGAGCGGTCATTGATCCATCAGACATCTAGATTCTATCGAATTTGAGCATGTCTATGTTATTATTCAACACAATTGATCCACATAGTTAGTATTTTGAACTCCAGACAATGCATCGCTTTAGCAATCGAATATAAACGTGAGTATAGTTCATGTTGTGTGTGTAAAGCACATTATACATACGAAAATTACACAATGGACATTATAAATAGCTACTACCTATGAACTAGCATACATTTGAATTCAACTTAAGGTGGGTTAAAACAATCGAATTCAACATGAAGTCCATTCAATTATTTGAATTTGATATCATGGCATTTGTAAACCATACCTAAATTATGGGGGCACCAATCTTTGCTCTGATTTTGTACATAATAGCATATGTAGTCGTGTACAAAATAGATTCAAATTTAGCTCCTCCATTCCAAAATAATCGTAGTTATAGGATTTTCAAGTGTCAAAATATAAAAAGGAAGCGGATAATTTAATGAGGTTTTCAAACATACAAGGTCAAATATAACGTTGTATATTTAGGTCAATCCTCATAGTTCAAGAGTACTCTAAACGTGAATGCTTGTGTTTCAAAATTTTGAACGAAGTGCCAAAAGAGCCTCTACTCGCCCGAAACCGCGTGAGATGAATGTTTGGTAGTACAGGGAAATTACTTTTCTAATAACTCCGACCCGTGAAACCTACCGGCACGACATCCAAAGGTCTAAACCGGGGTAGGTTTGTAGCTTCATCTAGACGCCACGCAACCGCATCCGAAAAACATTCATACACAATGGCCGCCTAAGCACACATGCGCGCGGCCGAAATCGCAGTAGGTCTGAAATTTAAGAGGGGGCAAAGTCTGTACTTTCCCCAAATTTCAAACAAGCGCGTCCCATCTTCTGTTCAATAAAGCTAAAAACAAGCGCGTCCCAGACCGAAACATGGTTCCCCCCACCCGTCCGATTCCCCATTCGTACTCTGTGGGCGCCAAAACTACCTCTCCACCAGCCGCGAAACCCCGGCGTCCTCCGTCCGCCACCCCATCCCACCCATCAACCGCCGCCCTCCTCCATCACGCCGGAGCCGATACCCCGACGTCGTCATCCACCGCAACGTCAACCGCAATGCCCTCCACGGCTAGTAGTTGAAGTCGAGGCCGAGCCATCCGTACCTGAGCTAGTTCAACCACGCTGTCCTGTGCCTCGCCGTTATTGCTCCAACTTCGCCACCCTCCACCGCACTGGAGTTGTTCCTGCTACACCATCCTTCGCC
The DNA here is from genome assembly GCA_032464435.1 of Aegilops umbellulata. Taxonomy (NCBI): domain Eukaryota; kingdom Viridiplantae; phylum Streptophyta; class Magnoliopsida; order Poales; family Poaceae; genus Aegilops; species Aegilops umbellulata. The sequence continues at coordinate 400,279,879 of CP136057.1, forward strand.
GCCTCGGATCTGCTTCCCCTCCGCCGACATACGGCCACGGCAACACCGTCAACAATTTGGCCATGGGTTCGTCCAAGCATGCACCCTCCAGAACATCGGTTTCCCGGTAAAAAGAAGAAAATCAGTGCGACTTGTGGAGGTGACCACACCGGCAACCGAAAAAGGTACTCCTCTTCCCTTATTCGTGCAAATCTTACGTCTCTGCTTGCACGGTATTCACCCCACAGAAGACACTAGTTGACCGCTTCTTCTTGATACAAGATGTTCCTAGTAACTCGCGATGCACAAGGTTTCTCCTCATATACTATTTCACCTTAGCTAGAGGTTCGTCGCCCCCCTGAATTTCAATTTCTGGCCAGTTGATTCCCAATTAACGGAAGCATTCCCCTGCGTAACAGGCGCTAGTACGCCTATTACGCCGGGGAAGCAATGCCTTGGTGTTTATCTTAGGGGCGTGTGCGGCCTAGAGCTACTGGCGCCCGATCTGGAGGTCGGACGGGATTAAAGGGATGGCCTAGGGGAGCTGCCAAGCACGGCGGTGGTGTGAGGTCGATGGGAGGGCGGGGCGGCGGAGGCAGGGGTCTGGGCCGGTGGTCGCTGGCGGTTCGAGAAAGATCGTCAACAGTGACTGGCGGGAGGTAGACGAAGGCCATCTACCCGTTCCTTATAGATGGGATGGTTCATTAAAAAAATCGACTGACCTATTTATTTTCAGTCGACTGTTATCTTAGATATGACCACATGTGGTGGTGTGCTGGAGGAGTACCTGCATTTCCTATGCTCATATATTACAAAATCATACGGAGCAGAATCTAATTTTTTTTGCCATGCAATGTTGTAGAGCTATCATATGTCTCCTGTCATTTATTTTTCAGCCACCTGCTATCTGCTACTTTTACAGTGCACTAGTTCTGCACACACTTCACCCTTACTCTCACTGTTGTGTTTTTATGCAAGGGTATTTCAGACTCTGCTGCCATGAGAGAAGCCAAAAAGAAAAGAGAGAAGTCGCTCCAGTTTGTTGTGCGGCTAGGCAAGACACGTTTCAACGCTTTAAAGGATGTAGTGTTAGCAGATGGAGACGGGGAACGTAGCTCTGGAGCTGATGACCTCGCTCGCAATGAACCACCATCCCAGGTGCTTGCTTTAACTTTGCGGTGTCATATGTGGTTGCATGTTCCATATGGTGTCTAGCTTGTATTCAAAAGGCCGAAGTCGGTAAGATAAGGAAAGATATTTTTTTACATGAACCACCATCCCGTGAGCACCAGAAAACAAATAGCTAGTCAGGGCACTGGCCAAGCCAGTGACAAGCCCAGCAAAGATAGGCATCACCTGGAAGCCAACTAAAAAGCTGCGACGGTGGCGAAGCAGCCCGCCTCCCACCAGGCTCTCAGGTCCTAGATGATCATGCTCACCACTCCTGCCGGATGTCTAGCTTGTATTGCTTCAAATTTGGTTAAATTGCATCTGCTTAGCTTACACATTATACCTTTGAATATGACATGTCTTTCTGTTTTTGGTACATAGTAGTACATCTGTGTATTAACCATGTTCTTACATCAAACTAATGTTCTTGTGTATCCCTCATCAATCACTTATGACGAGGCAGGCAGTCAAGGGGACTACTCCTCATTTAAAGAATGCAACGTCAGCCTCCCGGCATGATTCTGAAGAAACAGAAATGCTACATGAAGATAGTGAACGTAGCTCTGTAGTTGATTACAACATTTCCCCTACACTAGCATCGCAGGTGCTGGCTCTAACTTGGCAGCGTGATATGTGGTTGCATGTTGCATATGGTGTCTAGATTGTAATTCTTCCAAGCTGGTTAAACTGCATGTGCTAGTCTGCTTAGCTTATACATTATACCTGTTAATGTGACATGCCTTCCTGTATTTAGTACATAGTACATCTGTCTATTAAGCGTGTCCTTACATAAAACTATTATTATTTTTTGTATCACGCATCAATCAACATGACGAGACACCTTTAGTATATGCAGTGCGATATTAGTTGCATCTTTCATATGATTTATAGCATGCGCTGCTTCTAATTTGTTGAAATTCCATTTATGATGGGACGCTTTTCACTTGGCAGAGTCATATTGGTTGCATCTTTCATGTGGTGTCTAGCTTGCATTGCTTCTTATTTGATGGAATGGTTTCTGCTTAGTTTACACAAACAGTTGTGAACATGCCATGTTGTCCTGTTTTTCGTACATATTACATCCTGGTATCATGTGTTTGCCTTACATCAAAGTAGTGATTGTCAGTATCATGCATGAATGACTTCTGAAGAGAGAATTTTATTGCTTTTTCTTGTCGGTTTTACTTGACAATTCAAAATCAATAAAGCGGAAGGAAGTTAGCAAGGCAGCGGATAAAGGTGCTCCTTCCGAACGGAGGGCCTCTATAGTTTCTACTCCTCCACACCCCCAAGATGATTTTCAAGACAACACATGCATAGACACTCAACACAGTTGTGCTTATGATGAGCACGTCTCCCCTAGTGCAGCATCACCGGTGCTCCCTCTAACTTGGCACTATTATATGTGGTTGCATGTTATGTGTGATGTCTAGCTTGTATTGCTTCTAATTTTGTTGAATTCCATCTGCTTACTTTACACATTATACTTGAATAAGACACGTGTTCCTGTTTCTAGAACATACAATATCTGTCTATCACACCATGTTCTTACATCAAATTACTACTGTTGTGTAACCTGCAACAATCACTTATCATAAGACATGTTTGACTTCGGAGTGTGATATAGGTTACATCTCACATTCTTTTCTAGCTTGTACTACTAATTTGTTGAAATGGCACTTATGACGAGACAGTTTTAACTTGGTAGAGTGATATTCGTTGCATCTTTCATATGGTGTCTAGCTTTCATTGCTTCTAATTTGTTGAAATGCCTTCTCCTTAGTTTACACATCATAAGATGTGAATATGCAATGCTATGAATATGCAATGGCACTAATGACGAGAGACCTCTAACATGGTAGTGTGATGTTGTTTGCATCTTGCATATGATTTATTTATTGTACTGCTTCACATTTGTTTAAACGCCATTTATGATGAGACACTGTTAACTTGGCAGAGCGATATTTGTAGCATCTTTCATATGGTGTCTACCTTCCATTGCATTGCTTCTAATTTGGTGAAATGTCTTCTTCTTAGTTTACACATCATAGTTCTGGTTATCTCTTTCGTCCTGTTTTTCATACATATTACATCCTCCTATCATGTGGTTGTCTAACATCAAAGTTCAGTTCGTCTGCATCACGCATCAATTTGTTCTGAAAAACTAAATTTTTATTCGTTTTTCTTGTCGGCTTGACTTAACATGGCACAGAGAAAGAGGAAGAAACACAGAATGGTAGGGAATGAGAAGCGGATGAATCCTGCAGATTTTGCTGGTACTGATGGTGCAATAGAAGGTCAAAGTCCAGCAGAAAATTCTACAAACATGGCATCCCGTGCTACATGAGTTGCAAAAAAAGACAAACAGAAACAAATAGCTGCCACCAAACAAGCAGAGACAGCCCTAGTTCTTGCAACACCTACCACAGTACTACCAGCTGCACGACGTACTCGTGCATCAACTGAGCTAGCAGCACGTTCCCAAGCTCCCTTGCCACCTGACACTACTTCCCAAGCACTCTTGACACAAGACGAGTTGGCAATATCAGATGAACCTTGTGAGCTTCAACATCAAGAAGGTAGTTGCTGGGATCAAGTTACAGTTGCATGCTTCTTTATATGTAGTCTCACAGTTTGATGTACACTAACACTTCTTATGTTTGTTGTTGGAAGAGCACCTAGGCGCAAGAGGAAACAAACATCAGGGATAATGCTCGATAGGTTAACTAAATCTAGAGGAGGAAGAATGGAGATCTGTTTTGAGGCAGGTTTAAAAAGGCCACATGATGCTACAGAGTCAGCCAAGTTAGTATCAGAGGCAGCGGTTGCTGTTAGGTGTCATGTACGTATCCTCCCAACATGGATTCAGTACAGGAATGACAAAGATGAAACCCAGTTCAACATCTTCCTCGACCATTTATCTGTAGGCATGGTTATGTATGGAAACTAGTAATATCGTCTTGCTCTGTCCAATACTTTCTAGGTTAATGAGACTCCCATAATTTTCAACAGATGAGGTTCAAGTTGGATAGCCAAGATGATGCAACCAGACAAGCTTGCACCCATGTTTTCAAGTCTGCTCTACGACAGTATCGGTATAACTTGAGGAAAACTCACTTTGAAGGCAAGGCTAACAGTGAACTTGCCCAAACATCTCCAGTGGAAAATATATCTGATGAAGACTGGAGAGGCCTCGTTAAACACTGGTTGCATTATATATATGTCATCAGATCACATGTTGAAGTCCTATTTACGCATGTGCCACACAAATCTATCTTCTTGTAGGTGAGCTGTTTAAAGAACAAGGCCAACCGTACGAAAGTGAAATTCCAACAGACGATAGGATCTTGTAGCTATATTGCACACTGCGAGGCTCTTGTAATTAGCTGTTGTTTCACTCTTTTCGATGTACCATATTATCAGATCTATATTGACTTGTTCCAAATGCAGAGGAAAGCCCGCAAGGACCAAAAAGTATCTGAACCAAATGCTGTGGAAACCTTCAAGGACTGTCACACCAGCAAGAAGAAGGGCATGACTACACCAGTCAAAGCCGCTGTTGTAAGTCCTTAATCCTCATGCCTTTTAACTACTACTTACTCTGACTTGTGCCTTGAACTGCATGGTTTGTAGCCAATGTCTATTACTCCTTTCAATTTTATACACAATTGTCTTAGCGTATCATTGCACCTTACAAGGTTTAAAAGAGAGGAGTGATGTTCCTTTGATCTTGACTCGTAATCTAGTTCCGTGCCGGACTTGCCCACACAACGTTACAATTGCCTGTTTGTCTGTTCTCAGTTGTTTTGTGATATGAATGACGTCATACTATGCTTACCGTATTATAAACTTCGTCTCTTCATCCTTAGCCCTCAATACAATGTGAAGAAATAGACAATACATTAGCGATGGTACATGGTCATATGTTTGGAACCTGGTTTTATTATGTACTTTGCAATAAAATACAACTAATATTTTACATGGGTTCACTAGAATAAGTTCTGTATATGGACCAAAGCTATTTTGTTTGGTTTTGTTGCCTCCTTAATATCTTCTGTTCTGGTACTACTAATGTAAAACCTCAAATTTTCAGCGAGCTATGGAAAAAATGGTGGAACCGCCACCTTCTGAAGGTGGCGAGGCAACTATAACCGCAATGTCAGCTCTTGCTGCAGTGGGTCAGTACCTGTCCACTAACAGTGCCAAAAGCATGTTCTTGCGTAATACTGGGTAGGTTGTTAAGGCAATATCGTCCAAACTGCCTCATGATCAAGATATGCAAGATCAAAGCAATGTTGTATCTGCGCTCCAGACACAAGTCCATTCCCTAACAGAGACCCTTTGTGAAACAAGGAGAAACATTGCTCAATGTCGTCAAGATATGCATGGTTTTGAAACCAGACTATCAGACATTTGCTATGTTGTTCAGGAGCCTAGGGGAAATGAAGGCAAGGGTTATGGTGCTCCATCGGACAATACAGCATGAAAACGTAACAGTCAGGTCAAATGAACTGAGCTTCTGAACTTCTGGTGGTGCATTTATCTGCTAGACTGTTAAGTTCTATGCCAACCTTCCTTTTGGTGCGATACAAAATTTATTCTTAACGTGCAGCCACCGGCTGAAGAAAACAGCAAGCCATTTTTGTATAGTGTAGGGTGTTCCCTATATTTGCACTGGTGGCGATCTTTGATGCCGAGTGGATGTAATCTGTGCAATCGCCTTAATAGCATAGCGTTAGTTTCGGCCTTATTTATTTCCTAGTCTTCTTTTTCCCTGGTTTGCTAGTGGCCGCAACTACCATGGGCCATATACGGGCTGTAGGATCCATGGGTCTCCTACGGGCCATCGATAAATGGGCATGTAATCGGTGGGCCTCACGCCATCGGATAAATGGGTCTACATGGGCCGTAATCGGGCGTAATTGGTATCGGCCCAGCACGGTAACAGGCCGTAGGACAGCAAAGGCTTAATTCTGTCACAGGCATAACGGGTCGTTAATGGGCCAGAATATAGGACGGGCTGGAAACGGCGCAACGGGTTAACAGGCCAGAAACGAGCCGACTCTTGCCATGGGCCGAATTTGGCCCATTAGGGTAACACGCCAGTAACGGGCCGACTCTTGCCATGGGCCGAATTTGGCCCATTAGGGGAACATGCCAGTAACGGGCCGACTCTTGCCATGGGCCGAATTTGGCCGATTAGGAGAACATGCCAGTAATGGGCCGGAAGTAATCGAGCGCCGAAAAGGAGCCCAAGAACGTATGGGCCGTCAATAGGCCGAAAGCTAACACGTGATGTAAACGGCCCATGTAAATCACGGGCTGTTAACGGGTATAAAGAAAATTACTGTTCATTATGGGCTAGAGTCACCGTGGGCCTGTAAAGGGCTGAAAGATACGAAGGCCTCATATGGGCCGAAAGACGTCGTGGGACATACATGGGCCGAAAGTGAAATGGGCTGGTGTTATATTCGACGGCCCACATGATGTTGCTGGGCCGATTTCCTTTAGGGCCTAACGGGCCGTAAAATGGGCTATTTGCAAAGAGACCGTTAACAGGCTTTTCATGGGCCAGCCCGTTAACTTTTGACCATGTCAAACGGGCCGGCATTGTAAGCTAAATGGGCCAGTGGTGGGCCGTGGCACGTGTCGACATATCATAGGCGCCTATCTGACCCACTGACGAGCTGACGCATGTTTTGTCCGGCCAATAAGAATTTTACACGTGGAAATTTCCCATTGGTCGGGGCTGTTAACGGGTTATTAGATCCAAAACCCGACCCGATAGCTTAACGGCGTTCCATTACGGTGGATGCCACGTGTCGGTCACCCTTGACGAAAGCACTTCTGTGATGCGCGATTTATCGTCATGGAAGTGAACACTTCCGTGATGATAATTTTGGTTATGTCATGGAACACTTCTACGACAGCACAGGTATGACTATCTTGATTCTGTCATAAATTTGTCATGGATGTACATGCATGACAAAAAAAGCGACCTACTGTGACAAACACGTATCATCACGGAAGTGTATTTTTTTTTGTAGTGCAAGGTCATGGCAGTACGTAAGCAAGTGCCTCCTTATTTCAAGCCAATAAAAAATGGCTCCTCCTAGTGGATTTCTGACATCTGGGTCCCATGCCATTGTCAATGTAGTCAATAAACGAGAGAATTGCACAACGAGCGGCTGACACCAGGGACCCAGCAGCTCGCCCAGTTATTTTTGTTTTGGGTTAATTTGATAAATGCCACTCCAAATCTGGTATATCCGAGAAATGCCACTGCAATTTCCAAACTTTGAAAAATGCCATTTCATGCCATTTCTAGTGGCTTTTTTCGAAGTCTGGAGTGGCGTTTTTCAAAGTTTGCAAACTGCAGTGGCGTTTTTCAAAGTTTGCAAAAATTGCAATGGCATTTTTAAAAGTTTGGAAATTGCAGTGGCATTTTTATGAATTGTCATAATTGGAATGGCATTTATCTAATTTGTTTTTGAGACGGAAGCAGGGTGTCAACTGGGCTGTGCGGGACACTCTGGCATGTCTAGACAGCCTTTTCTTTTATGTTTACCACAGACCAACCCAGTAGTTTTTTTCTTTCTGAAAATGGCTAGCCCAGTTTTTTTGTGATTTATCAAGTAAGTCGCTTTATCAGGCCTGTTGGGCTACAAATCTTTCAAGACGAGGAGAACTTCATTCGGCTGGCTGAGAAAATGGCCTATCAGTAATGAGAAATGGGCTGTACATTTTTAAAACACATCAAACCGGCAATTATTTTCAAATATCTTTTTTTCATTTCGAGATTTTAAATTGCATTGATTTTTATGCGTGGACACTTTATTGGATTTTATATTGATATAAATTTATTTTTAAAATCAGTCTGAATGTGACTCAAAATTTCGGGATTAAAAACAGTTCAGACCGCACCGACATATGCAAAATTTCGTATAATTTTTTAACCGTGGCCACAATATGGGCTGTAATGCTAACATAAAGAATATGGGCTCCAAAAAACCCGCAAGAATTAGCAAATGGGCTGTAAATTATTTGAAATAATGGCAGATGGGTTGTATGCTGTTTTCCACATATTTGAGGCTTTCCACAGATGGCATGTATACTGTTGGATGTCCATCCAACGACCGTCGTGCTTCTTCAATCTCTGCTCTTCCTGCTCCAGCCGCTCAAACAAGCGCCGGCGGGACTGCCTGCTCCCTCCTCCCCGCGGCCGGCTGTGCTGCTGCGCAGGCCTCACCGCCCCACCGTACTCCCATCGCTGGCCTAGCCATCCCTCTACTCACCCACACCTGCTGTTATTCTCCGGCGACGGCAGACAAACCAGTAAACCCTCGTACAGCGTACTCCCCTCTGCGTGGGAAACAAAAACAACGGTCGAGTCTTCCCTGACTCTGTGTCGTTCCCTTCCTAGGCCTCGCCGTCGTCCACCACCCTGGTGCTCTCGGCGTGGCGTGGTCAGCGTGGTCAACGACCGACATGCATCTGAAGTGGACTATACGTGGAGAGGCTGACAGCTGGGTCCACGGCCGCACGCAAGGAAATGCCTCCTTATTACGCGCAAAATAATGATTTCCTCCACCTGACATCTGGGACCCACCGAAACAGCCTCTGTATTTTGCGAAAAAAACGTTATCGTCGCTGACAGCTCGGACCCACCAGCTATATCTTCGCACGCAAGGAAGTGCCTCCTTATTACGCACAAAAAAATGAATACTCCCCCTGCTAGCTGGGACCCAGTATAGTGGGCCTACTAAGTTGACGGGGACGAAGGGCTTTGTCAACTTAGTCAATATGCACGATTCTAGCTCGACTGACCGTACGATGTCCATCCAACGGTCGTAGTGCTTCTTCAACCTCTGGTCTTCTTGCTCCAGCCGCCCAAACCAGCGCCGGTCGTGCCGCCTGCTCCTGCCTCTCGTGGCCGGCTGTGCTGCCGCGGAGGCTTCACCGCCCCCATACTACTCCCACCGCTGGCCAGGCCATCCCTCCACTCCACTCACCCACACCCCATGTTATTCTGTGGCGACGGCAGCGCAGCCGAACTAGTGAACCCTTGTACTCCTCTCCGCATGGGCATCCACTGCCGCGTCTTCCCCGGCTCCGAGTCGTCCCCTTCCTAGGCCTCGCCGTCGTCCACCGCCGTGGTGTTGTCGACGCGCCATGGTCAATGTGGTCAACGACCGAATTCCATCAGAAGAATACTACACGTGGAGAGGCTAACAGCTGGGTCCACGGCAGCCGCAAGGAAGTGCCTCCTTATTATGCGGAAAATAATTATTCCTCCACCTGACAACAGGGACCCACCGGACGCCCACCAGTATATCGTGAAAAAACGTTTGCCCCTGACTGCTGGGACCCACCCGACGGGCCACCGTATTTCGCGAAAAAACGTTCCCCCTGCTGTCAGCTCAGACCCACCGGAAGTGCCTCCTTATTATGCACAAAAAATGAATACCCCCTGCTAGCTGGGACCCACCTTGGTGCGAGGCTGACTTGTGGGCCTACTAAGTTGACGGGGATGGAGGGCTTTGTCAACTTAGTCAATATGCACGATTCTAGCTCCAGTGACCATACGATGTCCATCCAATGGCCGTAGTGCTTCTTCAACCTCTGGTCTTCTTGCTCCAGCCGCCCAAACCAGCACCGGTCGTGCCTCGTGCTCCTGCCTCCCGTGGCCGGCTGCGATGCGGCGGAGGCCTCACCGCCCCCTACTACTCCCACTGCTGGCCAGGTCATCCCTCTACTCACCCACACCCCCTGTTATTCTGCGGCGACGGCAGCCTCACACCGCAGCGAACCAGTGAACCTTCGTACTCCTCTACGCGTGGGCATCCACTGCCACGTCTTCCCCGGATCTGCGTCGTCCCCTTCCTAGGCCTCGTCGTCGTCCATCGCCCTGGTGCGCTCGGCGCGGCATGGTCAACGTGGTCAAGGAACGGCTTCCATCGAACGTGGACTGTACGTGGAGAGGCTGACAGTTGGGTCCACGGCCGCAGCAAGGAAGTGCCTCCTTATTACGTGCAAAATAATTATTCCTCCACCTGACAGCGGGGACCCACTGGACGGGCCACCATATTTCTCCCCCCTGACTGCTGGGACCCACCAGCTACATCTTCGCAGGCAAGGAAGTGCCTGACAGTCAGGACCCACCTGGTCGAAGCGTACGTAGCGTTGTCATTCTGGTCGCGAACGTGTACGTACATATATACTGGTGGATGTAGAGGCGCGCACATGTCGTAGTAGAGGCGGCCAGGGTGCAAGAAAGAAAATACGGCCATGTATGTGTACATACAGGCGGAGTCTCGAACGCCTACTCGCGCATACGTACGGCCAGGGCTCGTGTACATGGCTGGGTCGGAACGGAGAAAAGGCGTCGTCGTCGTGTTCATGGGGAGGCAACGGAATGCGTCGTGTTCATGGAGAGGCAACGGAACGCGTCCTGTTCATGGGGAGGCAACGGAATGCGTCGTGTTCATCGGGAGGGCTTGGACGGAACATGCGATGGAAACGAGGCCGTGCGTACCGCAGAACGGAGGAAACGGCCTTGTGTTCGGCCGGCCACGTTCGAAACGGGATCCTGTTCATCAGGAGGGGTCTGGCGTACCGCAAAATGGAGGAAACGAACCTCCTACGGTCGAAACGGGGGTCCTATTGATCGGGAGGGGTGTGGCGTACCGCAAAACGGAGGAAACGGACCTCCTACGGTCGAAACGGGGGTCCTGTTCATCGGGAGGGGTGTGGCGTACTGCAAATGGAGGAAACGGACTTGTGTTGGAGCACTACGGTCGAAACGGGGGTCCTGTTCATCGGGAGGGGTGTGGCGTACCGCAAAACGGGACTCCACGGGATACTGTTCATCTCCACCGTCGACCTCCTCCAGCCTCCATGGGCTCCTGTTCATCCAGCCTCCACGGGCTCCTGTTCATCCAGCCTCCACAGGCTCCTGTTCATCCAGCCTCCACTGCGCGCTACTCCACTGGCTCCTGTTCAACCACCCCTCCACCGTCTACTGTTCATCCAGCCCTCCACACCACGGGGTCCTATTCAACCACCCCTCCACGGGCACCCCTCCACCGTCTATTGTTCATCCAGCCCTCCACACCATGAGGTCCTGTTCAACCACCCCTCCACCGTCTACTGTTCATCCAGCCCTCCACACCACGGGGTCCTGTTCATCCACCCCTCCACGGGCACCCCTCCACCGTCTACTGTTCATCCAGCTCTCCACCACACCACGGGGTGTCCTGTTCATCCAGAGGCAACGCCACCGCTCACTGTTCATCCAAACCCCCCGCAACACTCACTGTTCATCCCAGAGGCAGCATCGATCGGCTTCAGTTAGCAGCAGTAGCGAAGGAATCGCTCGATCGGGTTCAGTTAACAGCCATCGATCAATCGCTCGGGTTCAGTAACGCATAGCCTGCAGTGCAATCGCTCGGGTTCAGTTAGAGCCCAACGCCTCGCTCGGGTTCAGTTAGAGCCAACGCCTCGCTTGGGTTCAGTTAGAGCCAACACCTCGCACACACGCGCGTACGTGTACGAGAGAAACACGCATCACTCGGCCCCCGACCTCCCACCGTAACCGGGAACTCCCTGAAATTTTCCTCCCCCTCGCTTCTACCACGGTTTTTTCCGTCATGGATGGCCCAAAGAATGTCATGCAGCTGCGTCTCCGGCCCGCCCAGGACGAAAAGCCCATTTTCTGTCATGATTTTTTGTCATAGAAGTAGGAGCCCACCACATATATGATGATACCGGGTTTTGTCACAATTATCGTCATAGAAGTGTCATATGTATGACAGAAAAAAAATTCGTTCGGCCCAAAATGTCACGGATGTGTCTTTTTTTTGTAGTGTCCTACGTGTGCGTAGGAAATTTTTTGAAATTACTACGTTCCCCAACAGTGGTATCAGAGCCAGGTTTTATGCGTAGATGTCATATGCACGAGTAGAACACAAGTGAGTTGTGGGCGATATAAGTCATACTGCTTACCAGCATGTCATACTTTGGTTCGGCGGTATTGTTGGATGAAGCGGCCTGGACCGACATTACGTGTACGCTTACGCGAGACTGGTTCTACCGACGTGCTTTGCACACAGGTGGCTGGAGGGTGTCAGTTTCTCCAACTTTAGTTGAACCGAGTGTGGCTACGCCCGGTCCTTGCGAAGGTTAAAACAACACCAACTTGACAAACTATCGTTGTGGTTTTTGATGCGTAGGTAAGAACGGTTCTTGCTAAGCCCGTAGCATCCACGTAAAACTTGCAACAACAAAGTAGAGGACGTCTAACTTGTTTTTGCAGGGCATGTTGTGATGTGATATGGTCAAGACATGATGCTAAATTTTATTGTATGAGATGACCATGTTTTGTAACCGAGTTATCGGCAACTGGCAGGAGCCATATGGATGTCGCTTTATTGTATGCAACGCAATCGCCCTGTAATGCTTTACTTTATCACTAAGCGGTAGCGATAGTCGTAGAAGCATAAGATTGGCGAGACGACAATGATGCTTTGATGGAGATCAAGGTGTCGCGCTGGTGACGATGGTGATCATGGAGGTGCTTCGGAGATGGAGATCACAAGCACAAGATGATGATGGCCATATCATATCACTTATATTGATTGCATGTGATGTTTATCTTTTATGCATCTTATCTTGCTTTGATTGACGGTAGCATTATAAGATGATCCCTCACTAAATTATCAAAGTATAAGTGTTCTCCCTGAGTATGCACCGTTGCGAAAGTTCTTCGTGCTGAGACACCACGTGATGATCGGGTGTGATAGGCTCTACGTTCAAATACAACGGGTGCAAAACAGTTGCACACGCAGAATACTCAGGTTAAACTTGACGAGCCTAGCATATAACAGATATGGCCTCGGAACACGGAGACCGAAAGGTCGAGCATTAATCATATAGTAGATATGATCAACATAGTGATGTTCACCATTGAAACTACTCCATCTCAAGTGATGATCGGACATGGTTTAGTTGATTTGGATCACGTGATCACTTAGAGGATTAGAGGGATGTCTATCTAAGTGGGAGTTCTTAAGTAATATGATTAATTGAACTTAAATTTATCATGAACTTAGTATCTGATAGTATCTTGCTTGTCTATGTTGATTGTAGATAGATGGCCCGTGTTGTTGTTCCGTTGAATTTTAATGCGTTCCTTGAGAAAGCAAAGTTGAAAGATGATGGTAGCAATTACACGGACTGGGTCCATAACTTGAGGATTATCCTCATTGCTGCACAGAAGAATTACGTCCTGGAAGCACCGCTGGGTGCCAGGCCTGTTGCAGGAGCAACACCAGATGTTATGAACGTCTGGCAGAGCAAAGTTGATGACTACTCGATAGTTCAGTGTGCCATGCTTTACGGCTTAGAACCGGGTCTTCAACGACGTTTTGAACGTCATGGAGCATATGAGATGTTCCAGCAGTTGAAGTTAATATTTCAAGCAAATGCCCGGATTGAGAGATATAAAGTCTCCAATAAGTTCTATAGCTGCAAGATGGAGGAGAATAGTTCTCCAGTGAGCATATACTCAAGATGTCTGGGTATAATAATCACTTGATTCAACTGGGAGTTAATCTTCTGGATGATAGCGTCATTGACAGAATTCTCCAATCACCGCCACCAAGCTACGAGAGCTTCATGATGAACTATAACATGCAAGGGATGGATAAGACAATTCCCAAGCTCTTCGCAATGCTAAAGGCTGCGGAGGTAGAAATCAAGAAGGAGCATTAAGTGTTGATGGTCAACAAGACCAGTAGTTTCAAGAAAAAGGGCAAAGGGAAGAAGAAGGGGAACTTCAAGAAGAACAGCAAGCAAGTTGCTGCTCAAGAGAAGAAACCCAATTCTGGACCTAAGCCTGAAACTGAGTTCTTCTACTGCAAGCAAACTGGTCACTGGAAGCGGAACTGCCCCAAGTATTTGGCGAATAAGAAGGATGGCAAGGTAAACAAAGGTATATGTGATATACATGTTATTGATGTGTACCTTACTAATGCTCGCAGTAGCACCTGGGTATTTGATACTGGTCCTGTTGCTAATATTTGCAACTCGAAACAGGGGCAACGGATTAAGCGAAGATTGGCTAAGGACGAGGTGACGATGCGCGTGGGAAATGGTTCCAAAGTTGATGTGATCGCGGTCGGCACGCTACCTCTACATATACCTTCGGGATTAGTATTAGACCTAAATAATTGTTATTTGGTGCCAGCGTTGAGCATGAACATTATATCTAGATCTTGTTTGATGCGAGGCAGTTATTCATTTAAATCAGGGAATAATGGTTGTTCTATTTATATCAGTAATATCTTTTATGGTCATGCACCCTTGAAGAGTGGTCTATGCTTATTAAATCTCGATAGTAATGATACACATATTCATAATGTTGAAGCCAAAAGATGCAGAGTTGATAATGATAGTGCAACTTATTTGTGGCACTGTCGTTTAGGTCATATCGGTGTAAAGCGCATGAAGAAACTCCATACTGATGGACTTTTGGAACCACTTGATTATGAATCACTTGGTACTTGCGAACCGTGCCTCATGGGCAAGATGACTAAAACGTCGTTCTCCGGAACTACAGAGAGAGCAACAGATTTGTTGGAAATCATACATACAGATGTATGTGGTCCGATGAATGTTGAGGCTCGTGGCGGATATCGTTATTTTCTCACCTTCACATATGACTTAAGCAGATATGGGTATATCTACTTAATGAAACATAAGTCTGAAACATTTGGAAAGTTCAAAGAATTTCAGAGTGAAGTTGAAAATCATCGTAACAAGAAAATAAAGTTTCTATGATCTGATCGTGGAGGAGAATATTTGAGTTACGAGTTTGGTGTACATTTGAAACAATGCGGAATAGTTTCGCAACTCACGCCACCCGGAACACCACAACGTAATGGTGTGTTCGAACGTCGTAATCGTACTTTACTAGATATGGTGCGATCTATGATGTCTCTTACTGATTTACCGCTATCGTTTTGGGGTTATGCTTTAGAGACGGCCGCATTCACGTTAAATAGGGCACCATCAAAATCCGTTGAGACAACGCCTTATGAACTGTGGTTTGGCAAGAAACCAAAGTTGTCGTTTCTGAAAGTTTGGGGCTGCGATGCTTATGTGAAAAAGGTTTAACCTGATAAGCTCGAATCCAAATCGGAGAAATGTGTCTTCATAGGATACCCAAAGGAGACTGTTGGGTACACCTTCTATCACAGATCCGAAGGCAAGACTTTTGTGGCTAAATTCAGAAACTTTCTAGAGAAGGAGTTTCTCTCGAAAGAAGTGAGTGGGAGGAAAGTAGAACTTGATGAGGTAACTGTACCTACTCCCATATTGGAAAGTAGTTCATCGTAGAAACCGGTTTCTGTGACACCTACACCAATTAGTGAGGAAGTTAATGATGATGATCATGAAACTTCAGATCAAGTTACTACTGAACCTCGTAGATCAACTAGAGTAAGATCCGCACCAGAGTGGTATGGTAATCCAGTTCTGGATGTAATGCTACTAGATCATGATGAACCTACGAACTATGAAGAAGCGATGGTGATCCCAGATTCCGCAAAATGGCTTGAGGCCATGAAATCTGAGATGGGATCCATGTATGAGAACAAAGTATGGACTTTGGTTGACTTACCCGATGATCGGCAAGCAATTGAGAATAAATGGATCTTCAAGAAGAAGACTGACGCTAACGGTAATGTTACTGTCTACAAAGCTCGACTTGTTGCGAAAGGTTTTCGACAAGTTCAAGGGATTGACTACGATGAGACCTTCTCACCCGTAGCGATGCTTAAGTCTGTCTGAATCATGTTAGCGATTGCCGCATTTTATGATTATGAAATTTGGCAAATGGATGTCAAAACTACATTCCTGAATGGATTTCTGGAAGAAGAGTTGTATATGATGCAACCGGAAGGTTTTGTCGATCCAAAGGGAGCTAACAAAGTGTGCAAGCTCTAGCGATCCATTTATGGACTGGTGCAAGCCTCTCGGAGTTGGAATAAACGCTTTGATAGTGTGATCAAAGCATTTGGTTTTGTACAGACTTTTGGAGAAGCCTGTATTTACAAGAAAGTGAGTGGGAGCTCTGTAGCATTTCTAATATTATATGTGGATGACATATTGCTGATTGGAAATGACATAGAATTTCTGGATAGCATAAAGGGATACTTGAATAAGAGATTTTCAATGAAAGACCTCGGTGAAGCTGCTTATATATTGGGCATTAAGATCTATGGAGATAGATCAAGATGCTTAATTGGACTTTCAAAAAGCACATACCTTGACAAAGTTTTGAAGAAGTTCAAAATGGATCAAGCAAAGAAAGGGTTTTTGCCTGTGTTACAAGGTGTGAAGTTGAGTAAGACTCAATGCCCGACCAATGCAGAAGATAGAGAGAAAATGAAAGAAGTTCCCTATGCTTCAGCCATAGGCTCTATCATGTATGCAATGTTGTCTACCAGACCTGATGTGTGCCTTGCTATAAGTCTAGCAGGGAGGTACCAAAGTAATCCAGGAGTGGATCACTGGACAGCGGTCAAGAACATCCTGAAATACCTGAAAAGGACTAAGGATATGTTTCTCGTTTATGGAGGTGACAAAGATCTCATCGTAAATGGTTACGTTGATGCAAGCTTTGACACTGATCCGGACGATTCTAAATCGCAAACCGGATACGTGTTTACATTGAACGGTGGTGCTGTCAGTTGGTGCAGTTCTAAACAAAGCGTCGTGGCGGGATCTACGTGTGAAGCGGAGTACATAGCTGCTTCGGAAGCAGCAAATGAAGGAGTCTGGATGAAGGAGTTCATATTCGATCTAGGTGTCATACCTAGTGCATCAGGTCTAATGAAAATCTTTTGTGACAATACTGGAGCAATAGCCTAGGTGAAGGAATCCAGATTTCACAAGAGAACCTAGCACATCAAGAGACGCTTCAATTCCATCCGGGATCTAGTCCAGGTGGGAGACATAGAAATTTGCAAGATACATACGGACCTGAATGTTGTAGACCCGTTGACTAAGCCTTTTCCACGAGCAAAACATGATCATCACGAAGACTCCATGGGTGTTAGAATCATTACAGTGTAATCTAGATTACTAACTCTAGTGCAAGTGGGAGACTGAAGGAAATATGCCCTAGAGGCAATAATAAAGTTATTATTTATTTCCTTATATCATGATAAATGTTTATTATTCATGCTAGAATTGTATTAACCGGAAACATAATACATGTGTGAATACATAGACAAACAGAGTGTCACTAGTATGCCTCTACTTGACTAGCTTGTTGATCAAAGATGGTTATGTTTCCTAGCCATAGACATGAGTTGTCATTTGATTAACGGGATCACATCATTAGGAGAATGATGTGATTCAAATGACCCATTCCGTTAGCTTAGCACACGATCGTTTAGTATGTTGCTATTGCTTTCTTCATGACTTATACATGTTCCTATGACTATGAGATTATGCAACTCCCGTTTATCGGAGGAACACTTTGTGTGCTACCAAACGTCACAACGTAACTGGGTGATTATAAAGGAGCTCTACAGGTGTCTCCAAAGGTACATGTTGGGTTGGCGTATTTCGAGATTAGGATTTGTCACTCCGATTGTCGGAGAGGTATCTCTGGGCCCTCTCGGTAATGCACATCACTTAAGCCTTGCAAGCATTGCAACTAATGAGTTAGTTGCGGGATGATGTATTACGCAACGAGTAAAGAGACTTGTTGGTAACGAGATTGAACTAGGTATTGAGATACCGACGATCGAATCTCGGGCAAGTAACATACCAATGACAAAGGGAACAACGTATGTTGTTATGCGGTCTGACCGATAAAGATCTTTGTAGAATATGTGGGAGCCAATATGAGCATCCAGGTTCCGCTATTGGTTATTGACTAGAGACATGTCTCGGTCATGTCTACGTAGTTCTCGAACCCGTAGGGTCTGCACGCTTAACGTTTCGATGACAGTTATATTATGAGTTTATATGTTTTGATGTACTGAAGGTTGTTCGGAGTCCCGGATGTGATCACGGACATGACGAGGAGTCTCGAAATGGTCGAGACATAAAGATTGATATATTGGAAGCCTGTTGAGGGAGTCCTGGATTAGGGGGTGTTCGGATAGCCGGACTATACCTTCAGCCGGACTCCAGGACTATGAAGATACAAGATTGAAGACTTCGTCCCGTGTTCGGAAGGATCTTTTCTTGGCGTGGAAGGCAAGCTAGGCGTGCGGATATTCAAGATCTCCTACCATTGTAACCGACTCTAGGTAACCCTAACCCTATCCGGTGTCTATATAAACTGCAGGGTTGTAGTCCGTAGGACAACCATCATCATACACAATCATACCATAGGCTAGCTTCTAGGGTTTAGCCTCCTTGATCTCGTGGTAGATCTACTCTTGTACTACCCATATCATCAATATTAATCTAGCAGGAGTAGGGTTTTACCTCCATCGAGAGGGCCCGAACCTGGGTAAAATAAAGTGTCCCTTGTCTCCTGTTACCATCCGACCTTGACGCACAGTTCGGGACCCCCTGCCCGAGATCCGCCGGTTTTGACACCGACATTGGTGCTTTCATTGAGAGTTCCTCTGTGTCGTCACTTTTAGGCCCGATGGCTCCTTCCCGGACAAATCTTCGTCTTCGGCGGCTTCGCTCTGCGGGCCAATTCGCTTGGTCGTCTGGAGCAGATCGAAAGCTACGCCCCTGGCCATCAAGTCAGGTTTGGAAGCTTGAACTACATGGCAGATATCCGCGGAGACTTGATCTTTGACGGGTTCGAGCCACAACCAAGCGTACCGCACTACCTCGAGGGGCATGATATAGCTCTGCCTCCGAATAGTTCCCTGGAGGCCGCACACGCACCGGCCCCGATCCTCGACTCGGAGCCTGCTGCGTTCTTTGAGGATGAACGGTTGGACGTCACCTCGGGGGCTGCGATCTTGAAGGCGATCGAGCCGAACGCCAGCCCCGTACTCCGCACGGCCCATGACTCCAAGGAGTCGGATTCTTCTCCGAACTCCGGGCCTCCCGTGCCCCTGCCGATCGAATCCGATTGGGCGCCTATAATGGAGTTCACCGCCGCGGACATCTTTCAGCACTCACCTTTCGGTGATATCCTGAATTCTCTCAAGTCTCTCTCTCTCTATCAGGAGAGCCCAGGCCGGACTATGGTCTGCGAGGTTGGGATTCGGACGACGAAGAAATTCAAAGCCCACCCGGACAATGATTTAACCGACATACTTGACTTCGGCTCCGAAGACTTCGACGGTATGGACGACGAAGGAGGAGACGAACAAGAACCAACACCTGTAGGGCGCTGGACCACCACCTCGTCATATGACATATATATGGTGGACGCTCCAAAGGATGGAGACGGCGATGGAACAGTGGAGGATGACACCTCGAAAAAACAGCCAAAACACCGGCGTCAACGGCGCCGCTCTAAATCCCGCCACAGCAGAAACGGTGATTCCGGCACGGGAGACAATACTACCCCGGATAGCGCCGAAGAACACCAAATCCAGCAAGATTCGGCGCAGGAAGATGGAGAAGCCAGCCCTCATGAGAGAGCGGCAGAGCGAGAGGTTGAGGATGATAACTACATGCCTCCCTCCGAAGACGAGGCAAGCCTCGACGACGACGAATTCGTCGTACCATCAGACCCCGCCGAACAAGAGCATTTTAAATGCAGGCTTCTAGCCACGGCGAATAGCCTAAAGAAAAAGCAGCAACAGCTTAGAGCTGATCAAGATTTGCTAGCTGAAAGATGGACTGAAGTCCTTGCGGCCGAAGAATATGAACTCGAGCGCCCCTCCAAAAATTATCCTAAGCACAGGCTGCTACCCCAATCAGAGGGGGAAACACCTACATTACCAATGTATGACATGGCAGACCGGCCACCTCGCAGCCGCGACAGAGAGGCCTGTCGAACCTCTAAACAAGCCATGCCCCGGTGCCGCTCAACTAAGGCACGGGAAAATGAGCCAGACCTGCGAGACGTACTGGAGGATAAAGCAAGGCAAACAAGATCGATCTATGGATCGCGCAGACGCCCGACGACACGTGATGATCTTCACTCTGGACACAATAAATCCGGCCGGGCCGAACACAACAGGCATAGCTCTTCCGAGCTGCGTCGTGACATAGCCCAGTACAGGGGCGCCGCACACCCACTATGCTTCACAGATGAAGTAATGGATCATAAAATCCCAGAGGGTTTCAAACCCGTCAACATCGAGTCATACGATGGTACGACAGATCCGGCAGTATGGATTGAGGATTATCTCCTTCACATCCACATGGCATGTGGTGACGATCTACACGCCATCAAATATCTCCCCCTTAAGCTCAAGGGACCAGCCCGGCACTAGCTTAACAGCCTACCAGCGGACTCAATCGGTTCTTGGGAATACCTGGAAGCCGCATTCCTCGACAACTTCCGGGGACCTATGTGCGGCCACCGGACGCCGACGACCAGCCACATAATTCAGCAGCCAGAAGAATCGGCTAGGCAATTCTGGACACGGTTCCTAACAAAGAAAAATCAGATAGTCGATTGTCCGGACGCAGAGGCCCTAGCAGCCTTCAAACATAACATCCGCGACGAGTGGCTTGCCCGGCATCTGGGACAGGAAAAGACGAAATCTATGGCAGCCCTCACGACACTCATGACCCGCTTTTGCGCGGGCGAAGATAGCTAGCTAGCTCACAGCAACAACTTATCAAAAAACCCTGGTAATTCGGATACCAAGGACAAAAGTGGTAGGACACGTCGAAATAAGCAAAAGCACCGCGTTAGCAGCGACAGCAATGAGGATACGGCAGTAAATGCCGGATTCAGAGGCTATAAATCCGGTCAGCGGAAAAAGCCATTTAAAAAGAATACCCAGGGCCCGTCCAGTTTGGACCGGATACTCGACCGCTCGTGCCAGATTCATGGCACCCCCGAAAGGCCAGCCAATCACACCAACAGGGATTGTTGGGTGTTCAAGCAGGCAGGCAAGTTAAGAGCCGAACACAAAGACAAGGGGTTGCATAGCGACGACGAGGAGGAGCCCAGGCCGCCGAACAACAATGGACAGAAGGGGTTTCCCCCACAAGTGCGGACGGTGAACATGATATACGCGACCCACATTCCCAAGAGGGAGCGGAAGCGTGCGCTACGGGACGTATATGCGATGGAGCCAGCCGCCCCAAAGTTCAACCCATGGTCCTCCTGCCCGATCACTTTTGATCGAAGGGACCACCCCACTAGCATCCGTCACGGCGGTTTTGCCGCATTGGTTCTTGACCCAATCATTGACGGATTTCATCTCACAAGAGTCCTCATGGACGGCGGCAGTAGCCTGAACCTGCTTTATCAGGATACAGTGCAGAAAATGGGCATAGATCCATCAAGGATCAAGCCCACAAGGACGACCTTTAAAGGCGTCATACCAGGTGTAGAGGCCAATTGCACAGGCTCGGTAACACTGGATGTGGTCTTCGGATCTCCGGATAACTTCCGAAGCGAAGAGTTAATCTTCGATATAGTCCCGTTCCGCAGTGGCTATCACGCCCTGCTCGGACGAACCGCATTCGCTAAATTCAATGCGGTGCCGCACTATGCATATCTCAAGCTCAAGATGCCAGGCCCTCGAGGAGTAATTACGATCAACGGAAACATAGAACGCTCCATCCGTACGGAGGAGCACACGGCTGCCCTCACAGCGGAATTACAAAGCAGCCTTTCAAGGCAACTCTCCAGTCCGGCCGTTAAAAAGCCGGACAATGCAAAGCGCGCCCGGAGTAACCTGCAACAAGACCGCCTGGCACGTTCGGAGCAAGCATAGCAATACGGCCCCAACCCCAGCCATCGCAACATAGCAGAGCTAGTACCTCGAGTACACAATTACGCCCTCGAAATTCCATGGGCACAGGGGGAGGGGCACATTAACGGCATGCTTACAATACGGCGTCAAACGTACTAGGGGCTGCCGGATTTTTTTTTACTTTCAGGACTCCACACTCTGGATAACCTGTTCGGCTTTGCTGCCGCACAGACGATGCAAGACCCAGGAAAGCAGACAAAACTACGCCGCATTACAGAACTCTCAGGTGGTCTCTATTTCGAGCGATATATCTGTTTCTAAATTCCGCGGCCTGCGCCTGGTCAGGACATGTTAAATAGTCTAATATCTTTTTTGCTTATCGCACTACTTGTATCGTTCGGCTTTGATAGATAGCCTCTCTCTAAACAATGCATAGCTTTTCGCCTATTTTTTGCGTTGTCCTCTTTTAATATATATGTTCATTAAAAAAACATGATCGCAACCGTACACCATGGTACAGAAAAACACGCCAGGGGCTTCATTACCCTTCTATCTGGTGTGAGAACTCCGTACACTTTCACAAGTGCGGCACCCCGAACTTATAGCACTATATGCATTGGCTCCGAATCATGATTTTGGTCACATGTTGGGTTTGCCCGGCTCCTATGTTTTGGTGCCTTACGTTTCGCTATATCGGCTAAGGTAGCACTAGGAGAACCACTGCGATTGTGCCCCAGTTCAGCTGGGTTAAGCACCTCAGTGGAGAAAGCTAAAACAGACTGTCATGATAAGGCGTGAGACCGGTCGCTGTTCGAGAGGTTTTTCGAGTCCTTAAAGACTTATGCCGCTTCGAGCGAGGAGCTGGCTATGTCCGGCCAAAGGCGTGGATAGCGCCCTGAATTCGGCCTTCCAAACTAGGGGCTTCGCCGAAATTTAAAATTATAACGTACTATGGCTAAGTGAGAGTGTTCAAGCATTATAGTCCGATTGCCTGGTTCGTTGTGCTGAGCGCCTCCCTCGAAGGACCCAACTATGGGAAAAAGAGCCCTCAGGTTTATCCCGAACACCCCAGCACTAGTGGCATGGGGGCAGAAGCCGACGACTGGCCATCTCTCAATTTTTGATAAACGGTCGCACAGAAAATAATATTTGAAATTCAATAAGCATTGCTTAGCGCATATGAACAAGTTTTCAGCGCACATGATACAAACGAGCGAGTTCATTCAAATACTACATCTTTAGTACATTCATCCGCGACAAGGCGGGCTCCGGCAAGAACTTCCTTGTATTAGTTCTCGGGCTTGCGATGCTCCTTCCCCGGCGGCGGCCCGTCCTTCACCAGCTTCTCTCCGTCCAGCTTACCCCAGTGTACCCATACACGGGCAAGGGCCCTCCGGGCACCCTCAATGCAGGCGGAGCGCTTGATGACCTCAAGCCGTGGACAGGCCTCCACCAGCCGCCGCACTAGCCCGAAATAGCTCTCAGGCAGGGCCTCTCCAGGCTACAGCCGAACTAGTAAGCCCTTCATGGCCTGTTCGGCCGCCTTGTGGAGCTCGACCAGCTGTTTCAGCTGATCTCTCAAAGGCACAGGGTGTCCGGCCTCAGAATACTGAGACCAGAACACACTCTCCATCGAGCTGCCCTCTTCAGCTCGATAGAACGCGGCGGCGTCGGATACGCTGCGGGGAAGATCGGCGAACGCCCCTGGAGAACTCCGGATTCGGGTAAGTAACAGGTAGTTTACTTTTATATTCCTACTTTGCATTAAGAATGCCTTACCCGTTGCTATCTTTTTCACCTCCTCCAACTCTTGGAGGGCCTTTTGGGCTTCGGCCTTGGCACTCTTGGCGGTCTCAAGGGCCGACGCGAGCTCGGATGCTTGCGCTTTTGACTCAAGCTCCAAACTCTCATGTTTTTTCATGAGAGCTTGCAGCTCTTGCTGCACCTCGCCGACCTGAACCCCAAGCCTTTCTCGCTCGGCGCGCTCCTCGGCCGTTTTCTTTCCGGCCTCAGTTAGCGCCTGCTTCAGGGTTGCCACCTCGGTTGTGGCCCCTATAATAAGCAGTACAATCCTGTTATTTCTTTCTGCAATCAAGCCTCTCAATAGGCACCTTTTTTCTTTTTTTAGGGTATTTCTTACCTTATTTCTCCTCGAGCTGCTGTTTGGCAAGGCCGAGCTCTTGCTCGGTCCACCCGAGGTCCTTTTTAAGGACATCCACCTGCACAGTCAGTGCGGCGGTGGACAGCAGCGAAGCCTACATACGCATATTTGACTTTTTGTTGTTAGACTCCTGCGAAAATTACTAGATCCTCTATTCGGCTTTTCTTTCCGAACACCGAACAGAGCATCAGGGGCTACTGTCTATGCGGTAAATAATTTGACATATTTTTACTTACCTCGAAGCCTGTTAGAAGGCTAGCGCAAGCTTCAGTCAGTCCGCTCTTGGCGGACTGAACCCTTTGGATCACCGTACTCATAATAGTACGGTGCTCCTCGTCGATGGCGGCGCCCTCAAGCACCTCCAGCAGATTGTCCGGCGCCTCTGGTTGGACGGAGGTCGCCGGCTCAGACGGCTTACTCCTCTCGGAAGGAGTTCGCCCACCGCGGACCAGGACTGTCGAGTCTGGCGCGGTGTCCGGCACAAAGCCGGACTTGGAGCCCTGGGGGGGTTTCATCCCCTTTACTCCTGGGGTCCGGAGGATTGCCTTGCGGCTCCTCCAGGACTATCTCCTCCTGCCCTAGAGCTTGGCAGGACGCCACTTCGACGTCGTCCGGCCTGCAGGGGGAGACAGCGGGCGGAACAGAGTTCACGTCCGACGAATCCAGGGAGCCGCTCGACGAATCGTCGAGTTCGGCCCGGGGCGGGCTGCATAAATTACGAGCGATATTAGGGAAAGCTGCGCATTAAAAGAATATCATGAGTCACTCTGTTATATAAATACTTCGATTTCGCCGGACGCTTGGTTCTGTACGGCCGCTCCTCTCCGCCCTCTTCGGTGTCGTGGGAGTAGTCCGGCGGAGGGGTCTTCCTTTTCCTCGACCCCTCGGCCTCCCCTGTTGGGGTGGCCTTCTTCTTCTTTTCTCCCCTCGCTGGGGGGGGAGAGCTTTCTTTTTCCTCCTCCTCGTTTTCACAAGAGGAGAGCGTCGCGGACTCGTCAGATGACGAGTCCGACACCACCATGTTGCGGGAACTTTTTCGAGTCCCAGTGGTTTTCTTCTTCTTAACCTTCTTCTCCGGCACCACATAAGGTGCCAGAGCCATCAGCTTCACCAAGAGAGCTGGGGCTGGGTCTTCGGGCAGGGGAGCCAGACAGTTAATTGCTCCGGATATGGCCCGCCAAACCTGTCAAAGGTAAAGGGAGTTTATATCCCGCATAGAGTTAATCTATGAAGAAGAGCTTAACAAACCTGTCAAAGGTATAGATAGCTCACCTCGCTGGCATGATGCTGCGAGTTGTATCCGTGGTCCTCAGAAGCGGATGTGGGGGACTCGGCGCCTTTGGTCAGCACCTTCCAGACGTCTTCATACGTCGTGTCGAAGAGCCTACTGAGGGTTTGGTGCTGCGCCGGGTCGAATTCCCACAGAGTAAAATCCCGTTGTTGGCACGAGAGGATCCGGCGAACGAGCATGACCTGGATCACATTGATCAGCACCAGGGACTGGATGCACGTCTGCAACCCAGTCACTTCTTCCTCGTTGCCCCACGACAGGCCCGTCTCTTTCTAGGACATGAGCCGCGTGGGGGGTCCGGATCTGAACTCGGGGGCTGCGACCCATTTCGGATCGCGTGGCTCGGTGATGTAAAACCACCCGGCCTGCCACCCCTTTAGGAACTCCACATAGGAGCCATCGAACCAGAGGACGTTGGCCATCTTGCCGGCCATAGCGCCTCCGCACTCCGCCTGGGTACCGGACACTACCTTGGGCTTGACATTGAAGGTCTTGAGCCAGAGCCCGAAGTGGGGGCGGACGCGGAGAAAGGCCTCACACACGACGATAAACGCCGAGATGTTGAGGACAAAGTTCGGGGCCAGATCATGGAAATCCAGGCCGTAGTAGAACATGAGCCCCCGGACGAATGGGTGAAGTGGAAAGCCCAGTCCGCGGAGGAAGTGGGGAAGAAAAACTACCCTCTCGTGGGGCCCTGGGGTAGGAAGAAGCTGCCCCTTCTCAGGAAGCCGATGCGGGATGTCCTTGGACAAGTATCCGTCTTTCCTTAGCTTTTTTACTTGGGCCTCCGTAACGGAGGAGGCCATCCACTTGCCTCTCGCTCCGGACATTGTTGGAGAAGGTTGAGGAAGGAAGAGCGGACTTGGGCGTTGGAGCTTGAGTGCGCGAGAGATGGATTGGCAAAGGAGGAAGAAGGCGTAGGTTTAAAAGGTGAATCCTTATCCCTTTATACAAGAGGGTGCGGTTAGGCATCCCCACCTACCTAATAAAACTCACTTGCCTCCCAAGCGCCGTGGTAAATGGCGCGACTGGGTTACCCATGTCCATATTAATGAGAATCTCGTTAAAAGGGGCACACGATCTCTGCTTTGACAAGACGTGCCAAGGAAACCGCCTCGCTAAACACGCTGAGGTGGAACAATGAAAACAATTTATATAAAGAGCTTGGCCGCAGTGTTATGACGCACTGCGGAATACGTCAGCAGATTTGATTTGTGTTAATATTATTCTCTATATGGCAATATGTGGAAACTTATTTTGCAGAGCCGGACACTATTTTTGGTGTTTGTAATCTTCTTGAAGAACTTGGAGGAGGAACCCGCCTTGCAATGCCGAAGACAATCTGCGTGCCGGACTCGTCGTCATTGAAGCCTGGTTCAGGGGCTACTAAGGGAGTCCTGGATTAGGGGGTGTTCGGATAGCCGGACTATACCTTCAGCCGGACTCCAGGACTATGAAGATACAAGATTGAAGACTTCGTCCCGTGTCCGGAAGGATATTTTCTTGGCGTGGAAGGCAAGCTAGGCGTGCGGATATTCAAGATCTCCTACCATTGTAACCGACTCTGTGTAACCCTAACCCTATCCGGTGTCTATATAAACCGGAGGTTTGTAGTCCGTAGGACAACCATCATCATACACAATCATACCATAGGCTAGCTTCTAGGGTTTAGCCTCCTTGATCTTGTGGTAGATCTACTCTTGTACTACCCATATCATCAATATTAATCTAGCAGGAGTAGGGTTTTACCTCCATCGAGAGGGCCCAAACTGGGTAAAATAAAGTGTCCCTTGTCTCCTGTTACCATCCGACCTTGACGCACAGTTCGGGACCCCCTACCCGAGATCCGCCGGTTTTGACACCGACACCTATGTTTGGATATCGGAAATGTTCTGGGTGAAATCAGGATTTTTACCGGAGTACCGGGAGGTTGCCGGAACCCCCCGGGAACTTTATGGGCCTTAGTGGGCCTAGGTGGAAGAGAGGAGAGGAGGCAAGGGCTGGGCCGCGCGCCCCTCCCCCCCTAGTCCGAATAGGACAAGGAGAGGGGGGCGGCGCCCCCCTTCCTTCCTTCTCCTCCACTCCTTCCCCCTCCCAAGTCCTAATCCAACTAGGAAAGGGGGGAGTCCTACTCCTGGTGGGAGTAGGACTCCTCCGGCGCGCCTCCTCCCTTGGCCGGCCGCACCCCCCTTGCTCCTTTATATACAGGGGCAGGGGGCACCCCATAGACACAACAATTGATCAAGTTGATCTTTTAGCCGTGTGCGGTGCCCCCCTCCACCATAGTCCACCTCGATAATACTGTAGCGGTGCTTAGGCGAAGCCCTGCGTCGGTAGAACATCAACATCGTCACCACGCCGTCGTGCTGACGAAACTCTCCCTCAACACTCTGCTGGATCGGGGTTCGAGGGACGTCATCAGGCTGAACGTGTGCTGAACTCGGAGGTGTTGTACGTTCGGTACTTGATCGGTCGGATCGTGAAGACGTACGACTACATCAACCGCATTGTGCTAACGCTTCCGCTTTCGGTCTACGAGGGTACGTGGACAACACTCTCCCTCTCGTTGCTATGCATCACCGTGATCTTGTGTGTGCGTAGGAATTTTTTTGAAATTACTACGTTCCCCAACAATAGAACTCTCACAAAGACTATGGGTTAGTACACAAAACGCAATGGACAATTCTTACCAAACTATGAGATCACTTGATCCCACTCGATGTATCTTCTATGCTTTGTGTGATGATCAACTTGAATCACTCTCTATACTTAGTCTTGATCAACCTTGACTCTTTCCAACTCTCTTCATTTGCATGATGTATTGAAGGTAAACATGAATGATCACACAATCTTGTTCTTCAAGACATGCTTGCAATAAGCTCAATACTCACATGACCAATCTTTGGATAATTCCTTAATAGCACCTTGGTCAACTCATAAACTCCTTGAAACCAACACATGGACTTCAAGAAATGCCTATGGACAAATCCTTCAAATATAACTCAATGCAACCATTAGTCCATAAAGAATATCATCAATTACCAAAACCACACATGGGGGCACCGCATGTCCTTTCACCAACATATTCCACATCTGAATGATGTTTCCCGAACGATGCAAGCATGCACATCATCGATTGGAACATCCGCGTCCCTAAAGAGTTGCCTAGATAAGAAATGGTTTTACCCCGCATTTTGAAACATGTCCAAATTAATTGAGTTGATTACATGAAAAGTTAAGACATCCCTAGCAAAAATAGTACAGTTTCATACTTCCATATCATCTCGTGCAAATTTATTTAGAAGGAACATCAACATTTACTTTTTAAAACATTTACTTCACAAATTGGGCAGCTTTTTAAAAAATTGGGCAGCTTCAAACACTGTCATCTTTGTCTTGGAAAAGAATACCATTTAATTCACAAATTAACATAACTAAAACAACAACATTGATACAGATCACTTGATGAGTCCTTATTCTCCTTATACGACATCTGCTAGTCGGCACAAAAGCACACCTACATGTAACCAAGAACTAGAACAACCTAAGATCGTATAACTGTTGGGCACGACATACAGATAGCCACCAAGTCAGCTCCTCCTCCTCCAAGAAAGAAAGCTAGGGTTTCTGCCTCTCGCCGGCGCCGCCGCAGGTCCGCCTTGTCTCTGGTGGCCCTAGGGCCATGGGGACGCGGTGGATCCTGCCATGGGCCGGCGGGAGGGCTCCGTTTTCAGTCGTTTTTTCCTGTCTTGTTAGGGTTTGTGTTCTGCTCAGGAAGGCGAGACGGCGGCGGCTCCCTGAAGATGGAATAAAGGTCTCCCCGCCTAGCCCCCGTTCCAGCGGTGCATCTAGCATCATTGGTGGGCATGTGGAGGTGTGTCTCCGGCGGATCTATCTTTGTTGGATTTGCTCGGATCTCGTCGTTGTTCGTCTATGTTCGTGTGTCTTCGGGTTGAATCCTTCCAACCTACGTTATTCTT
This sequence comes from Aegilops umbellulata, assembly GCA_032464435.1. Taxonomy (NCBI): domain Eukaryota; kingdom Viridiplantae; phylum Streptophyta; class Magnoliopsida; order Poales; family Poaceae; genus Aegilops; species Aegilops umbellulata. The sequence continues at coordinate 400,309,333 of CP136057.1, forward strand.
CATCGGCGGCGGTTGCTGTTCTGGTGCGCTGGTCCTATGGGGCCTTAGCACGACGACTTCCCGACTGTCTAGTACAACAAGTTGTGCCCGACTCCGGCAATGGAGGGGTGATGACGGCGGCGCGCCTTCGGCTCGCTTCAGTGCTTGTAGTCGTCGCTTGGTGGTCTACGGATCTGGATATAATTTTTATTTCTGGTGTTCGTTGTACTGCCATGATTGAAGATGAATAGATTGGAAGTTTTTCCGCAAAAAAAAAAACTAGAACAACCTATAAAAAGTTACGAAAAAACATTATGACATTATATATGGGAAATGCCAAATGTCCTTAAAGACTGTCCCACCATCCTATTCCCCTTATCTGTTTTGAAGCTTCTTGAACTATAATACCATGTAAATATATCATCTCTTGAACTACGAGACCATGACATGCTCACAACCAATTTGAGTTATATTCACCTCTTTTCCTTTCTCCACTTTTTGTCGGCTGTGACCCGGCTTCATTATTGTGCCACTTACTTTTGTGTGTGCTATATATGGCGGGTGGATATTGATCTCACTTGGAAATGATACTCCAATGGATGATGTCGAAGATCCCTAAAGCTTATGTAGTTTCACGACTGCGACTGCATCACAAAACTTATGTTTACTACATCTTGGAACCTGAGAATGAGGAATTTGTGGGCACTAGCCACACGCTCGGCATTGAATTTTCACTCGGGCCTCCACACTCTAACCACCTCATGAAGGATGGCGTCCGGGCTGGCCAGAAATACTGAGAGCAGACGGTCCACGACAAGCCACCTACCCATTGCACCCCTGTCAGCCTCCACGTTCATGACCACCAGCTCCATTTCGGTGATCACAGACTTCCCCTTGCACTGGGGGTGGCATCATTAGAGAAATGGCCATGATGGCCTCCGGCATGGGCATCCCCTTTTCCAACTCTAGATCATGGTCCTCCCAATCATGTTGAATCAAAGGAAGTAACAAACGGATCCCCATCCACAAAAATCTCTCCAGCCGCCATTAAACTGCCTTCCCTTTTCACTTCACCTCAAACAGAGACGGCCACCTGATCTGTCCTACCCCCTTATTAGATACATATAATATTATAAATATGACATAGAGAGGTCAGTGGAACAAGTCTACAAGATATCCCGAGTGTCTAATTTTACGATCAAGCAATGTATATGCTTTATAAGCAGATTATTAACTTGGATTTTTTTGTAGTGTGATGAGCCTTCCTAGTAGACATGAATATAGGAATCACACACACTCATTTTTAGATACATTACAACCGAGCACTCTTCCAGCCCTCTCAGGCCATCAGCTTAGCCGGCCGTCCGATCGTCACCTTTTAGCCTTTTGGCCGTCAGATTAGCTGTGAATCGCGCGTACGCTGACTCCGTTCGCTAATAAGGGGATCGCTAATCGTTTTGGGCCGCTTCTTGGTCACTTTTTTGGGCGTCAATGGTTAAGTTGGGCCTAATGGGCCTGTAGCCCCCTCGTTCGCCTAACGCACCGGCCGGTTCCTCCCATTCTCACCCCGATCTCTCCCCTCTCTCGCCGGCAAAACATGTTGCGCCGCCACCTGATGCGTTCCGTTCGGCTGCCAGCCCCTCACGGTTTAATCCTCGGAACTCCAGTCCTTCATGTTGGAACAAAGCCTCCGTCTTCGCCATGTCATCGTTGTCCTCCTTCGGTATTCACCTGAAGATGCAGTAGGGAGGGGCTCCGCCTCGTGGCGGCGACGAGCTCCACTCTCTCACCGGCGGAGGCACTACAACACTGCATCCTGGACCTGATTTTTTTCTACAAGTCCTTGGGCTCGCCAGCGCCAGATCGAGCGCCCGATCCTATGCCATACTAGATCATCAAAGGCGCGCGTTGCCGCGCCCATCCAATTTTACAATATATTGATAGGAATTGATGACGTAAAAAACAAAAATTCTATGAAGCGTCTCCTCAAAGCAGTGCATGTTGCCACGTCTGTCTCATTTTATGGTAAAATGCAATCTGCATACAAAATTTTCTGAAGACAAAAATGTAGGTCATGAAAATGATAGCGAGATTCTTAATTAAGTAAGTAAGGAAGGGTAATATGTGATCTGGAGCTATGATGTAGGGAACTTCTTCTTCATCATGCTGATGTCCACCTGAAGTCCAGAGTCTCACGCATTAGAAATTTCGAGCCACATCGGCATCAGCCAGATGTTTGATTGAGTATAAAATTTGTTCCAGTCGGAGTTTGAACGATTAAGAATTTAAGATTTAAAACATCACACCTAGGTTCCGCTCTGCATAAGGTTCTGCGGCACCTTGAGCCGCTCATTTTGTCATTTTTCTATGTTTCTCACGACAACACAAATACTTCAGATTAGTATTCAGACTTCGTCATCACAACCGCAGATGTGGAGGTCAGGAAAGTGCCCATGAACTGGTTCCTGGGGAAGAGACCGGTGCGGACGTGCGTCGAGGAGAAACATCAGGTTTCCAAATGCATTTGAAGATGTGCATGTTTGGATTTGTATAGTCCATGATGCTGCAAAACCATTTTATTCAAAGGCAGCTTAGTAGTCTGAAAGAAACATTCTTAACAAAAAGCATGAAGAAACCGTGAACTTGTATTGACTGTCAGAAAGTAATCACTAAATAACTTGTAAGCCAACCACTGATGTGATACAAGTCTTACAGAAATATTTAATGCTTCCAAATTCAAACTCATACTGAAATGGAGATGTGTCATATTTGTAACTTGTCTTTCTGAAAACTGATGCATAGTTTAGTCACATCCTGTAGTGATGCAATTTTATAGACAACATTCAGGAAAACAGAATCGAGTCCAATAGTTCACATATCTGAACATCTATGAACCAAAAGAAACACACCTAAATTATAGGATTGGTACTGACCTGACTTTCACCAATAATTCAGAGTGTGAAAAAACAACACATTTCATTCACAACTAATTCTAACTACGTTGGAGAGGATGAAAATTTCGACTGCCATAGCTCAAACACATATTTTATATTCCTCATTGAGTTCACGGCATCTAGGCAAGTACTGACATATGATTTTACAGTTAGAAATTAATAAGAGTCAAATTAACAGTCAGCCAATAAATCATCAACTTGAAATCAGCGCTTCACCTTGGCAATCAAGTAGAATCAGCAAAGAGCAAACCCACCATAAGCAAGTTCCAACGAGCTTAAAAACCTGCGTTCATTTGGGAGCAAAAAGAGCAGTCTAAGTAAGAAAATGGATACGCACAAGTTTGGGGAAAAGGAGAGGTAGGAACTATGTCAGACAGGCGACGGGGAAGACGAGTAGAATTAGTTGGAGCTGGTTGAGAAGATTTTGCGGGAGTGAGGAGGGGAATGGACAAAGAGCAGCAGAACGGATTATATAGAGGCACGTACAGTAAAGACAGAGTATGAATCGACGATGTAACTGACCTGCAACTACTGGAGGACTGGAGCGGCGCATTCCATCACCAGTAATGGCATGTAGAAACTGCGATTTAATTATGGAATCGTCGACAAACGAACTCGAATCGACAGCAGATGATTCCATGCTCGTGCCACCGCCTTTCTTCACCCGCATTGTCCGCCTCCACTGATCCCCTTGCGCACCTCGCATCCAATCGCGCGCTGGAGCGCATCAGCTGGACCCGGATCCTCTGGTAGATCCCAATGCGCATATCGATTCCTCCCGCATTCTCGTCGATCCAATCGAGCGACCCATCGGGACTGGATGGGCGCGGGCCTTCTCCCCTTCAGCTTCAGCGAAGCGCAACACTGGACCTCCTGAAGCCTGGAATGGGCCGGCTGACGGCCCAGTTAACCAGAGGGCTCCGTTTAGGCCTCTGGAGCAGCAGCCATAGGACAGTTGGCCCACTATTTACCACACACGGGATAGATTGGCTTAACACATAGATCCTACGGCCAGAAACGGCCAGATCGCGAAAACGGATGGCCAAAAACTTAAATCGCTGTGAGGGCTCGCTTTAGGCTCTCTTAATTTATCTTCCTCGAGCGCGGCACACCGCCAGATCGAGGACCCTCCATAGGTACTCGCGGGCGTCAGGAAAGTTTTGGCCAGGTTGTGCATCGCTTTTGCTGGACAGGTTCGTTAACCTGCACCGACCAATTTTGTACATCACAATAGATCTGAACCGGAGTTTTCATACTTGAGTAACTGAATTTCATTGATCCAAATGATAATATTGTAATCTGTACAGACTTCCTGTGATTTCTGACCCAACTCATCTCTATACAGACGTCCTGACTGGTTGTGATTCTGTTCAGGGAGAAGAAAATATACAATTCATTGTTGCACTGTTAAAGCTAGCATCAGGAGGTCGTTCATGTGATCATGTCATCAGAATGTGCAACAAGAATGAAAGTGCAACTACATTGAGCTTCTTCGAGGTATGCAGAGTATGTCCTCTCATACACCCTGTGCTTAATCTGTTAATTATATATGGGAAAGTAGTGGCTGCACCCACTCTCGGTGCACCCACGCAAGAAAACATATCAAAACATTTCGAAAAAATCTGAAACTTCGTGGAAATGATCATAAACAAATTTTATGAGGGCTTGCAAAGTTTGGTGGTCAAATAACATTAGAGAAGCGCTCTACAAAATTGCAAAATCTGCTCAAACAGTGCACGTACATTTTAACTAATTTTCAGTGATTTTGTCTTTTTTGTAGAGAGCTCCTCGAATGTTATTTGACCACCAAATTTTGCAAGCCCACATAACATTTGTTGATGATCATTTCCACGAAGTTTCAGATTTTTTCGAAATGTCTTGATATGTTTTCTTGCGTGGGTGCATCGAGAGTGGGTGTAGAAGAACCACTCTCTAATTATATCCTAAAGATATGGGTTCACCAGATACAAAGAACATCTTATTGGGATTTTAAAAAAATGTTCATCTTATCAGTGTTTGCTCCCTATTTTATTTTCAATGGAACCCTCTCCTTAATTAAGACATGGTATCCTTTAAAAGAAATGTAAGACATGGAAGGTTGAGTTTGTGGAAGTATCATCACAAATGATAGCGAACAAATCAATATTGGCAACACGTAGACCAGAAAACATTCCAGCTGAGAGAGCTGCCCTTAGTTGTCAAAAATTTATTATCATCTTTAATTAGGGCCAATAAAAATTGCTTCTTACCGGAATCCTTACATTTGGCATTCTCTTTCCTCTTAGGTTCATGCTGCCTACACATGCATCATATTTAGGGCATCTAGAAGTGCAAGTTACAAGGTGTTCAGAATACATCAATAAATAAAAGGAACAGTCAGAGAGTAAAAGTCCCAGGACTGGTTAAGATATATTAACATGTCGATCATTTTGTAGTAAATTTTCTGCTCCTGCCCTGCAGTTTGTCTGTAACGTTTCCCTTCTCTTGCACATAAGAGATACCAAAAATAATTATTACCTTGGATATGCTGTTTTTGCTTCATCCGCTCAAGTGATACTAAAGAATTTATACTATATGTAAGCCTATTTATCTCTGAAATATCAATATGGTGTTGCATCACTTGACCATTCCATAACATACAAGATACAACAACGTTGAAGTTTTACTTGCTCTTATGTATGGTGTGAGCATTTCTATTTCTTTTATGGTTATTTCCCTATTTCTAGGAAACAATAATATGCTGAATGCCAAGGTAACAAAACATGCATTATTATTTGGAATGAAGGTCCCCTTGATTCTTAAGATTTTTTAGATGAGTGGTTGTTCAATATTTTATGGGCCTTCATTTCTCGAATGGTCTTTTCGTTACATTATATTTTAGAATAAACAGTTGTTACATTTCTTGGGATCATGCAAGTTTAATGCTTGAAGTGATCTACATTTTTACAGTTATTGTTCAGGTACCCACCCATGTGTGCACTTAATTGACTGTTTAATGCTTCCATTCCAACATGGATGTTATTTTGGCTAGCTGAAAGCAGATAGTGTATGCTCCATGTAGAAGTTCCTTTTGTTTTTTGGATCAGCGCACGCCATTAACTAATTGTGTGCCCACCTTCTTTGTGATAGCTTGCTATTGGTTAGACTCAGTTCGAACACTTTATGCAAGTTATATACTGTATATGATATGTAAGATGTTGTGTGACTTCTTTTTGGCAGCCCTACACGGCTACACCTCCTATCCTAGCTGGTGTACCAAGATGTTAATTAGAGAGTACTACTAAACATGCACTGTGTTAGTATATTAATTGGTTGCATGCCATGTTGAGAACTTGCTTTCTTAGTTCTGAATCTCAGGATTTCTTGCGTGGTTCTATCTGTTATGGGCAAGACACGCATCCGTGTCACTTTTCCTCTAATATTTCTACCATTCTTTCATCAAGATGGATTGCTGCAACAATACACATCTTTATTTTCTGTACCCGCATGCCCTTACGTGTGGCTAGATGTCCAAACCATTGTCATCTCAGTGTTGGCCAGGGAATTCAGATCGTTGTAATATAGGTGACCTATGTGATAGTGTCATGTGGGGCGTTGCGTACAGGCGCGGGCCACGCGACCAGGAGCAACAGCCGACGGCCACAACGGGCGAGGCGTGATCGGGGCAGGAGTCCTGATCCGTATGCATTGGTTCCTAAAATAAAGGAGTAGTTTGTTAGGCATAGTTTCCAGTTTGTTAGCAGCCCATGAGGTCTTTATATATCGTGTAATCAGCACTCTTTGACGGCAAGTAATAAATCATTATCTCCTATCTCTCCCTCTACTCTTAATCTCATCTCCTGCACCATAGATCAGTTAGGCAAAAACCCTAACGCTCCTATCCACCGAGACTACGAGCTACGTAGTCGAGGTCCTGCTGTCTTGGGCACCGAGGTCCTTGACAACTTGGTATCAGGTTCTGGGCGTTCCTCTTCCTCTTCCGCGCTACCCCCGCAGCCCACCTCCACCTCTGCGTCCGCGCCCAGCCCACCTCCATCGCCACCTTCCGCCGCCGCCTCGGTTACTTCAGCCATGACGGAACCAACCACCGCTGATTTGGCCAAGCTGATCGAGGCCTTGACTGCAACCGTGTCGTCCCTGCAGACGTCTGTGGCAGCACTGCAGAAGGAGAAGTCCGCCTCCTCGTCGGGCGCTGACGGCGGCCACGACGTGCAGCACCACAATGATCGACCCCCGCGGTTTCAGAAGATGGATTTCCCCAAGTTCGACGGCAAGTCCGACCCTCTCGCATTCATCAACAGATGCGAGTCCTTCTTCCATCAACAACGGTTCGCCGAGGAGGAGAAAGTGTGGATGGCGTCATACAATCTCGAGGGTACTGCCCAGCTGTGGTATATGCAGGTCTAGCGCGACGAGGGCACACCGTCGTGGCGCCGCTTCACCGAGCTGCTCAACCTCCGCTTCGGGCCACCCCTGCGATCTAACCCGATGGGCGAACTGATGGCGTGCAAGCGCACGACGTCCGTCGTCGACTTCCAGGAGCGGTTTGAGGCGCTCCTTCCCCGGGCAGGCTACTTATCGGACACACAGAAGGTTCAGATCTTCACCGCGGGCCTCCAACCACCCCTCAGCCTCGACGTGGAGATCCACAACCCCCAGTCCCTCGTCGTCGCCATGAGTCTCGCCCGCAAGTTGGAGCTGCGCGACCAGTGCGCGATCGCCTCCGCGCCACCGGTTCATTTTCAGCAGAAGGGCATCCTGCCGGCGCCCGTACCACGCCTCGCGCTCCCCGCACCGGCACCACCAGCCGCACCCCAGCATGCACCCGTTCTGATGGAAGGGCGCCAAATCAAGCGCCTGTCACAGGCGGAGATGGAGGAACGCCGTCGCCTGGGCCTCTGCTTCAATTGTAATGAGAAGTTTGGCAGGGGCCACAACCGCGTGTGTCAGCGCATCTTTCTCCTCAACCTGGCGCCAGACGACGACGACGACACGACCTCCGCCACCGCTAATGCCTCGCCGGCCGACCCTCTGATCTCGCTCCACGCAACCGCCGGCGTGCGCACGAGCGAGACAATGCAGATGCATATCACACTTGGGGGTGTCTCCCTCCTCGCCCTGATCGACTCCGGCTCCACCCACAACTTCATCACCGAGGAGGCGGCCGCCCGCGCCACACTGCCATCCCCCACCCCCGAGAAGATGCGCGTGACGGTGGCCAACGGCGAGCGCGTTCTGTGCCAGGGCGCATACCGCGCCGTGCCCTTCCGCATCGGCGGAGTGGCATTCTCGGAGGATTTCCTCGCCTTGCCGCTTGCGGGCTACGACGTCGTCCTGGGCACGCAGTGGCTTGCAACGCTTGGACCGATCCTGTGGGATTTCCGCACCCTCTCCATGACGTTCTGGCGGAGGGACCATCAGGTGTGCTGGCGCGGCATTGCAGGACCGGCCGGACCAGCCCTGAAATCATGCAGCGGCCGCGACTTTCTCGACGCCATCATTGCCGAGTTCGACAACATCTTCGCCGAACCCTCCGGCATGCCACCACCTCGCGGCCGTGACCACGGCATCACCCTGCTGCCCGGTTCCGCCCCGGTGGCCGTCCATCCGTATCGCTACCCGGTCGCGCACAAGGATGAGCTGGAGCGTCAGTGCGCCGCCATGCTCGCCCAGGGCATCATCCGAGGGAGCTGTTTCGCATTCTCCTCGCCGGTCCTGCTGGTCCGCAAGCCCGACGGGTCCTGGCGCTTCTGCATCGACTACCGCGTCCTGAACGCCATCACCGTCAAGGGTGCGTTTCCGATTCCGGTGGTGGACGAACTCCTCGACGAGCTCCGGCGCGCTCGTTTCTTCACCAAGCTCAACTTGCGCTCCGGCTACCACCAGGTGCGGATGCGTGCGGAGGAAATCGCCAAGACCGCCTTCCGCACCCACGACGGCCTCTACGAGTTCCTGGTGATGCCGTTCGGCCTCTGCAACGCGCCGGCGATGTTCCAGGCACTCATGAACGATCTGCTACGGCTGTACCTGCGCTGTTTCGTTCTCGTCTTCTTCGACGACATCCTCATCTTCAGCGAGACGTGGGCCGATCATCTCCGACATGTGCGCACCGTCTTTACCGTCCTGCACCAGCACCGGCTCTTCGTCAAGAGATCCAAATGCGCGTTCGCCGTCGAGTCGATCTCCTACCTGGGTCACACCATCTCCGCTACAGGAGTGGCCATGGATCCGGAAAAGGTGCAGGCGGTGGCCGACTGGCCGCAGCCTCGCTCGGCGCGCGCGGTCCGGGGGTTCCTGGGTCTTGCGGGGTACTACCGCAAGTTTGTCAAGGAGTTTGGCGTGGTCGCCGCGCCCCTGATGGCCCTCCTTCGCAAGGACGGCTTCTCCTGGTCGACGGAGGCGGCAGCAGCTTTTACCGCCCTCAAGACGGCGGTCATCACGGCTCTCGTACTCGCGTTGCCGGACTTCACATGGACGTTCATCGTAGAGTGTGACGCCTCTACGTACGGCTTCGGGGCCGTCCTTCTCCAGGATCAGCACCCGGTGGCTTTCTTTAGCCGGCCGGCCACGCCTCGTCACCGTTCCCTGGCAGCATATGAACGGGAACTCATCGGCCTGGTGCTCGCTATTCGCCATTGGAGACCGTACCTCTGGGGGCGCCAATTTGTGGTAAAAACTGATCACTACAGTCTCAAATTCCTCCTTGACCAGCGCTTGGCAACCATCCAGCAGCACCATTGGGTCGGCAAACTGCTGGGGTTCGACTTCACCGTGGAGTACAAGGCCGGTAGTACGAACACGGTGGCGGACGCCCTTTCCCGCCGCGACACGGAGGAGACGGCGGTCCTGGCTATATCTGGTCCTCGCTTCGACTTCCTCGATCGCCTACGGCAAGCTACGTCCACCGACCCGGCGCTTGTCGCGCTACGCGAGGATATCACGGTGGGCGCTCGACAGCTGCCGTGGTTGCTTTCCGACGGCCTCGTCACTTTCAACGACCGCCTCTACATCCCGCCGACATCCCCACTACTCCAGGAGCTCCTCACCGCAGTGCATGACGACGGGCACGAAGGCGTCCAGCGCATGTTGCATCGTCTCCGCCGCGACTTCCACGCGCCTAACCTTCGCAAGACGGTGCGAGAGTACGTCCGCGCCTGTGGTACTTGCTAGAGGTACAAGTCCGAGCACTTGCACCCCGCCGGTCTGATGCTTCCGCTGCCGGTGCCCACGGCCGTGTGGACTGACGTCGGCATCGACTTCGTGGAAGCGCTCCCTCGCGTGGGCGGGAAGTCTGTCATCCTCACCATGGTGGATCACTTCAGCAAGTACTGCCACTTTGTGGCGTTGGCCCACCCATACACGGCGGAGTCGGTGGCACAAGTGTTCTTCGCCGAGATTGTGCGTCTCCATGGCGTTCCGCGGTCCATGGTCTCTGACCGCGACCCTGTCTTCACCTCGGCTTTGTGGCGGGAGCTCATGCGCCTCACCAGGACGAAGCTGCACATGACATCAGCGTTTCATCCACAATCGGATGGCCAAACGGAGGCTGCTAACAAGATCATTGTTATGTACCTATGTTGCCTCACCCGGGATCGTCCAAGGCAGTGGCTCCGGTGGCTTCCCTGGGCCGAGTACATCTACAACACCGCCTACCAGACAGCGACCCAAGAAACTCCGTTCAAGCTCGTGTATGGCCGCGACCCTCCCACTATTCGCTCTTACGAGCCGGGCGACACGAGGGTGGCGGCCGTGGCAAAGAGCATGGCGGAGCGAGACGAGCTACTCGCAGACGTCCGCCATCGTCTACAGCAGGCGCAAGCGGTCTACAAGTCCTACTACGACAGACGCCATCGAGACGTTCGGCATGTCGTCGGCGATTGGGTCTGGCTTCGTCTTCGCCAGCGCGCCGCGTCTTCTCTCAACTTGCCAACCAGGGGCAAGCTCAAGCCACGCTTCTATGGGCCGTACCGCATCTCAGAGGTCGTCAACGACGTCGCCTACCGCCTTGAGCTTCCGGCGCGGTCGCGCCTCCATGACGTGTTCCACGTGGGCCTCCTCAAGAAGTTCTTCGGCACGCCTCCAACTGCACCGCCGGGTTTGCCTCCGATCCACAACGGTGCGGCTGTCCCGGAACCGGAACGCGTGACTCGTGCACGCCTAGCACGCGGCGTTCGCCAGATCCTCGTCCACTGGAAGGGTGAAGCTGCATCATCGGCTACGTGGGAGGATCTTGACAGTTTCATCGAGCGCTACCCCGCTTTTCAGCTCGAGGACGAGCTGCTCGTCGAGGGGGGGGGGAGATGTCATGTGGGGCGTTGCGTACAGGCGCGGGCCACGCGACCAGGAGCAACAGCCGACGGCCACAACGGGCGAGGCGTGATCGGGGCAGGAGTCCTGATCCGTATGCATTGGTTCCTAGAATAAAGGAGTAGTTTGTTAGGCATAGTTTCCAGTTTGTTAGCAGCCCATGGGGCCTTTATATATCGTGTAATCAGCACTCTTTGACGGAAAGCAATAAATCATTATCTCCTATCTCTCCCTCTACTCTTAATCTCATCTCCTGCACCATAGAGCAGTTAGGCAAAAACCCTAGCGCTCCTATCCACCGAGACTACGAGCTACGTAGTCGAGGTCCTGCTGTCTTGGGCACCGAGGTCCTTGACAGATAGCTTCAAGGCGAGCCTCAACAGTCAATGGAAGGTTTATCCCTACTAAAATATTCATGTCGAAAATGGAAAATATATTAGATATCCCAATTTGAATGCCAAAAGTATTAATTCCAAAGTTGTCTTCATTTGTGCAGGCTTACCCGGGTCAACCATCAATTCAATAAGCTTGGAAATGCTACAATGATTGTTCAGAGTAAGTTTTGCATTGGTGTTATACTGTTGTACATTGGCATGTAAAATATTTTGTGTTCTGATGGTTGTATTAAATCACCTTTCTTTCCTTCCTCTGTTCTATTGCTGTGTCCAGGGCTTCCTGAGATCCAGAACCAATGTTCAGTGCAACTGTTGCATGGTCTCGAGGAAAGTGATGCTGAAGAATCAAGCGTGTTGCTCAATCATGAGGAATTAATTATCTTGACCATGTTTTATTTCTTTTGAATTCTTCAGTTAAAAGTTCATCGATTACTTAATTGTGTCTGAGGAACTTGCGAATTCGAATATCTGTGTAAATTCCTATCATTTTGTTAACAAAATGAACGGGCACGGCAACGCGTGCCATCCATGATCTAGTGACACATATAACTTGACTCTTAATTGGTAGTGATGTAATTAACAGTGCTTTTTCGTACGCCTCCATGTTCGAGCAAGCTACATGTATAGAAGGCATAGTAGATGAGAATTCGTCTTCGCATATTAATGCAAGTGCAAATCAAATCGGAGGCACACGGACCACGGGGTATAGATGCAGATCGTTCTTCCGCCGAACAGTGACACCCATCTTCTCTGTCATGTCCAACCCACTAGGCTTCACCCCGCTCGGGAGCTCCCAATCAAAGTGGTAGAGCAGTGCGGCGAGCACGACCTCCATGCTGGCTTGAGCAAACGTCATTCCTGGGCACATCCTCCGACCCGCTCCAAATGGTATGTATTCAAAGTCTGTGCCTTTGAAGTCAACCGTGCCAGACTCGAATCTTTCTGGTTTGAACTCCTCGGGGTCTTCCCAGTGCTTTGGGTCTCTGCCTATCGCCCATGCATTCACCAATACCGTGGTACCTTTGGGTACATCGTACCCAAGGATTTTGCAAGGCTCCCTAGCCTCCCTAGGGAGAAGCAATGGTGCGGCTGGATGCAACCTCATTGTCTCCTTGATGACGAGTTTGAGGTACTTGAGATTGGTCAAGTCATCCTCGGTCACTTTAGGCTTTTCTTGAAGGTTGTCGCGTACTTCAGCTTGTGCTTTCCGCATCACATTTGGGTTCCTCATGAGCTCTGACATGGCCCATTGAAGCGTCGTAGCTGATGTCTCGCTCCCGGCGCCAAATAAATCCTGCGGTATGTCGATTTACACAATTTAGAAATTGCAAGTTCCTCTTGGCATTCAAGGATTTGTCTGCCCTTAAAAAAGCGAGACATCAAGTAGCAAATCTTAGAATAATAGCGAATATAACATGTGCCATTTCTTGAGTTCAGATTGAATCGAAGAAGAAAAAACAAATTAAGATACCTAGTGTGTTGCTAACTACTCTCTCGTTTCAAAATGTCTGACCTTTTTTAATCTATGTTGTCCAAATTTTTTGTTTTGATATAAATTTAGAAATAATTTCAACATTAACAACAGCATACCAAATCTATCACGAAATGTACTTTTAAAACGTAGTATAATTAGTTTGTTTAATTAATACAACATGTTTTAAGTAAGTATAACACATAGTAGAGAACAAAGTATTGTGAAACAAATTAAGGAGCTGGTGCACTTACAAGTATGACTCCTTTGACCATTCCCATGGTAAGAGGCACGTCGAGGCCACCTTCCTTGCGGATCCTCAAGAGCGCGCCCACCAGGTCCTCTCCTTCCTCCACGTCGCCGTTGGCCGAGGCGGCGGCCCTCTGCTCCTCGTGTTGCTTGATCGCGTATTCCATGAGCTCATAGCTCTTGCGGTGGTTCTCCTGTGCGAGCCGTGCCGTGCCGCCGATGAAGTTGGCGAGCCACGACGACGGAAACAAGTCGCCAAGGTTGAACCCGGTGGCGAGCTTGACCCCTTCCTCGAGCGTCTGCAAGAACTCCTCCCGCCTCTTGAACCTGTCCCCGATCATGGCGCGCACCGCCGAGTCGGTGATGAGCACGGCGATCCGCTCGCTCACGTTCACGGGCTCCCCGGGCGGCACCGCGGCGACAGCGGCCACGAGGCGGCCAACCTCGTCCTCCCGGATGTGGCGGAACGACTGCACACGGCGCGCGCTGAGAAGCTCCAGGATGCAGATCTTGCGGAGCTGCCGCCACGGGGTGCCGTAGCGCGCGAATACCAGCCCTTCCCCCTCGGAGTTCATGATCTTCATTGTGGGGCTCCACGGCCGCGTGGCGAAGACGACGTCGTGCGTCCGCATGATCTCGCGGGCGGCCTCCGGGGACGTGGCCACCACGACCGGAACCTCCCCGAGCTTGAGGTACATGAGCGGCGCGTCCAGCCGGCGCGCGAGGTCGGCCATGACACGGTGCACGAGCGGGTTACCGGCAAGGTGGTGCAGGCTGCCGATGACCGGCAGCCGCCATGGGCCTGGTGGCAGACGCACGCCGCGATGCTTGCTGTTGAGCTTGAGGTTGAGAAGCAGGAGAGGGAGGAGGAGAGCCAAGAAGAGGCAGAGGTAGTACGCCCATTGCTCCATGGCGGGGAGCCGCGTGTTCAGCTTCAGCTAAGGCAGTGTAGTGGAGTGACTCTAAGGCCGGTCTTATATAAAGAGGTTAATTATTTGAACGGAGAACACAAGTGTAAACTTCCGACCAAGACAACAAGAAAATTGACGTCTTGTGAATCGCGATCCTACTAGTATATGACAGAGGAGCCAACTGAGATCGTCATCGCTCTCGCGGGGTGACACGGACAGTCTGACACCAACGTACGAGGATTGAAAAGGTGTTGCGCACACTGTTTCGCCGGATCGTCCCCCGTCGTACACAGGTCCAGGCCGCCTGGAGCAGCAGGCGAGGATCTCGGTCAGAGAACGTCAGAGATGACATTTTTATACAGCGGCACCAGCCGGGCTGATCCTTTATTAGATCGACGAGCTCGTTAGTTGCACGCGTGCGTCGTCTGCACTTTTGTAGATGAAATGGTCTTCTTCTTGAGACCTTTTACAGTACATCAGATCAATATAGTCCATTTATTTTTGTGTTTGGATGGACCAGATTTGAAAATACTACTACAGATTTTCGGTAGTATATTTTGTGATCAGGGGTACTTCCTCCATCACAGTTTATAAGGCTAGTCATAGTGGGAGTAACTTAGCTAGTAACATAGCGCACTCCAAGAAATTTTCGCTTATGTGGCAAATATTTAATGTGAGGTGGTAACATAATATGTTACTGTAACATAGCGCTTCCCAAGACAAGATGAGTCTATAAGCTAATAAATGAAGCCATCTATGACACTACTATCATGTTACTTTGCATTATGAAGGTAGTAACTTAGACTAGTGTCATGCATATGACACTAGTCTAAGTTACTCCCCACTATGACCAGCCTAAGGCATGCGCGTCGTTCTAGGTTGGTAATTTAACTAGCTATATATGTATTATATGTGATGAAAAATATATATTTAAAAACTACATCATCTTAAGAATCCAATGATATATTTTTGATGACATATAACTCATATTTAGTTAGTCAAATCGATGACCTAGAACTACGCGCACGCCCTGTAAACTGAGACGGAGGGAGTAGTTTCGGTAGTACTGCAGCCAAGGCGGAATTAACTCGCGTAATAATAGCATCAGAGATTAATTGTTGTGATTAATGGTCTCCTACATGCAGCATCAAAGGGCACCTCCCGCGTTCTGTGATTACGCATTGGCCATCGCATCGCATGCACTGAGACGAGCATGCATTGCCGCATTAAAGAGACGAATTACTAGTTGAGACTTGAGAGTTGAGACATGAAGGCGGGCTCATTTGAAAAGGAGGAGACTTGCAGAGGTACCAATCTCGGGTGCCATCCGACGATCATTCGACAGAGAGAGGGCCGACAGGCGGAGCGGAGCGGGAGACGGAGGCCGGGAGACGGAGCGATCGGCCCTGTGCGACTAGACGGCTGCCGGACTGCTTCGGCTGCTGACGAACTACCTGAGAATGAAGGGCAAATCTATGAACTTAAGATGAAGTATAATTCTTTTTACAGATTTGATTACCTATGTTTTTAATCATTAAAATTTACATTAAGAAAAGATAAATCTACGCTAACAGCCAATTACCAAAATGTCCTAAGGGAGAAAAAAAATTAGGAATCAATAATGATCATTGGATCAGTTATATATTACCCACTATTTCCGGTAGTATGATGGCCTTCTTGAGACGCACACGGCACGAATTGTCCCGAGTCCCGATTGTCAAAAGAAATTTTTGTCCCATGTCCCAACTTCTGTTAGGATAGCGCATCATCGTTACAGCGACACCGAATCGACTGCTCCCCGCGCACGCACGGTCCCCGTTCATATCCATCTCCATCTCGGCCGGCAGGCCGGCCGGAGCCTTGCCGATATGGTCTGAGCTCTGTTTCTGTGCGTATGGAGCATGGCGGCATCTATTTACTACGGAATCTTACCGATATGGACGTACTATTTCATTTTCTAAAATACGGAGTAACAAGGACGCTCTCCCCGGCTCATTGTCAGAATGAAACCAAAGCGAGTTCGCGCAACAGCTCAAGCGAGCAGTTCAAATAGAAAGCAAAAAACTTTGGGTTTTTTTTAGCGAAACGGGCATATGTAGGTAGAGCATCTACGGCCGGGCGCCCTAAATCGTCCTCAAACGCCTCGGCGGGGTGGCCGGTCACAAAAAATCAACTCAGTCGAACGCCTCAAACAGATCTTAAACACCCGGTCTGACCGACACTCCTCATATCAAGTCCAAATCTAGGATGGATATGGGTGCCTCAGCGAGTCCGGTCCACCACCGACCTCACGTATGTCCCATAAAAAACCTCATCTGGCTTTCAACTCCGAACCTTAGCTCACTCTGCTCGCCTCTCTCGCTCTGTCCTGTCCACTCCCCTCCCGTATTTCGATCCAATCCAGAGCAATGTCGAGCTCCGGCAGTGAGTCCAGCTCCAACCTCGACTACGATGAGGAGCTGGCCCTTCACATTGCCTTGGAGCGGTTCAAGATGGACACCGGGGCAGCTTCAACTCTGCAGCGTCGTCGCAGCTCCCACACCGGCGCAGCGAACGCTGGAGCTGGACCCTCCCGGCCCGCGCTCAGCTCCGGTAGGACAGCGCAGTCCGTACCGTCCACGCGTCGTCCCGTTCCCCCGTCGGCCACTCCTCCGTGCAGGCAGCGTTTGGTGCTAGTCCCAGTGCCGTCGGTTCGCACGCGCACTCCGGGATCAGAGGCGCGCACCGCTCGCCGCGAGAGGCAGCAGGCAAGGGAGAGGGAGGCGGCCGAGCGGTCCGTGCGTAGTCGCCGCGGGATGGCGACGGAGCCCAACGATGACGAGGGGCTCGTCGCATGGGTCAGTTGTCGGTCGCTCACGACGGCAGAGACGGAGGCTCGCCGCCTCCGACGGAGGAACGCAACGGCCCTCAGGCTAGCCATAGAGCAGTCAGAGCGGGAGGCGAAGGAGGCAGCGATGGAGGCGGCTCAGCTCGCCAAGCCGAAGCGGAAGCAGGACAAGGCCGTCCATCGGATGAAGGGGCTGGTCTTCCTATCCTCCTCTGACTCCGACGACGATAGCTCCACCTCCTCCGACAATGACTAAGATCCTCCACCAGTCTCGGACGCCTACAGCTGCGCCGGTGACCGGAAGGGCAAAGACCCGTTCCGGAAGTGGTAATCCCACACCTCCTCTTATGTTTATATTGTTTTTAGTTGTTGATGTTTACGGATTTGTCCGGCGTGAACTCATATAATCTTTTGCATGTCAAGCTTGTTTAATGTCCATTTGCAGCCAATTTTACTGCCCGTTCTTTGATCGTGCAGAGTAGCTCACATTGCATGTATAGTATGGATATAGGGTGCCGGATATGAGATACGCGGATGCGAAGAACGAAATATGAGGCGTGCCCGGTGAGTACCCGCGGACGCGCCTAGGCGTGTCCCCGGGCGTTTAAGAGGTCGAATTTGTCCATCGCGGTTGTGGATGCTCTTATAGCATCAAGCCCGACCAGGCTCTAGCGGGCTTAGTCCAAGCTGTTTGGTTGCCCGACTCACACGGAAAGTTGGCCCACACGAAACTCAAAGCACCCCAGCCAGGGCCGCCAGGAACGCTTCGGTCGGTCAATTATTCATATGCAGGCTCGGTCTAATACAATTTTCATAACGGAAAGGATACCGACTAATATAAATGCAGGCAATTAAATAACATGCGAAACATAATGCTACATACTATCAAACAATCCCCACTAGCCAGGCTCCCGGGAAACGTGAAAAGCGTGCAGGTAACCAAAACAGCTCCGTAGTGCCCAAGTATGTCTGGTCATTCAACCTGGGAATACATAGGGCGGTGTTTTGCATTACCCGTCTGGCTTTCATCGGCAAGGTTAAAAAAAGCAGGGATTCGGTGTTGCATCATTTAAAATAGCCAGAACGACTGTTTTTTTTTTGGTGCATCTAGGAGTGATGTGGGTGTAAAAATTTGCGATGTTTGCACACTCAGGGAGGTCGTGAGAGAAAAATGGTTGTGAAAGAAACTTTGAAAAATACATTGTTTGGGCTAAATTTTGTCTTTTTTGTCTAGAGCTCCTCAAGTGCCGAAACATCACGAAATTTTGTGCACTCGATCATCTTCGATGTCAAAAAAAGAAATATTTTTAAGAATTAACTTTTTTTACTGTTCATCAGATGTAGATGAGCCCAGCCTCAGACTTGAATTACAAGAAGACTTACTATATATTTAGATAATATGTAGTAAGATCATTTTAAAAATTGTTGTCAATTTAATTTGTACCCCCTCTATAAAGAAATATAAGAGCCCTTAGATCACTATTTTAGTGATCTAAATAGTGATCTAAACGCTTTTTTATTTCTTTAAAGAGGGAGTAATTTATATTTATATTCATTGGGGAATGCACGCACTGCGCCAAGACAATTACTAGTCCTTCGGTAGTGAACGAAGAATATGTAGGGGCTGTTTGGATTGTGACTATTTTTGCCCTATATTGCCATATTATTTTTGCCGTATTTGCCTTACTTGAGTTGTTTAAATTGTTAGCCACATTTTAGTTTGCCTAAGGTATTCTTGCCACACTTTTTGTCTTTATAACATGTGGGGTTCACTGCTCATTAAAAAATTCATGCCTTAGGTGTGGCTAGAACCAAACGCTCACTTAACTTGGTCAACCTTGCCTAAGGTTAGGTATGGTAAAGTGATTTTTTTGAAACTATGATAATTTTTATAGCAAATTCGAAAACTATACACTCTAATGCATAAAAATAAAAAATATGACCCCGTCGGCCTTCTGTTGGCCAAAGAGGAACTTTTCGGCCTACCATTGGCCGAAGTGGGCTTTTCAGCCTCCCGTTGGCCGAAGAATGCCCAGCTGGGCCGAAGATAGTATCTTCGGCTTCCCGTTGGCCGAAGAGCACTCTTTGGCTTCCCGTTGGCCGAAAAGTGTCATAGGCACAAAATGTAATTAATATGACCTCAAATGAAAAAGTTATCAAGATGAAAAATCTTCGTCTCGTTGAAATGGTTGATTTTGATATAAAAATCGTCTTAATCCAAGGTCGTATGCAACCTGTAGAGTCAAAATAAGGTCAGGGGCAGAAGTTACAGAGTTACTTCGGACAGACCGGATGTCAGAAAATTTGTCACGGGACACCGGTGCACTCGGTGAGACCGTGTGAAATATAAAAGAGTACACAAATTTGGTCACGTTCACTCGGTGAGACCGAACCAAACCACTCGGAGGCTCCGAATGGATCCGAAAAATTGCCAAAGATTCCTGTCCGAGTTAAAGTTAGGATTTTTGATCCAAAAAATTGTCCGTCTGCACTGGGAAGACTGCTTGCGTACCGCGCTTCCGGCCGGGTCTCCTTCGAGTGAGCTACGGTACAGCACCCCCGGCATCGAGGATACACGGTGACGTTTTGTGTGCATCACCCCCGGCGTCGAGGGTACACGGTGACAGGCCTGAGAGGTGATCATTGCCTCTACTTTGCATGGTGGATGACGCCACCGCCAAAAGTTTTGGTCTCAATTCCTGCCTTCGCGACAGAGACATTTCTTCAATGCCGGCATGTGTCTTCCCGGTGCAGACGAACAATGCCCACATCGATTTATGAGGCGGCTGGACTACCCGTACAATAAAAGGACTAAAAATTCTATCCAAAAATATTTGGCAATTTTTCGGAGCCTCCGAGTGGTTTGGTTCGCTCTCACCGAGTGAACGTGACCAAACTAGTGTACTCTTCTGTATTCCACACGGTCTCACTGAGTGCACCGGGTGTCCCGTGACAAATGTTTTGACATCCATTCGGTCTGTCGGAAGTAACTCTGCAGCTTCTATCCCTGACCTTATTTTGGCTCTACAAGTTGCATACGACCTTGGATTAAGACGATTTTTATATCAAAATCAACTGTTTCGACGAGGCGAAGATTTTTCACGTTGATAACTTTTTGATTTGAGGCCATCTTAGTTATGTTTTGTGCCCCTGACACTTTTCGACCAACGGGAAGCCGAAGAATATATATGTTTTTTGCTAAGGCCAACTCCACCGCGCGACCCTATCCTGTTCGCCCCCGTCCGTTCGGGGTAAACGGGACAAAGAAGACGGCCTAGCGCGCGGGCGCAAACGGACAAATGTCCGGATTCCGTCCGCTTTCGACCCATCCCCGACCCAAACTTGCGCTCGGTTTGGGGTGAAACGGACGCGCGCGGACGGCCTCGACGCACGCCCTTGTCCCCCCGTGGCCCGCCTGTCGGGGACACTAGCAGTCCCTCTGCTCCCAACGCTTCACCCTCTCTCCCCGCCCCGCCCCACCGCCGGCGCCGTCGCTATTCTCCGGCCGCCTCCTCACCGCGCAGCCCCCCCCGCCGTCTAGCAGATGGTATATATCCTCAGTGGTCAACTTTTATGAAGACAATCTCGAAACCCCAAGGTGAGAAGAGAGAGATTTGCCCAAATGCAAGAGAGTGTTAGAAAGAATGTGGAACGTGCTTTTGGTGTGCTTCAATCCCCGTGGGGTATCGTTCGAAACCCTGCACTGTCATGGGATGAGAGGAAGCTTTGAGAGGTGATGACTGCTTGTGTGATCATGCACAACATGATCATCGAGGACGAGCGTGATGAGAGTATCTTCGACCAAGGATTTGATTATCAAGGTGAAAATATTGAGCCCCTGCACCAAGACCCGGCCACATTTGAACAGTTTGCCCAATTCCACCGTGAGATGCATGATTGGCACACTCATGTGAATCTTCAAAATGACTTGGTTGAGCACGTGTGGGATCACATTGGCAACCAATAGATGTATTTGTCCATTTTATGTCCAGTCAAGACAATTTCGATTTGGTTGTAAAACTATTTTATTAAAGACAATTTCAATTGGGTTGTAAAACTACCTTAATTTTTAGACAAATATTTGGGTTCGAAACTAGTTTTGACGCAAATTTGGGCATTTTTTTGCCCTGACGGACAAGATGGGGCAAAAGGATGCGGCCGCGCGCTGGGCGCACGGCCACCGCATCCCAGGACAGGTCCGGACACGACCCCAAATCCCTACCCAAAGGGACAAAAACCGGATAAAACGGACGTCCGTTTGGGATCGCGTGGTGGAGTTGGCCTAAATTTTGTCGACCATGAGCGTAGAACAGAAGCCGTTTGCCGGTTGACCATCCGGACGCTGGAGCCCGTGAGCCCGGTCCACGTACAGTCAGTCAATAATAGGCTCCGCCATGGCTAGGACTGTAATTTCCACGCCCCCAAATTTCAAAATTCCCGCACCTTCCGCGCGTGCTGCGCGTCGTCCGTTCGAAACGCCAAGTATTGAGCTGTTGACGCACCTGCACTTGTTGCCAACCCCGTCACTGAACAATGGGACCGGATGGTGCACTCCTGATTTCTACTCCACTGGGTCTGACAGACCAAGCGTGAGAAATGTAGGAGGCTCACGCCTCCACGGGGAATCCCAATCTTAACACCCTTCCCCATTTTAGCCTCCGCATCTGTCGAGACCCACTCATAACATCTGCCATCTTCCTGCGGCACGCTCCCAGTTCAAATTTCAAATCGAGAGAGAGAGAGAGGGAGAGGGAGAGGGAGAGGGAGAGGGAGAGGGAGAGGGTGTGTGTGTGAGAGAGAGGTTTGGGTCTTTGCAGATTCACTGCGAGGCATTGCAAGTTCTTCGACCCAGGTCAGTTCAATGCTGGACCATGCTGCTCCTCTCTGCTGGTCTTGTTCTGCACCGATTCCTCACTCTTATACTCTGAACTCTTTCTTGATTGAAAAGGGAAGGGGTTCGGGGGGTAGAACAGTGCGCGCTGCGTAGTTTAGGTGCGATTGGAGTGCTGAATCCTGATGCGGCCATGTGAAAGTGGGGCGGAACAACGAGCCCCCTGAAAAGATTGTTTCTTGTTTCTGAAAATCTGACATTTATTCCATTATCTGCTATTTATCGCACTACTTTATGGATATACGATTTATTACTAGTACTAGATTACTAGGGCTGATTTGCCATTATAGAATGTTTAAGTATGCTAGATATATGAGGGAAAGATGCCAAAATTTTCGCCTGAATCTTGGGTTTGAATCACAGGACGAGCTCGCCGGAAGCTGCTGCATTTTCCAGTCCCGAGAAGGCGAGCACCACCAATCCCATGGGCCGGAGCCTGAGCCCGCTGCTCCGGCAGGAGCTGGAGAACCTGGACAAAGACGCCGACAGCCGCCGGAACGCCATGAAGACGCTCAAGTCCTACGCCAAGCAGCTCGACTCCAAGTCCATCCCCCACTTCCTCGCCGAGGTCTCCGACAACAAGCCCCCCGGCCTGCCCTCCGGCGAGTTCACAATCTCGCTCTACGAGGTGCTCGCCAGGGTCCACGGCCGGAACATCGTGCCGCAGATCGGCAACATCATGTCCACCATCACGCGCACGCTGTCCTCGAGCGGCGGCTCCTTCCCGCTGCACCAGGCGTGCTCCAAGGTGGTGCCGGCCATAGCACGGTACGGCATCGACCCCTCGGCGCCCGAGGAGGAGAAGGCGCGCATCATCGCCTCCCTCTGCAAGCCCCTCTGCGGCGCGCTCATGAGCGACCAGGACGGCGCGGCGTCGGGCGCAGCGCTCTGCCTCAAGGCGCTCGTCGAGTCGAGCAACTGGAGGTTTGCGTCCGGTGAGGCCGTCAACGAGGTCTGCCTGAAGGTCGCCGGGGCGATGCACGACAGGTCGACCCGGTCCAATGCGCACATGGGCCTGGCAATGGCGCTTGTCAAGCACAACGGCCTGATTGCAGAGGCGTATGCGAGGTCCCTTGTGCGCTCTGCCCTGCAGGTTCTTGACGGCGACGCCGCGGAGAGCAGCTCCCAGAAGCGGCTCTCGGCGATCCAGATGATCAATTTCTTCATGAAGTTTGTCGACCCCAGGAGCATATCCTCGGAGCTTGGCAAGGTGGTGGATGTCATGGAGCAATGCCAGAACGACCGCATGCCGTTCGTCCGAGGCGCCGCATTTGAGACCTCACAGACTGCCAAGAACATTGCTGCGCAGAAGGGGTCGAGGCACGAGGTCACCACCAGCCCGATGGTAGGCTCCAACTTCCAAAGGAGAAGAGAGAAAAGCCCATGCAGGAGCCTCTGGAATGCCAAGGGAAGCAGCCCTGCAAGCTCCACCATGTCTGCTTCACCGGTTCAGTTCCAGTCCCCTGAATCACAGGTGGTAGACTCAACCATCATGTATGGCAGTAGCACGCTCACCGAATCGCCCATCTCGATCGGGCAGTCTTCTTGCAATTTCGATAAGAGTCGGCGCGCAAACAGGAGGTTATGGAGCAATGATGGTGTGGATGTTTCTCTCAAGGATGGCCTGTTCATTAGGTTCTGCTCAAACGGCAAGTGCCTTGAAGATGACCTGGGGGAGGTTTGTGACAGCGAAGTAACCGATGCTGATTTCGAGTGCACTGGCACATTCACAGGATTTGTTTCAGCCAGCCCCAACAACACCTTATCAAGAGATGAGACCCCCAGTCCGCAGGTACACATAACGAAATGCCTATGCTGCTTTAGTTTTGATTCGAAAATATTGTGTGTGTGTGTGTGTGTGTGTGTGTGTGTGTGTGTGTGTGTGTGTGTACATCAATTGACCTGTTAACTGACTCTGTTATTTACTGTTCTAGGCTTCTGAAAGGCCAATCAGCATTGATGATGTGAAGCTATACACGACACCGAGAAAGCTTCTCCGATCTCTCCAGAGTTCGTACGACTTCGACTCTGATCGCCACAAGGAAAAATCAATTATGAAGCTGAACTGCTCATCATTGTCGTCGTCGTCGTCCTCATCATCATCATCATCACCACCATCAGATCAGGAACATAAGGAACTGACGGAGTCATCTGAGGATATGCAATCTGAGCATTCTGAGAGCAAGACTGAAGAGGGGAGCAAAGAGACTGAAACTGCTGATAGGGCTAGCGCTAAGGGTACTATGGAGATTATCTGCAATGAAGATAAATCAGGTCTGTCTAGTACTGAAGTTGAGAATACAACCTCCGAGGTTGAACTCAAGGAGCTGGATGTTTGTGTGAAAAGAAGCAGAGGGAAGACCAGCAAGTTCAAGACAGCGTTCAGTTGTCTTTTGGGCATAATCATTATCGTTGTTGCAATCATCGCTGTGTTAATTAGGATAGACAGTGATGAGGATTATGTTGGTCTTGTCCCAACTTGATGTCTGTAGGTATTCCTACTGTTTAAGTTATTGCATTGTTTCTACCACAGTAGTGGTGGTTAGCTGGCCTAATTATTTTGCAGTCATTAATCTTTGTATGACAGCAAACCCTTGATTATGCTTGTTGATTTTGCGCCTGTGATGTGCTTATAAAGTGTTGTGTTCCTCTGCTGAAGCAATTACTTGACTTTCTTAAATTGATTTGGCTTGCCAGTTTATATTTCTGGAGTCTGCTACTACATAGTGCATTATTTTACAGATACATGCCGCTGATCTTTTCATCAAAATTCCGAAGTACCATATCCCACAGTTGATTGTAAAAATACATGGAACTGAAATGTTTGCATTCTAGTTTTGCTTGATTGTTCTGAAAACATCAGAGACAGCTAGATGCAAAAGTAAAAGAAGCAGATAGCCAGTGCCTGAAGTTTCTAAAATCTAGATCCTGCCGGCAAACACAATCACCCTCTACTCCATCATGAAGAAAGTGAAGGGATGGTCAGAGACGAACTCGTTGCTTGGTGGCTTTCCAGTACATTGTATGACCCCAATTATGATCATGGCCGCCTCAGTTCCTTCTTCCACATTGACGACTGCTTGGTGCACACTCTTTCTCAGCAACGTCGGCCGCCTGTCGTGGTCCTGGCACATTGGGACATGCTCGGCAGGTCGTCTTCGTAGCGTGAGCCCAAGCAAATGGAGGTCCCATTTCAAGTTTACCTCGAATTAGGGCAGCCCAACTGTTGGCGGCTGCCGTCTTGGGTGTGATGCTGTACATATACTCCAGCCTTGCGGTACACTGAGTAATGTGTGTTGTCCGCGTCAGGTGAAGCCTCGCTGTCTGTGGCGCCTTGGCTGTGCTGGTATGGGAACATGGGTTCATCGTCTCAGTCATGCCTGTAAGGGACCTTCAGGACCTTGAACCCGTTCATGGATGCACGTCGTACATGGGCTCCCACATGACCTGTGCATCAAACGCGGCCGCCATCAAGGCATCCAGCCAGTGAACGTGCCCAGCCTCATCCAGTGTGTCTCAAACGTACTGCACCACACCACTTGGCCTTGAAGTAGACCGCATGGACAAGCATGAGGTCGAGGTCGGTGTCGGCAGAGATGATGAGGTTGTTCGTGGCCATCCTTACCCAGCTCTTGATCTTCTCCGCTGTTTCTTCCTGCTTCATAAATTAGTTAAAGTAAACCAAATCAGAGAAAAACTCATTTATAGGCCATTTTTGTCAGATAAAGCAAGGGAGAGCGGTACTTCACAACCATATTCAGACAGATCACAATAAAAGTTGACGTCTAGAGATAGTCATCCTTTAATACTGCAGGTGCCACTTTTAATGAACCACCAATATAGGTGAATATTAGTTTTCAAATCAAGAAAAGGAGATAAACAAGTAGCGCTTGTCCTTGTTTTTGAATAGGAAAATTAATAACTACTCCCTCCGTTCTAAAATAGATGGCCCAACTTTATGCTAACTTTGTACTAAAGTTAGTACAAAGTTGAGTCGTCTATTTTGGAACGGAGGGAGTACCTGCTATTTGAATAATATTTCCAAGTACTTCTCTCGATGAGACCTGAAGGATTGGAGTATCACCAAAGAACGAGCTATGGACAGGGGTGCGTGGAAGCTTGCTATCCATGTGCCAGAGCCATGAGTTGTTGTTGTTGTTGTTCTCTCGATGCTGCGACTTCAGTAGTAATACAAAAACATGCATTGGTAACTTGATAGTTTTCTACTGTAGTTATGCTGGATATTTGTAGTAACACTGAGATCTATTGCTCAATTAACCTCTATACTTCTACTTCTTTGAAAGTTCAAACAAAGGGAGTAATATACCAATACATAAAGAAGTGAGCTGAAACATCATCCTTCTGGAGAGATAATTTATAATCTGATGTAACTATCCTACAGGAACTGATGTTGCATACCTTTCTGTATCACATTTCACATGGACAGAGTTTTCACCAGTAATCCTTGCATGAACACTCATATTGTTTGAAGTGATGAAACCTATTATTGTCCCTCACAATTATCTCCCTATCAACAATACCAGATATAAACTTGAAAGCTCGGTGACAATCCACACATATTCGCAAGTTCTTTGTGATCCTTATAGGTACACCAGGCGGAATGTGAATGAGTCCATAGGCCAGGGCAAGCTTCTCACTATGTTGAAACACCTCTGATTCTTTCTCTTCTTCCTCAAGATCATAAAGTGAATATTGTGTGTCTGGCATGTACCCAGATGCTTGCATTTGTTTTTTAAGCTTGGCCAGTAATGCCCGGATCTCGCTATTCATCTCATGTTTGGTGTCCTTGGCATGGAAAACATGCACACCATTTTTCCAAGTGATCCAGCTACACCCTGGGTCTTTCTTGATTCCGACATCTTTCATCTCCTTCCTTACATAAGTTGCTTCTGCCCACCTGGACAAGTTCAGAAGACACATTAAATCAACAGTATGAACTGTGTGCTAATGCATTGATTGTAAGGCTAAATTAAGTTCCAAAGAATGGCATAATCTGGCAGATATCTCATCAGATGTTTAAAAAGGTATTAAAATATTGTTTTGTTATTTCCGCAACATAGTGCTTCGGTTAACATGAGAATGCTGCAGATGTCCTCTCCCAGCAACCGGACAGGGCCAGCTCTATTATTTTAGTTGATGAAGGCAGCCTGCAAGCTAGGAGGCGATGCTAGCGTTTTTTGGTTAGAGACAGCAGTCTGCAGTGTATAGAGGCTGCCACCAAGAGGAGATAGAGACAGAGAGAGCTCAGCGGCATGCATACATTGTGGATGCTTGAATAGGCCAAGAGATAAGAGGAGATAGTTTAATACTCCCTCCGTTCTATAATATAAGACGTTTTTGTGCTTAAAACTTACTTATTCTTAAATTTCCACCCTCAACGGATGGCTTGGGTGAGAATTCCATACTTTAACAAATTAGATGGATGATATTTTGAAGGGAGAAATCCGCTTTAAAGAAAAAGATCTTTACTTCACACAATCGCAAGCTAACATAGCTTGCAAAAAGGCCTTGTATTGTGGGATGTCGGAGGGAGAAAGCATGTAATAGAGTATGCCATGAAGAATATAAGCGATCTACTGACAAGTTACAACACCCCACACTGATATGTGGGATTGTTAGTTTTGAGGTGAACTCCTTTAGGCATTGATATATGGGAGTATTTCTCAAAGCGTCAATATCACTATGATCCCCTAAGAGAAATTCAGAATGAGAAAGGAAGTTACTTTTACCTGCCAGCTGATGCGAGCATGTTCGAGAGCAGCACGTGGTTGCCAGAGTCCTGAGGGTCAAGTTCAAACAACTTCTCAGCTGCAATCCTTCCCAGTTCTGTCTTCCCATGCATCTTGCATGCCCCAAGTAGTGCTCCCCAGAGAGAAATGGAAGGTCTCATTGGCATCCTCTGTATAATCTCGTAAGCTCGCTCTTCCATTCCCGCTCGCCCAAGCAAGTCAACCACACAAGCATAGTGCTCAGTTCGTGGTTCTATCCCAAACCTCTCCTTCATTGTCTCAAACAGCTCATAGCCTTCCTTGGTCAAACCTCCTCTACTGCAGGCTGTGATCACATTTACAAGTGTGATGTAATTAGGTGCTGTCTCTCCACTCGCTATCATATCACTGAACACCGCAAGTGCGTTTATAGCATCACCGATGTTGGCATGCCCTCCAATCATCGCATTCCATGTGACAAGATTCCGCTGTGGCATATCTAAAAAGACATGTTGAGCGTCTTCAACACCCCCACACTTCCCGTACATGTCAACCAATGCACTTGCAACAAAGATGTTTGCATCGATGCAAGAGCGTACAGCAACTGCATGCAGAGCACGCCCAAGGTCAAGGCCTAGCAGACCTGCGCATGTAGTGAGCACGCTGGAGACCATGAAGTCAGTTGGCTCTTCCCCCGCCCTCCTCGCACCCAGGTACACAGCAAAAGCATCCTCCTCTGCCCCGTTCTGTGCATATGCAACAACCATGGAACACCATGATACACTGTTCCTGACTCTCATCACATCAAACACCATCTTTGCCTTCTCCGCGCATCGGCACTTCCCATAGAAATCAACCATTGCATTCGACACCGAGACATCCATGTCAAAACCACACTTCACCACGAACCCATGGAACTGGGCCCCAGGCAACAGGAGCATCGCCCCAGCACACGCGTTGAAGAACGCACAGACCGAGACGACATTCGGCATCCCGCCAGCCTCCCGGAGCCCAAAGTAAGCTTGGACCGTCTCGAGGGGCCTGCCGTCGAGCATGGCGTTGGTCATCACTGCGTTCCACGCCACCACGTTTCTGTTAGGCATTTCCTCGAACAGGCGGCGAGCCAGGCCGAGGCGGCCGGTCTTGAAGTACATGTCCAGCGCGGCGCACGAGACGAAGGCGTCCGCGGGGAGGTAGCCGAACCTAATGGCGAGCGCGTGTATCTGCGGGCCGGCGGCGGAGCGAGGGGGCGCGGAGGCGGCGGCCTTGAACGCGGAGGGGAAGGTGAAGTCGTTGGGGCGGAGGCCGAGGCGGAGCATGGCAGCGAAGGCGGAGAGGGCGGGGAGCGGGCGCGCGTGCTGCGCGGCGCCGGAGATGAAGGCCGTGAATGAGACGACGGTAGGGCTGGGGTCGGAGGCGAGGGCGGAGGCGGCGGCCGCGGGGAGGTCGAGCTTGGAATAGAGGTTGACAAGGTGCGCGCAGATGAAGGGCGGGATGCCCGGCGACAGCAGCCTCAGGGCGCGCGCGTGAGCGGCACGGCCGAGCCGTGGGGAGCGCGAGGCGATCGCGGCCTCCACCGCCGCCGCAAGGAGCTGGGGGTCCGCCGACATGGCCGCGCCCGCGCGCATTGCTTGTTGATGAATTTGGGCTTCTTTTCGCGCGCGCGCGGGGGGAGAGCTGTAAGAGGGAAAACCCTTTTCGCCGCATTTTGCGGCAAAATGTCGACCTGTCGCACACCCATCCACGGTTCGTGGGCCGGCCCATGTCGGATGCTTCCTACAGAGAAAATCGCTCGAAAAAATGAAGAATGCGAGGAATCGAGCCTCAAACATCCCACTCCTGGAGATGCGTATCAAGCCACTCAAGCTTAACAACATAAGTGTCTTACACATGCAAAGAGGTCTGCTATTATCTGTTTCTTTCTTTCACGTTTTTTCGTTCTCGTTCTCCTGTTTCTTTCTTTCTTTTATTTTTGTTTTAGAAATACCGCAATTTCAAGAAAAGTTTAATATATTCAATACTTTATTCAGCTTTTTATAAAAAATGTTTGATTTTTTGTACAGGTTTCAAAAATCATTTTGTTCTTTTAAAAAAATGTACAAAATTTGTTTGTGTTTCAAAATGTGTTTGGTTTTTCAAAATTTGTTCGTGATTTTCAAAAAATGTTCGGGTTTTCAAATTTGTTCAAATTTTTAAAAAGTTTTGGAATTTCACATTCATTCCCATATTTCACAATTTGCTCGTGATTTTCGAAAAATGTTCACATTTTCAAATTTGTTCACATTTTCAAAAAAGTTTTGGAATTTCACATTTGTTCCCATTTTCTGAAAACTGTTCATGTTTTTCAAAAATTCATTCCCATTTTCAAAAAATGTTCACATTTTCAAATTTGGATAGAAATTTTGAAAATTTTCAAGAATTTAAAAAAATCTTCGTGGTTTTAACTTTTGTTCATACTTTCATGAAATATTCCATTTTTTATTTTTTTTGTTCACCAATTCAAAAAAGTACGCTGTTTGATTTTTTGTTCGGAATATCACGAAATGTTCCATTTTTTAAATTTTTGTTTACAAATTCAAAAAATGTTCGCGGTTTCTAATTTGTTTGGAATTTTGTAATTAGTTCACAAATTCAAAAAATGTTCACGGTTACAAATTTCTTTGGAATTCTTCACAAATTCGAAAATGTTCATGGTTTCAAATTTGTTCACAAATTCAAAAAATGGAACATGTTATCTCAAAAACAATTTCTGACTTTTCAAATTTTTTTGTTCATATATTCGAACATGTACCTGTCTTTAATATTTTTTTTCATGAATTCAAAAAATGTGCTTTTTAAAAGAGACACATTCAAAGAAAGTATACTTTAAAAAAATCAATAGAACAAGTATTTCGGGTTCGCTACAGTAATTGGTTCCTGTTTGCTACAGTGCACAAGCCAGGTTTAGTCCTTTAATCTATGCGCTGCTCTTTAACCAATTGTACTAGTCTACTAGGTTGGCGACGTTTGCGCGGTCGCAAACACTTGGTCTCAAGTTCGAATCCTTGTCGCGCCTGCAAAGCCCTGTGTGTTTGGCCGCCAATTTGATGCAAAGAGCGTCAGATAGGGGCTCCGCTGTAAGAGCATCTACAAACGGACCCGTACCGGACCCGAACGTGTGGTCGGGCTTGGTACGCTGCATTACCCTGAGCCAGGCTTGCGCGGAATAAAATCATCCTATTTGATTCCTGTCATCGCCGGTAGCAACCCCATCCGACAGAGGTGGATTGTCGCCTTCCCTCTCCCGGCCAGGATCTCGCTGCGGTTCTCCGGGCGCTGTCCCCTTTCTGCACCATGTCGCTGCCACGGGCCAATGTAACACTGCCGCCCCACACTTTGGCTCCTCCACCGGTGTCGGGCCTCTTCATCTTGGGCTCAACAACGGCGGGGTTACAAACCCCACCGCCTGTGACTTTGGCAGGCTCGGCTTATGGGGGTATGTTTACCACCATTCGAGAGTTTTCTCCCCTGCTTCCAGTGCAAGGTGGGAGCTTGAGGACGGCACGCTCATCCCCCAGACAACGTGTGACGAGGACCAGGTTTGCGACCCTCACAATGGTCGGCTCACATATTTTCGGGGTTTTGGTTGGAGTAGTTTGGATGGAAAGCAATGAGTTTATTAGAGATCAAAAGGTCAATAGTTGGAATAGAATCCCTTGAAATCAGCACAAGGAGTGGGAGCTCTCTCCCAGAAAATTGGATAGGACATATGTTTGCTTCAAGAGACACTGATGGGAGTGGGTGGGGGTATATACAGGTTGGACAAAAAATCTGACTGTTACACACACTTTTGCACACATTAGTGAGTCCGAGTGGAATGGCCCAGAGGCAACAATTGGATTTCTTGGTCACACAGTGGGAAATTGATCAGTGGCTCTAAAAAGTGTTGACCTAAAGCATTTTACACGCTTCGGTGTCATGGAGTGAAACCTTTCGGAAATTATGAACGTAGAAGGTTATAGAATGTTTGCACATGTGCTTCGGTGAGTCCGGATGGGTTTCTCGGTGCGACCGATGCAACTAGGGTTAGGAAAATGGCTACATCTGTGTGATTCAGTGACTCTGAGAGAAATCAGTTCGGTGTGTCGGAGTTGCATTTAGGGTTCGATATAGTGGGAACTTGTGAAGTAGCTAACGTCTTTGGAGTTTGATCTCTAAGCACTTGTGAAGTAGCCAACTAGGGTTAGTTCAAAGCCATGTATGTTGGAATGAATTACCAAAACGACCAAAGAGATTAGGAGCACTTTCACGCGGCGGTAGGGTGTGCGGGCCTATGGTGTCTTTGGGGTGGTGCAGTGCTGCTTGCGGGCGCCGTCAGGTGGCGCGGTGAGGTGGTGGCGGTCTATCTTCTCCTCGGTTCGAGCCAATTGCACACGCCCCCATCCCCCATAGGTCAGTACCCCCTTATTTTGCTCTTGTACTGCAGATTTTCGGTAATTCCTCTCCTCCATTAAATCACGTAATTTTAGAGCAAAAATACATTAGCATTAAACTACAATGTGCAAAATATCGATAATTAGAATGAAGTTATAATAAGAAATAATGATGCAAAATAGACGTATCAACCCCTCATTATCATTCACTCCATAACCCCCCCCCCCTCCAAAAACCGTAGCCATCGCCCACCACACCGCTTTTGGTTGCCGTCCCATCGCGATGAGAAAGAAAAAGATGACGTCAGAAGAGCTTCTTGGGCCTCGGGTGATGTGGTACCTCGAAGGGTGCCACTCCGAGGTGTAGTCGCCCTGCCACGACGACCAATTCGACAGCGGGAGCTCGTGCTTCACTTCGCGGTGGCACGAAGCTAAGTTCTCACCGCGTGCTGCCGAGAGCAATGCACCTCACTGCCACACGTCGCCGGGCCCATCCTCCTGTACTGCGCCCTCTGTCGTGAAGGAGGAGCTTGCCTGCTCCTCCAACGACATCGATTAGCACAAGGTTATGGAGTCATTGTAGTCGGACACCCACCACCCGGGGCAACAAAAACCATTGAGGAGGAATAAGAGCAGCTCCTGACGGGCTCTAGGAGTCCCTCCTCGACGTGCTACCAAAACAGGCACCATCCTCGCCAAGAAACCATGACGTCCAAATCAAATGTCGCATCGGGCGCCAGCCGTCCTCGCTGCCTCATCGAATTGGCACCTAGTGGCGCCTGGTCACCGTCAAGCAGGAGCTGACTACCTCCTCGCGTGAGAGGCGTACCCACCACGAAAGAGCGCTGTCAGGTGTGGCGCCCCAGATTGGGTCCTTGTCAACCCGGAGCTTGCGGAGGCGTGAACCTTGTACCTATCCAAGACCACCAAGGAGATCCACACCCCGACGACAGTGCTGGAGTATCCAGGACCTCCTCCAGATCACGATCGCCGAATTAGAGTGTGACCGTTGCGTTAAGGAGGAGGCGCAATGCCTATGGTGCAAGCGCGACGCCACGACTAGCGATGGATGTAGCAGTGCCTGACAGGGGCGGAGCTTTGTAGGGGCCAAACTGGGCCATGGCCCGCTGTCGGTGTCAAAACCGTCCGATCTCGGGTAGGGGGTGATGTCTACTACACAACCTTCTTCTTGTAGACGTTTTTGGGCCTCCAAGTGCAGAGGTTTGTAGGATAGTAGCAAATTTCCCTCAAGTTGATGACCTAAGGTTTATCAATCCATGGGAGGCATAGGATGAAGATGGTCTCCCTCAAACGACCCTGCAACCAAATAACAAAGAGTCTCTTGTGTCCCCAACACACCCAATACAATGGTAAATTATATAGGTGCACTAGTTCGGCGAAGAGATGGTGATACAAGTGCAATATGGATGGTAGATATAGGTTTTCGTAATCTAAAATTATAAAAACAGCAATGTAACAAGCGATAAAAGTGAGCGTAAACGGTATTGCAATGCTAGAAAACAAGGCCTAGGGTTCATACTTTCACTAGTGCAAGTTCTCTCAACAATAATAACATAATTGGATCATATAACTATCCCTCAACATGCAACAAAGAGTCACTCCAAAGTCACTAATAGCGGAGAACAAATGAAGATATTATTGTAGGGTACGAAACCACCTCAAAGTTATCCTTTGTGATCGATCTATTCAAGAGCCCGTAGTGAAATAACACGAAGCTATTCTTTTCGTTCGATCTATCCTAGAGTTCATACTAGAATAACACCTTAAGACACAAATCAACCAAAACCCTAATGTCACCTAGATACTCCAATGTCACCACAAGTATCTGCAGGTATGATTATACGATATGCATCACACAATCTCATATTCATCTATTCAACCAACACAAAGAACTTCAAAGAGTGCCCCAAAGTTTCTAACGGAGAGTCAATACGAAAACGTGTGCCAACCCCTATGCATAAGTTCACAAGGTCACTGAACCCGCAAGTTGATCACCAAAACATACATCAAGTAGATCACGTGAATATCCCATTTGTCACCACAGATAAGCACATGCAAGACATACATCAAGTGTTCTCAAATCCTTAAAGACTCAATCCGATAAGATAACTTCAAAGGGAAAACTCAATCCATTACAAGAGAGTAGAGGGGGAGAAACATCATAAGATCCAAATATAATAGAAAATCTCGCGATACATCAAGATCGTGCTGAATCAAGAACACGAGAGAGAGAGAGAGAGAGAGAGAGAGAGAGAGATCAAACACATAGCTACGGGTACATACCCTCAGCCCTGAGGGTGAACTACTCCCTCCTCGTCATGGAGAGCGCCGGGATGATGAAGATGGCCACCGGTGAGGGATCCCTCCTCCGGCAGGGTGCCGAAACAGGGTCCCGATTGGTTTTTGGTGGCTACAGAGGCTTGCGGCGGCGGAACTCCCGATCTAGGTTTATTTCTGAGGGTTTCTGTATTTATAGGAATTTTTGGCGTCGGTCTCATGTCAGGGGGTCTTCGAGTCGTCCATGAGACAAGGGGACGCGCCCAGGGGGTAGGGCGCGCCCCCACCCTCATGGATGGCTCGGGACTCTTCTGCCCAACTCTTTCACTCCGGGGGATTCTTTTGGTCCATAAAAAATCAACAAAAATTGGCACGTCAATTGGACTCCGTTTGGTATTCCTTTTTCTGTAAAACTCAAAAACAAGGGAAAAAAAGAAACTGGCACTGGGCTCTAGGTTAATAGGTTAGTCCCAAAAATCACATAAAATAGCATATAAAACATCCTAGATGGATAATATAATAGCATGGAACAATAAAAAATTATAGATACGTTGGAGACGTATCAGGGGGTCCCGAACTGTGCGTCTGAGGATTGAAGGTAACAGGAGACAGGGGACACAATGTTTACCCAGGTTCGGGCCCTCTTAATGGATGTAATACCCTACTTCCTTCTTGATTGACTTTGACGAGTATAGGGGTTACAAGAGTTGATCTACCTCGAGATCGTAATGGCTAAACCCTAGATGTCTAGCTTGTATGATTTGTCTTAGCCTCTACAGACTAAACCCTCCGGTTTATATAGACACTGGAGGGGCCTAGGGTTGTACATAGTCGGTTTACAAAGAAAGGAAACTATACATCCGAACACCAAGGTTGCCATCGACGCAAAGGAGAGTCCCATCCGGACAGGGGGAAGGCCTTCTATCTTGTATCTTCACGGCCCACCAGTCCGGCCCATGTCACATAGCTCGGACGCCTAGGGACCCCCTAATCCAGGACTCCCTCAGTAGCCCCTGAACCAGGCTTCAATGACGATGTGTCCGGCGCGCAGATTGTCTTCGGCATTGCAAGGCGGGTTCCTTCTCCAAATACTCCGAAGCAGTTGAACAAAAGAACTATATACGACTCTGTATAACAATTACAACCCTGAACCACAAGGGCGGAAATATTTAAACAAAATAAGTCATGTCCACTGACAGCTTTTCCAGTGAGACGTTATATTTGGCCTTATTATTATTCTGAACCATTTTGTGGCCTCCAGCTTCGTGTTTCGAGGCGCGGCCATCGACACATCTTGTCAAAGTAGAGATCGTGTTCCCTTATCGCAGGATTCTCATCAATACGGGTTTAGGTATTCCAACCGTGCCGTTCACACGACCCCTTGGGAATAGGCGAGTTTTAAGGCTTATGAGGGGGCGGTTGATATTCATAGACTTTATAAGGGGATAAGAACCCACCTTTTTACCCCACGCCTTCTTCTTCCTCAACCCTTTCGTCCTTGAGCTCCAGCACCCAAGCTTCAATCTTTTCCGCACCACCAAACACTCTAACCATGTCCGTATCCGGCTATCAAGGCAAACGGGTGGCCTCCTCCGTAACGGAGAAGGACATCAAGGAGCTCCGTGAGGCAAGGTATTTGACAGTGGAAATCAAACACATGCTCCCTGCCAAAGAGCAAGTCATTCCCACTCCAGAGCTCGGTGAGAGGGTTGTGTTCATCCCTCACATCCTCCGCGGACTAGGGTTTCCCCTCCACCCCTTCGTTCGTGGTCTCATGTTCTATTATGGGTTAGGTTTTCACGATTTAGCCTCGTACTCCTTTCTCCACATCTCGGCATTCATCATCGTATGTGAGGCATTCCTCCGCATCCCCCCACACTTCGGCCTGTGGCTCAAGGCTCTCAACGTGAAGCTGAAGTTGGTCGACGGACAGCACGCGGATTGCTGCGATGCCATGTGATACGTCTCCAACGTATCTATAATTTTTGATTGCTCCATGCTATATTATCTACTTTTTGGACTATATTGGGCTTTATTTTCCACTTTTACATTATTTTTGGGACTAACCTATTAACCGGAGGCCCAACCCAGAATTGCAGTTTTTTTGCCTATTTCAGAGTTTCGGAGAAACAGAATATCAAACGGAGTCCACACGGAATGAAACCTTCGGGAACGTGATTTTCTCATCAGATAAGACCCAGGAGACTTGGACCCTCCGTCAACAAAGCCGCGAGGCGGTTCACGAGGGTGGGGGGCGCGCCCCCTGCCTCGTGGGCTCCTTAGAGCTCCACTGACGTACTTCTTCCTCCTATATATACCTACGCACCCCCAAACGATCAGATACGGAGCCAAAAACCTAATTCCACCGCCGCAACCTTCTATACCCACGAGATCCCATCTTGGGGCCTGTTGCGGAGCTCTGCCGGAGAGGCCCATCATCACGGAGGGCTTCTACATCATCCTAGCCCCTCCGATGAAGTGTCAGTAGTTCACCTCAGACCTACGGGACCATAGTTATTAGCTAGATGGCTTCTTCTCTCTTTTTGGATCTCAATACAATGTTCTCCCCCTCTCTCGTGGAGATCTATTCGATGTAATCTTCTTTTTGCAGTGTGTTTGTTGAGACCGATGAATTGTGGGTTTATGATCAAGTCTATCTATGAATAATATTTGAATCTTCTCTGAATTCTTTTATGTATGATTGGTTATCTTTGCAAGTATCTTCGAATTATCAGTTTGGTTTGGCCTACTAGATTGGTTTTTCTTGCCATGGGAGAAGTGCTTAGCTTTGGGTTCAATCTTACGATGTCCTTTCCCAGTGACAGAAGGGGCAGCAAGGCACGTATTGTATTGTTGCCATCGAGGATCACAAGATGGGGTTTTTATCATATTGCATGAAACTATCCCTCTACATCATGTCATCTTGCTTAAGGCGTTACTCTGTTTTTAACTTAATACTCTAGATGCATGCTGGATAGCGGTCGATGAGTGGAGTAATAGTAGTAGATGCAGGCAGGAGTTGGTCTACTTGTCTCGAACGTGATGCCTATATACATGATCATACCTAGATATTCTCATAACTATGCTCAATTCTGTTAATTGCTCAACAGTAATTTGTTCACCCACCGTAGAATACTTATGCTCTTGAGAGAAGCCACTAGTGAAACCTATGGCCCCCGGGTCTATTCTCATCATATCAATCTCCATCACTTTAATATTTCTTGCTTTTTTACTTTGCTTTTTACTTTTCACTTTGCATCTCTATACCAAAAGTACCAAAAATATTATCTCTATCAGATCTCACTCCCGTAAGTGAGCGTGAAGGGATTGACAACCCCTAATCGCGTTGGTTACGTTGAGCTATTGTTTTGTGCAGGTACGAGGGACTTGAGCGTAGCCTCCTACTGGATTGATACCTTGGTTCTCAAAAACTGAGGGAAATACTTACGCTACTTTGCTGCATCATCCTCTCCTCTTCGGGGAAATCCAACGCAGTGCTCAAGAGGTAGCAAGAAGAATTTCTGGCGCCGTTGCCGGGGAGTCTGCGCAAAAGTCAACAAACTAAGTACCCATCACAATCCCTATCTCCCGCATTACATTAGCTGCCATTTGCCTCTCATTTTCCTCTCCCCCACGTCACCCTTGCCGTTTTATTCGCCCTCTCTTTTCCGTTTGCCTTTTTCTCGCTTGCTTGTCGTTATGTCTGAAATTGGGGAAATTATTGCCAATATGGGCGATAATAATAATAATATCATAGAAAATTCTGAAGCTCCTGCTGAAGAAACCCCTACCTACCATACAAAAAGATTTCGAATCGGTAGTGGTAATATTTTTGAAAAAGGAGTTATTCAAGATTTCTTCACTTGTGCCGGTGCTTTGCCTTCTATGGGCGGTTCTATTCTCCATAGAACTAGTAGTCTTGAGGACGCTATTGCCATGCTTATTGTTGAACTTGAAAGGCAATTTATGCATATGCACCCTTCTATACAAAGAATTTTCCTAGAATTTTCTAATATCGAACACTCTTCTGTTAAGCGTGCTGCTACAATCTTTTTGGCTCATGAATTCAGATTTATAATAAAAGAAGCCAAAGAAATCTTTGCGCACTATAGGGTGGACGCTGGCCGTCCTCCCATAGAATTTATCCTCTTTGATCAAGAAGAAATTATGCGCTTTCAATCTCTTGACTATGTTGCTTTCAATGAAAACCTTCGAAAAAAGTGTCAACCAATATTTTAATTGATAGAATCTCTGAACTTAATGATGATTTG
Source organism: Aegilops umbellulata (assembly GCA_032464435.1). Lineage (NCBI taxonomy): Eukaryota > Viridiplantae > Streptophyta > Magnoliopsida > Poales > Poaceae > Aegilops > Aegilops umbellulata. The sequence goes on from CP136057.1 coordinate 400,348,027, forward strand.
GCTATTCGGAATAATGAGCTAGGGTACTCTCTTGAGTGTAGGCTCACAAGGTTCTGTCAAAAGAACACTTACAATGATGAATTGGTCGTGCATTATGAAGGGCCAAAGGAGGAACCTATACCTCCAAAAATTGATCTTGGGGACTTTTGTCCTATTAAATTTAGCCCTTTTGATTATTTTTGCTTGCCTCAAAGGAAACTTGCTGCCGAACATAGATAATACGAAATGAGTTTCACCGATCTATCTTATTACTATGACACTACCTAGATCTATTCTCGCTTTTATGCCTAGCTAGGGGCGTTAAACGATAGCGCTTGTTGGGAGGCAACCCAATTTTATTTTAGTTTTTTTTGTTTTTGCTTCTGTTTAGGAATAAATAATCCATCTACCCTCTATTTAGATGTGGTTTTGTGTTTTTTAGTGTTTGTGCCAAGTTAGCCCTATAGGATCTTCTTGGATGATAGTTATTTGATCTTGCTGTAATTTCCAGAATCTTTCTGTTCACGAAAAAAATTGTTAAAAATCAACAGAACGCGATAAAATACTGATTACAATTGCTTCTGATCAATAAACAAATTGTCTAGGTCGTCCTATTTTGGTAGATTTTTTGGAGTTCCAGAAGTTTGCGTTAGTTACAGATTACTACAGACTGTTCTGTTTTTGACAGATTCTGTTTTTCGTGTGTTGTTTGCTTATTTTGATGAATCTATGGCTAGTAAAATAGTTTATAATCCATAGAGAAGTTGGAATACAGTAGTTTTAACACAAATATAAATAAAGAATGAGTTCATTACAGTACCTTGAAGTGGTCTTTTGTTTTCTTTCGCTAACGGAGCTCACGAGATTTCTGTTGAGTTTTGTGTTGTGAAGTTTTCAAGTTTTGGGTAAATTCTTTTGATGGATTATGGAACAAGGAGTGGCAAGAGATTAAGACTGGGGATGCCCATGGCACCCCCAAGATAATCCAAGTACACCAAAAAGTCAAAGCTTGGGGATGCCCCGGAAGGCATCCCCTCTTTCGTCTACTTTCATCGGTAATTTTACTTGGAGCTATATTTTTATTCACCACATGATATGTGTTTTGCTTGGAGCGTCTTGTATTATTTGTTTCTTTGTTTGTTAGTGTGCCACAATCATCGTTGCTGTACACACCTTTTGAGAGAGCCATATATGAATTGAAATTTGATAGAATACTCTTTGTGCTTCACTTATATCTTTTGAGCTTTATAGTTCTGCTCTAGTGCCTCACTTAGATCTTTTAGAGCACGGTAGTGGATTTGTTTTAAAGAAACTATTGATCTCTCATGCTTCACTTAGATTATTTTTAGAGTCTTAATTAGCATGGTAATTTGCTTAATAATAATAATAAACTTGGTATTCAAGATTTGTAAAACTTTCTTTTGAGTGCGTTGAATACTAAGAAATGTTGGATGCTTGATAATTGTTTTGAGATATGGAGGTGATAATATCAAAGTCATGCTAGTAGAGTAATTGTGAATTTGAGAAGTGCTTGAGTTAAGTTTATAAGTCCCGTAGCATGCACGTATGGTAAACGTTATGTAACAAATTTGAAACATGAGGTGTTATTTGATTGTCCTCCTTATGAGTGGCGGTCGGGGACGAGCGATGGTCTTTTCCTACCAATCTATTCCCCTAGGAGCATGCGCGTAATGCTTTGGTTTTTGATGGCTTGTAGATCTTTGCAATAAGTATATGAGTTCTTTATGACTAATGTTGAGTCCATGGATTATACGCACTCTCACCCTTCCATCATTGCTAGCCTCTTCGGTACCGTGCATTGCCCTTTCTCACATTGAGAGTTGGTGCAAACTTCGCCGGTGCATCCAAACCCCGTGATATGATATGCTCTTTCATACATAAACCTCCTTATATCTTCCTCAAAACAGCCACCATACCTACCTATTATGGCATTTCCATAGCCATTCCGAGATATATTGCCATGCAACTTTCCACCATACCATTCTTCATGACACATGCATCATTGTCATATTGCTTAGCATGATCATGTAGTTGACATATTATTTGAGAAATGCTTGTGTTGAAGTTTGCAAGTTGAAAGCACAAGTGCTCCCTAGGTGGTTTTGGTAATTAATGTCAACATATCTCTTGTTGGACTAACACTTTTATCTAGTATGTTTCAGATAAATTCAACAATGGAGTGGCAGGGACTAAAGGTTGTGGGAACTCCTTCAAGATGCTAAGGACAAAGGATTGGCTAAAGCTTCAAGCTCAAGACTCTTCATTTTACATTTTAGTGATCCAAGATCACGTTGAGTCTATAGGAAAAGCCAATACTATCAAGGAGGGATGAGGTGTTGCTTAATGAGCCTCTTGCTTCATGTGCTTAGTGATATGCTCCATGAGGGAGTCCTGGATTAGGGGGTGTTCGGGTAGCCGGACTATACCTTCGCCGGACTCCTAGACTATGAAGATACAAGACTGAAGACTTCGTCCCATGTCCGGATGGGACTTTCCTTGGCATGGAAGGCAAGCTTGGCGATGCGGATATTCAAGATCTCCTACCATTGTAACCGACTCTGTGTAACCCTAACCCTATCTGGTGTCTATATAAACCGGAGGGTTGTAGTCCGTAGGACAATCATCTTCATACACAATCATACCATAGGCTAGTTTCTAGGGTTTAGCCTCATTGATCTCATGGTAGATCTACTCTTGTACTACCCATATCATCAATATTAATCAAGCAGGAGTAGGGTATTACCTCCATCGAGAGGGCCCGAACCTGGGTAAAAACATCGTGTCCCTTGCCTCCTGTTACCATCCGGCCTTGACGCACAGTTCGAGACCCCCTACCCGAGATCCGCCGGTTTTGACACCGACATTGGTACTTTCATTGAGAGTTCCTCTATGCCGTCGCAATCAGGAAGGATGCCTCTTCCCGTCTTTAAAGACGGTGCCATTGCTAAGGGAGCCTTGGCTGTCGGCCAAACCCTCCGGCTAGGTGGTTTTCTCATGACCGCCTGTTCGGCCGTTGCGCCGACGGTGACTGTCGGTGTCAAAACCGGCGGATCTCGGGTAGGGGGTCCCGAACTGTGCGTCAAGGTCGGATGGTAATAGGAGACAAGGGACACTTTATTTTACCCAGGTTCGGGCCCTCTCGATGGAGGTAAAACCCTACTCCTGCTAGATTAATATTAATGATATGGGTAGTACAAGAGTAGATCTACCACGAGATCAAGGAGGCTAAACCCTAGAAGCTAGCCTATGGTATGATAGTGTATGATGATGGTTGTCCTACGGACTACAACCCTCCGGTTTATATAGACACTGGATAGGGTTAGGGTTACACAGAGTCGGTTACAATGGTAGGAGATCTCGAATATCCGCACGCCTAGCTTGCCTTCCACGCCAAGGAAAGATCCTTCCGGACACGGGACGGAGTCTTCAATCTTGTGTCTTCATAGTCCTGGAGTCCGGCTGAAGGTATAGTCCGGCTATCCGAACACCTCCTAATCCAGGACTCCCTCAGTAGCCCCTGAACCAGGCTTCAATGACGACGAGTCCGGCGCGTAGATTGTCTTCGGCATTGCAAGGCGGGTTCCTCCTCCAAGTTCTTCAAGAAGATTGTAAACACCAAAAATAGCGTCCGGCTCTGCAAAATAAGTTTCCACATATTGCCATATAGAGAATAATATTAACACAAATCAAATCTGCTGACGTATTCCGCAGTGCGTCATAACACTGCGGCCAAGCTCTTTATATAAATTGTTTTCATTGTTCCGCCTTAGCGTGTTTAGCGAGGCGGTTTCCTTGGCACGTCTTGTCAAAGCAGAGATCGCGTGCCCCCTTTAACGGGATTCTCATCAATACGGACGTGGGTAACCCAACCGCGCCATTTACCACGGCGCTTGGGAGGCAAGTGAGTTTTATTAGGTAGGTGGGGATGCCTAACCGCACCCGCTTGTATAAAGGGATAAGGATTCACCTTTTTAACCTACGCCTTCTTCCTCCTTTGCCAATCCATCTCTCGCGCACTCAAGCTCCAGCGCCCAAGTCCGCTCATCCTTCCTCAACCTTCTCCAACTATGTCCGGAGCGGGAGGCAAGTGGATGGCCTCCTCCGTTACGGAGGCTCAAGTAAAAAAGCTAAGGAAAGCCGGATACTTGTCCAAGGACATCCCGCATCGGCTTCCTGAGAAGGGGCAGCTTCTTCCTACCCCAGGGCCCCATGAGAGGGTAGTTTTTCTTCCCCACTTCCTCCGCGGACTGGGCTTTCCACTTCACCCATTTGTCCAGGGGCTCATGTTCTACTACGGCCTGGATTTCCACGATTTGGCCCCGAACTTTGTCCTCAACATTTTGGCGTTTATCGTCGTGTGTGAGGCCTTTCTCCGCGTCCGCCCCCACTTCGGCCTCTGGCTCAAGACCTTCAACGTCAAGCCCAAGGTGGTGTCCGGCACCCAGGCGGAGTGCGGAGGCGCTATGGCCGGCAAGATGGCCAACGTCCTCTGGTTCGATGGCTCCTATGTGGAGTCCCTAAAGGGGTGGAAGGCCGGGTGGTTTTACATCACCGAGCCACGCGATCCGAAATGGGTCGCAGCCCCCGAGTTCAGATCCGGACCCCCCACGCGGCTCATGTCCTGGAAAGAGGCGGGCCTGTCGTGGGGTAACGAGAAAGAGGTGACCGGGTTGCAAACGTGCATCCAGTCCCTGGTGAACAGGCCAATCCGGCTGATCAATGTGATCCAGGTCATGCTCGTTTGCCGGATCCTCCCGTGCCAACAACGGGATTTTACTTTGTGGGAATTCAACCCGGCGCAGCACCAAACCCTCAGTAGGCTCTTCGACACGACGTATGAAGACATCTGGAAGGTGCTGACCAAAGGCGCCGAGTCCCCCACATCCGCTTTTGAGGACCGCGGATACAGCTCACAGCATCATGCCAGCGAGGTAAGCTATCTATACCTTTGACAGGTTTGTTAAGCTCTTATTCGTAGATTAACTCTATGCGGGATCTAAACTCCCTTTGCCTTTGACAGGCTTGGCGGGCGATATCCGGACCAATTAACTGTCCGACTCCCCTGCCCGAAGACCCAGCCCCAGCTCTCTTGGTGAAGCTGCTGGCTCCGGCACCTTATGTGGTGCCGGAGAAGAAGGCCAAGAAGAAGAAAACCACCGAGACTCAAAAGAGTTCCCGCAACATGGTGGTGTCGGACTCGTCATCTGACGAGTCCGCGACGCTCTCCTCTCATGAAAACGAGGAGGAGTAACAAGAAATCTCTCCCACCCCAGCGAGGGGAGAAAAGAAGAAGAAGGCCACCCCAACGGGGGAGGCCGAGGGGTCGAGGAAAAGGAAGACCCCTCCGCCGGACTACTCCCACGACGCCGAAGAGGGCGGAGAGGAGTGGCCGGATAGAACCAAGCGTCCAGCAAAATCGTAAGTATTTATATACCAGAGTGACTCATGATATTCTTTTAATGCGCGGCTTTCCCTAATATCGCTCGTAATTTATGCAGCCCGCCCCGGGCCGAACTCGACGATTCGTCGAGTAGCTCCCTGGATTCGTCGGACGTGAACTCTGTTCCGCCCGCTGTCTCCCCCTGCAGGGCGGACGACGCTGAAGTGGCGTCCCGCCAAGCTCCAGGGCAGGAGGAGATAGTCCTGGAGGAGCCGCAAGGCAATCCTCTGGACCCCAGGAGTAAAGGGGAAGAATCCCCCCAGGGCTCCAAGTCCGGCTTTGTGCCGGACACCGCGCCGGACTCGACAGTCCTGGTCCGCGGTGGGCGAACTCCTTCCGAGAGGAGTAAGCCGTCTGAGCCGGCGACCTCCATCCAACCAGAGGCGCCGGACAATCTGCTGGAGGTGCTTGAGGGCGCCGCCATCGACGAGGAGCACCGTACTGTTATGAGTACGGTGATCCAAAGGGTTTAGTCCGCCAAGAGCGGACTGACTGAAGCTTGCGCTAGCCTTCTAACAGGCTTCGAGGTAAGTAAAAATATGTCAGATTATTTACCACGTAGACAGTAGCCCCTGATGCTCTGTTCGGTGTTCGGAAAGAAAAGCCGAATAGAGGATCTAGTAATTTTCGCAGGAGTCTAACAACAAAAAGTCAAATATGCGTATGCAGGCTTCGCTGCTGTCCACCGCCGCACTGACTGCGCAGGTGGATGTCCTTAAAAAGGACCTCGGGCGGACCGAGCAAGAGCTCGGCCTTGCCAAACGGCAGCTCGAGGAGAAAGAAGGTAAGAAATACCCTAAAAAAAGAGAAAAGGTGCCTGAAGAGAGGCTTGATTGCAGAAAGAAATAACAGGATTGTACTGCTTATTGTAGGGGCCACAACCGAGGCGGCAACCCTGAAGCAGGCGCTGGCTGAGGCCGGAAAGAAAACGGCCGAGGAGCGCGCCGAGTAGACCTGGCCAAACCTCGGGCCGGGCCGGGCTTCGGGCCGGGCCTAGCCAAGCCCGACGAAAAAAACCCAGGCCCGAGCCCGGCTCGGCCCGGCCATCGGGCATGTTTTCTGGGCCCGAGCCCGGCCCGAACATGCAAAAGCCCGCCGGGCCTCGGGCTGGCCCGGCCCGCCCTTCAGAAAACTACAAAAACAACGGGCCCGGGCCCGGCCCGGCCTTGCCACCGGGCTCAAAATCAAGGCCCGAGCCCGGCCCGGGGGCAGCGTCGGGCCGGGCCGGGTCGGGCCAGGCCGGCCGGGCCGGGCTGCCCATGGCCAGGTCTAGCGCCGAGCGAGAGAGGCTTGTGGTTCAGGTCGGCGAGGTGCAGCAAGAGCTGCAAGCTCTCATGAAAAAACATGAGAGTTTGGAGCTTGAGTCAAAAGCGCAAGCATCCGAGCTCGCGTTGGCCCTTGAGACCGCCAAGAGTGCCAAGGCCGAAACCCAAAAGGCCCTCCAAGAGTTGGAGGAGGTGAAAAAGATAGTAACGGGTAAGGCATTCTTAATGCAAAGTAGGAATATAAAAGTAAACTACATGTTACTTACCCGAATCCGGAGTTCTCCAGGGGCGTTCGCCGATCTTCCCCGCAGCGTATCCACCGCCGCCGCGTTCTACCGAGCTGAAGAGGGCAGCTCGACGGAGAGTGTGTTCTGGTCTCAGTATACTGAGGCCGGACACCCTGTGCCTTTGAGCGATCAGCTGAAACAGCTGGTCGAGCTCCACAAGGCGGCCGAACAGGCCATGAAGGGCTTACTAGTTCGTCTGTGGCCTGGAGAGGCCCTGCCTGGGAGCTATTTCGGGCTAGTGCGGCGGCTGGTGGAGGCCTTTCCACGGCTTGAGGTCATCAAGCGCTCCGCCTGCATTGAAGGTGCCCGGAGGGCCCTTGCCCGTGTAAGGGTACACTAGGGTAAGCTGGACGGAGAGAAGCTGGTGAAGGACGGGCCGCCGCCGGGGAAGGAGCATCGCAAGCCCGAGAACTACTACAAGGAAGTTCTTGCCGGAGCCCGCCTTGTCGCGGATGAATGTACTAAAGATGTAGTATTTGAATGAACTCGCTCATTTGTATCCTGTGCGCTGCAAACTTGCTCATATGCGCGAAGCAATGCTTATTGAATTTAAAATATTATTTTCTGTGCGGCCGTTTATCAAAAATTGAGAGATGGCCAGTCGTCGGCTTCTGCCCCCATGCCACTAGTGCTAGGGTGTTCGGGATAAACCTGAGGGCTCTTTTTCCCATAGCTGGGTCCTTCGAGGGAGGCGCTCAGCACAACGAACCAGGCAATCGGACTATAATGCTTGAACACTCTCACTTAGCCATAGCCTGGGCTCCTCCTCGTCGTCGCTATGCAGCCCCTTGTCTTTGTGTTCGACTCTTAACTTGCCTGCCTGCTTGAACACCCAACAATCCCTGTTGGTGTGATTGGCTGGCCTTTCGGGGGTGCCATGAATCTGGCACGAGCGGTCGAGTATCCGGTCCAAACTGGACGGGCCCTGGGTATTCTTTTTAAATGGCTTTTTCCACTGACCGGATTTATAGCCTCTGAATCCGGCATTTACTGCCGTCTCCTCATTGCTGTCGCTGCTAACGCGGCGCTTTTGCTTATTTCGACGTGTCCTGCCACTTTTGTCCTTGGTATCCGAATTACCACGGTTCTTCGATAAGTTGTTGCTGCGAGCTAGCCAGCTATCTTCGCCCGCGCAAAAGCGGGTCATGAGTGGCTTAGGTCGTCGGCGTCCGGCGGCCGCACATAGGTCCCCTGGAAGTTGTCGAGGAATGCGGCTTCCAGGTCTTCCCAAGAACCGATTGAGTCCGCTGGTAGGCTGTTAAGCCAGTGCCGGGCTGGTCCTTTGAGCTTAAGGGGGAGATATTTGATGGCGTGTAGATCGTCGCCACGTGCCATGTGGATGTGAAGGAGATAATCCTCAATCCATACTGCCGGATCTGTCGTACCATCGTACGACTCGATGTTGACGGGTTTGAAACCCTCTGGGATTTTATGATCCATTACTTCATCTGTGAAGCATAGTGGGTGTGCGGCGCCCCTGTACTGGGCTATGTCACGACGCAGCTCGGAAGATCTATGCCTGTTGAGTTCGGCCCGGCCGGATTTATTGTGTCTGGAGTGAAGATCATCACGTGTCGTCGGGCGTCTGTGCGATCCATAGATCGATCTTGTTTGCTTGCTTTATCCTCCAGTACGTCTCACAGGTCTGGCTCGTTTTCCCGTGCCTTAGTTGAGCGGCACCGGGGCATGGCTTGTTTAGAGGTTCGACAGGCCTCTCTGTCGCGGCCGCGAGGTGGCCGGTCTGCCATGTCATGCATTGGTAATGTAGGTGCTTCCCCCTCTGATTGGGGTAGCGGCCTGCGCTTAGGATAATTTTTGGAGGGGCGCTCGAGTTCACACTCTTCGTCCGCAAGGACTTCAGTCCATCTGTCAGCTAGCAAATCTTGATCAGCTCTAAGCTGTTGCTGCTTTTTCTTTAGGCTATTCGCCGTGGCTAAAAGCCTGCGTTTGAAATGCTCTTGTTCGGCGGGGTCTGATGGTACGACGAATTCATCGTCGTCGAGGCTTGCCTCGTCTTCGGAGGGAGGCATGTAGTTATCATCCCAACCTCTCGCTCTGCCGCTCTCTCATGAGGGCTGGCTTCTCCATCTTCCTGCGCCAAATCTTGCTGGATTTGGTGGTCTTCGGCGCTGTCCGGGGTAGTATTATCTCCCGTGCCGGAATCACCGTTTCTGCTGTGGCAGGATTTAGAGCGGCGCCGTTGACGCCGGCGTTTGGGCTGTTTTTTCGAGGTGTCATCCTCCGCTGTTCCATCGCCATCTCCATCCTTTGGAGCGTCCACCATATATATGTCATATGACGAGGTGGCGGTCCAGCGCCCTACAGGTGCTGGTTCTTGTTCGTCTCCTCCTTCGTCGTCCATACCGTCAAAGTCTTCGGAGCCGAAGTCAAGTATGTCGGTTAAATCATCGACAGTGGCTATTAAGTGGGTGGTGGGTGGGCTTTGAATTTCTTCGTCGTCCGAATCCCAACCCCGCAGACCATAGTCCGGCCTGGGCTCTCCTGATAGAGAGAGAGAGAGAGAGACTTGAGAGAATTCAGGATATCACCGAAAGGTGAGTGCTGAAAGATGTCCGCGGCGGTGAACTCCATTATAGGCGCCCAATCGGATTCGATCGGCAGGGGCACGGGAGGCCCGGAGTTCGGAGAAGAATCCGACTCCTTGGAGTCATGGGCAGTGCGGAGTGCGGGGCTGGCGTTCAGCTCGATCGCCTTCAAGATTGCAGCGCCCGAGGTGACGTCCAACCGTTCATCCTCAAAGAACGCAGCGGGCTCCGGGTCGAGGATCGGGGCCGGTGCGTGTGCGGCCTCCAGGGCACTATTCGGAGGCAGAGCTATATCATGCCCCTCGAGGTAGTGTGGCGCGCTTGGCTATGGCTCGAACCCGTCTAAGATCAAGTCTCCACGGATATCTGCCGCGTAGTTTAAGCTTCCAAACCTGACTTGATGGCCAGGGGCGTAGCTTTCGATCTGCTCCAGACGACCAAGCGAATTGGCCCGCAGAGCGAAGCCGCCGAAGACGAAGATTTGTCCGGGGAGGAAAGTCTCACCCTGGACCTCATCGTTGTCGATGATCAAAGGAGCCATCGGGCCTAAAAGCGACGACACAGAGGAACTCTCAATGAAAGCACCAATGTCGGTGTCAAAACCGGCGGATCTCGGGTAGGGGGTCCCGAACTGTGCGTTAAGGTCGGATGGTAACAGGAGACAAGGGACACTTTATTTTACCCAGGTTCGGGCCCTCTCGATGGAGGTAAAACCCTACTCCAGGTAGATTAATATTGATGATATGGGTAGTACAAGAGTAGATCTACCAAGAGATCAAGGAGGCTAAACCCTAGAAGCTAGCCTATGGTATGATAGTGTATGATGATGGTTTCCTACAGACTACAACCCTCCGGTTTATATAGACACCGGATAGGGTTAGGGTTACACAGAGTCGGTTACAATGGTAGGAGATCTTGAATATCCGCACGCCTAGCTTGCCTTCCACGCCAAGGAAAGATCCTTCCAGACATGGGACGAAGTCTTCAATCTTGTGTCTTCATAGTCCTGGAGTCCGGCTGAAGGTATAGTCCGGCTATCCGAACACCCCCTAATCCAGGACTCCCTCAGTGACCTCTCGGGTCATCGAAAGCAACCTTCACGTCAGCTCGGAGCTTGTCGAGTAGCTGGATCCGATGGAGCTCTCTTCCGTAAACGAGCTCTTGGATCGCATGGCCGCCCTGGGGGTCGCTACGGATTACGACCAGGTTGGGCTTAAACCCGATCTAAGAGAAATTAACTCTCCCCAAGTCACCCACCACGTTGCCGTGGTAGAGGCGCAGTGCGGCGACCCTTCATCTATTTTAAGGACTAGCTACGTCCGAATTCCTGACCCCTCCAAGCCGGATACCCGCGGAGGGGAGGATATAACTCAAGACCTGATCTTAGATTCAGGCAACGGGCTAGATTCATTGGACAACATCCAAGACTCCGAACTTCAGAGTTCGGAAGATCTTCGGCCTCCGAATCTTAGATTGGGTGAGGTTTCAGATTCAACGCCCCCCGCCCGCCCGAACATAAGCGATCTTTCCCAAATCAGGCAAAAGCCCGAGGAAACAGTACATCATTACTGGGCCAGATTCCTCCTGGTTATCAACAAGATAAAGGATTGCCGCGAGGGAGACGCAATTTCAATCTTTTGCAGTAATTGCACGGACGAGGGAATACTTAACCCCATAAGTCATCGTGATATTACACGCTTCGCTGACTTGGCGTCCATAGTACAAAAGTACTGTGCGATGGAAAGCGCCTGGAAAACCGAAATAAAATTTTGGGATAATCCGGCCTTGAATAGCAATCCCGTCCGAACTAAGAGGGTGCATCAAAGTAAGACACCCGGATTAAATATCAAAAAGCCAAAACCATCTACAGGGCATGGAACCGTACTGGAAAGGTGGCTTGATGGACCCTGTAGAATTCACAGTACAGAGGACGCCACACCAACTCACAGCCTTAGAGCATGTTGGATACTCCGGCAGGTGGCCAAAATTGGCAAGGACCTCCTAATTTCAGAGGCCGCAGAAAGCCAGCCCGAGGACACCAGTACCGTTCTCACAGTCTTCGAGACTTTCGCATCAAATAATATGCGAAAAAGAACACTTCGCAGCCTCGCCGAAGTCTATCAAGTAGCAACAATAAACCCATGGAGCGACACGGCTATCACCTTCAATGCGAGTGATGAATCTAAATTCCGAACAGCCCGAGCACCAGCCGCATTGGCCCTTGAGGCACTATCTGAAGCCTTAGCGGCTGAATAACTGACTGCGCTGTGCTCCACGGTTAATAGGGATGATGTGATACTCGATAAGAGATCAAAGTCCACATCCTTCAAGCCAGCAGACGAAATAGTAAAATTCCAGGTCCATCCAACGGACCCCAATAAAACAGCTTCCATCGGGGCACGACTGAACCCTGATGTAGATGCCGCACTGTGAGAGTTCCTACAAGAGAACTGGGACATTTTTGTCTGGCACCCTTCAGACATGCCAGGAATCCCACGCAGGCTGGCCGAACACAGCTTAAATATCCTGAAAGGATTCAAACCTGTTAAACAAGCCCTTCGGCGTTTTTTCCGAACCGAAGAGACAGGCTATGGGAGAGGAGCTAGCCAAGTTATTGGAGGCCGGATTCATTAGAGACATAAAACATCCGGACTGGCTAGCAAACCTGGTGATTGTACCAAAGAAGGACAAATCATGGCGCCTGTGTGTCAATTTTAAAGACCTTAACAAGGCCTGCCCAAAGGATCCCTTCCCCCTCCCCTGTATCGATCAAATTATCGATGCCACTGCAGGACACGATTCGTTGTGTTTCCCCGACGCATACTCCGGTTACCATCAAATCAAGATGGCAGAATCAGACCATGCCTCAACAGCATTCATCACACCATACGGCCCATTCTGCTTCAACACAATGCCCTTCGGGCTGAAAAACGTCGGCGCAACATATCAGCGCATGATACAGACATGTCTGGCAAGCCAGATCGGCAAAACAGTGGAGGCGTATGTGGATGATGTGGTCGTCAAATCAAAACACGTGGAATCTCTAGTAGACGACTTGAGGCTTACATTCGATAACCTCCGAAAATACGACATCAAGCTCAACCCGGAGAAATGCGTTTTCGGCATTCCAGCCAGAAAGCTCTTGGGCTTCATTGTATCCGGTAGAGGAATTGAAGAAAATCCAGCAAAGATCCGAGCTTTGTCACAATTGGATGTCCCAAAGGACCTCAAGCAAATACAGAAATTAACTGGATGCATGGCGGCTCTAAGCCGCTTCATCTCCCGCTTGGGAGAAAAGGCACTGCCCCTTTATCGCCTCCTTCGGCGAACCGAACACTTCGAGTGGACAGATGCCGCCACGGCTGGACTCGATGAAATAAAAGCCATATTGGCAACAAACCCAGTCCTGGCCGCGCCAAACACCGGGCGAGCCAATGCTATTGTACATCACAGCAACCCATCAAGTTGTCAGCGCAGTGCTCGTCGTCGAGCGGGAAACGGACGGACACAAATTCCCCCTTCAAAGGCCGGTATACTACGTGTCCACTGTCCTTACTCCATGCAAATCACGGTACCCGCATTATCAAAAGATTGCATACGCGGTATTCATGGCATCCCGGAAGCTACGACACTACTTTCAGGAGTGTTCGATTACAGTAGCCTCGGAAGTACCACTCAATGACATTATCAACAACCGTGATGCAACGGGCCGGATCGCAAAATGGGCCATTGAGCTCCTCCCGTTCTATATAACCTATAAGCCACGGCGAGCTATCAAATCGCAAGTTTTGGCCAACTTCGTCGCAGAATGGACGGAGGCCGAACTCCCTAAAGAGTACAACACATACTCAAACTGGATCATGCATTTCGACGGCTCCAAAATGTTGGCCGGACTGGGGGATAACATCGTTTTGACGTCCCCCACAGGAGACACAGTCCAATATGTACTCCAAATTATGTACACGGACTCCAACAATGCAGCCGAATATGAGGCCCTTCTACATGGTCTCCGGATGGCAGTATCCATGGGCATTCAACGACTAGAGGTACGCGAGGATTCGAACCTCGCGATATCCCAAATAAATGGCGACTTCGACACCAAGGATCCAAAAATGGAAGCTTACCGCAATGCCGTCCTAAAAATGTCAGCCCGGTTCGAAGGGCTGGAGTTTCACCATATAGCCCGAGAAAACAATCAAGCAGCGGACGTCCTGGCATGCATCGGAGCAAAACGTGATGCAGTCCCCCCCAACATCTTTTTGGAAAGATTGTTCAAGCCATCCGTAGCATGGGAGGGGGAACCCGCAATTAACAGCCCGGACTCAGCCGCACCACTCGACGCCGAACAACCTGACATAATTGGAGGTTCTGCCAATGAAATTACACCTTCAGCCCACGTAATAATGGCGGTTATCGCCCCGTGGAGAGAACCATTCCTATCCTACCTTACTAGGCAGGAACTTCCAGAGGACCAAAACGAGGCTCGCTACATAGTGCGGCGATCTAAAGCCTATAAAGTCCATGAGGGAGAGCTTTATAAGAAAAGCACTACCGGAGTCCTTCAAAGGTGCATCTCCGAAGAGGAAGGGCGGAACCTTCTGGCTGAAATTCATGCCGGACTCGGTGGTCATCACGCTGCTGCTCGGTGCCTTGTTAGCAAGGCTTTCCGTACAGGCTTTTATTGGCCGACGGCCCGGGCAGACGCTCAAGACTTAGTCCAACGATGCGTTGGTTGCCAACTTTTTGCCAACCAAAGCCATATGCCACCCACCGCACTCCAAACTATCCCCATCACCTGGCCCTTTGCGGTCTGGGGGCTTGACATGGTCGGACCCCTCAAAGGGGGGACCCATAAGAAAAAATACTTACTGGTCATGCTGGATAAGTTCACCAAATGGATAGAAGCCAAGCCTGTTAAAACGACCGAATCCGGACAGGTGATAGACTTCATATCTGGGGTAGTACACCGTTACGGTATCCCCCACAGCATCATTACTGATAACGGCACAAACTTTACCGCCGATGAGGTAAAACTCTGGTGCAACAACATGGGCATCAAGCTTGACTACGCTTCCGTCTATCACCCACAAACTAACGGCCAGGTCGAACGTGCAAATGGTCTTATCATGAGCGGCATTAAACCCAGATTAGTGCGGTCCCTCAAGGAATCTAACACGCACTGGGTAGAGGAGCTCAACTCCGTACTTTGGGGGCTGCGGACCACGCCGAATCGCACCACTGGATACACACCATTCTTTATGGTGTACGGCGCAGAGGCAGTTCTGCCCTGCGACATAATTCATGACTCACCTCGAGTGCGCATGTACGAAGAAAGAGAAGCCGAGCTCGATCGGCAGGACAACTTGGACGCCTTGGAGGAGGAGCGCGACGTGGCAAAAGCCCGTTCCGCATTCTATCAACAGCAGGCTTGAAGATATCAAAGCAGAGAAGTACGGGCCAAAAATTACAATGTTGGCGAACTAGTTCTACGCCTGCCGGATAAGAAAAAGGACAAACTCAAGCCCAAGTGGGAAGGTCCATTCATAATTGACCAAGTCCTGACTGGTGGTGCGTACTGCCTGCGAGATGCGTCGGATAACCGACTCGAGCCGAACCCATGGAACGCCACCCATCTTCGAAGATTCTATGCCTAGCGCCGGACTCTGTGTTCGTCTCCTTCCTCTGTCTATTTTTTACATTTTTCTGTCTTATATTTCTCTTCTTCTCCTCTTTTTCTTTTATTTACCTTAAAGGCTCATCAAGTGATGCGCCACTCGTGCTCATTAAACCTGGGGGCTTCTTTAACAGAAGCTTATTTATACGGGCTTCACGCCCATCACATGTGTTAAACTTCCGCATGTACCTTTTTTTCACCATTATATGCATCGATATGACTTAAGTTTTGGCCAAGCTGGGTTTCCTGGCTCCTGTGCTTACCCCTACGTTCCCGATTGTTCGTCTAGGCGGTAAAGGGAGCACCTCTGCGATTGTTACTGCCGGGTCAGCCGGATGTGTACCTTAGACTGGGTGAAGCCGAAAGCTAGCGTTCTTAAGGGAATATTCGGTCGGTGAAATAAAAGATGATCTCTTTACTAATTTTATGCGCCCCCAGATGCTTTTTCTGCGTCTTTTTACGCAGTCCGGACATGCACTTTAGGGCATGCCTCCCCAGCGAAAGGAACCCCTAACGGAACTATTCTCTCTGGAAGATGTTTCTTACTAACCATGTAATATAACATAACTAGTTGGGCACTTGTCTGATGAAGCACTAATGACCCCTATGCCTGGTCTCCACGCATACCCCGGTTCTTATATAACCGTTGCGGTATTCAGACACACTCCGGACCGTCAGGTCCCGAGGTTGAAGCGAAAAGGTCGGCAAAGACAAACGATCTACAATCCGGCTAGAAGGCATTACACATGTCATTTCAAAATTACATAGTCATTATGACTGATTGTATTCCTCTTCTATACCTTCTAACATGCTGTCTAGTTTACAGTCCTGCTGGGAATACTTCGCGGCCAACTCTACTTGGCCGTATACTAAGCTTACAGGGATCTCCTTCCCGTCAGGGCCCACCTGTCCGACCTCGGCCATGTGGTTTGGGTCAGACTTCGTAAAACGGGTCTTCACCATGGCCCAGGCTTCCCTAGCGCCCTGTCGGCAGGCCGATATCTTCCACAACCGGAACCGCCGCCGAGCTCCCTTCAGTTTCTCCGCAAGCTCTCCAAGGCCCTCGGGCATGAAGTGGGCAGGCCATAAGGCTTGAGCAACGCCTCGCATCGACTGTCGAATTCGCTCGTGCAGTTGTAGGAGTTCGGGAAGAAGGTCACCCGTAGAACCGAGCATCTCCTCTGCAGGACGACCTGTGAGCATACCTACATACATTACTCTGTTAGTCGACTTCCTCGCTGAACTTTTTTTCAAAAGTTCGTTCAAGCACTTACTAAATATGCCGCGTCGAAGCCGCTGATTCTCCTTTGTGGAGTCCGACAGCTGGCCACGAACGTCTTTAAGATCAATGTCCAGCTTGGTGTTGGCATCCTGAAGGTCATTCTTCTCTTGCCTCACCTTTATCAACATACTCTCACCGGCCTTTAGCCGGTGTAAGAGTTGTTGCTTTTCCGGATCGAGTCCGGCGCCATCTGCAATAGGACTTGTCAGATTTGCACCCAAACCGCACAATACTAATCTTTCAAAGTGTATCTTACCTGAGGGGGTCCCTCTGGGCTCCCCTACTGCGGCCAGTGCGGCCTCTAGTTGGGCCTTACACTTTTCCAGCTCCTGGGACAGTACGGTGTTCTTCTCTGTAAGAACCTGCATAATAAATGATCCTTAAATCAGTTACTTTAACTGTTTCAAGTCTCGGGGGCTACTGGTATATATATATTTGACCAAAATTTTCTTACCCGTATGTCTTTTACATACTGCTCCGTGGCTCTGGCTAAACCACTTTGAGCGGCACAGAGGTATGCATCTCCTGAATTAAAGGCATCTAAAGCCTCTTGGGAGAAACAAGCGTCGCGTAGAACTGTCTGGCGACGCCTGTGGTTCATGGCACTCTCCACTTCAGAATTTGTGGCAGACAGCCTGTCCGCATCCTCTGTCGGAGGAGCGTCCGGTTCGCGCCTAGTGCTCGCTTCGGCCTCCTGGCCATACGTTGGAGCCTGGCTGGTGGAGGCGCGATTGGCAACCTCTCCGGATATAGTCCGGCGAGGTCTCTTCGCCCTGAAGACAACATGAATGTTAATATGCCCTGGAAGAATAACACCGGGAAACAGAGGGTGCGCTATACCTTTGCGCCGGCATCTCAGTCCGGACTACATTCCTTTTGGCCCCACGGGGCCCTGCGGCCCCTCGTTGGCCAGCCGCCGCAGGTTCGGCCTCCTGCCTCGGAAATATCCCCTGCAAAACACGGTTGTCGTTAGAAACGCCAGAATACATGAGAATGGAATCTCTCTCAAGGGAATAAAAACTCCGGTTTCTGTCACCTGGGAGGCCGGGATTAACCCGGGGTAATCAGTCGTAATGGCTACCAAGGTATTGTCCTTGCTTAACTGATGGAACACCCCGTCGATAAGCTCCACCGATATGTCCGGATCCTCTTCGGAGTCCGGATCGAGGGACCGTTCTGGGTCCTCGGGTTGTGGGGGGCGGCTGTTTATATTCTTTACTTCCTGTCGCAGTTCCTGCATCGAAGTCGTTAGACTACATATCTAACCGTGGGAGTATAAAACTAACGGGCAAGCGCAATTGTTCACTTACCCAACTTGGAGGTTCGTACATAGTGAATCCGGCCCGCGGATTGACGCAGAGGAATATCTCCTTTTCTCCCTTGTACAAAGAGGATAAAATCTTTATTAGAGCGGCAGCTGAGGCTGGCCCCTTACGACCGTAACGGGTGGCGTCATCCTCCCTGTTGAAATCCCACATGGGGTGGCCTCTATATTGAAGCGGCTGCACCCCCCGCATAATGCATGCGGCCATGACTCCAATCATGGTTAGTCCGGAATGAGCCAACAGTCTTATCCGGCCCATCAGGTAAAGGACGTCTCTGTCGCTTTCTCTCTGAGAGCTCCATGGACGCCAGCTCAAGCGTTTCTTCACCGGAGCACTGTTGAACTCGGGGAGACCGATCCGGATAGGGTCCGGTAGCGGGACGTCATCTATGTAAAACCATTCTGAAGGCCAGTCCTCGGACGCCTTCTTTGGGGTTCCGGATAAGTATCCCGTCCCGGCGATGCGCCATACTTCGGCTCCGCCCACTTGATATATAGACCCCTCTTGAGAACGGGGCACTAGGCAGAATAACCTCTTCCACAACGTGAAATGAGCCTCAACGCCTAAAAATAGCTCGCAAAGGGCGACGAAACCCGCAATATGCAATACGGAAGCGGGCGTGAGATTGTGCAGCTGGAAGCCGTAGAACTCCAGGAGCCCGCGGAGAAATGGATGAATTGGAAATCCCAGTCCCCTTATTAGATAGGGGACGAGGCACACCCGCTCTCCTTTAGAGGGATTGGGGGTGCTCTCCGCTTGTTTTCCGCCATTGTAGGTGGCGAGACCGGCTCGGACCGGGACCATGTATGCCTGAGGGAGAAATCCCTTGGCTTGAAGCGACACTAGCTCGCTATGCGGGATGGTGCAACTCTCCGAGTCCCCGGGTTTAGGACCGGAGGGGCGAGGGGAGGAGCTGCGACGGCTGGCCATGTTGGAATGGACCTTTGCTGGGAGCGCTCTGATGATAACTCGCGGAGAGGAGAAGATGTGGTTTGGATCTGAATCCTCATCCCGTTAAATAGGCGGCTCGTTTGTACGGCCAGGGGTGTGGATGTGAAAACACTCCGGCTTTTCGCATTCGTTTGACACGTGGAAGACAACCATTATTGGGCGTGGAAGCCGAGGAGCGCTGCATTACAAAAATCGGATATTATTCCTACAGGTACACATGATTTGGAGGAGGAACCCGCCTTGCAATGCCGAAGACAATCTGCGCGCCGGACTCATCGTCATTGAAGCCTGGTTCGAGGGCTACTGAGGGAGTCTTGGATTAGGGGGTGTTCGGGTAGATGGACTATACCTTCGCCGGACTCCTGGACTATGAATATACAATATTGAAGACTTTGTCCCGTGTCCGGATGGGACTTTCCTTGGCGTGGAAGAGAAGCATGGCGATGCGGATATTCAAGATCTCCTACCATTGTAACCGACTCTGTGTAACCCTAACTCTATCCAGTGTCTATATAAACCGGAGGGTTGTAGTCCGTAGGACAATCATCTTCATACACAATCATACCATAGGCTAGTTTCTAGGGTTTAGCCTCATTGATCTCGTGGTAGATCTACTCTTGTACTACCCATATCATCAATATTAATCAAGCAGGAGTAGGGTATTACCTCCATCGAGAGGGCCCGAACCTGGGTAAAAACATCGTGTCCCTTGCCTCCTGTTACCATCCGGCCTTGACGCACAGTTCGGGACCCCCTACCCGAGATCCGCCGGTTTTGACACCGACACTCCAAAACCCTCAACTAATTTCCCATATCCACATTTGACCTAAACCTAAAGTCAAACCCGGCCCTATCGATTCTTTCTATCCGGCGCCACCGAGTTTCATTTGTCATAGCCACTGCCAAACCCTAGCAAATCGGTTTCATCGATAGGGATCTCGGTCTCACCGAGATGGGATTGTAATCTCTCTGTGTATGTCCATTACCAAAATTGGTCTCACTGAGTTTAGGCAATCGGTACTACCGAGATTACAATGCAAACTCTCTGGTTAACTTATTACCAAAATCGGTCCAACCGAGTTTAGTAATCGGTCCCACCGAGTTTGCCTGACCAACTCTCTGGTTAGCTTATTACCAAATCGGTCTCACCGAGTTTATGTAATCGGTCTCACCGAGATTACGTTATGCCCTAACCCTAACCATATCGGTACTACCGAGTTGCATGTCAGTCCCACCGAAAATCTCTAATGGTCACTAGATTTACTAAATCGGTCCGACCGAGTTTGTTGATTCGGTCCCACCAAGATTGGTAAATTGCGTGTAATGGTTGGATTTTGTGTGGAGGCTATAAATACCCCTACACCTCCTCTTCATTCGTGGAGAGAGCCATCAGAACACATCTACACTTCCAACTCACATGTTCTGAGAGAGAACCACCTACCCTTGTGTTGAGGCCAAGATATTCCATTCCTACCATATGAATCTTGATCTCTAGCCTTCCCCAAGTTGCTTTCCACTCAAATCTTCTTTCCACCAAATCCAAATCCTGTGAGAGAGAGTTGAGTGTTGGGGAGACTATCATTTGAAGCACAAGAGCAAGGAGTTCATCATCAACACACCATTTGTTACTTCTTGGAGAGTGGTGTCTCCTAGATTGGCTAGGTGTCACTTGGGAGCCTCCGACAAGATTGTGGAGTTGAACTAAGGAGTTTGTAAGGGCAAGGAGATCGCCTACTTCGTGAAGATCTACCGCTAGTGAGGCAAGTCCTTCGTGGGCGATGGCCATGGCGGGATAGACAAGGTTGCTTCTTCGTGGACCCTTCGTGGGTGGAGCCCTCCACGCCAAAAACATCCGTGTCTCCAGTTGCGTTTGAATTCTCCAAACCCTTCCCCTTACATTCTTGCAAGTTGCATGCTTTACTTTCTGCTGCTCATATACTCTTTGCATGCTTGCTTGATATGTATTGTGTAATTGTGCCTAAACTCCACTTAAACCGAAAAAGTTTAAAAACTGCAACTTTAGCACTAAGTGTCTAATCACCCCCCCTCTAGACACATCTTCTCAAGATCCCACAAGTGGTATCAGAGCTTTGGTCTCCATTGCCTTGGTTTAATCACCATTGGAGGAAGATGGATGAGTCTACTTTGGGGAGTCTTAGACATAGAGTGCCTATTCTTGATGGAGAGTATTTTCATGAGTGAAAAAATGAGATGCTTGTAATTTTCAATCAATATCATTTGAATAAGTACATTGCTAGTCCTTGTGCGCCTCATGTGGATCCTATGCACCCTACCCTAGATGAAGATATTGACATGATTCGCAATCTTAGAACTGTTGAGCTCATCATTAGAGGATTGCCTAGAAACTTGATTAGATGTTTGCCTACTCTTGAGTGTGCTTATACTATATGGAAATTTTGTGAGGAACGATTTCCCGATTATTCCTTGAAAAAAATAGGTGAAATTCTCCATAAATCTATTGCCTTGAGTAAGATGAACTCTAGTGATCCTAGTTTTGGTAATTGTCTATTTGAGCTTACCAATCTCATGCGTGCTAAAGGAAATGTTGGAATCATTAGTGATATCATATCCGAAGCTATTAGAATTCATAAAGGTAACCACTTTGATGATCATGTACCTAATGAATTACCCTCTCTAGGATATGATCAATCACAAGATGATGTTGAACATGGATATTATGATGAAGATGATGATAGTGACTTCGATCTTGATGATGCAATGAGACATTTTGGTCTTATGGCAAATCTTCGAGGATATGTGTCAGGAGGAAAGGAATGGGTTCTTGACAGTGGATGTACTGATCATATGACCGGAGATGAAGAGATGTTCCGTGAGCTTGCTGAAAATGACGGCCCTCGAAAATATGTCACCTTTGGTGATAATTCAAAGGGTAAGGTTGTTGGCCTTGGTAAGGTGGCCATCTCACACGATAGCTCCATACAAAATGTCATGCTCGTTGAATCTCTTGGATACAACTTACTTTCAGTATCTAGACTTGCTGATTTCGGTTTGAATGTCCTATTTACTGAGGTAGATTGCCAAGTGTTTCGTCGAGACAATCATAAAATGGTCTTTACCGGTATACGTAGAGGTGATCTTTACATTGTCGATTTCTCTAAAAAGGCACAACCTAAAACTTTCTTTATCGCTAAATCCTCAAAAGGTTGGTTGTGGCATAGACGACTAGGTCACGTTGGCATGAGAAACCTTGACAAGCTTATTAAAGGAAATCATATCCTTGGAGTTAACGATGTTATATTTGATAAGGATAGACTTTGCAGTGCTTGTCAAGCAGGTAAACAGGTTGGAGGAAGGCATCTCGTGAAGAACATCCTGACCACAAGGAGGCCACTCGAGCTACTTCATATGGATCTTTTTGGTCCCAACGCTTACAAGAGTCTCGGTGGAAATTCTTTTGGTCTAGTTATAGTTGATGATTTTTCAAGATTTACGTGGGTGTTCTTTCTTGATGACAAATCGCAGGTCCAAAAGATCTTCAAAAACTTTGCTAGGATGCCCAAAATCAATTTGAAGTGAAGATCAAGAAGGTTCGGAGTGACAACGGAATGGAGTTCAAGAACACAAATGTGGACACCTTTCTTGACGAATAAGGGATTTCACATGAGTTCTCGGCTACGTACACACCTCAACAAAATGGAGTTGTTGAGAGGAAGAACCGGACGCTCATCAAAATGGCGAGAACGATGCTTGATGAGTACAATACGCCGAAGCACTTTTGGGCAGAAGCGGTTGAGACAGCTTGTCATGCAACAAATCGCTTGTATCTTCACAAGCTACTCGGCAAGACGGCATACGAGCTTCTCACCGGTAACAAACCCCAAGTTGGATACTTTCGAGTATTCGGCTCAAAGTGCTACATTCTTGATAAGCATCGTCGTTCAAAGTTTGCTCCTAAATCTCATGAAGGTTTCCTACTTGGTTATGGCTCAAACTCTCACACTTACCGTGTCTACAACAATTTCACCCGAAAGGTTGAAGAGACGGTAGATGTGAAGTTTGATGAATCTAATGGCTCGCAAGTAGAGCAATTGCCAATTGATGTAGGAGACAAAGACCTTTCAGAAGCAATCCAAGACTTGTCTATTGGCAAAATTCGTCCAACGGAGGTGAAGGAGAGTACCTCGTCCGTCCAAGTGGAAGCTTATACTTCACGACAAGGTGAACCAAGAATTGACACGGAAGAATCCACAAGTGGGACACACCCAGATGAAGAAGACGAGGAAATGCATCAAGACGAACGCCAACAACCTCCTTCTCCACCACGACAAGAGAACGACAACGCCAACAATGAAGAAGGCCAAGAAGAAGAACAAGATGAAGAAGATGTTCAACGAAGACCCAAGCAAAAGCTTTCACGAATTCGAGCAAGAATTGCTAAGGACCATCCTGTCGAGCAAACCTACAATGATATTCAAACCGGGAGAATCACTCGCTCAAAAACTCGTTTAACTAACTTTTGTGAAAACTATTCATTCATCTCTAGCATTGAACCTATGTAGGTTGAAGAAGCATTGGAAGATCCGGACTGGATAAACACTATGCATGAAGAGCTACACAACTTTGAGAGAAACCAAGTTTGGACATTGGTTGAGAAGCCCGACAACAACCACAACATCGTTGGTACCAAATGGGTGTTTCGCAACAAGCAAGATGAAGATGGACAAGTGGTTCGCAACAAAGCACGTCTCGTCGCCCAAGGGTACACACAAGTCGAAGGTATGGACTATGGTAAGACATATGCTCCCGTTGCTAGACTTGAGTCCATTCGCATCTTACTTGCCTATGCTAATCACCATAATATCACCTTGTACCAAATGGACATTAAAAATGCTTTTCTAAATGGTGAAATAGAGGAGGAAGTTTATGTCAAACAACCTCCCGGCTTTGTCAATCCTAAGAAACCAAATCATGTTTACAAACTTCACAAAGCCCTTTATGGTCTTAAACAAGTTCCTAGAGCATGGTATTAATGCTTGACCAAGTTCCTTATTGCAAGTGGTTTTGAAATTGGAAAAATTGATTCCACACTTTTTACTAAAATAGTTAATGGAGAACTATTTGTATGCCAAATTTATGTTGATGATATCATATTTGGTTCAACTAACCCTCTTTTTAGTGAGAAGTTTGGAAAGCTAATGTCAAAGAAGTTTGAGATGTCTATGATGAGTGAACTCAAATTCTTTCTCGGTTTGCAAATCAAGCAAACTAAGGAAGGTACATTTGTCTCTCAAATGAAGTACACCAAAGACTTATTCAACAAGTTCAATATGCAAGAATGCAGAGGCATGCCTACACCCATGCCTACTAGTGGACATAATGATTTGACCAAAGATGGTGAACCGGTTGATCAAAAGGTTTATCGCTCTATGATTGGTTCATTGTTATACCTATGTGCTTCATGTCCCGATATTATGCTAAGTGTGTGCATGTGTGCATGATATCAAGCTGCTCCTAAAGAATGTCATCTTAAGGCCGTGAAAAGGATAGTGAGATACTTAATTCATACACCAAATTTTGGCATTTGGTATCCTAAGAGGTCTTATTTTGATCTTGCTGGCTATTCCGACTCGGATTATGCCGGAGACAAGGTTGATAGAAAGTCCACTTCAGGTACTTGTCAATTTCTTGGTAGATCCCTTGTGTCTTGGTCCTCCAAGAAACAAAACTCAGTATTCTTATCCACCGCCGAAGCGGAATACATTGCCGCTGGTTCATGTTGTGCTCAATTACTTTGGATGACCCAAACTCTTAAAGGTTATGGGATCTATGTGAAACATGTTCCATTGCTTTGCGACAATGAAAGTGCTATCAAAATTGGTCATAATCCTGTACAACATTCTCGAACTAAGCATATTGAAGTTCTTCATCATTTCATTCGAGATCATGTTGCTAAGGGTGACATTGATCTTAAACATGTTCGCACCGATAAGCAATTAGCAGATATATTCACTAAACCACTTGATGAGAAAGTGTTTTGCAGGTTGAGAGGTGAATCGAACGTTATTGATGCTTCGAACTTGGAGTAGGAACTCCATTGGAGACATGCAAGACATGAGCTTATGACTAATCCATGATATATCTCTTATGATGATTATCTTATGTCTTGGACAAATTTGCATCTTGCATGTTATCTAACCCATGTAGGTACTTGGTTGAATCAAATTCTATGAGATTGCAACTCACTCACATCTTAAGCAATCTCTACATCACCAAGTCTCTACACAATGGTGGTTGAAGACAAGGAAGCACAAAACCATTCAAACCCTTTGACAAATTCTATGTTGAGCTTCATGATTATCATTTTTGGATACATAAGTGCTCCTACTTGCAAGAACTAATCCATGTAGGTAGATGAACTCAAACTCCAAGTGGTGCTCCCAAATTTTGATGAACTACATCAACCTTGAGCACCCACACAAGTTCAACTACATGAGCAAGATCCACACCACCACCCAAGGTATGTAATTCCATCGTAGAGAAGCTTTACTCCAAGTCATGAGTCAAAGCAGCTCAACAAGATGTGAATACATCAAGATGCTTAAACGAAAAATGGTAACCCCATTTTGAGCTTAAACGATGAGTATGACCTATGATCAAGTGATCTCACTTGACTCCTAAGTCAATATACTCTAACATAGGTGACTATGTCACCGTCCAACTCTAGATGAAGTTCTCTTGTGTTCTTTTCTGTGTTATTGCATTTGTCCCTTGCATATTTGTTTTCCTTTTTCACACAAAAGAAACTTCATCTAGAAATTTCATTATTTTCTTTTTGCTTTTTGTTCTGCATTTTCTGCATCCAATTCATTGCAAATCTTTCAGATAATTCATTGCAAATCTTTGTGAAATCTTACTTGTCTAGTGAGCTGAGGTGACAAGTGTTTTTCTCTGTGATGAACTCGGTTTCACCGACTTGTAGTTTTTGGTCCAACCGAATCCTTTCGGTACCACCGAAACATGCCACTCGGTGCCACCGAATTCACAACAGGAAAAACAGTTTGCCACTTGTTCTATATTTCTTCTGATCCAGCTCCACTCAATGAATCTTGTCCTCTACAAGCATCACAGTTTTATCCATTACTTTGTGCTGAGTCTCAAGGACCAAACCCATTCGACAGATTCCAGAAAGCCCTTCTTGGAAATTGATGTCAAAGGGGGAGAGAGAGATCACATCAAAGCTTATCACCTACAAGAGAGAAGGGGGAGAAAGAGATCTCCAGGGGGAGAGAATACTCAAGGATCCCAGATGCTTGATGTTCAAGAGAAGAGATGCCACATGTCTTTTTGGGGGAAAGACATGTTCATATGTGCTTATTTGCATTAAGCTCTATTCATTCATTTCTTTCAGCTCTGTTTTTCTGTTCCCTATCTTCTCCCAATATCCCATGTCAGATTCAGGGGGAGCAAGACATCTAAGGGAAAGAAATCATTCAAATTCATTGCATATCTGTACTCTTGGAGACATGTCTAAACCAATGTGGTACCTTGTACTCACTCTCTAGATGTCATCGCAGTCTTGGCATTCTTGTGGCTTCCTTTGGTTTGCTCTGGCTAGTGGATGTACCTGTGTTATCTAACCTTGTTTGTGCAGGTTCATTCCATCCTAAGCAAACTCAAGACTACAAGGTAAGTATATGCATCAAAATCATAAGAATGAGGAATTCTTGCTTATGTACATACTGTTTGCAAGAAGGACACATGAGCATGAAGGTATTTTTCTTAATAATCTTTTGCTCTGATGCATATGGCCAAGATACATGTAACACATTGCCTACTCTGTCATGGTTATGCTCTCACATGCTTCTATGTTTCATATTCACATGATTACATACATGTAGGGGGAGCCTATGTTTGTTACATGTCCTTCCAAAGCTTTACTTGCTTTTCTTTATATCTTAATCTAACGCTTTGATGTATGTTGCCATCAATTACCAAAAACGGGGAGATTGAAAGCACAAGTGCTCCCTAGGTGGTTTTGGTAATTAATGTCAACATATCTCTTGTTGGACTAACACTTTTATCTAGTATGTTTCAGATAAGTTCAACAATGGAGTGGCATGGACTAAAGGTTGTGGGAACTCCTTCAAGATGCTAAGGACAAAGGATTGGCTAAAGCTTCAAGCTCAAGACTCTTCGTTTTACATTTTAGTGATCCAAGATCACATTGAGTCTATAGGAAAAGCCAATACTATCAAGGAGGGATGAGGTGTTGCTTAATGAGCCTCTTGCTTCATGTGCTTAGTGATATGCTCCAAAACCCTCAACTACTTTCCCATATCCACATTTGACCTAAACCTAAAGTCAAACTCGGCCCTACCGATTCTTTCTATCCGGCGCCACCGACTTTCATTTGTCATAGCCACTGCCAAAACCTAGCAAATCGGTTTCACCGATAGGGATCTCGGTCTCACCGAGATGGGATTGTAATCTCTCTGTGTATGTCCATTACCAAAATCGGTCCCACCGAGTTTAGGCAATCGGTACTACCGAGATTACAATGCAAACTCTCTGGTTAACTTATTACCAAAATCGGTCCAACCGAGTTTAGTAATCGGTCCCACCGAGTTTGCCTGACCAACTCTCTGGTTAGCTTATTACCAAATCGGTCTCACCGAGTTTGTGTAATAGGTCTCACCGAGATTACGTTATGCCCTAACCCTAACCATATCGGTCCTACCGAGTTGCATGTCAGTCCCACCGAAAATCTCTAACGATCACTAGATTTACTAAATCGGTCTGACCGAGTTAGTTGATTCGGTCCCACCGAGATTGGTAAATTGCGTGTAACGGTTGGATTTTGTGTGGAGGCTATAAATACCCCTCCACCTCCTCTTCATTCGTGGAGAGATCCATCAGAACACATCTACACTTCCAACTCACATGTTCTGAGAGAGAACCACCTACCCTTGTGTTGAGGCCAAGATATTCCATTCCTACCATATGAATCTTGATCTCTAGCCTTCCCCAAGTTGCTTTCCACTCAAATCTTCTTTCCACAAATCCAAATCTTGTGAGAGAGAGTTGAGTGTTGGGGAGACTATCATTTGAAGCACAAGAGCAAGGAGTTCATCATCAACACACCATTTGTTACTTCTTGGAGAGTGGTGTCTCCTAGATTGGCTAGGTGTCACTTGGGAGCCTCCGACAAGATTGTGGAGTTGAACTAAGGAGTTTGTAAGGGCAAGGAGATCGCCTACTTCGTGAAGATCTACCGCTAGTGAGGCAAGTCCTTCTGGGCGATGGCCATGGTGGGATAGACAAGGTTGCTTCTTCGTGGACCCTTCGTGGGTGGAGCCCTCCGTGGACTCGCGCAACCGTTACCCTTCGTGGGTTGAAGTCTCCATCAACGTGGATGTAGGATAGCACCACCTATCTGAACCACGCCAAAAATATCCGTGTCTCCAATTGCGTTTGAATTCTCCAAACCCTTCCCCTTACATTCTTGCAAGTTGCATGCCTTACTTTCCGCTGCTCATATACTCTTTGCATGCTTGCTTGATATGTATTGTGTAATTGTGCCTAAACTCCACTTAAACTGAAAAAGTTTAAAAACTGCAACTTTAGCACTAAGTGTCTAATCACCCCCCCTCTAGACACATCTTCTCAAGATCCCACACAAGTCCCGTACCATGCATGTATGGTAAACGTTATGTAACAAATTTGAAACATGAGGTGTTGTTTGATTGTCCTCCTTATGAGTGGCGGTCGGGGACGAGCGATGGTCTTTTCCTACCAATCTATCCCCCTAGGAGCATGCGTGTAGTACTTTGGTTTTGGATGGCTTGTAGATTTTTGCAATAATTATATGAGTTCTTTATGACTAATGTTGAGTCCATGGATTATACGCACTCTCACCCTTCCATCATTGCTAGACTCTTCGGTACCGTGCATTGCCCTTTCTCACATTGAGAGTTGGTGCAAACTTCGCCGGTGCATCCAAACCCCATGATATAATACGCTCTTTCACACATAAACCTCCCTATATCTTCCTCAAAACAGCCACCATGCCTACCTATGATGGCATTTCCATAGCCATTCCGAGATATGTTGCCATGCAACTTTCCACCATTCCGTTCTTCATGACACATCTATCATTGTCATATTGCTTAGCATGATCATGTAGTTGACATATTATTTGTGGCAAAGTCACCGTTCATAATTCTTTCATACTTGTCACTCTTGATTCATTGCATATCCCGGTATACCGCCGGAGGCATTCATATAGAGTCATACTTTGTTCTAGTATCGAGTTGTAATCATTGAGTTGTAAATAAATAGAAGTGTGATGATCATCATTTAATAGAGTATTCTCCCAAATAAAAAAAAGAGAAAGGCCAAAGAAAAAAAAGAAGTCCCAAGAAAAGGGCAATACTACTATCCTTTTTTCCATGCTTGTGCTTCAAAGTAGCACCATAATCTTCATAATAGAGAGTCTCTTGTTTTGTCACTTTCATATACTAGTGGGAATTTTTCATTATAGAAATTGGCTTGTATATTCCAACGATGGGCCTCCTCAAGTGCCCTAGGTCTTCATGAGCAAGCAAGTTGGATGCACATCCACTTAGTTTCTTTTATTGAGCTTTCATACATTTATAGCTCTAGTGCATCCGTTGCATGGCAATCCCTACTCCTTGCATTAACATCAATTGATGTGCCTCTCCATAGCCCGTTGATTATCCTCGTTGATGTGAGACTTTCTCCTTTTTTGTCTTCTCCACATAACCCCCATCATTATATTCTATTCCACCCATAGTGCTATATCCATGACTCGCGCTCATGTATTGCGTGAAGGTTTATGAGTTTGAGATTATTAAAGTATGAAACAATTGCTTGGCTTGTCATCAGGGTTGTGCATGATGAGAGCATTCTTGTGTGACGAAAATGGAGAATGACTAAACTATATGATTTTGTAGGGATGAACTTTCTTTGGCCATGTCACTTTGAGAAGACATAATTGGTTTGTTAGTTTGCTTGAAGTATTATTATTTTTTATGTCAATATGAACTTTTGTCTTGAATCTTTCGGATCTGAATATTCATACCACAATTAAGAAGATTTGCATTGAAATTATGCCAAGTAGCACTCCGCATCAAAAATTCTCTTTTTATCATTTACCTACTCGAGGATGAGCAGGAATTAAGCTTGGGGATGCCTGATACGTCTCCAACATATCTATAATTTGTGATTGCTCCATGCTATATTATCTACTGTTTTGGACTATATTGGGCTTTATTTTCCACTTTTATATTATTTTTGAGACTAGCCTATTAACCAGAGGCCCAACCCAGAATTGTTGTTTTTTTGCCTATTTCAGAGTTTCGGAGAAACAGAATATCAAACGGAGTCCAAACGGAATCAAACCTTCGGGAACGTGATTTTCTCATCAAATAAGACCCAGGAGACTTGGACCCTCCGTCAAGAAAGCCGTGAGGCGGTCACGAGGGTGGGGGCGCGCCCACCCCCCTAGGGCGCGCCCCCTGCCTCATGGGCCCCTCAGAGCTCCACCGACGTACTTCTTCCTCCTATATATACCTACATGCCCCCAAACAATCAGATACGGAGCCAAAAACCTAATTCCACCGCTGCAACCTTCTGTACCCACGAGATCCCATTTTGGGGCCTGTTCCGGAGCTCCGCCGGAGAGGGCCATCATCACGGAGGGCTTCTACATCATCCTAGCCCCTCCGATGAAGTGTGAGTAGTTCACCTCAGACCTACGGGTCCATAGTTATTAGCTAGATGGCTTATTCTCTCTTTTTGGATCTCAATACAATGTTCTCCCCCTCTCTCGTGGAGATCTATTCGATGTAATCTTATTTTCGCGGTGTGTTTGTTGAGACTGATGAATTGTGGGTTTATGATCAAGTCTATCTATGAATAATATTTGAATCTTCTCTGAATTCTTTTATGTATGATTGGTTATCTTTGCAAGTATCTTCGAATTATCAGTTTGGTTTGGCCTACTAGATTGGGTTTTCTTGCCATGGGAGAAGTGCTTAGCTTTGGGTTCAATCTTGCGGTGTCCTTTCCCAGTGACAGAAGGGGCAGCAAGGCAAGTATTGTATTGTTGCCATCGAGGATAACAAGATGGGGGTTTTATCATATTGCATGAAACTATCCCTCTACATCATGTCATCTTGCTTAAGGCGTTACTCTGTTTTTAACTTAATACTCTAGATGCATGCTGGATAGCGGTCGATGAGTGGAGTAATAGTAGTAGATGCAGGCAGGAGTCGGTCTACTTGTCTCGGACGTGATGCCTATATACATGATCATACCTAGATATTCTCATAACTATGCTCAATTCTGTCAATTGCTCAACAGCAATTTGTTCACCCACCGTAGAATACTTATGCTCTTGAGAGAAGCCACTAGTGAAACCTATGGCCCCCGGGTCTATTCTCATCATATCAATCTCCATCACTTTAATCTTGCTTGCTTTTTTACTTTGCTTTTTACTTTTCACTTTGCATCTCTATACCAAAAATACCAAAAATATTATCTCTATCAGATCTCACTCCCGTAAGTGATCCTGAAGGGATTGACAACCCCTAATCGCATTGGTTGTGTTGAGCTATTGTTTTGTGCAGGTACGAGGGACTTGAGAGTAGCCTCCTACTGGATTGATACATTGGTTCTCGAAAACTGAGGGAAACACTTACGCTACTTTGCTGCATCATCCTCTCCTCTTCGGGGAAATCCAACGCAGTGCTCAAGAGGTAGCACCATGGCGAGCAAACTCCCCAACATTACCTGGCCCACAGGGGCCTTCGTGGAGACCATAAAGACATGGCAACAGGAGTGGTTCTACATCACCATACCCCGCGGCACCAAGTGGGCGGCCGCTCCTGCTTTTAGATCCAGACCCCTGCTGCGGCTTACGTCGTGGACCAACAAGGGTCTGGACTGGGGATCATCCGACGAGGTGTTGAAGCTGCAAAAGCGCATCAAAAGTATCATAGAGAAGGACACCAGCCTCACTGACGTGATCCAGGTGATGCTTATCCGCCGAACCCTTCCCTGCCAACGTCGGCCTCCCTGCATGTGGGAGTTCAACCCGGAAGGGCCGCGGACCCTGCAGCGGTTCTTCGGCACGGCGCATGAAGCGATCTGGAAGGTGTTCTTCAAGACTTAGAAGTCGTGGCCACATATGTCCGAGGACATCGGCCTCGACTGCAATCATCCGGCTTCTCCGGTAAGTACTAAATTTCCGAACATAACTTAGTTCATAAAAAAAGGGGTGTACTGAGAATTCCATCCTATAACAGGGCTGGACAAAGAAGGTAGAGCGGATCAGGTGTCCATCTCCACTCCCCGAAAACCCAGCTGATCCTCTGTTAATGAGGATGATGGTCCCGACGCCCTATCAGGCGCCGGAGAAGAAGGCCAAGAAGAAGAGCAAGGAGGCCAAAGGTGGCCTCCGCCGTAAAGGTTCTTCGGATGCAGCGTCCGGAGAGACTGAAACTCACTCCTCCTGTGAGGAAGATGAAGATGAAGAGTAGGAAGAGGCAGAAAGCAATTCTCCCCCGAAGGGGAGGAAGAAGAAAAGGGCGGCCTCCGAAGACCCAGAGGCGGAGGCGCCCAAAAGGGGGAAAATATCCCTCACGGACGGCTCAGACTCGGCCGCCGAAGCCATCCCGGAGTGGCGCCCCAGGCCGAAGCCCCTTGCCGCATCGTAAGTATACGAGGGTGCCTTTCATATGCC
Organism: Aegilops umbellulata; assembly: GCA_032464435.1. Lineage (NCBI taxonomy): Eukaryota > Viridiplantae > Streptophyta > Magnoliopsida > Poales > Poaceae > Aegilops > Aegilops umbellulata. Next base: position 400,380,544 of record CP136057.1, read on the forward strand.
CAATCTTTATGATTGTAATCTAACACATTGTATGGTGCAGTCTGGGCCGTGATCTCCCCCAACAATCATCAAAGGGGAATTCTTTAGATCCGGGGATGATGGAGAGCGAGTCATCTCCGCGAGCCTCCCCGCCTATCGCCACGGACGACATTGAAGTGTTGTCTCGAAGGGCCTCTCCGGGCAACGGAGCGGTACTGTAACGCCCTCGATGCGGCTATATCTCCCACGTGTCGAAGCACGACTTAGAGGCATAACCGCATAGAAAGCAATGTCGCAAGTGAGGTAATCTTCACACAACCCATGTAATACATAAGGGAAAGAGATACATAGTTGGCTTACAATCGCCACTTCACGCAATACATGAGTAAAGCATTACATCAAACAGATACAATCAAGGTCCGACTATGGAACCAAAATAAAATAAGACTACCCCAAATGCTACACAGATCCCCGATCGTCCCAACTGGGCTCCACTACTGATCAACTGAAACGAAACAACACAAAGAACAATATCTTCATCGAGCTCCTCCTTGAGCTCGGGTGCGTCACCTGCACGGTTTCATCGGCACCTGCAAACTGGTTTTGGAAGTATCTGTGAGTCACGGGGTCTCAGCAATCTCACACGCGCGAGATCAAGACTATTTAAGCTTAAAGGTAGGACAGGGTAGTGAGGTGGAGCTGCAGCAAGCGACTAGCATATCTGGTGTCTAACATACGCAAATGAGAGCGAGAAGAGAAGGCAAAAGCACGGTCGAACAACTATGATCAATAAGTGATCCTAGAACAACCTACGTCAAGCATAACTCTAACACCGTGTTCACTTCCCGGACTCCGCCGAGAAGAGACCATCACGGTTACACACGCGGTTGATGTGTTTTAATTAAGATCAACTTCGGGTTTTCTACAACTGGACATTAACAAATTACCATCTGCCACATAACCGCGGGCACGACTTTCGAAAGTTCAAACCGTACAGGGGTGTCCCAACTTAGCCCATGATAAGCTCTCGCGATCAACGAAGGATATTCCTTCTCGCCGGGAAGACCCGATCAGTCTCGGAATCCCGGCTACAAGACATTTCGATAGTAATAAAACAAGACCAACAAAGCCGCTCGATGCGCCGACATCCCGATAGGAGCTACACATATCTTGTTCTCAGGGCAACACCGGATAAGCGAAGCGTACAGGTACCAACATAACCCAAGTTGCCAAGGGACGGTCCCGCACGGTGCTCTAGTTTGGACCAACACTTAGACAAGCATTGGCCCGGGGGGGGCTAAAATAAAGATGACCCTCGAGAGAGTGACTCCCAAGGGAAAAGTAGGTGGTGGTGAGGCAAATGGTAAAACCAAGGTTGGGCCTTGCTGGAGGAGTCTTATTCAAAGCGAACTGTCAAGGGGGTCCCATAAATCACCGAACCGCGTTAGGGACGCAAAATCCGGGAACATAATACCGATATGACGGAAACTAGGGCGGAAAGAGTGGAACAAAACACCAGGCATAAGGCCGAGTCTTCCACCCTTTACCAAGTATATAGATGCATTAATAATATAAAAGGTATTGTGATATCCCAACAAGTAAACATGTTCCAATCTAGGAACAACATCTCCATGTTCCAACAAGGAACAAACTTCATCTTCACCTGCAACTAACAACGCTATAAGAGGGGCTGAGCAAAGCGGTAACATAGCCAAACAATGGTTTGCTAGGACAAGGTGGGTTAGAGGCTTGGTTTGACAATATGGGAGGCATGATAAGAAAGTGGTAGGTATCGCAGCATAGGCATAGAAAAAGAGCGAGCAACTAGCAAGCAAAGATATAAGTGATTTCGAGGGTATGGTCATCTTGCCTGAGATCCCGCAAGGAAGAAGAACGAGTCCATGAAGAAGACAAACGGACGAAGTCGAACGAATCCTCACAACTCTGGAACGAAACCGAAGCTAACGAGAGAGGCAACCCGGAAAGAAACAAACAACATAGTAAACAACCATCACATAAACATGGCATGATGCACAATCAAGTATGATGCATGTCCGGTTTAAAAGAGGCATGGCATGGCAAAGTGCAACAAGCAATACTACAAGTTAAGTGGAGCTCAATATGCATCGGGATGCATATTGACGAAACACCACATCAATTACTTAGTTTACTCCCGTTTATGTACACATCAATATTAAATGTTGCTTAACATGGCAAGAGGTGAAACATAATAAAACTACCTATTTAGGCAATTTTAAATGAGGCCGGAACAACAAAACAACAAGTCCGGAAACTCCTCATATGCATATATTAGGTTTGGTACTGTTCTGTCCTAAAGCATATTTTAGAGTTGTTAAACATGCAAGGTAATGCTACCATGTTAAACTAGGCATTTTTTCACCCCATTTACATATAAAGAACATTTAAATCCGAGCAACGGTTATTTAGTTATGAAATAAATTATTTTAACATGGCATTTATGCAAATTAATGCAAACATCAAGTTTAAGCATTTTTAACATGGATAAAAGTTGCATATTATTAAACTGCACAAATTTCTGAGCATTTTACATATTTACTTTGTTTTAAAACGATGCATGGTTTGTGAGTTATTAAATGCATGAACATGGAGGGTTTTTCTGCAAATCTGTAATTCTCTAGATAATGCTATATTCGCAGAACTGGAAAAAAAACATCTAGGGGCCGAAATTGGCCCGAACTAGGCTGCACAGGAGCAAACAGAGATGGGCTTCCTCACATTGGGCCTGGCTCAGTGGGGAGGCTGGACGTGGGCTGGATCTGGCAGCGGTTGGGCTGCGGCCCACGCCATGGTCAACGGGAGCCAGGCAGGGACGCGCTCGCAGCGAAGCAGAGGGCGGCGGCGCTGGGACTTGGCGGTCTCCGGTGGGGCGGCACGGCGACGTGGAGCCAGGGACGAGGCCGGGGTGCAGGGACTCGCCGGATCTGGCAGAGACGGCGACGAACGGAGCAGGGGAGGTCGAGGTAGGGCGGCGCAGCAACGCAGGGGGGACCGGGCGGGGACTTGGCGCAGCGACGGGACGTCGGACTTGGGCAGTGGAGCTCCACGCGACGACGGGATGGGGACTTGACGGCGGGTTCCGACGAGGACGCAGATGAGGAGGCGAAGGAGGTAGGGGCTTGGTGGAGCGACTTCATACGAAGCCGGGCATGCCTCGTTCGTCTTCGATGCAGAGGAAGCAGGGGCGCGGCGAGGACAGGGTCAACGGGGCGGCAGCAGGGAAGGCCGGCGAGGTGGAGATGGGGCGGATCCGGCTGGCCGGCGCCGGATCCGTGCAACGACGGCGCGGGTGGAGCTCGGGGCGGCGTCAGTTCCCTGTGAAGAAGATAGAGAGGGAGCATTCAGCGAGAGAGAGAGAGAGAGAGATCAGAGAAGGAGAAGAAAGCAAGGGAGGGGAAGGAAGGAGCGGCGCGGGGGCTCATCTTCTGGTTCGGTCGGCCGGCGACGAGGCGGACGAGGAGGGCGGCTGGCGTCCTCAGGGTCCTCGTTGGAGGAGGAGCTTGGGTCGGCTGGGGATCGAGGGAGGCAGGGACCGATGGATTGGATGGAGCAGGTAGAGAGGTAGTTGGCTCGGGATGGATCCCGAGGAAGATGGTGGCGGCGGCGGACACGGAATGGATGGGACAGATCCCTAGGTTTTAGGGTTTGGTCTCAAATTAGACTAGAGGTGGACTATAAATATAAGTAGGGGATTAAGGCAGGGTTAACGCGATCCGTCCGATCGTAATCGGGCAGTCAAGAATAAATAGTTAGGGAGTCCAAATAAGAAAACGGAGATGTTTTATAGATGTTTGGGGATGATCCGGATACATCGGTAATGACAGAGCGGGTCGGGTTCGGGGAAGTTTCGGACATGGTTGTGAAGGGGTTCGATGCACTGTGCAAAGAGGGATTAGGTGGTTTAACAAGAGGGGATCGAAAACCCGGTTGGTCTCGGAACGGACAACAAAGCAAGGGGGACGCGACAACTATGAGCCGATGCAAGTTTTAAAACAATGACGGTAACGAGTGCCGATGCAATGCGGATGATGCGATGATGAATGCAACAAACAAATAAATAACACAACTGACATGCAAAACATGGAAGGCATCTGGAGCGTCGGTCTTGGGGCGTTACAACACTCCACCACTACGAGAGGATATCGTCCCGAGATCTAGGATGGCACCAGAGAGAAACAGAAGGGGAAGAGGTAAAACAGAGTTACTTCTTTGACAAACAAGTGAAACTACGAACTTTGAGGGGTTGAACAAATCGAAACAAAGAATACAATGGAGGCAAACGAGATTGCAAACAGTCTGTTAACGAAGAGGAACAAGGAACATTATAAGGACCCTGTAGATTGAAGCATGAAACAAGATCTCAATGAACCAATAAGAATATGACCACCTCGGTATAATGAGATAGCCAAGGAATAAGAATGACAGAATTAATTTGGACAACACTCCGATAGAAAAGAGAAGGAAAACTTGATAAGATGAGACGATATTGAAGAGATGATACAACACTCTGGTTGGAAATGGAGGAATAGAATTTGAACTTGGCAAAATGAAAGCACTTGGATGAGACTCCGGTTAAAAGAGGAATGATAGTCACAACACATCGGTTAAATGGATAACCAAGGAAAAGGAACATGATCTTGGCAAAACGAGACTATTGGATGAAGGGAGCAACTTCACAATGCCTCCGGGACGGATGAATAGAAGATAGATCATCGGAATAAGAGAACGGAGAAGGAAATGATAACTCTCACAAATAAAATTGAAAGAGAAAGCTTACGAAGAAAAGGTTGAACGGAGTTGTTGGATTATCAACAACGAAAGCTTAAACTTGATGTGGACTTATGGAAGACATCCCAAAATTATGAGGTGACAACCTTCCACTCACGGAAGAGATTGGGTTGATAAAAACAAGGAGACTATAAACTATTTCACCGGGAGGATAAAAGAAGAACTTGGGTCATTGATAAGCACCATAATAGCAACAAACCTAAGGGAAGGCTTTAGGTGAAATATAACCCAAGATAACTCCAATGAAGAGATTGATGGATTTAAAATACCTCATTCTTGACAACATGTAAATCATGAAGCGTGAAGAGAAATTGTCAAGAATGATATAACACCACATCAAAAGATAAGATAGAAAGAATTTCACTTCGGAATGCAAGATGAAGAAATGCTTGAACTCCTCCAAACAAAACATGTGTTGAACAACATGTTTATTTCAGAGTATAGCTTGGCGGATCTTAACTTCGAGAGAATTCTTGAAAAACAATTGAAGGATGAAAGGAATCCTTGATGAACCACCATGTAGAGCCTTCATGAAGAACTCCGGTAATGAAAGGATGGTAAAAAGAAAGAGAAGTTGAAAAGAACTCCGGGAGAAGCCTTGAAATGATTTGATGAAGCTTTGAAATGATATAACCGAGAAAACTTTGAACTCCGGAAGGAAAGATGAACAAATGAGATCAAGAATTTTTGATAAACCTCCGGAATAAGGAATTGAATTTACTCGATGAAACAAGAATAAAAATTACACTATGCTCATCCTTCACCAATTAAATTGATGACAAGCAATGGATTTGGCATACTACTTATTCTCGTAGAAAGGATTAAGAGATATAGCGTAAACTTGAGAAGGTATTCAACGAATCACCGGTAGGATTTGAAAAGAACGAATGAATCTATATGATAACGAAGGAAGAGAACTCTTGAAGAACCACCGTAAGAATTGAAAATGAACGAAGAAAAGAGAACGAATCACCGGGAAGAATTATAAAAAGAACGAAGATACTTTAGAGAATTTAGATACATGAGAACGAAGAGATCATGAACTGAATAGAGGGTATTTGAATGATGCACCGGTAAGATTTGGAGAACAATAGCTGAAAGCTGGAATGAATAATTCTGAGATTATGGCTCCGGATAAAAGAAGTGGAAACAACTCATGAAATGCTCCGGATGGGTATGAAAAGAATTCTCACAGTCGAAAACAATTTTGGGAGGATGGCAACAAGTTAGAACCACGGATCTTGAAGAGAATGGAGCAAGATTTAAGAGAGACTCTTCTTCGGTCTTCAAAATCTGAGAATGACGACGAGAGACACCACCGTGAATTGTTGAGGCACTCCGGAAAGAAAATTAGAAAGGTTGAACCCACGATGAAAAGAATTTGGAAGATCTTGGAGAAAGACAAATGACTGATGACAATTCATTCTTACGTCAAACTTTTAAATGAGTTTGAGAATAGCTCCGGGAAGATTAGAAGAGTCAGGTAAGATCCTGGGAAAAGACCTGTGAGTTAGGGCCCACTCCAAAGAAACACCTTCGAATGATTACTTGAAAGGGAGATTGCACCGGTTGATTTAAATGGCTTGAATGAGATAACAATCTTGAAATAACTTGAATGGATTAAGAATGGAAACGCAAATCTTCTGAGTTATCTTCATCACTCCGGATACAAGTATCGCAATGTTAATGATCAAGAGATGCTTGGATAAGAACTTCCGACATGAGAAAGCATTTGAAACAAGGAAAAGGGTATGATCAACATCAAAAGCTTGAATTTAATCCACCGGAGAAGAAAAAAGAACGAAGAATAATAAACTTGAAGCTCCGTTAGTATCTTCGTGAGAATCACCGGTAAAAACATTGAAAGAAAAGAAAGAAGAGACTTCACATCTATAAGGTGGATACTTGATTAAGAAATCTGAGTCCTTGAAGAAAAAGGGTGGGAGGGTGGGAAAACAAAGGCAACTTGGGGACGGGTGAAACGAATACCGTTAAGAAAAACTTAGAATTTATCTTGCGGTTGTTGAAATGATCGGATCCACTTAAAGAGAAGCACGCCGGTTGGAAAAGAATTGACATGACAACCTTGTGATCAAGAAGGATTAGCAATCCCATAGAAATATGAGAACACCGTTTAGAAAAAAATATATGGAATCAACACTTGACATCAAAGCAACTCGAATACCACAAATAAAACAAAACAAAGGATTTGGCTTGCAGAATAAGCCGGAACAAATACATATGATAGAGATTTACCCAATCCCATATCATGCATCTGTCGGAAAGATATTCTAGGAGCTATTTGAATTCCCACCTACAAACTCCCGAAAATTTTCTGGTTATGCAATCAGGTGTTGGGGATACAGGGGACACAAAATATATCACCCAAACTAACAATACCTAGATCCAGTTGTATCCATCCTTCAACACATAACCAAGAAACCCTCGGAAATCGTTTACCTCAACCTTCAAAAAGCATCCGTTATACGAGTTATGGCAATACTCCCGCACTCGCCTCAGTACTGGGCTATCAGGGTTATCTCACCAACAACTGTACAAAAGAGATTTTCAATGTTGGCGTACTAAACTCAGGTATTCCAGAACTGTAACGATAAAATTATGACGACAACACCTCAGAGCTCAACTCCCCGGGACACTTCCACTAAACCCCTGCTGACAGGAGGCACCAAGACAATGTTGTCATCACAAAACCATCGGAACGATTCTAAGATACCCGCGTGATCCTAAATTTTTTAGTGAAATTTGAGAAGAGAAGAGTCAAAACTCTATGTCAGGATGCCTTACCAGAGCGATGAGGAGACTGGGAAGTAAAAAGAATTCCTAAACTCTCCGATACATAATTCCTAAATGACTCAAAACATTTTTCTAGACAAAACTCGGCCGCTAAAGACGATCAATCAGTGGGGGCTCCTAAGGTCGGGGAAGGCTCTGATTACCAACTTGTAACGCCCTCGATGCGGCTATATCTCCCACGTGTCGAAGCACGACTTAGAGGCATAACCGCATAGAAGGCAATGTCGCAAGTGAGGTAATCTTCACACAACCCATGTAATACATAAGGGAAAGAGATACATAGTTGGCTTACAATCGCCACTTCACGCAATACATGAGTAAAGCATTACATCAAACAGATACAATCAAGGTCCGACTACGGAACCAAAATAAAAGAAGACTACCCCAAATGCTACATAGATCCCCGATCGTCCCAACTGGGCTCCACTACTGATCAACTGAAACGAAACAACACAAAGAACAAGATCTTCATCGAGCTCCTCCTTGAGCTCGGGTGCGTCACCTGCACGGTTTCATCGGCACCTGCAAACTGGTTTTGGAAGTATCTGTGAGTCACGGGGACTCAGCAATCTCACACCCGCGAGATCAAGACTATTTAAGCTTAAAGGTAGGACAGGGTAGTGAGGTGGAGCTGCAGCAAGCGACTAGCATATCTGGTGTCTAACATACGCAAATGAGAGCGAGAAGAGAAGGCAAAAGCACGGTCGAACAATTATGATCAATAAGTGATCCTAGAACAACCTACGTCAAGCATAACTCCAACACCGTGTTCACTTCCCGGACTCCGCCGAGAAGAGACCATCACGGTTACACACGCGGTTGATGTGTTTTAATTAAGATCAACTTCGGGTTTTCTACAACCGGACATTAACAAATTCCCATCTGCCACATAACCGCGGGCATGGCTTTCGAAAGTTCAAACCCTGCAGGGGTGTCCCAACTTAGCCCATGATAAGCTCTCGCGATCAACGAAGGATATTCCTTCTCCCCGGGAAGACCCGATCAGTCTCGGAATCCCGGCTACAAGACATTTCGACAGTCATAAAACAAGACCAGCAAAGCCGCCCGATGCGCCGACATCCCGATAGGAGCTACACATATCTCGTTCTCAGGGCAACACCGGATAAGCGAAGCGTACAGGTACCAACATAACCCAAGTTGCCAAGGGACGGTCCCGCATGGTGCTCTAGTTTGGACCAACACTTAGACAAGCATTGGCCCGGGGGGGCTAAAATAAAGATGACCCTCGAGAGAGCGACTCCCAAGGGAAAAGTAGGTGGTGGTGAGGCAAATGGTAAAACCAAGGTTGGGCCTTGCTGGAGGAGTCTTATTCAAAGCGAACTGTCAAGGGGGTCCCATAAATCACCGAACCGCGTTAGGGACGCAAAATCCGGGAACATAATACCGATATGACGGAAACTAGGGCGGCAAGAGTGGAACAAAACACCAGGCATAAGGCCGAGTCTTCCACCCTTTACCAAGTATATAGATGCATTAATAATATAAAAGGTATTGTGATATCCCAACAAGTAAACATGTTCCAATCAAGGAACAACATCTCCATGTTCCAACAAGGAACAAACTTCATCTTCACCTGCGACTAACAATGCTATAAGAGGGGCTGAGCAAAGCGGTAACATAGCCAAACAACGGTTTGCTAGGACAAGGTGGGTTAGAGGCTTGGTTTGACAATATGGGAGGCATGATAAGCAAGTGGTAGGTATCGCAGCATAGGCATAGCAAAAGAGCGAGCAACTAGCAAGCAAAGATATAAGTGATTTCGAGGGTATGGTCATCTTGCCTGAGATCCCGCAAGGAAGAAGAACGAGTCCATGAAGAAGACAAACGGACGAAGTCGAACGAATCCTCACAACTCTGGAACGAAACCGAAGCTAACGAGAGAGGCAACCCGGAAAGAAACAAACAACATAGTAAACAACCATCACATAAACATGGCATGATGCACAATCAAGTATGATGCATGTCCGGTTTAAAAGAGGCATGGCATGGCAAAGTGCAACAAGCAATACTACAAGTTAAGTGGAGCTCAATATGCATCGGGATGCATATTGACGAAACACCACATCAATTACTTAGTTTACTCCCGTTTATGTACACATCAATATTAAATGTTGCTTAACATGGCAAGAGGTGAAACATAATAAAACTACCTATTTAGGCAATTTTAAATGAGGCCGGAACAACAAAACAACAAGTCCGGAAACTCCTCATATGCATATATTAGGTTTGGTACTGTTCTGTCCTAAAGCATATTTTAGAGTTGTTAAACATGCAAGGTAATGCTACCATGTTAAACTAGGCATTTTTCCACCCCATTTACATATAAAGAACATTTAAATCCGAGCTACGGTTATTTAGTTATGAAATAAATTATTTTAACATGGCATTTATGCAAATTAATGCAAACATCAAGTTTAAGCATTTTTAACATGGATAAAAGTTGCATATTATTAAACTGCACAAATTTCTGAGCATTTTACATATTTAGTTTGTTTTAAAACGATGCATGGTTTGTGAGTTATTAAATGCATGAACATGGAGGGTTTTTCTGCAAATCTGTAATTCTCTGGATAATGCTATATTCGCAGAACTGAAAAAAAAACATCTATGGGCAGAAATTGGCCCGAACTAGGCTGCACAGGAGCAAACAGAGATGGGCTTCCTCACATTGGGCCTGGCTCAGTGGGGAGGCTGGACGTGGGCTGGATCTGGCAGCGGTTGGGCTGCGGCCCACGCCATGGTCAACGGGAGCCAGGCAGGGACGCGCTCGCAGCGAAGCAGAGGGCGGCGGCGCTGGGACTTGGCGGTCTCCGGTGGGGCGGCACGGCGACCTGGAGCCAGGGACGAGGCCGGGGTGCAGGGACTCGCCGGATCTGGCAGAGACGGCGACGAACGGAGCAGGGGAGGTCGAGGTTGGGCGGCGCAGCAACGCAGGGGGGACCGGGCGGGACTTGGCGCAGCGACGGGACGTCGGACTTGGGCAGTGGAGCTCCACGCGATGACGGGATGGGGACTTGACGGCGGGTTCCGACGAGGACGCAGATGAGGAGGCGAAGGAGGTAGGGGCTTGGTGGAGCGACTTCAGACGAAGCCGGGCGTGCCTCGTTCGTCTTCGATGCAGAGGAAGCAGGGGCGCAGCGAGGACAGGGTCAACGGCGCGGTAGCAGGGAAGGCCGGCGAGGTGGAGATGGGGCGGATCCGGCTGGCCGGCGCCGGATCCGTGCAACGACGGCGGGTGGAGCTCGGGGCAGCGTCAGTTCCCTGTGAAGAAGATAGAGAGGGAGCATTCAGCGAGAGAGAGAGAGAGAGATCAGAGAAGGAGAAGAAAGCAAGGGAGGGGAAGGAAGGAGCGGCGCGGGGGCTCATCTTCTGGTTCGGTCGGCCGGCGACGAGGCGGACGAGGAGGGCGGCTGGCGTCCTCAGGGTCCTCGTTGGAGGAGGAGCTTGGGTCGGCTGGGGATCGAGGGAGGCAGGGACCGATGGATTGGATGGAGTAGGTAGAGAGGTAGTTGGCTCGGGATGGATCCCGAGGAAGATGGTGGCGGCGGCGGACACGGAATGGATGGGACAGATCCCTAGGTTTTAGGGTTTGGTCTCAAATTAGACTAGAGGTGGACTATAAATATAAGTAGGGGATTAAGGCAGGGTTAACGCGATCCGTCCGATCATAATCGGGCAGTCAAGAATAAATAGGTAGGGAGTCCAAATAAGAAAACGGAGATGTTTTATAGATGTTTTGGAATGATCCGGATACATCGGTAACGAGAGAGCGGGTCGGGTTCGGGGAAGTTTCGGACATGGTTGTGAAGGGGTTCGATGCACTGTGCAAAGAGGGATTAGGTGGTTTAACAAGAGGGGATCGAAAACCTGGTTGGTCTCGGAACGGACAACGAAAGCAAGGGGGACGCGGCAACTACGAGCCGATGCAAGTTTTAAAACAATGACGGTAACGAGTGCCGATGCAATGCGGATGATGCGATGATGAATGCAACAAACAAATAAATAACACAACTGACACGCAAAACATGGAAGGCATCTGGAGCGTCGGTCTTGGGGCGTTACAGGTACGGGAGGTCGCCAAAACAGCGCCAGAAGGTAATGCCTTGGCTGCCGAGAACATGGGGGGAGTGATCCCCCTAGAGCCTGATGATGGGGGCCTTGACTAGTCCGGCCCCCAGCCCAACACTGTTTCGGAAACCCAAGTGGCTCCGAAACCGAATAGGCGACCCCCTTCAAGGAAGGGGGGAGCGCCAACTCAAGCGGTGACCTCTACTAATCCGAAGGCGCCGAACACACTGATGGAGGCACTGCAACGTGCTTCCATCGTGGAGGAGCACGGCACCCTAATGGGTGTGGTGGTTGAAAAGGTTTGGTCCGCCGAGAGCGGGCTGAACGAGGCCTTCACTAACCTGCTAACAGGCTTCGAGGTATGCGATGTAATATTCTTGACAGCTTTTCATTATGAAAAATATCCCTGTACATAGATAGTAGCCCTTGAGACTCTGTTTGTCTTTTGAAAAAGGGCAAACAGAGGATCGATAATACTCGCAGGAGATAATGTACTTTTCTATTTTGAGAAGCAGGCTTCACTGTTAGCGGCGACCGCCCAGGCCGTCGAAGTATCCGAGCTTAAGCGTAAGCTGGGGCTGGCCGGTGAGGATCTCGTCCACATCAACAAGAGGTTTGATGAAGCGCAAGGTATGTTTCAGAATATCTCGTTCATGCCTGTATTAATTTGCAGATTCTGAGTCGAAGCTCATGCGCTGCTATGTGTATGATTGCAGGCAGTGCTCCTGCGGTCGAGACCCTCAGGGGCAAACTTGCCCAGGCCAAGGAACAGGAAAGGGTAAACAAAGCGGCCGAGGTCTTGAAGTCCGAGCAGGTCGTCCGCCGCCAATAAGAGGAGCGGGTGACCGAAGTGGGGCAGGCGCTCAAGGACGCCGCCAACAAGTGCGAGTCCCTAGAGGAGAAGAATAGGGCTCAGGCGACCGACCTGGCCAAGGCCCTTCAAGAGGCCGAGGAGGCGCGGGCCGAATCTCGAGTGGCGCGCGAGGTGATCAAGCAGGCCGGACAGATAGCGGCTCGTAAGCCCTTTCTCTTACAGAGTAAATTCGGTAATCACAAGTATGTCTTGCTCACTCTACTGTGGAGTGCTCCAGACGCCTTTGCGGATCTTCCAAAGAGTGTCGTCAATGTCGCGCGGTTCTTTTCTGGGCCCAGGAGGGGCACACGATGAAGAAGCTATTCTGGTCACAGTTCGCGGCGCAGGAGCGCCCAGCGCTGTTGAATGACCAGATGGCGCAGTGGACCGAGCTGCATAGTGATACGTCTCCAACATATCTATAATTTTTGTATTGTTCCATGCTGTTTTATTATCAATCTTGGATGTTTTATAATCATTTTATAGTCATTTTATATCATTTTTTGGTACTAACCTATTGACATAGTGCCAAGTGCCAGTTGTTGTTTTTTCCATGCTTTTTACATCACAGGAAATCAATATCAAACGGAGTCCAAATGCCACGAAACTCCACGATGATTTTTTATTAGCCAAAAGGAAGCAGATGGGCCCTGGTTGCACCTGGGGGGAGTCCCGAGGAGGGGACAACCCACCAGGGCGCGCCAGCGCGCCAGGAGGCCCTGGTGGGTTGTGCCCACCTCGGGTACCCCCGGACCGCCTCTTTGCTCTATAAATACCCCAAAAATACTAGAACCCTAGGGGACTCGATGAAATATTCATCCAGCCGCCGCAGAGTCCAAACCCACCAGATCCAATCTAGACACCATCACGGAGGGGTTCACCACTTCCATTGGTGCCTCTCCGATGATGCGTGAGTAGTTCTTTGTAGACCTTCGGGTCCGTAGTTAGTATCTAGATGTTTTTCTCTCTCTCACTGAATTCTCAATACAATGGTCTCTTGGAGATCCATATGATGTAACTCTTTTGCGGTGTGTTTGTTGGGATCTGATGAACTTCAAGTTTATGATTAGTTATATCTTTTTATATCCATGAAAGTTATTTGAGTTTGTTTGATCTCTTATATGCATGATCTCTTATAGCCTCGTATTTCTTCTCCGATATTTTGTTTTGTTTGGCCAACTTGATCTATTTATCTTGCAATGGGAAGAGGTGCCCGGTAGTGGGTTCGATCTTACGGTGCTCGATACCAGTGACAGAAAGGGAAACGACACGTATGTATCGTTGCTACTAAGGATAAAAAGATGAGATCTATATCTACCATCATATAGATAAACTGATCTTGTCTACATCATGTCATCGTTCTTATTGCATTACTCCGTTTTTCCATGAACTTAATACACTAGATGCATGCTGGATAGCGGTCGATGTGTGGAGTAATAGTAGTAGATGTAGGCAAGAGTCGCTCTACTAATCTTGGACGTGATGCCTATGTAATGATCATTGCCTGGATATTGTCATAATTATTTGAAGTTCTATCAATTGCCCAACAGTAATTTGTTTACCCACCGTTTGCTATTTTTCTCGAGAGAAGCCACTAGTGAAACCTATGGCCCCCGGGTCTTCTTTCTCATATATTTGCCTTGCGATATACTTTTCCTTTGCATTTTTATTCAGATCTATTAAACCAAAAAATACAAAAATACCTTGTTGCGTTTTATCTTTATTTATTTTATTTGGCGTTCGATCTATCAATCTACTACAATTTACCTCATGTCCGCTTGCCTATCTTGAGGTGTCGTACCCCGGAAGGGATCGACAACCCCTTTAACTCGCCGGGTTGCGAGGTGTTGTTGTTTGTGTGCAGGTGTTGTTTACGTTGTGTTGCTTGGTTCTCCTACTGGTTCGATACCTTGGTTTCATAACCGAGGGAAATACCTACCTTCGCTGTGCTACATCATCCCTCCCTCTCCGGGGAAATACAGACGTAGTTGTAGCTACCATCAAGGAGAATTTCTGGCGTCGTTGCCGGGGAGGATCTTCAACATAACCAAGTTCCTAATCACAAATCTCATCTCCTTGCAATTTACATTATTCGCCATTTTCCTCTCGTTTTCCTCTCCCCTGCTTCACAAATTTGTTGTTTTATTCGCCTCTCTTTCTCCGTTCGTCGTTCTCTTGCTTTCTAGTCTCGATGGCTAGCGTCCCTACTCCTCCTTTGTCACCAGATTTTGAAGTCTTGTACTTCAAGCAAAGACAAGGAGAAAATTTGAAAGATGCCTGGTATAGGCTTATGGAATCGTATCGTATTTCCAACTTAAAGGGGGACGCCAAGATTTTGCTTCGTAATTTTTACATAGGATTGGCTTTGCATCATAGACAACTTCTCGATTTTGCCGCTGAAGGAAATTTTATTGAACTTGATGCCAATGCTGCCTATGAAATCTTAGAGGGAATTGTGGGAATTCCACCTCAAAAGAAGGGGTTTCATTTTACCCTCGAGGGAGCTCAAATGCTGGACAAACTTGGTGATTTGCATAAACATATCGTTGAAATACAGAAATATAATGAACCCCTCAAACACCTCAATGGTAGTATCAATCGCATGAATACTCTGATTACTCTTTGCATCAAGCGATTGGATATTTTGGATCTTAAGATGGTCTATTTTCCAGAGAAGTTAGGGAAGCGTAAAGAGCCTCCCGGGTTTGAGAAAACCCTTGCAAAAGTTGCAAAAACTTCAGACGACAAAACTAGATCCTTGCTTTATGCCTAACTAAGGGCGTAAAACTATAGCGCTTGCTGGGAGGCAACCCAATGAATAAAATTTATTTTTGCTTTTTGCTTTCTGTTCTTGAGTGTTAGCACAATTATGATACTATTATGATTGTGTTTTTTGTGTTTTAATTAGTGTTTGTGCCAAGTAGAACCAATAGAATCTTCTTGGGTGATAGTTGTTTGATCTTGCTAAAAATACAGAAACTTTGTGCTCACGAAAATAAATTTTTAAATTCTTCAGAACATGATAAAATGCTAATTCTTTTTGCAGAAGATCAATATACAAATTAACCATGTTATGCTAGTTTTTCAGAATTTTTGGAGTTCCATAAGTATTCGAACAAATCAGATTTCTACAGACTGTTCTGTTTTGACAGATTCTGTTTTCTTTGTGTTGTGTGCTTATTTTGATGGCTCTATGGTTTTCTTTGATGAGTTTTTGCCATAGAAAAATTGGAATATAGTAGATATAATACAAAAACAAAATAAGAGTTGGTTTAATACAACACATATAGTAGTGGTTTATTTTTCTTAGACTAACGGATCTCACAAAGGTTTTGTTGAGTTTTGTGTAATTGAAGTTTTCAAGTTTTGGGTTATCGTACGATGGATGAAGGAAGGATGTAAGAGGCTAAGATTGGGGATGCCCCGGCATCCCAAGCTATTTTTCTCGAGAGAAGCCACTAGTGAAACCTATGGCCCCGGGTCTTCTTTCTCATATATTTGCCTTGCGATCTACTTTTCCTTTGCATTTTTATTCAGATCTACTAAACCAAAAAATACAAAAATACCTTGCTGTGTTTTATCTTTATTTATTTTATTTGGCGTTCGATCTATCAATATACTATAATTTACCTCACGTCCGCTTGCCTATCTTGAGGCGTCGTACCCTGGAAGGGATTGACAACCCCTTTAACTCGTCGGGTTGCAAGGTGTTGTTATTTGTGTGCAGGTGCTATTTATGTTGTGTTGCTTGGTTCTCCTACTGGTTCGATACCTTGGTTTCATAACTGAGGGAAATACCTACCTTCACTGTGCTACATCATCCCTCCCTCTCCGGGGAAATACTGACGTAGTTGCAGCTACCATCACATAGGATGTCCGGATTGGCCATGAGGGACGTCATAGTCTGGCTGTGGCCAGCCGAACCCGTCCCAAGCAGCTATTTTGGCCTGGTGCAATGACTCATTGACGCGCTGCCCCGAGTTGACGCGGTCAAGCGGTCGTCATGTATAGAAGGTGCGTGGCTGGCCTTTGCCCGTGTCAAGATGCACTGTGCGAAAATGAAGGCCTCCGTTGTGGCAGTTGAGGGTCCGCCCGGAGGCAAGGACCACCGCAAGCCGGAGCGCTATTTTGAGGACGTCCTGGAGGGTGCCCTCTTGATATAGGGCCAATGCTCGAAGGACATCATGTTCGAGTGAATGTATCCGAACTGCCCAGATGTTGTATAAACCAAGGCTTTGTAACATATTTTATTATGTTTATCTTTAAAGTGTTTTTCCTCCTGTGTGGTTGTTTTTATCCCTGAGAGTTTGCCAGTCGTCGGCTTCAGCGCCCACGTAGATACTACGGGGGTGTTGGGATAGCACATAACCACACTTGACCCAATGTCTTGGTCCGTGAAGGAGGTGTCAGTGCGACGAACCAGGCAATCGGACTATGTGGCTTTATTACTCTCACTTAGCCATTGGAGTTTGACAATGGGACTGTAAGATAGCCCCTGGTGCGTATGCGTCTATCCGAACTTGGATGCCTTAAGCGCGTGACTGCAAAGAGCCAGTCTTTCGTGTAATACAGAAGAAATCACTAGACATTTAGTAGGTCGCCGAATTGCTGACCAGCTCTCGCCGCTGTGACGCCCCCGATTCAATCGTACACTAATCATGCACGCAAATGTGTACGATCAAGATCAGGGACTCACGGGAAGATATCACAACACAACTCTACAAATAAAATAAGTCATAAAAGCATCATAATACAAGCCAGGGGCCTCGAGGGCTCGAATACAAGTGCTCGATCATAGACGAGTCAGCGGAAGCAACAATATCTGAGTACAGACATAAGTTCAACAAGTTTGCCTTAAGAAGGCTAGCACAAACGGGGATACAGATCGAACGAGGCGCAGGCCTCCTGCCTGGGATCCTCCTAACTACTCCTGGTCGTCATCAGCGGGCTGCACGTAGTAGTAGGCACCTCCAGTGTAGTAGGAGTCGTTGTCGACGGTGGCGTCTGGATCCTGAGCTCCAACATCTGGTTGCGACAACCAGGTAGAAGGGATAGGGGGAAAATAAGGAGAAAGCAACCGTGAGTACTCATCCAAAGTACTCGCAAGCAAGGAGCTACACTACATATGCATGGATATATGTGTAAAGGGCCATATCAGTGGACTGAACTGCAGAATGACAGAATAAGAGGGGGATAGCTAGTCTTATCGAAGACTACGCTTCTGGTCGCCTCCGTCTTGCAGCATATAGAAGAGAGTAGACTGAAGTCCTCCAAGTAGCATCGCATAGCATAATCCTACCCGGCGGTCCCCTCCTCGTTGCCCTGTTAGAGAGCGATCACCGGGTTGTATCTGGCACTTGAAAGGGTGTGTTTTATTAAGTATCCAGTTCTAGTTGTCATAAGGTCAAGGTACAACTCCGGGTCGTCCTTTTACCGAGGGACACGGCTATTCGAATAGATAAACTTCCCTGCAGGGGTGCACCACATAGCCCAACACGCTTGATCCCATTTGGCCGGACACACTTTCCTGGGTCATGCCCGGCCTCGGAAGATCAACACGTCGCAGCCCCACCTAGGCACAACAGAGAGGTCAGCACGCCGGTCTAAACCTATGCACGCAGGGGTCTGGGCCCATCGCCCTGAGCACACCTGCACGTTGCGTACGCGGCCGGAGAGCAGACCTAGCAACCTCCATTTCAAAGGAAGTCACGTTACGCGGTCCAACCCGGCGCGCGCCGCTCAGTCGCTGACGTCACGAAGTGCTTCGGCTGATACCACGACGTCGGGATACCCATAACTACTCCCGCGTAGGTGGTTAGTGTGTATAGACCAAATGGCCAGACTCAGATCAAATACCCAGATCTCGTTAAGCGTGTTAAGTATCGCGAACGCCGACTAGGGCCAGGCCCACCTCTCTCCTAGGTGGTCTGAACCTGCCCTGTCGCTCCGCCACAAAGTAACAGTCGGGGGCCGTTGGGAACCCAGGCCCACCTCTACCGGGATGGAGCCACCTGCCCCTTCAGCCCCCATCTCCGAACAGTATCACAGGTAATGTAACAGTGTAAAGTATATAGTATATGCCCGTGATCACCCCCCGAGTGATCACGACCCGATAGTATAGCATGGCAGACGGACAAGAGTGTAGGGGCACTGATGGAACACTAGCATCCTATACTAAGCAGTAGGATTGCAGGTAAAGGTATCAACAGCAGTATCAAAGACAGGCTATGCATCAGGATAGGAATAACGAAAGCAGTAAAAAGCTACACTACTCTAATGCAAGCAGTATAGGGAAGAGTAGGCGATATCTGGTGATCAAGGGGGGGGGGGCTTGCCTGGTTGCTCTGGCAAGAGAGAGGGATCGTCAACTCCGTAGTCGAACGGGGCAGCAGCAGCGTCGGTCTCGGTGTCTAACGAGAGAAGAGGGGGGAGAAACAATAAATATTTAAGCAAGCAGATGCATAGTGATGCATGACATGTCAAGTAACGGCGTTAGAGGTGCCCTAACGCGGTATGGGATGATACCGGTGAAGGGGGGAAACATCCGGGAAAATATCCCCGGTGTTTCGCGTTTTCGGGCAAAGGAGCCGGAGGGGGAAAGTTGCGAGTTGGATAGGTTAGGGATGCGTGGTGGACGAACGGGCTGCGTAGCCGGGTTCGCCTCGTCGTTCTGAGCAACTTTCATGTTGAAAATATTCTAATCCGAGTTACGGATTAAAAGATATGATTTTATAAAGGTTTTATTAATTTTTGGAATTTAATTAATTAATTAATTCGAAATTAGAATTATGACATCAGCATGATGTCATGCTGACGTCAGCAGTCAACAGGGGTTGACTGGGTCAAACTGACATGTGGGTCCAGTGGGACCCACCTGTCATTCCCTAATTAGGTTAATTAGGGTTAACTAATTAATTACTGTTCTGATTAAACTAACAGTTAATTAGGTTAATCTAATTATGATTAATTAATTCTTTAATTAATTAATTAATTTTATTTATTATTTTATTATTATTATTTATTATTATTATTTATTATTCTGTGGGCTGGGCCCCACATGTCTGTGACCCAGGGGAGGCCTACCGGGCATGCGGTTACGGGCGCGCGGGCGATGTTGCCCGAGCAGGCGCACGCCCAGGGGTGACGGACCCGGCAGGGCGCCGGTGCAGGGGAGGTCAGTGGCCATGGCGAGGCCATGGCCGGAGCGGGGTCCGGCCGGCGGCGGCGACGGGACCGCAGAGGCGGGGCGGAGTGCACTGGCCGGACGCGGCCACGACGGGCGCGCGCGGGCCGGCTAGCAGGGACGTGGGGAGCGGCGATGCTGGGGCAAGGCGGGGGCATCACGCCCCGAGGAGCGTGCAGTGGCGCGCTGGGCGACGACGTGCGGGCGCGCGCCGCAGCTGACGGGAGGCAGGCGAGGCGGCCCAACATCATGCAGTAGCAGAAGTAGGGACAAGCGGGAGGAGCAGCTGGGCGTCGCGGGGGCCGGGGCTCCGGAGTTGGCCGCGGATGTAGCGGCGTCGCCGGCGCAGGGGGTTCGGTGGCCGCATCGGGGACGGCAGGGGGGACTGCGGGCCACGGCAGGTGCGGTGCGCGGGCACGGCACGGTGAGCGTGCATCGGACGCGGCCGGAGCGCGTCAACCGCGGGCGAGATCGGCGGGGACCGCGGCGACGAGCGCGAGCGCGCGAGGGAGAGGAAGGGAGCAAGGCGGGGCAGCTCACGGGGAGGGACGCGTAGGGTCTCGGAGGCGAGCTCGGTGGAGGTCGGGGAGGTCCGGCGAGGGAGAGGTCGAGGCGGCGAAGGGGCTCCCGCGGCGGGGCGGCGTTCCAGGCGGCGAGGCGATCGGGCCACGATCCGATCTGGATCGTGGGGGGGGGGGGGGAGGGGGAAAGCGAGTGGGGGAGTGGGAAGAGGCGGCTAGGCTTACGGGGGGAGTGGGGGATATGGGGCGCAGGGGTGGGCCGGCCTGGCGGCGAGGTGGGTTGGCCCAGTGGGGCTGTGGCCTGCTGGGCCGGAGCCCAGTGGGGGTTGCCTTCTCTTCTTCTTCTTCTTTTTTGATTGTTTTCTGTTTTCTTTTATTTATTTTCTTTACTGTTTCATTCCACTTTTAAAATATTTAGGCATTTTATAAAATTATGTTTACTTCACCACAATTACCTTTGGAATATTCGGCAACCATCAAACAATTTTGTTTTAATTTTTGGAAACAATTATTGTTATCAATAATTTGAATTTGAATTTCAAACGGTTTCGAATTTTTGCGAGGATAGTAACAGTAACCGAGGTGTCATGGCACGATTAGCGTGGGATTACTGTAGCATGATTATCCGGGCGTTACAGCCGCATCATGACAGTCGGTTTTCGGCTTTCTCTAATGAGGTGCTTGACCGGACGAACCAGAAACACAATTGCAGTAGTTCTCCCTTTACTACCTTAGCTGAACAAGCGGAACGTAAGGTGGTAATCACAAGAGCCGGGCAACCCAGCTATTGACCAAAGACATGATTCGGAGCCGATGCATATAATGCCATATTCGGGACACCGAAGCATACTATAAAAGTGCTCGGACTTATTTTGTTTGAAAAATATCCGTGGCTAGATAGAGCCCCTGGCGATTTGAATTGCACCGCGGTATATACGACAATCTGGCGTAAAGAGGGAATAAAGATTAGGAAATAAGCCAATACTGAACAGGGTTGGGCGAAACTGTTTCCGTTATAGTCTGATGGATACGTCAAAACGTATTTTTATAGAGGAGGCGATAAGCATCGAGGCTATTTTACATGCCAAGCACGAGGGAAAGTTGTATACAGGTCCTAAAAAGGAAAAGATGATCTTGAAGATCCTTTGGACTCTCTGCCGCATGTCTGCGCCACTTTTTGCCTTGGTGTATGATCCTTTAAGAGGATCAGCGATCGAGTATACATAAGGGGCCTGGAAAGGGGCCCTTGGTACCGTCGAAAAGTGATGTGGGTTGTAAAGAACCTGAAAATAAAAAATAAGAAGAAGAAAAAGAAGAATATGAGGGTCCGGATAGGGTCGAACCGTGTTGTGGACCTTATTTTTAATAGGCCTCTGTCCTTGCCCATGGTAACTTTAGTGCATAGTTATGTACGCGCGGTACGTATGCCGCTATCAGGTTGGGGCTTTGACGGAGGCGGAATTGCTAATCTGGCTTTGGACGAGCCAGACTGCCATTCTGCAAGGTAGACCGGACTCGTTTGATAGTGTCCGGAGGCTTGACTGCCGATGTAGTATTCGGCTTAATGAGGCCACCCTATACTTTGGCTGCGAGGGCCGCAATATGCTCCTTAGTACGGAGGGAGCGCTCCATGTTTCCATTGACTATTATAATGCCACGTGGTCCAGACATCTTGAGCTTTAGATAAGCGTAGTGCGGGACTGCATTGAAATGGGCGAAAGCGGTTCGTCCGAGCAGTGCATGATAGCAATTGCGGAAGGGGACGATGTCGAAGATCAAGTCTTCGCTTTGGAAGTTATTTGGTGATCCGAAGACGACTTCCAGCTTTATGGATCCTGTGCAACAGGCCTCTACGCCGGATATCACTCCTTTGAAGGTGGTTTTGGTGGGCTTGATTCTTGACGGATCATGCCCATTTTGCGGACAGTGTCCTGATAAAGCAGGTTAAGGCTGCAACCGCCGTCCATAAGGACTCGTGTGAGATGGAATCCGTTGATAATTGGATCGAGTACCAATGCTACCGAACCTCCATGACGGATACTGGTCGGATGGACTCTGCGATCGAAAGTGATCGGGCAGGCTGACCATGGGTTGAATTTTGGGGCGACTGGCTCTATGGCATAGACGTCCCATAGTTCGCGCTTGCGCTCCCTCTTGGAGATATGTGTAGTGTATATCATATTCACCGTTTTTACCTCGGGGGGAAATTTCTTCTGTCCCCCTGTGTTCGGTGGGCGAGGATCTTTGTCATCATCCTCGCTGGGCGGCCCTTTCCCCTTATGTTCGGTGTTTAGCTTATCGGCCTGTTTAAAGACCCAACAATTTCTGTTGGTATGATTGGCAGGCTTATCAGGGGTGCCATGGATCTGGCAAGGCTGATCTAGTATTCGGTCCAGACTAGATGGACCATCTTTGTTTCCTTTGAATGGCCTCTTCTGCTGACCGATTTTAGAGCCACTGAATACGACGTTGACCGCCGTATCTTCAGTATTTTCATTGTTGCTTCGATGCTTATGTTTGTTGCGTCGTGGTTTGCCGTTGCTATCTCTGGCTTCGGAGGTGCCAGGGTCGCTGGTACTATTGCTTCTATGAGTTAGCCAGCTATCTTCTCCCGCGCAAAAGCGGGTCATAAGTGCGCTGAGAGCTGCCATGGACTTCAGTTTTTCTTGGCCGAGGTGTCTGGTGAGCCACTCATCGCGGACGTTGTGTTTAAAGGCCGCGAGTGTCGGTGTCAAAACCGGCAGATCTTGGATAGGGGGTCCCGAACTGTGCGTCTAAGGTCGATCGTAACATGAGACAGGGGACACGATGTTTACCCAGGTTCTGGCCCTCTCTGTGGAGGTAATACCCTACTTCCTGCTTGATTGATCTTGATGGATATGAGTATTACAAGAGTTGATCTACCACGAGATCGTAATGGCTAAACCCTAGAAGTCTAGCATGTATGACTATGGTAATGAATATCCCTTTCCCGGACTAAGTCCTCTGGTTTATATAGACACTGGGAGGATCTAGGGTTACACAAGGTCGGTTACAAAAGAAAGGAATCTACATATTCGGTCGCCAAGCTTGCCATCCACGCCAAGGAGAGTCCCATCTGGACACGGGTGCAGCCTTCAGTCTTCGTATCTTCACAGCCCATCAGTCCGGCCCATGGCTAACAGGCCGGACGCTCGAGGACCCCTTAGTCCAGGACTCCCTCAGTAGCCCCTAAACCTGGCTTCAATGACGAGGAGTCCACCGCGCAGATTTGTCTTCGGCATTGCAAGGCGGGTTCCCTTCTTTCCAGATACTTCACAATGGTCTTCGGACGATCGAGTTTGGCTTGGCAGTACGAGAAACATATACTTCCATAGAGGGCATAATAATTTATAAGTCCAATCCTCTGGCACTTTTTACAACATGACATTATGTCAGTCCGTTCATTATTTCGAACCGTTTTTTCGCCTGCGGCCCCACATTCCGAGACGCGGTTGTCATTACACGTCTTATCCCAGCAGAGATCATGCCCCCTTATTAAGGGATTCTTTTGTCGACATAGACATGGGTAACCCAACCGTCCTTAGAGTACAACTCCTTGGGAATAGGCAAATTTTAAGGCCCGGGAGGAGGCGTTCGATATTCTCGGCCTTTATAAAGGGGCATAGACCCGCCTTTCCTCTCCATGCTTGCTTATTCCTCGACTCTTACTACCTCGAGTTCCAACACCCAGGTCTCACCCTCCGTAAGCCTAAGTCATGTCCGGATCCAGCCATCAAGGCCGGTGGGTGGCTTCTTCTGTCACAGAGGACGATGTCGTGAAGCTTCAGGCGGCCAGATACCTGACCGCAGAAATCCTCCACCGGCTTCCCACGCAGGGGCAGGTTATCCCTACCCCTCGATCCGGCGAGAGGGTCATGTTTGTTTCCCACTTCCTCCAAGGATTGGGGTTCGCCCTCAATCCCTTCGTCCGGGGGCTCATGTTCTATTACGGGTTAGATTTTCACGATCTCACCCCGAACTCTGTTCTTCTCATCTCGGTGTTTATCGTCACATGCGAAGCCTTCCTACGAACTCCTCCACACTTTGGCTTGTGGATCAAGACCTTCAATGTGAAACCGCAAATGATAGAGGGGGAGCAGGCGGAGTGCGGTGGTGCCTCAGTGAGCAAGCTTACCAGCGCTATCTGGCTAAAAGGATCTTTCAAAGAATCCTCTGACTTATGGCAGCAGGAGTGGTTCTATATCACCGAGCCCCGCGGTTCCAAGTGGGCAGCTGCGCCTGCGTTTTGATCCAGCCCCCCAATTCGGCTTGCATCATGGATTAATAAGGGGTTGGACCGAGGATCATTTCATGAGGTGCGGACTCTGCAAAGTCGCATCCGAAGCCTCATTGAGAAGGATATCAATATTTTCAATGTTATTCAGGTAATGCTGGTCCGCCGGACCCTGCCGTGCCAGCGACGGCCTCTCTGCCTGTGGGAGTTTAACCCAGAAGGGCCACGGACTCTTCAGCACTTCTTTGGCACTACGCACGAAGGAATGTGGAAATTATTCTTCAGGAAACGAAAACAATGGCCGGACACCACCGAAGATACCGGCCTAGACTGTAACCATTCGGACACCCCGGTAAGTACTCGTCCGCCGAACACCTCATAATCAGATATCCCGTGGTAAGACACTGATTAAACCATCCTTTTCCAGGGCTGGATAAAGAAGGCGGAACGGATTAGGTGTCCGACCCCTCTTCTCGAAGACTCAGCTGGCCCCGTGTTAACAAGGATGCTGGCACCGACACCGTACTAGGCGCGGCAGGGGAGGGCAAGGTGGAGAGTGAGAAGACCCGGGATGACCTTCGTTCCGGAGGTAAGTCGGATATTGAGTCCGGAGAAATCGACATTTCCTCGCCTAAAGACAAAGGCGAAAGAGAAGCCAGTATCCCTTCTCCATTCAGGAGGAAAAGGGACATCTCCGAAGGATGGGAGGGGCGGTCTCCTAAGAAGAGCAATATGCCACCGTCGAGTGGCTCGGGATTGGAAGGCGACGCTGTTGAACACCTCCATCATGAGGACAAGCCCTCAACCAAACCGTAAGTGAATCCGGGGTGCTTTGATAGCGTCCCGCTCCTTTCTTGCTACTGAAGAGATACGTAATGTGCGTGTGTATTTTTACAGTTCGGCATAGAGTTTTTCTGGGCAATCCTCTTCTTTGGGAGATCTCCTCTCAGAGATGATGGGAAGTGAGACGCCTCCCCCGACCTCCTCGCCCAATAAGGCGGACGACTCCGAAGTGTCATCTCGGAGGGTTTTCCTTGATCAACAAGCTGTGTAGGGGATGAAAGAGGTCGTACCTGAAGGTGGACCTCCGATCGTCCGGGATTCGGGGGCCAATAATGAAGGCCCCGAACTGTCCGGTTTTCAGCCAACGATGATTCTGGAGACGGGTGAACGGGTTCCTTCAAAGGATGGTCGTGCTCCTAGAGCGGCTTCCAGAGACCCGGCGGTGCCAGATATATTGCGGGATATGCTGCGAAAAGCATCTGTCTCGGGGGAACAACGTACCTTGATGGGTACGGTGGTTGAGAAGATTCTGTCCGCGAAGAGCGGATTGAATGAAGCCTTCATGAGCCTGCTAAAAGGCTTCGAGGTTTGTGATGCAATGTTTTCAACAATATTTTATTTGCAAAGATGCACCTGTGTATAGGTAGTAGCCCCTGAGACTCTTGTTGGCTTCCCGTGGGAGGCGAACGGAGGATCAAGAAACATTCAAGGACTAATCTGATTAACTTGAACACATGCTGCTTCTCCCCTGGCTACTTCCCAGACTACGGATATTTCCGAGCTGCAGCGGAAGCTTGATGTGGCAGGGGATGGCATTGCGTTAATCAATATGCGTCTTGACGAGTTGCAAGGTATGTATTCGGGGCAGTCCCTTCACATACATTTTTGTGATATAAGCATGACGCTGAAAGATATATACTGGAATATGCATGGCTACAGATGGTGCCGCCGCCGTTGAAATTCTTCGGGCGGAGCTGGCCCGAGCCAAGGAGCAGGCCCGGTTTAGTAATGCAGCTGTCAAAAAGGCATTGGCTAAGTTAAAAGCCGAACAAGCTGCTCGGCGCCAAGACGAGGAAAAGATATCCGCAATGGCGCTCGAGCTAAAAAATAAAATGCTGCTAGCCGCTGTGAACTTCTTGAGAAGGAGAATGAAGCCAAAACGGCTGAACTTCACAAGGCCTTACGAGAGGCGAGAGAAGCGCGGTCTGAATCCAGAGCAGCCCGTGAGGAGATACGGCAAGCTGGGGAGATTGTGGCCGGTAAGCCCTTTTTGCTATAGACTAAGTTCGGCGATCCGAACTATGCCCAGCTTAACCAAGTGTGGAGTTCTCCGGACAAGTATTTAGACTTGCCGAAGAGTTCTTCCGATGCGGCGCAGTTTTACCAGACGCGAGAGGGGTATGCAACGGAGAAGCTTTTCTGGTCACAATTTGGCACGTCAAAGCGCCCTCTGTTGCTGAATGAACAGATGTCCCAATGGGCCGAGCTTCATAGGATATCCGGCGCTGCCATGAAGAACGTTATAATCCGGTTGTGGCCAACTAAGCCTATTCCGAATAGCTACTACGGCTTGGTGCATCGACTTGTTGATGCAGTGCCACGTATCGACACTGTGAAGCGGTCGGTGTGCATTGAGGGTGCACAGATGGCCTTTGCCCGAGTCAAGACATTGTGGGGGAAGATGAAGGCCATCGATGTTGCGGCGAAGAGTCCACCCAAGGGCATGGACCGTTACGCACCGGAGCATTATTTTGAAGACGTCTTAGAGGCCGCCCGCTTGATAGAGGGTCAATGCTCGAAAGACATGATATTCGAGTGAGGTGTATGGGAATTGTAAAGGACAATTTTATAGTTAATCTATTTTTATGTTTTGCTCGAAAGCTTGTGTTTCTCCTGTGCGGCCGTTTTTATATAATCTGAAAGTTTTCCAGTCATCGGTTTCAGCCCCCTCGTAGGAAGTACAGGGGTGTTCGGAAAAGCATTTGATCACTCTTGACCCAACGTCTTGGTCCGTGAAGGAGGTGATAATGCGCCGAACCAGGCAATCAAACTATAGGGCGTTAACACTTTCACTTAGCCATAGGAGTTTTATAGGGGGGACTACGATATAGCCCCTGGTATGTGTACGGCTTATTCCAATATGGTGCGTTACATATATGACCTTGAGAAAAAAGGTCCTTCGTGTGATACGGAGGGAATCGCTACAGATTCTGATAAGTCATCGAGTGGTTGACCAGCTCTCGCAGCATCATGACAGTCGGTTTTCGGCTTTCTCTACTGAGGTGCTTGACCGGATGAACCGGAAGCACAATCGCAGTAGTTCTCCCTTTACTACCCTAGCCGATAGAGCGGAACGTAAGGTAGCAAGCACATGAGCCGGGCAACCCAACCATTGACCCAAGACATGATTCGGAGCTGATGCATATAAGGCCAAACTCGCGACGCCGAAGTACGCTGTAAAGCTGTTCAGACTTTTATGGCAACTCATTTGTTCCCATACCGAGCCCCTGGCAGGTTGTGCCGAGGTATATCTGTGAAACAACCATAGGAGCCATATTCATTTGCGAAAAGACACGAATGATTAATTTGGATAGTGTTTACTAGGAGCCAAGCGATGTGCCCATGATTACTTTATATATAAAAAGACCACAACCCCAGCTATTTGACATGCCCGGGGTCGAAGGCGGAGGAAAAAGGCATATTACAGGCTCGAAATAAAGAGTGTGGTCTACAAAAAGTTGTTTTGGACCTCCTGTCACACGTCTGCACTGCCTGTCCTCGGGGAGGGGAATCCCTGACAGAAGTAGCCCCTTAGGTGAGTGTACGGATCCGAACTTTGATAGAGTTAGTTTAGTGTTTGTCCTTTGCGTCACCTGTTTTTTAAGAAATAATGAAAAAGGAAAGTAGTTAAAAATGTTACGGGAATGCTTGCAGGCTTGCCCGTATTGTGCTCCCGCCAATGCCCATGGTATCTTAAGTGCGTAGTGATGTATGCGCGGTACGAATTTTGCATGTATATGAGGTGGGCGGCGGAAGCCGAACTGCTATTTCCGCTCCAGGTTTGGTCGATCCTCGGGGGGAGGGGGGGATTGCTTCTGACCCCCGGTATTTGGTTGGTGAACCTCTCCATCGTCCCTATCGCCTGGCGGCCTCCTTCCCTTGTGTTCGGCGTTGATCTTGCCGGCCTGCTTAAAGACCCAACAGCTTCTGTTGGTATGATTAGCTGGTTTATCAGGGTGGCCGTGAATCTGGCTGGGTCGGTCCAATATCCTGTCTAGGTTGGATGGTCCATCTTGGTTCGCCTTGAATGCCTTTTTTTCATTGACCGGGTTTGGGATTGCTGAATCCGGCGTTGACCGCTGTTTCACGTGATCTTTCATTGTCATTGCAACTGTTGTGTTTGCTTCGTCGTGGCTTGCCATTGCCATCTCGGATTTCCGAAGTGCCCGAGTCACTGGCACTGTTGCTTCTACGAGCGAGCCAGCTGTCTTCTCCCGTGCAAAAGCGGGTCATTAGAACGGTAAGGGTTGTCATGGATTTAGGTCCTTCTTGACCGAGGTGGCGTGCAAGCCATTCATCCCGGACGCTGTGTTTGAAGGCCGCAAGGGCTTCCGCGTCCGGACAGTCGATGATTTGGTTCTTTTTAACTAAGAACCTAGTCCAGAGCTTCCTGGCTGACTCTCTGGGCTGCTGGACAATGTGACTTAAGTCATCGGCATCCGGTGGCCGGACATATGTTCCTTGGAAGTTGTTGTGAAAGGCGTCTTCCAAATCTACCCAGCAGCCAATAGAATTTTCTGGCAGACTGTTTAACCAGTACCCAGCTGGTCCTTTGAGTTTTAGTGGTAGGTATTTGATGGCATGAAGGTCATCTCTGCGGGCCATGTGGATATGGAGGAGTAAGTCCTCGATCCATACCGCGGGATCCGTTGTTCCGTCGTATGATTTGATATTCATGGGTTTGAACCCGTTTGGGAATTCATGCTCCATTACTTCGTCTGTGAAGCAAAGAGGGTGTGCGGCGCCTCTATGTTGGGCCACACTGCGACGTACCTCTGATGGAGTCCATATGCAGTTTTCGGCCCGGGCGTGGCTATGTTTGTCACATCCGAATAGGTAGCCGTCGTCGCGTGTCGAGGCACGTCCTCGCGATCCGTAGATTGACCTTGCCTGTCCTGCCCTACTTTCCAAGTCCTGTCGAAGGTCGTATGTACAACCCCGAGCTGTTTTATTCTTGCCTTTACGGTGAGGTGGGGCGGTCTAGCGTTCGTCTTGTGTTGCCGCTTTATCCGGACCAAGTTGTGGTTGGCCTGCCGCATTGTGCGATGATGGTATGGGCTCTAGCGCCTCGTCATCAAACTGAGGTAGCAATCTATGCTTCGGGTAGCTTTTGGCTGGGGCACTAAGGCCGTATTCTTTGGTGGCCAGGACTTCGGTCCATCTATCATTGAGCAGATCTTGGTCCGCTTGAAGCTGCAGCTGCTTCTTTTTCAGGCTCCTTGCAGTGGCTATTAGCCAGTGTTTGAAGCGCTCCTGCTCGAGAGGTTCCTCAGGCACGATGAAATCCTCGTTGCCGAGGCTCTCCTCTTCCTCAGAGAGTGGAAGATAATTACAGTCCTCCGAGTCTCCGTGTATGGCCTGTTCATCAGGGCTAACTTGCCCATTTTCCCGTTCCTCCTGTTCGGAGTTTACCTTGATGGGGTCTTCATTATTTTCGGCATCGTCCGGAGTATTTTTTTTTCCGGTGCCCGTATCGCAGTGTTTAGAACAATGTGACTTAGAGTAGCGTCGAGGAAGCTGACGCTTGGGCTGTCTCTCAGGAGGTTTATCCTCAACTGGATCCTCTTTGTCATCGTTGTTAGTTTTTTCAGGCGTGTCCACCATGTATACGTCATAGGAAGAAGTGGCCGCCCGTCGTCCAGTGAATGGCGGGTTTTGGCCTTGCTCCTTGTTGGCATCGTCGTCCGAACTGGCGTTGTCTTCGGAGCCATAGTCAAGCATGTCGGTTAAGTCCTCGATAGTGGCTATGAACTGGGTGGCGGGTGGGAAGCAAAATTCCCCATCATCAGCCTCTAGTTCGAACCGTACATAGTTCGGCTGTGAGTCCCCCACCAAGGACAGGTTCTTTAGTGAGTTCAGCACATCACCCAAGGGCGAGTGCTGGAAGATGTCTGCGACGCTGAACTCGAAGATCGATAAGCGATCAAGTTCGGTATCCGCGGACTCAAATGGTTCGGAACTTATAGCCAGAGACTAGTCCAGAATTCCAGTGACACAGATACTGTGTGAGGTTAAGTTCATGTGTGGCTCCAGCGCCGGGGAAGCTGTGGCCTCCGTGGTGGGGTCGAGCCTCCGATCCTTGGATGCCGCAGTGTGCTCTGGATCTAAGGCCAGAGTGGTCATAGGAGCTATCTCCTGGATGCGGTCTGACGACAGATTTAGGTCATGTTCGTCAAGGTGACCAGGAGCAGTGGCTGCAGTCTCGAATCCGGTGAAGATCAAATCTCCACGGATGTCCGCAACGTAATTTAAGCTCCGAAATCTGATCTGATGGCCAGGGGCATAGCTATCGATCTGCTCCAGGTGGCCAAACGAGTTGGCCCGCAGTGCGAAGCCACCGAACACGAAGATCTATCTGGGGAGGAAGGTTTCTCCTTGGACAGCGTCATTGTTGATGATTGAAGGGGCCATCGAACCTTTTGGGGACGGCATAGTGGAACTCTCAATGAAAGCACCAATGTCGGTGTCAAAACCGGCAGATCTCGGGTAGGGGGTCCCGAACTGAGCGTCTAAGGTCGATGGTAACAGAAGACAGGGGACACATGTTTACCCAGGTTCGGGCCCTCTCTATGGAGGTAATACCCTACTTCCTGCTTGATTGATCTTGATGGATATGAGTATTACAAGAGTTGATCTACCACGAGATCGTAATGGTTAAACCCTAGAAGTCTAGCCTGTATGACTATGGTAATGAATATCCCTTTTTTGGACTAAGTCCTCCGGTTTATATAGACACCGGGAGGATCTCGGGTTACACAAGGTCGGTTACAAAGAAAGGAATCTACATATTCGGTTGCCAAGCTTGTCATCCACGCCAAGGAGAGTCCCATACGGACACGGGTGCAGTCTTCAGCCTTCGTATCTTCACAGCCCATCAGTCCGACCCATGGCTAACAGGCCGGACGCCCGAGGACCCCTTAGTCCAGGACTCCCTCAGCGAGGGTTTCGGCGTTCGGACAATCCACAGTTTGGTTCTTTTTAATTAAGAACCTGGTCCAGAGTTTTTGGGCTGACTCTCCGGGCTGCTGGACTATGTGACTGAAGTCGTCGGCGTCTAGAGGCCGAACATAGGTACCTTCGGAGTTGTCTCTAAAGGAATTTTTCAAATCTTCCCAGCTACCAATAGAGTTTTCCACGAGGCTGTTTAGCCCGTGTCGTGCTGGTCCCTTGAGTTTTAGGGGAAGGTACTTGATGGCATGGAGATCGTCACCGCGAGCCATGTGATGTGGAGAAGAAAATCTTCAATCCATACTGCGGGATCTGTCGTACCATCGTATGATTCAATGTTCACGGGTTTTAAACCCTTCTGGGAATTGGTTCTCCATTACCACATCAGTGAAGCATAGGGGGTGTGCGGCACCTCTGTATCGGGTGGCGTCACGACGGAGTTCGGACGGCATCCGTGTTCGGTTTTCAGCCCGAGTGAGATTATGCTCACCGCGCCAGGTCTGATGGCCGTCCTCCCGCATTGGAGCGCGTTCCCTTGATCTGTAGATTGATCTTGTCTGACTGGCTCTATTGTCCAGGTCCTTGCGTAGTTCGTAAGTGTAGCCCGGAGCCGCTACCTCCTTGCCTCGACGGCGGGGTGGCGCGGGCTAGTGTTCGGCGTGAGTAGCCGCTCTGTCTGATCCATGTGGTGGTCAGTCAGGTTTGTCGATAGGTTTATACTTTGGCGGTATTGGCTCGAGGGCCTCATCGTCAAATTGTGGTAGCAGCTTGCACTTCGGGTAGCTCTTAGTTGGGTGTTCGAGGCCATATTCCTCGGCTACCAGGACTTTAGTCCATCTGTCATTGAGTGTATCCTGTTCGTCTTGGAGCTATTGCTGCTTCTTTTTTAGGCTTCTTGCTGTTGCGATTAGCTGGCGCTTGAAGCGCTCTTGCTCGAGGGGTTCCTCTAGCACGATGAAGTCTTCGTCGCTGAGGCTCACATCATTCTCGGAGATTGGTAGATAGTTACTATCCTCCGAGTCCTCGTTCCCGACCGGATCGTTGGGGTTAACCTGCCCCTCCTCACAATCATCCTGTTCGGATGTTGGTTCGATGGGGGCTTCGGGATCTTCGGCGTTCTCCGGAGTGTCATTGTCTCTTGTGCCGGTATTATTGTCTTTTCCGCGATGCGATTTTGAGCGGCGCCGCTGACGTCGACGCTTTGGAGGTGCCTCAGCAGGCTTGTCCTCAACCGGATCCTTCCTGCCGTCGTCGTCACCCTCTTTGGGTGTGTCCACCATGTTCGGTAAACGGCGGGTCTTGGCCTTGTTCGTCTCCGGCATCGTCGTCCATGTCGTCGATGTCTTCGGAGGCATAGTCTAGCATGTCAGTTAAATCTTCGACAGTGGCTATGAAGTGGGTGGTGGGTGGGCGTAATTCGGAAGCGATTCCTCTGTAATGGCGAGGGATCGCATTAAGTCCAGAGCATCGTTTAAGAGTGAGGTTTGGACGTGGAAGCGAGAGTCCGCGGGGCTGGCCGGGGTGAAAGCCTCCTGGCCATGCCCACTTGGCGCGGACTTCGAGAGTTCGGGTCTGGAGTCCGGGGACGGGTTCGGCCTTTCAATGATAGGGGGAACCTGGTTTTGATTCCGGGTTTGCCGCGGACATAACCACCTCCGAATCCTCGATAGTGCGGTTTGCAGTGGAGAGTCCGGTGGGCTCCAAACTCCCATCTTCGGACCTGGTGGTTTGCTCCGGATCTAGTGCCAGAGCCGTGGTCGGGGCCGCGAACCCTTCGAAGATCAAATCTCCTCGGATATCAGCAACATAATTTAGGTTCCCGAAACTGATATGGTGACCTGGGGCGTAGCTGTCGATCTATTCAAGATGGCCAATCGAGTTGGCCTGCAGAACGAAGCCACCGAATACAAAAATCTGGCCGGGAGGAAAGCTTCCCTGGAAACGGCGTTGTTGTAGATGATCGAACGAGCCATTGAGCCTTCTGTTGACGACACAGTGGAACTCTCAATGAAAGCACCAATGTCGGTGTCAAAACCGACCGATCTCCTGTCAGGTAGGGTGATCCCGATGTCCGAACTGTGCGTCTGAGGATCGAAGGTAACAGGAGATAGGGGACACGATGTTTACCCAGGTTTGGGCCCTCTTAATGGAGGTAATACCCTACTTCCTGCTTGATTGACTTTGATGAGTACAGGGGTTACAAGAGTTTATCTACCTCGAGATCGTAATGGCTAAACCCTAGATGTCTAGCATGTATGATTTGTCTTAGCCTCTACGGACTAAACCCTCCAGTTTATATAGACACTGGAGGGGCCTAGGGTTGTACAGAGTCGGTTTATAGAGAAAGGAAACTACACATCTGAACGCCAAGCTTGCCATCCACGCAAAGGAGAGTCCCATCCGGACACGGAGGAAGGCCTTATATCTTGTATCTTCATGGCCCACCAGTCTGGCCCATGTCACATAGCCCGGACGCTCGGGGATCCCCTAATCCAGGACTCCCTCACCCGCCCAGGAGTTTGATAACTTTTCATACCTAGCTATGCATCTTCAGATTTTAACATCCACATTTTATACCGGTTAGCCCCCGCGTCGCCCCCCCCCCCCCGCCCGGGCGACTCGGGCGGATCGGCAATCCTAGCCGCCGGGCCGCCGCAGATCCCATGCCTCCCTCCGTCGCCGCTGGAGGAAGCCACCGGGCAAAGCCTGGTGGCCGACGTCGGTGGCGGTGGCTCCCTTCCCTCCCACACAGGTTTGGGTGATGCGGGGCATCCATGGGCGTGGGGGCACCTGCCCAGATCTGGATCGCTGGCGAGGCGACGTCTCTCCGGCGGTGGCGCGTGGCGGCGACATGGTGGTGGGCAGTGGCGGCGGTGCTGAAGGGTCGGCGGGGAGGACTGGTGGTGCGGCTGTTGGCGGCGACGTGCGGGTTGGCTGATCCAACTGAGGGAGTCCTGGATTAGGGGATGTTCGGATAGCCGAACTATACCTTCAGCCGGACTCCAGGACTATGAAGATACAAGATTGAAGACTTCGTCCCGTGTCCGAAAGGATCTTTTCTTGGCGTGGAAGGCAAGCTAGGCGTGTGGATATTCGAGATCTCCTACCATTGTAACCGACTCTGTATAAACCCTAACCCTATCCGGTGTCTATATAAACCGGAGGGTTGTAGTTCGTAGGACAACCATCATCATACACAATCATACCATAGGCTAGCTTCTAGGGTTTAGCCTCCTTGATCTCGTGGTAGATCCACTCTTGTACTACCCATATCATCAATATTAATCTAGCAGG
Source organism: Aegilops umbellulata (assembly GCA_032464435.1). Classification (NCBI taxonomy): domain Eukaryota; kingdom Viridiplantae; phylum Streptophyta; class Magnoliopsida; order Poales; family Poaceae; genus Aegilops; species Aegilops umbellulata. Next base: position 400,415,370 of record CP136057.1, read on the forward strand.
AGTAGGGTTTTACCTCCATCGAGAGGGCCCGAACCTGGGTAAAATAAAGTGTCCCTTGTCTCCTGTTACCATCCGACCTTGACGCACAGTTCGGGACCCCCTACCCGAGATCCGCCGGTTTTGACACCGACACTGGTGCTTTCATTGAGAGTTCCTCTATGTCGTCACTTTTAGGCCCGATGGCTCCTTTGGTCATCAACAACGATGAGGTCCAGGGTGAGACTTTCCACCCCGGACAAATCTTCGTCTTCGGTGGCTTCGCTCTGCGGACCAATTCGCTTGGTCATCTGGAGCAGATCGAAAGCTACGCCCCTAGCCATCAAGTCAGTTTTGGAAGCTTAAACTATACGGCTGATATCCGCGGAGACTTGATCTTCGACGGGTTCGAGCCATAGCCAAGCGCGCCGCGCTATTTCAAGGGGCATGATGTAGCTCTGCCTCCGAATCGCACCCTGGAGGCCGCACACGCTCCGGCCCCGATCTTTGACTCGGAGCCCGCTGCGTTCTCTGAGGATGAACGGTTGGACGTCACCTCGGGGGCTGCGATCTCAAAGGCGATCGAGCCGAACGCCAGCCCCGTACTCCGCACGGCCCAGGACTCCAAGGAGACGGACTCTTCTCCGAACTCCGAGCCTTCCGCGCCCCCGCCGATCGAATCTGATTGGGCACCTGTAATGGAGTTCACCGCCGCGGACATCTTTCAGTGCTCACCTTTCGGTGATATCCTGAATTCTCTCAAGTCTCTCTCTTTATCAGGAGAGCCCAGGCCGGATTATGGCCTACGAGGTTGGGATTCGGGCGACGAAGAAATTCAAAGCCCACCCACCACCCACTTAATAGCCACTGTCGACGATTGAACCGACATGCTCGACTTCAGATCCGAAGACTTTGACGGTATGGACGACGAAGATGGAGACGAACAGGAACCAGCACCTATAAGGCGCTGAGCCACCACCACACCTAATGATGTATTCATGGTGGATACCCCTAAGGGAAATGACAACGAGGAAAAAGGGGACGGAAAAAGGGACAAACCCTCCGAAAAGCAATCAAAGCGGCGACGAAAACGCCGAGCCAAGCCCCGCCTCGATCAAGACCCAGCCATAGAGCAGGATGAGCCGGTAGACGACGAGCGCGCCTCAGAGCAACCGTCCGAACAGGGCAACTCGGATAGAGAGGACAGACAGCCCTCCCCCGGCCATAACAGAACTCCGGACGATCTCACACCGGATAAAACCACGGAGCAGAAGAATCTCCACGAAAGGCTTGTTGCTACAGCACGCAGCCTGAAGAAGCAGAAGCGGAAGCTAAAGATGGCGGAAGATGCACTCAGAATAAGATGGAGCAAGGTAATCAAGACCGCAGACAAATACGGCGGCAGCCGCCGCACTAAAAGCTATCGAAGAGAAAACTACTGCCCGAATTCGATCAAGAGGCCCTAGAGCCCTCGCATTCGAAAAATAAAAAAGCCATACGGTCGGATAGGCGACCACACGGCCACCATAAAACGGCAAACGGCGCCGCATTCAATATGGCATGCGACCCAATTAAAGACTCGCATCATGGCCCAGCCAGGTCCATTTACGGGCCAAGAAAGCAAGCTCTCGCAAGCAATGCAAAAAAGCCATCATCAGAATCCGGCACACCCAAATACAGGGGCGCCGCACACCCCCTATGTTTCACCGATGAGGTCCTGGAATATGAATTTCCAGAGGGATTCAAACCCGTCAACATAGAGGCGTACGATGGAACAACAGACCCCGGAGTCTGGATCGAGGATTATATCCTCCACATACATATGGCTAGAGGAGATGATCTCCACACCATCAAATATTTACCCCTTAAGCTTAAAGGGCCAGCCCGGCACTGGCTAAAAAGCCTTCCCGAAAACACAATTGGAAGTTGGGAAGAGCTCGAGGACGCATTCCGAGCAAATTTTCAAGGGACCTACGTCCGCCCTCCGGACGCAGACGATCTCAGTCACATAACCCAACAGCCCGGAGAATCAGCACGACAGTTCTGGAACAGATTCCTTACTAAAAAGAATCAGATAGTGGATTGTCCGGACGCCGAAGCCTTAGCAGCTTTCAGGCATAATGTCCGAGACGAATGGCTCGCCAGACACCTCGGCCAGGAAAAGCCAAGAACAATGGCCGCACTCACAAGCCTCATGACCCGCTTTTGCGCAGGAGAGGACAGCTGGTTGGCACGATGCAGCCCCAGCGACCCAGGTACATCCGAAATCAGGGATGGAAACGGAAAACCGCGATGAAATAAGGAACGTCGCCGAATCAAAGGAAAAAGTCCGAAGAGCGCGGCAGTCAATTCCGGATTCAAAGGCTCGCGGCAAAATCAAACAAAACCACCCCCTCAGGATAACAGGGATGATCCGTCCAGCTTAAATAGAATCCTGGGCAGAATATGTCAGATACACAGTACTCCTGGGAAGCCTTCCAATCACACCCACAGAGATTGTTGGGTTTTTAAACAATCCGGACATCTTAACGCCGAACACAAGGGGCTCGACACACCAAGTGAAGAAGAGGACGAACCCCAAAGGCAGAATACCAGGAAACAAAAGAACTTCCCGCAAGAAGTCAAAACAGTGAACTTACTTCACGTAACAAAACGTATGGCACCCATAAAGGTACGTACAATCAAACTTCCCCTCAGGAGTCCCGCCACTGGTCACTAAAGCCAATCATTTTTGATCAGCTAGATTATTCTAGAAATATCAAAAACGCAGGCCGGACTGCCCTGATACTGGATCCAATAATCGATGGATTCCAGTTTACCAATGTCCTTATGGACGGCGACAGTGGACTAAACCTGATATATCAGGATACAATCCACCGCATGGGCATAAACCCAGCAAGAATCCGCCACAGCAAAACCTCCTTTCAAGGGGTAGCACCAGGCCCGGACACCCATTGTATGGGTTTTCTCCGGCTTGTGGTCATATTTAGCTCTCCCAATAACTTTCGTCGCGAAAAGCTGACCTTCCATGTAGTCCCGTTTTCAAGTCGCTATCAAGCACTAATGGGACGCGGAGCTTTCGCTCGCTTTAACGCAATACCGCATTACGCATCTCTCACACTTAAGATGCCCGGTCCACGAGGCATCATCTCTTTAAAGGGAGCGCACTAAGATACGCCTCCTCCAAACGGAGGACTGCGCGGCCGCTTAAACAGCCGCACAATAAAGTGGCCTCGCCAACCAAAAGACCTTTTTTTATATAAGTCATCAAAGGCCACGGACCCGGACTCAACGAGTTCGGCACAAGTCCATCATTAACGCAGGCTCATAACGCCATATACCCCCGTACCGGGGGCTATACGCAGAGACAATAAAGCTCAACCTTATATATTTTTCACTTTATATTTAGTTTATTATCTTTTTATTCCGCACAACCCATTTTCAATTCAGTTCCTCTCTTTTACAGATGAACGTCGTGCGGCGCCCGTCCAGGACACGGCACAGCAGAGACACAGGCGCAGACGTGCAGTAGGGACCCGCCCTAAGGCTTCTTTTTAGATTAAGACCCTGCGTAAACCTTTTTTACTGTCTCTTGCTGCTATACATCCCCTGGTTTTTTCTACTATAACCAAGGAGGAGGCTGGCGTTTTGGCATGTGGCCACGCTAGAATTTTTTGCTTGTACCTGGACACTAGGGGCTCTTCTTTTTTTAAGGGTGTTGTCTCCCCCGCACTGATAAAGACCGAACACCTTAGGGAGTGTCCGGCGTCGCGAGTTTTGGCACTATATGCATCAGCTCCGAATCATGATTTTGGTCATATGTTGGGTTGCCCGGCTCCTGAGTTCGGCCACCTTACGTTCCGCTCTATCGGCTAAGGTAGCACCAGGAGAACTACTGCGATTGTGGCCCGGTTCGGCCGGGTGAGCACCTCAGTAGAGAAAGCCGAAAACCGACTGTCATGATGTAGCGCGAGACTGGTCGCCACTCGATGACTCATAGGGATTTTTCGAATCCCTCCGCTTTGACGAAGGGCCGTTTCCCGGTCAGGCACGTACGCGCTCCGAACTCGGGCAAAGCGCATTCGCCACTAAAGGGCTACCTAAAGAGTCCCACTGTCAAGCTCCTATGGCTAAGTGGAAGTGTTAAAGCATTATAGTCCGGTTGCCTAGCCCGCTGCGCTATCACCTCCTTTGTAGGACCAAGACGTTGGGTTAAGTGTGAAAATGCGTCTTCTGCGCGCACCCCCGCACTATGTGCGTGGGGGCTGAAGCCAACGACTGCAATCTTTCAGAATTTATATATATTAAAACGGCCGCACAGGAGGTGTTCTTAATACTTGAAGGCACAAGTCTAAAAATGCCACTACAATTTATCAAAATACTGTTTTATGATTACATATGCTATCATAATATAGCATCCTTCGAGCACTGCGTCTCTATTACGCGAGCGCCTTCGAGGACTTCCTCAAAATAGTGCTCGGCAGGTGTTCGGCTTTTGTCCGAATCCCGGGACGCAACAGTGGTGGGCTCCATATCTGCCCAGTATGTCTTGACACGGGCAAGAGCCAGCCGAGCGCCCTCTACGCACGCTGACCTCTTCATAGCATCGACACGTGGCACCACGTCTAGCAATTGCTGCACCAAGCTGAAATAGCTCTTCGGCTTCGATCTCCCCGGACACAGACGATCCATGACGTACTTCATGGCGAGTCCGGACAACCTACTCAGCTCGGCCCATTGGGCCAGGCGATCGTCCACTGCCAGCGGACGCTCTGGATTGATGAATTGCGACCAAAAGAGCTTCTCCACTTCATGATCCTTTTTATCTCGAAAGTGTTCGGTCGCATCAGTGGCACTAGCCGCCAAATCCAGATAGGTGTCCTCTATACTCCACATCCGGTTTAACGGGGCAAACTTCGGATCACAAAATTTTCTCCGCAGCGAGAAGGGCTTTCCATCTGCAATCTGTCCGGCTTGACGCAGCTCTTCCTTCGCCGCTCTCATTATAGAGCGGGCGTCCTTGGCGTCAGCAACAGCCTTCTCTAAGCTCGTTTGCTCCGTCCGATCTTCTTCTTCAAGAAGCTTGAAACGGTCAGTAGCGCTCTTTAACTTTACGACCATATCAGCCATTTCATCCTTGCTTCGGCAATGGGTAGCCTGTTCGGCTTTCAGCTCTTCAAGGGCTTTCACGGCAGCCGCATCGCTTTTTCTGGCCTGATCCTTCGCTCGGGCGAGTTCGGCCCTAAGACCTTCCACGGCGGCCGCACCATCTGCGTCAAGCACACACACGGTAAGATATTGACATACAGCTCATCTTACTAACAATCGCCTAATGATTTCAATACCTTGAGCACCATCAAGCCGCTTGTTAACAAGCACGATGTCGGCTTCTGCCTCATCCAGTTGTTGCTTTAGTTCGGCATATTCACAAGTCCGGCTTGACTCCGGACAATCAGCCACCTACATATAAAGGTGCCACTTAAAGGACCTGGGATTAAGATCCTCTGCGCGCCGTACATCTTTACGACGCACAGAGTCTCAGGGGCTACTATCTACACAGGGCGCAATTTATTTATGCGCAATTAATACAAGTGTATGTTATTTAAAAACGTACCTCAAGGCCTGCCACTAAACTCTTGACGGCCTCGTGCAGTCCGCTTTCGGCGGATGAAAATTTTCAATTACCGTGCTCATTAACGCACGATGCTCCTCTGAGACAGAGGCTCGCCCCAGCAGAATCTTTAGCTCCTCCGACCGAACACCAGATGGTGCCGGACTCGTCCCATGGCCTTCCTCAAAGGCCGAACACGGAAAACCTCGGGGGGGCAGTACCATCCACCCCTAGCGGATCCGGAGAAATCCCCCGCGACGACACTTCAACGTCGCCCGCCTTGCTAGGCGATATAGATGGAGGAGGCGTTCCGCTCTCCATCATCTCCGGAAGAAGATCCCCCGAGGACGAGTTCTGCTGAGAAGGGCTAAGGTCCGAACTACAAAGTAAGGTTTCGGTTAAAACTTCTTAGATATAAATCAAGGATTTTTCTTAAAAGAAAAACTCTTCTTCTACTTACGGCTCGCTGGAGAGCTGGTCCCTTTTAGGGTTTGGTTCGGCCGAGGGGCTCCCCGGCGTTCGGTCCTCTGACAAGGATTCTTTCCCCCGCTTCGAGGCTACGGTCTCCGGGTCGTCAGAGGTGGCCCTTTTCTTTCCCTTAGGAGAGGAATTATCGATTCCCCACTTCAGAAGGGCCTCTTTTGAAGAGGCCACGGTCTCCTTGTCCTCCCCCTTATTTCCCTCCAAAGGCACTTCCTCCAGCATACTGACTAACACGTGATCCAGCTTGGTTTCGGGAAGGGGAGCCGGACACCTGATCAGCTTCACCTTCGCTATCGACTCCTGCTTAAAAGAAGAAGCGCTGTTAAAAACAAGTTAATTATGCGGATAGAAGGTCCGGTCGCAAGGTCACCTACTTGAGTATCCGGGCGATTGCGGCTTAAACCAGCATCCTTGGTCAAATCCGGACTCACTTCCTGTGATCCGAAGAACAGTTTATACATCTCCACAGGCGTCATGCCCATAAATTTTTGGAGAGCTCGTGGTCCCTCCGGATTGAATTCCCACAAGCGAAGGGGGCGACGTTGGCCGGGCAGTGTCCGGCGAATCAGCATGACTTGTGTCACCTTGACCAGGTTGAGGTCTCCCTTCAAGAGATCCTTAATGCGGCCCTACAGCAGAGAAACGTCTTTGGGCAAGCCCCGATCTAACCCTGTGTTAATCCACGATGCTAACGGTGGTGGGGGACCCGAGTGAAAGGCCGGAGGCGCCACCCATGCGGTGCCCCGAGGAGCGGTGATGTAGAACCACTCCTGTTGCCATAAGCCAAGCTCCTCTTGAAAAGCGCCCTCGGGCCATGGAGCGTCGGCATTTCTTTTTATAGTGGCGCCTCCGCACTCCGCGTGGCGCCCCTCGATTATCTTTGGTTCTACTTTGAAGGTCTTGAGCCACAGTCCGAAGTGGGGGGTAACACGGAGGAACGCTTCGCACACAACTATGAACGAGGAGATATGGAGGCTGGACTCCGGAGCTCAGTCGTGGAATTCCAGCCCATAATAAAACATCAGCCCCCTTACGAAGTGGTCCACGGGGAAGCCTAATCCCCGAAGGAAGTGAGATATGAATACCACACTCTCGCCGGGCTGAGGGCTAGGGATCACCTGTCCTTGAACAGGCAGCCTGTGCGGAATCTCCCTGGTCAAGAATCTAGCTTCCCTCAATCTTGATACGTCCTCCTCCGTAACAGAGGAGGGCATCCATCGGCCTTGGAGGTCGGAGCCGGACATTAATCGAAGATTCGGTGCGCTCGGAATCTGGAAGCCTAGGATGTTGGAACTCGAGGCGACGGGTGAGCTCGTTTTGAGAATAGAAGCAGGGAACAGGGCCTTGGTCTCTTTATAAGAGGCAGAATATCAAGCGCCCTCCCCGTAACCGTCTTGGACTAGCCTTTAATTAAGGCAAGACGTGCTAACAGGCACGATTGGGTTACCCACGTCCGTATTAATGAGAATCCCGTTAAGGGGGGCACATGATCTCTGCTTCGACAAGACGTGCCAAGGAAACCGCCTCGCTATACGAGCTGAGGTGGAACAATGAAAACAATTTATATAAAGGGCTTGGCCGCAGTATTATGACGCATTGCGGAATACGTTAGCAGATTTGATTTGTGTTAATATTATTCTCTATATGGCAATATGTGGAAACTTATTTTGCAGAGCCGGACACTATTTTGTAGTGTTTAATCTTCTTGAAGAACTTGGAGGAGGAACCCGCCTTGCAATGCCGAAGACAATCTGCGCGCCGAACTCGTCGTCATTGAAGCCTGGTTCAGGGGCTACTGAGGGAGTCCTGGATTAGGGGGTGTTCGGATAGTCGAACTATACCTTCAGCCGGACTCCAGGACTATGAAGATACAAGATTGAAGACTTCGTCCCGTGTCCGGAAGGATCTTTTCTTGGCGTGGAAGGCAAGCTAGGCGTGCGGATATTCGAGATCTCCTACCATTGTAACCGACTCTGTATAAACCCTAACCCTATCCGGTGTCTATATAAACCGGAGGGTTGTAGTCCGTAGGACAACTATCATCATACACAATCATACCATAGGCTAGCTTCTAGGGTTTAGCCTCCTTGATCTCGTGGTAGATCCACTCTTGTACTACCCATATCATCAATATTAATCTAGCAGGAGTAGGGTTTTACCTCCATCGAGAGGGCCTGAACCTGGGTAAAATAAAGTGTACCTTGTCTCCTATTACCATCCGACCTTGACGCACAGTTCGGGACCCCCTACCCGAGATCCGCCGGTTTTGACACCGACACCAGCCCGTACATTTGGCGGCCGGCGGCTACGTGGAAGGGCCAGCGAGGGGCGCCGGAGGCCTCTACTGGCGATCTGGCGGAGCTTCTAGATCGGATCCGGTCGTCACGTCCGATTCGTCTGGCCGTTTGGGATACTGCGGGTGCCCGGCGGTCTGCTGCCGGATCTCCACCGGAGTAACGATGGCGACGTACGTCTTCGTGGCGAGGTTCCGCTCGGTTCCAGCCAGCCGCGAGATCGGGATGACGTGGCTCCGGTGAAAATCGCGCCTGACTGCGGTCTTGGCGGACGATGGTGGCATCTCGGACGTCGTTCCCTTCTCGAGGCATCGTCGTTGCAGGTCACGTCAACCTGATCAGGAAGTTCCGGGGGAAAACCTAGATCTGGGTCTACCGGATCGGACGATGACGGCGCCTTCGGTGTCGTTCTTCCTCTTGGGGGTATCGTTTTGGAGCAAGTGCTGGTTGGAGGGGACAAGAGGAGGAGCGGTGTTTCATCTGTCCCATTGATGACGGCGGATCTCGGCGGCGCAGCGTAGTGGAGACTCGACGCCCGATGCTCGGAGATGGACTCGCGCAGGAGGTTGACGCTGTCTGGCGTCGTCGTGGCGTTGGCGGCAGCTAGACCAGGCAAGGTACATGCAGCAGTACAACTCTGCAGATGGATTGATGGCAGGTGGTTGCGGCGGCCTCATACCCGGCAGGCGTCCTGGTTGAGGAGCACGCCGGACTGGCGGGTGCCCATATCCGGCAGGCGTCCTGGTTGGGACCTCGGGCCTTAGATGTTAGGTTTGGCCGCGATGTCTGTTTGGTATTAGGCACAGACTATCAGCGCCCCTTCATTAACTGGATAGGAGTTGCGACAGATGTTGCATAGACGGCGACGGTGGTTTTAATCTTACTGTTGTATGACTTTGTAAGATCTTGTATCGATAATTAATAAAATAGCTGTATGTATCGTCTAGATGCAGAGGCCGGAGCTCTTCCTCCTTTTCTAAAAAAAAGCTATGCGTCTTCCTAGCCGAGTCCAGCCGCAGTCCAGTAACTACTTGGCGAAGCATTTGGCAGCGCTGCCGAGCAGAAGCAACGGCCGCCCGCTGGAATATCTCGTCGCCTCGCGGATCTCTCACATCGCGCAGCCAGGGGCCAGCCGCCCACTCCATCCCCTCGACTCTTCGTACGGGCACCTGCAGTGAGCGGACGACGGCATGGCGCGCCGCGCCGTTCGTCCCAGCCCAGTCTGAAGCAACAACTACCTGTACAGACACACATGCGCAACATCACGTAAACTAATATCTTCCCCCAATTCCCCATTTGATAATTAATAGCCTGACTTTTTTTAGTTCCTTACATCTTATACAGTCCTGATGTTCTACATTGCAACGTACAGTAGGTAGTTATGGGCAAGAAAATCAGACTAAGAGGATGATTGATTTGTATTTTAAAAGGAAAAGTGAGTTGAGGAATCATATATTGCCCTTGCTTAGAATTGGAACAACAACATAACCAGAATGAAGGAATTGTAACAAATGATTTTCCCAAGGTATTGAGCTCTTGTAGAAAGACCCTATATTCTGCCCTCAAATTTGACAATATCCACAGGAACAAAAAGATAATGTGAGTAGGCCATATTTGATGTTATGTCTTATGCAATCCCGTATATATAATTATAAACTTTCAGGTGCACGAAGGCATCGGCATCGATTCCATTACAGTTGGTTTGGTGTTCCCCCCTCATGGCTAGAGTACTCAGAGGACTAAATTGTATGTATTGTCTATATGATTTTAAAAAAAATTGTGCTCTCTGTTAGTCTGGCCCGCCCAACTTTTTCTGTCAAGCTGCGCCACTGGTGCCTGGGACGCTTCTGCAACTGTGGTGACAATGATGACAATGTTGAAAACGATGACGACGGTCATAGTGGCCTCAAAGGTCATGCCGACGAGGTCACAGTCCGATATTAGTCTAGTTTTTTTTTCCGGGTGAGATATTAGTCTAGTTTAGGTTTAGTTTAAGTTAAGTTTAGTTATACCATATCAAATTAGCTTAAATTTAGTATAGTTTGCATGTAATATATCGAATTCGGTAAATTTGATCAAAACTTTGTGTTTGAAATATTTGAACTGGAAATTTCTGAGAGATAGCATCGTATGACGTCTCTCCGCCTGAATGTCCATGAACATTACTTTTTTTTAAGGAGTCCATGAACATTACTTGTTCGTTCACATATGACGATTCCGTTTGAGAAACATTTTTGTTTCTTTGCATGTGTTTGAGAAACGTAGTTGGAGATATCCTAAAATCCTGAGGCTGCCTCTAATCCATGTAGGTACCCACACGTCACCTTTCTCTGTTCACTTGCACACGTTGTGGATACCACACTGTGTGGACAAGAGAAGTCGGTCGAGCAGAGAAAGAACGAACACACAAGATACGGCTGGTAGCTAGCTCCGGTCTAGGGTACGGGTCAGAATATCCATTCTCATTTCACCGTGGCAACCTAGTGGCCACACAAGGCTTCAGCATACTGATGGACCGTGGTCCTTCCCGCCCCTGCAAGTGCATCTCAATCTCGTGGCGACGTTGACGTGGAGCCACGGACCCATCTTGAGTCGGGACAAGGCCACTGTATCTGCCACAGATCTTTTGGCCCATCGAGATCTCTTGGATGGATATTTTGACGAGCTGGATTTGGTAGCCATGACTCCCTTGTCTTATTTCCAGTGCCAGACAGGCGTTGTACTCATCCGTATTCATCAAAAAGTAAAAAAAAATTTATGGTAATATGTGTTTCATTCATATTATAAAGATTAAAGTACAAGTCACGTTAGGACCGACATGACTAAACTGAAAAGATAACAGAACATCTCTGAACTTGACACAACGTCCATCACCTGCCTTCGACACCGCCATAGCAGCCACCGAAGAAAAGAATAACGGATCACCTCCTCACCAAAGCTCGACGCGGCTCCATCGCTGATATGCAGCTTTACGGACCTCCAAAGTGGCTCATCAAAAGTGAAGCCATTATCATTGAACGAATTAGACCGGGACAACACCCCAGACACGCCACCCTCTAGTTAGACTAGCTAATTGCCCTGAATTGAAACATTGACATGTATATTCTAGATTATCCTTTTCATAGTTGACGTGATTTTCACATACAATGCACAACAATACTTTACATATTTAACGTGATCTTCCAGTTCAAAGAATAAAACTCTTCATAATTAATGTGGTCTTCCGGTCTAAAGGTTCATAATATTTTTCATAAATTAATGCATGGCTAATTACATGTGTAATTAATTGTCTGACTAATTAATTGCCTGCAGTTGTGGGCGAGGCAGAGATTGCGCAAGAGATAACTGCGACGATTATTGGACATTAATGGCTGTGTGCAAAATGAACGGAATGAATATGACTACGAATTATCCTTTATAGTAGAGATATCATCTTGATGTGTATGCATACCCTTTTTGTTCTCACCGATGAGCGGTGGCTCATGTTGTCATGTGTCGTTAGATTGCACCACTCACCTCGAACCATTCGTTGTGCTCTAGGCATGCAAATTTTGTCGTGGGGAACAATGGAAGAACATCTACATATAAGTACAATTACGCAATCCGTCGTGGCTAGATGTCGGCATATATAGGAAGGCGTTGATTAATTGTAATAATATGTTGATTGAGTAATACAAGTGATTACCCCCGCAAAAAATTGATATCGACATAGGAGAATAAGTTAGTATCATACATTTTTCTTGAACGAAAAAACTGCATTAATATAGAAATAGTGGTACATAGCACGTTATAGAAGGACCCATTAGCAAACCTAAATTGCAAAGTTATCTTTGACTTTTACATTGAGACCCCCAACACATATCGAAAGCAATTGGGTCCTCAACATCCTCACCACATGCACAACTCCGTCATCGCCAGATACAATACAATTTGGGACGACGGAGCCTCCATGGTACCTCGTCGCAGATTGGTGTTGTATTGCTTCCTATTTGAGTAGTGGATCATGCTTTGGGAGTGGTTTCGTCATTCCGCCTCAAAGCCCATGTCGCTAATAATTGGAACATTGGTGGTGTTTTCGCAACCGTCTCCAATGTTTGTAAACGCATGCGGTTCTTTCGAACAACGCGCTTCCAGTGCTTTTTGGCCCCGATGCGGTTTCCTCCGCACAACTGTCTCCATTACCCTTTTCAGGGCTGAGAATTATTTCTATTTTGTTACAAGCCCTGCAAATAAAATTGACAAAAACATACAAACACGATACACATGCATACATCATTCAGTTGTACAATCACTTTGCTTTCCGTAGCACACATACATATAATTGGGGCTTCGAAGCCATGATGTAAAATTAATCACTTCACAACCAACATATGGACATATTTGTAAAGTCTAGCAAGATAAGTCTATTGTGATGTGCTTATACTATGGCAGTGACCCATGTAATTACCCGTCTCGCCTCTTCATAATGCCCCCTCTACATTTCGATGTAAGTCTTTTGTGATGTGCATAAAATATGCACATTAATAGAGATGTATGGTAGAGAAGCTAAGACTTTGCCATCTTGTGTAGTGCGGCTAAAATCTTATATGTTCAGAAAACAATTCACAAGGAAATTATGTATAATAATAACATACATATGAATGACCTAAGTGAAATTTAATCAGAATAATCATACCTGCTCCCAGGATCATAATTGCCACTAGACAGGAAGTTGATCGAACAAATCCACAAGGCAACGATATGTCCTGAAGGCAAACTTATTACGCGTGAAGAGAAGATTCATCTGGAGTAGCCAATGCTTCCTCCCGAGCCTTCCTCTTATATACTAAACTAGTGGTCGGGGCGTCACCCTGTGGCGCAGCATGAGTGAAAGTTGTGCGCACGTTTTCATTTAAAAAATACATGGAGTCCTCGCCTCCATCTAGAAAAATATATTTTTAAAAATCCTCACCTACATCTAAAAAAAGAAGTAAAAAAGAAAAGAAAAAATCACCAACGCAGCCTACCAGCGAGCGCCACTTTGTGTAGCACCCCATTTAAAAAAAAGAGTGGGGTCATCACCTCCATCTAAAAAGAAAAAAAACATTAAAAAAATTCCTCACCTCCATCTAAGAATAATATCCCAAAAGTTTTTCCACCGACCAACCAACTTGCGCCACGTGGCATAGCTAGTTGGCCGCCCTTCACGCGATGTTTAATGGGTTTAATACTTATGCAATGCAACTAAAATGTCACAACATCAACGATAGTACATGTCCCCATCGACATCCCTCTTAACAACAAGGGAAAAACTTGTTCATGTTTGGACTTACATCTAAGTATAACCACCTAAATAAATCAAGCCTTTCGGAGAAGAGAAAAGAATGGTGGGCCAAAACAGCTAAGTTACAATTTTCTACAGTGTCATCGAAATAATAAAGCACTTGCAAGAGGCATATTTCATTTGGACCTAGTTGGGTTTCATTACACATCTATACATATTTATTTAGACCTAGTTGGGTTTTGGTACACATTTGTACATATTTATTTAGACCTACTTGGGTTTCATTACACATATTTACCTATTTCACTTATATCAAATTGGGTTTCATTACACATCGACGGAATCTACAGTCAACAGAAGCAAAGATATAAGTTTCATCACTGTTTTGTAGGCAAGTGCAAAGGCCCACAGTGCGAAGCTCGGCCACACTTCAGAGCTCACCGTGCCGGAGATATGAGACGACATCATAAGGGGTGCTCCCTTGTGATGGGGTCTGCTCAGGGACGCCTCGGTGGAGGTCGGTGGTGGCAACACATACCACTATGCCATTGTGGATGGGCGGATCTACCACCACGCCGCCGTAGTGGCAGCAGAACTGCCAGCACTCTATCATGCTTGTCTAGGTGAACGAGGGTTTTGGCTAGCTAGGGTTTGGCCATGGATTAGGGAAGGAGAAGGGAGATGGACAGAAAATGAGAGAGGTTGTGCCTTGATGACTTACAAGTGTTATTACTCGGGCCCTAGTAACAAGCATTGGGCAAAGCAAAGTCATAGCAACATCAATTCTCGAACAACCATTACACCAGGGATCATTCCAGCTTCAATTTGAGGTCTAATACATATATAATCATTTTCATTCAGTTCTCATCCATCTCGTGTGGCTACATAGGATTACTCACACATGGTTGAGAGAGCATGATGATAGGGTTGGAGAAGGGGTTGACGGAGTTCATGGTGAAGATTCCCCCTCTCCAGAGAGCAAAAACCTAGCTGCAAGTAGCCCTCCAGGATGAAGAATGATGGTGGTGGTGTCTCAACATCGCAGGAAAACACAAGGATAAATCAGAGAGAGGTTTCACAAGAATATAAAACCAGGGGCATCGTAGGCTAGCCCGGGGCACTCACACCCCTAGGCACCTGGTGGAGCTGCCTCAGGGGCTGTAGGCGCCTAGACACCATGGGCCTCTGTTTGGCCCAGGTCCAGGCCCCAGATCCCTTATATGTCCTAAAACCTCGCCTGTTATTATTGTTTTATTTTTTCCGGACACTTTTCTGCAAAAAAGATAACACCATGTAATTTTTTGTTGAAAACATTGTTATATTAGTACCAGTTAGATTTTATTCACTGCAGCAATATTTGAGTTCAAAATGAAGCAAAAGTGTTCATAAAAATAGATAGTTTTGAGATGTATCATGCATCAGAACCCATGGACGAAGAAAAAGGAATGTGTGCGTCCCTAGGTAATCACTAGCCACATGCAGATTCTAAAAACGAACCGCTTGCGGTGCTGTGAAATTGGAGGAGGTTGATAATTCCCAACCGCCTTCAATCTTCGCTGTAGGAGGGTTTGTGTTCCTAACCGCATTTGATGCTTTGGTTATCAATAATAACCTCCTCCAGTGTATGTACTACACGCGGCTTTATTCTACTTGGTCACAGCTGCTTCCGACGCCCTCGCTGATGCACGTTTTTCTACTAGTGATCTTGGCCCGGAGGAAGAAGAAAAGTCGCCGCCCTTCGGCCAGAGGATACAGTGATGCTTATTTGGGGCACTGTCACCAGATTCGTCACCCTCCCACTGCCCCCTCCATGGAGAGGTTGGACAAGGTGACGTGGACGACCACCACAGGCTGCTTGCGAAGGGACATGGCTGTTGAACACCAACAGAACGCCGACAAACACTCCTCAACAATTATATAAAACGACAAGCCGGTCTCCAATACCCCCCTCCCCCCCCCCCCCGCCCCCGCGCGTCGAGCAACATGTCTGCTGAGAAGAAGACGGACGGAGCCGAGACACCACACTCGACTCTCATTGAGGAAGCACCAAAGAAGAGATGAGAGATTTCGAGAGTCGTCGAGACTCTGGGCTACAACTCGTGCAATAGTTAGTATCTTAGTACAGTATATGATACTCCCTTCGTTCCAAAATATAGCGCGTCCGTGCTTCCCAAGGTTCAACTTTGACCATAAATTTAACCAACGAGACCGACTGTGGGGGGAGAAAAAATTATATAATTGAAAACTTCTTTTGAATACGAAATCACTGGTATAACTTTTATTCCCACCGCAGTCGGTCTCGTTGGTTAAATTTATGGTCAAAGTTGAAGCACAAGAATAGAGGACGCATTATTTTTGGAACGGGGGGAGTATTACATCCGTTGAGCTAAAACCACGTCACTTATGGTACGGAGGGAGTACTATTTTTATAAATACAAAACAAACTGAGGTTGAGAAAAATGCGCGGTTGGACTCTAAGCAAATATCTCTGGAATTTCTCCTAACAGTGATTGCGATGGACTTTCTTGTAGACCTACGTGGCTCTTTCGCACAACATAAACCTCTTCCACGGCTAACCGGAGTCTCATGCGTCGGCCTATCAACCGCACAACGCTCCAGCCGTGGCTAGCAAGGAAAGTAGATCTTCTCAAAAAAGGGGAAGCAGGTACTCCGTACTAGAATTACCGACGTGGCATGTAGTGCAGCCTCTGCAGGGCAGCAGATATTTTCCCGGACAGCGACCTCCAGCTACCAAAACTGGCAAGTGTCCGTGATGCTACTAATACCATTTCCCTCTCCCTCCCGGCTCCCACCCTCCCAGTATCCATCCTCGTGATTTTTCTTCACCCTCACGCACACGCCGGCACGGCACATGCTCATGAAGATCGGGTGCGACGCGTGCGGGCAGGCCAAGGCCGCGGTGCTGTGCTGCGCCGACGAGGCCGCGCTGTGCCGCCGCTGCGACGCCGCCGTGCACTCCGCCAACAAGCTCGCCGGCAGGCACCACCGCGTCGCGCTCCTCTCATCGGCGCCGGCCGGCTCGTCATCGCCCGGCACCGGAGATGACGGCGGGACCCACCCCGCCTGCGACATCTGCCAGGTACTTAAGCTTGAGCTTTCTTGCAAAGAAGAAGAGTCATGCTTGACGTATGCTCCATTTGATGTTGTGGTGGATGATTATGTTTCTCTTGCTTATTTGACAGTTTGTTTACATGTTCTTTCGACTTTCCTTAACTACTTGGCTGTTTTCTTTTAATAGCGAACTAGTATGAAACAAGTTCAGCATTATGCAACTGCAAACTTAATTGGTGATATTTGTTAGACGGATGAGTATAATAGTATCAATGTTCTGCCTCAGGTTCTCTAAAGTTGCCATTTTACACACTGACTTGATCTTCAAGATGCATATTTGACCATTCATTTCTATTTGAGCTCTCAGATTGCGATAAAAATGAAAACATGTTTTGAAAGTAATTTGATGGAAAAATTAAACATGTGATTCTTCGGCATTCAATGCCAAAATCCGTACTATGTCAGTATAGCCAAAATAATAAACATTTAATTCTACTCTTGTGGCGCAATATTTGACGTGCCAGCTCCGCACTGGTTGTTCTTGGTAGGAGATACTCCCTCCATTGTTCTAAAACAGAGGGCGAGAAAGATTTCCCTCCATTATTCTAAGACTTGGATTAATGTGCTCCCTGTTGCTGCTTACCGGTCCATCTTCGTCGCTCTCGTCAACAACCGGCATCACAAGGTCTTCTACTCTTATAATAAATTCGAGGCATGCCGTCAATCATCCGAGGACTAAGCAATCACACAAGCACGATACCGAGATTTGTTAATGAGGTTCACCGATATGGCTACATCCTCGGGGCTTGACTACGGGCGCTCCTCCCCGTGACACCGTCACAATACCGCACCCGGTCGCCCTAGACACCGGCACATGCCGCCGTCTTCCCCTGCGTTTCGGTGCTATTATGTTGGCATAGGTTACATCGTGTGTCTACCCCCGTTATATATGAGAGGCTTAGGATACAAGTGTCCATATCCTATCTAAACACAATACAACTAAAAGTCCAACTGTAACCTACCTTGTACACTATATTGGACACAACTCTAACAAACTCCACCTTGGCGAATATTCTCCACCATCTTGAATTCGTCAAGGCGTCAAACTTTCATGTACATTGGACTTGAGCTTATCTCATGAGAACCGCTGCTACTCCAAAGACTCCATATGACTCCAGCTGCAACTTGTAGTCCCTTCTTTTCTTGACCACGGTCAACACTCGAGCAAAATTAAGTTCCTTGTTACTCTAGTTTGTGCTCCCAACTTTCAGAGTATCAGTCCAACGCCAGCACACACTGACCACCGACCTGTGTGAAAATGAACAACTCACATATTAGGTCTCACACATAAGAGTTACCTGAATTCAACATCACCGCTCCTTTCTTGACCGTCTGTCTGAAACTTGAAGGAATTTCACCATTGCTTGTAGTCATCCCAAGTCAAATTCGCAGTTTTCTCACCACATGTATGACCACCAGAGCCCTGGCCCGTCTCCATGTCCCGTGCGCACCGCACGCCTCGCCGCTATTACCGCGTCGAACCTCCGCTGTCTTGGTCGAGTCTCAAGGGTAAAGAAACCACACCACTCAACCCCCACTACAGAGTACCATCGATCATCACCGACCGATGATGAGTTTCGCACTTCCATCAGACCACTGGGCTCCAGTCCGAACTGCGTGTCACTCGCTTTTCCCTCTTCCTGAATAGGCTTCGATTCCCTAGATCCTTACATCTAGCCCCTCAATCCAGCTCCACCTTCAACATGACTCCGTGGTAGATGATCAATCCACCTCTGCGCCTCATCGACTTCAAGCTCCGTGTGCACCGCCTTGAATCAACCCCGCGACATAGTCTTGTTGAAGCCACACAAACCCTCAGGCCTATGCCACGTGTTTCCACGCACAGAAGTCGGTCACCATCAGCATCACGCTCCTACGTCGTCTTCGCCGATCCCACCACCGTCTTTTGTACCAACCGATTTACGTCGATCCGTCAGACTATCTAGTCCGACCCAGCCGAACTCGTTCGACTGTCGATATGCTCGAGACTCCAAGCCATATAAGCACATCACCAATCTGCCATTGTCATGGTAAAACCACGTGTGCAATTAGCAACACTTCCAAAAAAAAATTACTTTCCTGGTAGTCTCCATGGGTGCACCAAAGCCTTTGCCTCCCATTACCTCCAAAGCACTCTTTCTTTATTGTGTTGTTGTCCATGCCACGTCAATACCATATATAATGCAGATTTTTCTTTTGGTCCAAACAAATCTCCTGTCTGCTTTTCATTCTTCCGTGTGCTCTTCCGTTGCTCAGCTCCAAACAGCCGCCAACGGTACACACGATTGGTACATGGCAATCCAGTGCAACATCAGGGGCTTCCAACGCCACTCCGCTTGTGCTGCGCACACGTCTACCACCGCGTGGCCTTCAGCGCATGCACACGCACACGCCAGCCCATGGGCTGCCACCTTATGCATGCCTGGCCACCCGTACTGCTGCATCTGCTACCACCCGTACGCACCCTGGATTGGACAATTCCGAGTGTCCGCCGCCACCTACGAGTACGCGCATACACCCGCCTGGCTACGGCCCTCGCCAGCGCTCCAAGCGCCGCCTACCAGCCTGCCTGGCCACACACGAGCAGCGCACGCCCACCGCTGTATACGCGATCCAGCCGCTCGATTGCTTTAGTTGCTGACACGCTTCTGAGTTCCCGTTGATTTCTGTTGGCATAGGTTACATCGTGCGTCTACCACTTGTTATAATAAATTCGAGGCATGCCGTCAATCATCCGAGGACCAAGCAATCACACAAGCACGACACCGAGATTTGTTAACGAGGTTCACCGATATGGCTACATCCTCGGGGCTTGACTACGGGCGCTCCTCCCCGTGACACCGTCACAGTACCGCACCCGGTCGCCCTAGACACCGGCACATGCCGCCGGCTTCCCCTGCGTTCCGGTGCTATTATGTTGGCATAGGTTACATCGTGTGTCTACCCCCGTTATATATGAGAGGCTTAGGATACAAGTGTCCATATCCTATCTAAACACAATACAACTAAAAGTCCAACCGTAACCTACCTTGTACACTATATTCGACACAACTCTAACATCTACATTGACTTGTGGCTCCTCGACGGGGCATTTGTGCGTCACCGACCCCATCCTGTTCTCGCATAAGGATATGGAGGTCGGATATGGAGGTCGCTCTTGTTCCTCATTTGACTCGGGCTACCGCAGCCTAGAGTAATTGTCTCACCCTGGTCCTCACTGGGTGGCATGTACTCCCTCCGTTCCAAAATAGATGACTCAACTTTATACTAACTTTAGTACAAAATTGAGTCATCTATATTTGAATGGAGGGAGTAGGTGACAAACACACACGCCCTTGCCCAGTGTGCCTCCCCTCTGACGGAGTTCCGGTCCTTGAAGCTGTACTGGTTGTGATGCCTCTGCGACGCCTCTCTCTTCCGCCTTTTCGGTTGGCTGTCTGATTGGTTGGGATGTGGCTTTCGAAAAGCTCGTTGAGGGATGTGAGCTATGGAAAGGCTGTTGTGAGCAGTGTTGTCGTTTGGTAAACTGATTATCTCAATTGTGGCTTTCGAATAAAATGTTTAAAAAACTCCTGAAATTATGAGAGTATTTAAAACATAGCAAGATATTTTAAACAGGGTAAAACTATCAAAATATGAGAATTACAAGGGTGAAAGAGGAAATTACCCTTATTTGTGTAATCCTTCCTTTCTAAACGTGACATGGTGTGCAAGCTACTTTATTTATTTGGGGATTGTAATTTCTAAAATTCTTATTAAAATATAAGAAAGACGTACATCTGTAAGTCTTTATCGTTAAAAGGATTTTTCAAAAGAATCTCCTAAAATTCTAACTTATATGAGTTTTTCATTCATAAATATGTGCTATGTACTTATATATTACATTACAGGAGAAAACGGGCTACTTCTTCTGTGTAGAGGACAGAGCCCTCCTGTGCCGAAGCTGCGATGTCGCCATCCACACCGCGACTCCCCATGCTTCCACCCACCGCCGATTCCTCATCACCGGCGTCCGCGTCGGTGTTGATCAGGACCATATCGGCGATGTCAGTGGCGCCACAGTCGGCAGCCCCAGCAACAGCAGCGCCAACGGAAGCAATAGCATGCGCACCTCCGAGAACTTCGCCATTGCCAACGGCCAGCGGTCGGAGGAGGGGGCGGGGCTGATCGGAGGAGGAGAAGACGACATTGGCCAGCAGCAACAATGGCCTTGGAGCGATATTTTTGCTGACGATGGCGTTGGCATGGATCAACACCAGTGCTACCCTGGCTTCTCTGAACCTGGTTCCTCCAGCCTCACTGGATGATGAAAGTTCAACTTAAGTGGATTTATTACGTCCTCCATTCCATATTACTTGCTGCTGATTTAGTATAATGGATCGGAGGGAGTATGTACTTGGCATGAGTTGATAGAAAGGCAATTATAATATGTCTTTATTTTTACTTCAAAAAGACAGCAAATGATTACAGTTAGCTCTAGCCTGTATTTTCCCACACTTGGCGTGAAAGCGACATACATATATCACGGGAATAGTATACTTTCAGCACATGCATAGAAGGAACATGAAGAGGAAGAAAAATGAAGTGGAGGATTTGCAATCATTGAATCTTCAGAAATAAAGTATACCCCTAAAGATTACAAGATGTGTATGTAATTAATAAAGGGTTGCTCTCGTTTAATAAAAATATATCTTGATATGTTTTTCTCATCATACATACAACACTGGTCGACTCTTTGAAGTATCTTCAGTATTCCCGTCGATCCAAATTAATTGTCCATCTCATGAAGGCCAATGATATTAGGGCACCATAGTCAAATGGGTTGCATTCTGTCTGGTCCAAGAAAGAACAAATATGGCGATTCCATGGTCCTAATTCTATATATCACCTTGCAGTTGATGAGCATTTGCGAAGCGTCTTACATTCCCATGGCCAGGGCTCACTATAACATCACAGATATCTTCTCTACTAGAATACAATATTTCACATGCATTTGCCCCTCACTGCTGGAAACAAAGAATTTGCCATCAGTCAGTTCTTTGCCATCTGCCAGCAGATGGCAAAGAACGTCTTTGCCATCTGCTTATAATAAACAGATGGCAAAGAACTGACAGACGGCAAAGAACATGGTTGCCATCAGCCAATTCTTTGCCATCTGCCAGTAGATGGCAAATAATCTTTGCCATCTGCCAGCAGATGGCAAAGAGGTTGGCAAATCATGTGGACGTCAATAGTGTAACGGTGTACCAGCCCCACCTCTTTGCGATCTGCCAGCAGACGGCAAAGATTCTTTGCCATCTGCTGGCAGATGGCAAAGAGATGGGTTTACTTTTTTCCAGATAAAAAAACTTTGGGGTTATCCCTTCCCTCTCTCCCCTCCTCTCCCACGCATCTGCACGCATCTCACCAGCCGCCGCCCCACCACCCCGCCGCCCTGCCGCCACACTACCCCGCCGCCGCCCCACCACCCCGCCGCCGCCCACCACCCCGCCACCCCGCCGCCCGCGGAGGCACCCCTTTCCCTAGCGTGCGTGCGGTCCCCCGCGGCGACCTCTCCACTCGTCGTCGCCGTCCGTCGGGGAGGGAGCGTGCGTGCGGTCCCCCGCGGCGACCTCTCCACTCGCCGTCGCCGTCCTCGGCCACTCGCCGTCACCGACGACCTCGTCGCCTCACCCTCGCCCCGGATCGAGCAGCAAGTTCGGATCCATGGCCACGGCGGCGCCTCGTCCAAACCTTCTCATCTTGGCATCAAGGCGTGCTGTTCTACCCAACCGCCATGGTGGTTGCAGATGAGGGGGAGGAAGGGATGGGATCGAGGTGCCGATGGGGGCCCTTGGTCGAGGCGGCGAGATGCAGAGATGCGGGGTGGTGCAGATGGAGAGGCAGCTCCAGATCCGCGCACAGCCGCCCGCTCTCTCCTTCCTCCGCCGCCTTCCCTATGCTCAGGTCAGTGCCGCCACTTGTCTAGTTTTCTTCACCCCTTATGTGATGGGTGCCATCTCTTTTTGTGCATGTTTCATGGAGAGGAAAAGCTGCTTCGATCCCATCTGCTGAAAGAGGATGCCCACCATCCAAGGTGCTCAACATCATCACCATTTGTTGCCTGACAAGGTAACTGCTCATTTTTTATCAGAGAATTTACCACATGATATAGTTGATAATATTAATACATTCATAATCTGTCTTTTTAGTTCCATCGTTGTCATTTTGTGTATTTAATTTAACCTATACAGGGTAAGCACAAATATGTCCGTATCAAGGTTATCCATCATCCTATCCACTCTAGCTCATTATTCTGCAATCATTGGATTGTTGCCAGTACTGCTTAGGAATAACTCACCGTGTAGGATCACCCAGTTTTGCTCCTTTCAGCTCGGTTACAGTTTCATATTCATCATGTGTTGCCACCATATATGTTACTAAATGAACTGCTAATCATTTTTAGTTAGATGGCTATTGTCTTCCTTGTCTACCTATTCTGGATTATAAGCAATTAACGACATATTCATTTTCTTAGTACTATCAATATAAACTAATATAAGGCCTTTTAGATCACTATAAAATAGTGATCTAAAAGCTCTTATATTAGTTTACAGAGAGAGTACTTGTTTACCAAAAAATAACTCCATTTTGTTTCAAAAGAAAGAAGCATATGCATTATGTGGTATGGCAAGGTGGGGTTGATCTGGAAGGCGAGAGACAGAGGCTTGGATGTGAACAAAACTTGTTTCTTTTAGAGTGGATATGAGCCAAATGATTAGCATATTACCAACCGGTTTTGATGGGCTCCTGACTGTAAAATAATTTCCTTGACCTACTGCTTTTTTTGGTCATGTGATTGTCTGTACCACGACATCCACACTAGAATATTTTAGTTCAAAACTGCAATTAAGATCTTCCCTCTTTCACACAGATTTGATGTGTTACAAATTCACAATCATTTGCACCACCCTGTATATATCAGGACCCTTTCTTGACTGGGAATTTGATGTTTGATTCTGTTTTAGGTTATTCAAAATTTATATGAAGTTCGCTATAGAGAATGTGAATGTCCTTCAAACGTAACTTTTGAAGAGAAATGCTCGGTCTTCCAAATGATTGGGTTAATAGTTAGAGTTTCAACTCGGATGGCGAAACCTTAACTTCAGAGTAAACTTAAATCACTTTATCCATGAGAGATAATAATTCACATGCAGATTTATATGTTTTAATTTTTATCTGCTCTTGCGGTTTGAAATACATCTATTGAGTTTTTAATTTGTGTGGACAAGTTTATTTTGGAAACCTAAAAAATGCAGAATACAGGAATGTGTTAAACTTCACTGTCATCTATCTCGTTGCAGTATCGGCAGTTGTAGGGCTGTCGCTCTTCTCTGGTCGGTGAGATGGCCCATGATTTCTATTTCGTATGCTTCTTAGGTATGTAGGAGCAAGAGTCTCAACTCATTTTGCTTGTTATGATTGGCACTAAAAATCCTTTTTGTAACTATCTTTCGGCTTCACGTTGTGACTGCAATGAAGGTCTGTTATATGAATGTCACATGTCATTTCTAAATTCATGTTGTGACTTATTCCTGCCTTGTTAATCTGAAATCAACGACTACTGGTCGTTTCTAAAGATTAGGACCCAATCAGCCACCCTAATCTAAGCATCAGATATTGGGAAGTTTGAAGAACCCAAACATGCATAACCAAGCCTAGATTAGGAAACCAACTAGCTGCCTTGTTGTAGATAAGATCAGAGCGAACAATCTTGTCTATTGTCATACATGCACGTTAACATACACGATAACTTGATTAGTGCGCATAATCCCGCCTCAAGAGGCGCCACCCGGTGGCGCCCCAGCCACTAGTACGATCTAAAGGTCTGACCATGGTGCTCTTCTCCCATCTTCTAATTTAATCAGAAATAAGAAATATAGCCCGGTAAGAAGTTGAAACATCAACCTTAATTTCTCAAGTACGCCTATTACATCGATAAGTAGCACTGCTAATCTGAATACAATTTGCATTGACAGGTATACATATGTAGTAGATGGGTACATAATTAACTGAGATACAAGTATGAAGTGCTGCAGTTGCAACAGATCTTCATCAAGTTCCTTCGAAAATTGCACGAAGCGTCCAATGTTGCCACCAAGTTCGCCGGAGGAAGAAGCACCGAATTCGCTGGAGGAACAAGAACATCGGTCGAGCCATCCAACGTCGCCTGCAGCGGCTACACCAGAGGTATTTATCCCCTCGAAAGCTAATCACTAGATGGAATCCCCTGTTTTAGTTATTTTTTCTGTCCCCCGGCTCTGTCTGCGGCGATATATACGGTTATACTGGCAGTTTTCAACAGCAGCAGACTAGCCTGCCCAGTCTGAACTTTGAGAATGTTTCTCAGTTCATGTTCAACTTTGATCCTTTTTTCAGTTAAAGTACTAAGCACTTCCCTATACGGTTCTTGAAAGTTTTAGAGGCCGTTGCTAGCTTTCCAAAGGTACCTCAGTGTTCTATGGTTAGAAATAGAAGGTAGTGTTTTATTTGAGGACTAGACTTTTTGTGATGGACTAAATTGAAATACTAATTTAGATGCTACGTTTATATTTTACTAAAACTAAAATTAATAGGAAACAAAACTGAAACAGAAAAAGTAATATAAATAAAAGAAAAAGGCAAAAACAAAAATCTTTCCCTATAATAACTATATGGTTTCAAGCATCTACCTGTCTCTTATTCTTAATGAAGGACCCAGCCTATTATTTGATTTTAAGTTGTCAGATTCATCATATAGTATTTAAGATTGGCAGATTAAATTTCGAACATGACTATTGATGTTCTTAGGAAAAAATTGGATCTTTTGCTGCTGGCATTTGCCATTCTAGGAGAGATTCTAATCTATTTATATTTGATTGTAATATACTAAAGCCACAGTGCAGAATTAATATGTAAGTAAACAATAGTAAAATTGTGTATCTTACAATATTACATTTTAATCGTACTCATGTATACATTAAAGGGGACATGTCATCCGTCGAATTACAAGTCTGTGAAAAAGGGGCACGTGAATGCAGCATGCTATAGTGTAATGGCCAATCTCATCGCCTTGGAATTGGTCATTTTTACCGTGATTAGGTGGAAATTATGACCACCATCAACGAACGGGAGAAGTGTTTGCCGTGATTAGGTGGAATATACATGACCACCATCGACGAATGGAAGAAGTGGCAAGACCGATGTGTCGCTAGGTACATGTAAGGTTTTTGTTCACCCGCCTTTGTGAGGTGTAATTGTTCAATTTTGTTCATAGTCGAGCATTGGATGATATTGTATTTGTCATGATGTACATGGTTCATGAACTATGCCAACCTGCTACCTATGGATGAAACTATGTAATATTGATGAAACTATGTATATGTACGGATGAAACTTGCTACTATTGGTAACATGTGTTGGATATATATGTGTTCATGACTATTGGTAATATGTGTTTAATATGCTATATTGGTCATATAAATATATTTGTGTTTGATTTTCTGTGAAAATGAACTAATATAAGAAAAAAAAATTAAATGGGGCAATATAGTCACTTTGCCATCTGCTGGCAGATGGCAAAGAGCTTTGCCATCAGCTAGCAGATGGCAAAGAGGCCACGTGTCATCTACATGTAAAATTTGGACTGGCCTATTTGGGCTCTTTGCCATCTGCCAGCAGATGGCAAAGAGCTTTGCCATCTGCCAGCAGACGGCAAAGCATGCAGCCTTTGCCATCTGCTGGCAGACGGCAAAGAGCCTGCAGCCTTTGCCATCTGCTGGCTGATGGCAAAGTATGCCGTTAGCCTTCTAACGGGGCTAACCCCGTTAAGAGGCTTTGCCATCTGCCAGCTGATGGCAAAGCCACATGCTCTTTGTCATCAGCCAGCAGATGGCAAAGAAGCCTTTGCCGATAGGATCTTAGACAAACTGTTTGCCATCTGCTGGCTGATGGCAAAGCCTTTGCCATCCGCCGACCATGCCTTTGCCATCTGCCATGGCAGATGGCAAATTGCCAGATTCCAGTAGTGCCTTCACCTATAGGGGAAAGTGTTGCACAATAAAAAAATGCTACACGACCACACCCGAGAACACTGTGAGGATGGCAGGTAACGATAATCTCACCGACGAGCATAGTAGCAAAGCAACTAGGTTATACCTCCCAGCCGCGAGAATTTCTTCGAGACGATTTGCCAATCGAGAGTCAAAGTAGATGACTCGTTCGAGGTATCCACACGTTTCGAAGTAGTAATCCGGCAACACTTCAACATGCAAGAAGGAAGAGCTCCGAGAAAACGAGAGAGAGAGAGAGAGAGAGAGCCTTTAGGAGTCTAATTCTATTAGATCGAGACTAGAACCCGTCTAATTAGGTGATGGAGTCATGTACCTAGGGTACCTGACGTAAGGGAACCTGGACTTGCCCAGTACACAGGGCCCATCGGGCCCAAGATGGGGAGGAAGCCCTAAAGAAGCATGCACGACCTTCGTGCTCTTCAAGTCAAGGAAATGGCAGCATAACAGATCTGACCTACCCTCTATGTAAACCCTAGACATCTCCTGTCTATATAAAGGAAGGTCTAGGACCTCATTCATCATTCAATCTAAGATCCAAACTCTCAGTAGCAACCACGTACACCATTCTAATCCTCTGCATGAGGTATCTCCTCACCATGAATAACAAGAATAAGCAGGATGTAGGGTAATACTCTTCGGAGGCCCGAACCTGGGTAAACTATGTGTGCAGACTCCGTTTTGGTACTTCCGATCTCGTCATGAACCCTACCAAGGGATCTGACAGTATTTTGCTCTGTCATTAGGAGTCTAAACTTTAGATCAACTAGATCAGGTTGAGTGTGGAGCTATGTGGAAGAGACCCCCTTAGAATTGGTGTGTCTGTAGAGGGGGTCTTGGTTCTCTCTCAACATATTTATAGGTGGAAGAGGGGGTCAAAATTCCTCCACATTAGCGTCTAGATGGGTGGTGGGTGGGTTGATATGATTGTAAACCGACTTTCGATCTTCCGAGATTGCGAGCTTATGAATTCGATCTAACATCTCATTTAGGAGAGTCTTCTCACTTTCATTCATGGCCCGATCGAAGGTTGGGTCCAACAGGAGTCTATCTGAGATCCTATCTGACATGACCTCAGGCTCTTCCCTGACCAGGTCTGATACCCGGATTCACAATGGTAGTGCTCGGCTCCAGACTTAAAATCGAGTCTGTGGTTGATTTTATGCCATCATCCTGATCTGGGATTGATTCCAAGGCCTAAATGGGTATGTTAGTGCGATCTTCGGCCTGATCTGAGACCCAGCCCTAGAATACGAGTTCACCACGAAATCCATATGGTGTATTCGAAGTTCCTGAATCTAACAATCCGGCCTAGAGTGAACGTATCGATCTGGCCGAGGTGGCCAGTCGCATTCGTGTGGATAGTGATGCTACCGCTTTGATTGTATTGATGTGACGGGGTAAAAGGTACATGTGATCTACCACAAGATTGTATGTGAAAGGGTATGTCTCCCTACAGCCCTGACACCTCGGTTTATATAGATACCAGGGGAGCCTAGGGGCACACATAAATCGGTTGCATCTAGAGGCGAACGTGTCAGGGACTACCTCGACGCTTTGGAGTATGCGTCAAGTCTTCACGTGATTCCTTCTTGATGTTCCTGGACTAGACAAACATGGCCACTAGTGGACGGGATTAGGGGGCTCCTCGAACCCAAACCAAAGGACCAGTAACCGACATGCCGAGCACCCCCTAACCCAGGCGCAAGTGTGCTTATGAATGTTAAGGTTAAATACCCCTAGTTCATGGGGGGAGCAAAAGAACAACTTTGAGCTTTCATGTTTGAAAACAATCGACGAAAAAAATTATAACAACACACCAAATATAAATAGAGATGCAGCATGGTCTAAAATTCTTCAACTGACTTAGTGAGGATTCTACAACCAAAAGACAACCACAACTCTGTTTGGTCATCTCCATCAATATATGAGGTAACTATAGGGACAAACACCAACATCACTGATACACAACTACAAGTCATATCACTACGACAGGAGGCTGCAAAAAGCTGCCAGCAAGCCAGCATGTTCCTTGAAGATTATAAGCACCAAGGTATTTTATTTTAGAGATGTTGCTTGAAGAAAATCACTGAAACTTTCCTTGTTGAACACCATTCTTCCACCCAAGCCGATGAAGTAGTCAGAAGGAATGCTCACATACACATTATCCTCATAATATTCAAATTTAACTTCCATAGTTGAAAAACTAGAACTAGGAACAATCGCAACTTCACACAACATAGTTTGCAATTATCTGAAGAAACATAAATTTACAGACAAAAACAAAATTTAAAAAATAAACAAAGTAATAGAAATTTAAAAATAGTAAAGAAAAATCAATCTGACCATGAAATGACGAGTGACATTATAAGAAGTAAGCATGTGCACAATGTTGGGGAACACGGTAATTTCAAAAACTTTCCTACGCACACGCAAGATCATGGTGATGCATAACAACGAGAGGGGAGAGTGTTGTCTACGTACCCTCGTAGACCGTAAGTGGAAGCGTTATGACAATGCGGTTGATGTAGTTGTACGTCTTCACGATCGACCGATCCTAGCACCGAAAGTACGGCACCTCCGCGATCTACACACGTTCGGCTCAGTGACATCCCACGAACTCATGACCCAGCAGAGTGTCGAGGGAGAGCTTCGTCAGCACGATGGCATGATTATGGTGATGATGAAGCTACCGGCACAGGGCTTCGCCTAAGCACTGCAACGATATGACCGAGGTGGATTATGGTGGAGGGGGGCACCGCACATGGCTAAGAGATCAATGATCAACTTGTGTCTATGGGGGGCGCCCTGGCCACGTATATAAAGGATGGAGGGAGGAGGAGGCCGGCCCTCATAGGGCGCGCCCAAAGTGTGGAGTCCTACTA
Organism: Aegilops umbellulata; assembly: GCA_032464435.1. Taxonomy (NCBI): domain Eukaryota; kingdom Viridiplantae; phylum Streptophyta; class Magnoliopsida; order Poales; family Poaceae; genus Aegilops; species Aegilops umbellulata. The sequence continues at coordinate 400,445,102 of CP136057.1, forward strand.
GGACTCCCTAGTCCTAGTAGGATTCCACCTCCCACATGGAATAGGAAAAAGGGAAGGTAGAAGGATAAGGAAGGAAGGGGGCGCCCCCTTTCCCTAGTCCAATTCGGACCACTCCATGGGGAAGTGGCGCGACCACCCTTAAGGCCTTTCTCTCCTTTCCCGTATGGCCCATTAAGGCCCAATACGGATTCCCGTAACTCTCCGGTAGTCCGAAAAATATCCGAATCACTCAGAACCTTTCCAATGTCCGAATATAGGCTTCCAATATATCGATCTTTACGTATCGACCATTTCGAGACTCCTCGTCATGTCCCTGAACTCATCCGGGAGTCTGAACACACTTCGGTCATCAAATCACATAACTCATAATACAAATCGTTACAGAACGTTAAGCGTGCGGACCCTACGGGTTCTAGAACTATGTAGACATGACCGAGACTCATCTCCGGTCAATAACCAATAGCGGAACCTGGATGCTCATATTGGCTCCTACATATTCTACAAAGATCTTTATAGGTCAAACCGCATAACAACATACGTTGTTCCCTTTGTCATCGGTATGTTGCTTGCCCGAGATTCGATCGTCGGTATCTCAATACCTAGTTCAATATCGTTACCGGCAAGTCTCTTTACTCGTTCTGTAATGCATCATCCCGCAACTAACTCATTAGTGACAATGCTTGCAAGGCTTATAGTGATGTGCATTACCGAGAGGGCCCAGAGATACCTCTCCGATACACGGAGTGACAAATCCTAATCTCGATCTATGCCAACTCAACAAACACCATCGGAGACACCTGTAGAGCATCTTTACAATCACCCAGTTACGTTGTGACGTTTGATAGGAGACAAGGTGTCCCTCCGATATTTGGGAGTGCATAATCTCATAGTCTGAGGAACATGTATAAGTCATGAAGAAAGCAGTAGCAATGAAACTGTAACGATCATAATGCTAAGCTAACGAATGGGTCTTGTCCATCACATCATTCTCCTAATGATGTGATCCCGTTCATCAAATGACAACTCATGTCTATGGTTAGTGTCGGGGATATACCCCATGGCGTAAACCGGCCGGAAGTTAACCCGGCCGGACTTGGCGGTTTATCTGAAGACCCACCCTGACCTTGGCGGTTTACAAGCAATCCGTTTGGTCGTTATGACTCACTGGTAAACCGGCGGGTGGATCATACGGATGACAAGACCCAAGGCCTAGAAGGCCGGTTCAACTATTGTGGGTCGGTTTAAGAGGAAAGGAATATTTGCCTTACAAGGAGTTAAAGCCAGGACTTGTATCCGGTTTGTATTAGAGATAGACTAGTCCTAATCACAATAGGACTCCACATGTAAACCGCCCCTTCAACATATATAAGGAGGGGCAGGGCTCCCCAAAGAGGGGGAGGTGAGGAGTTAGAAGCGACAAGCAATCAATAATCTCTTGGGCTAGACACAAAGAGCCGGTTTACGGCGTCTCCCTCGGGATGATAATGAGACCTAGCCTCAAACAGCATGTAGGGTTATTACCGGATGATGTTTCCCGGGGCCCGAAGCTGTCTAAATCCTTGTCTTGTGTGTTGATCCGCCTTGCGTCTCTCGTCCCACTCAACCCCTCTCAAGCTACCACATAGATGTTGGCCTCGCGACTAAGTCCTGACACTAAGGACATCTGCCGTGACAAATCCACGACAGTTGGCGCCCACCATGGGGCCTGCGCACGGTGGTGATGAGTTCTTGAAGGGATCTTTCCTAGGGTTTTGAGAAGATCGCGACCCGTCGGATCAGCAAGAGCCGGTTTCGTCTATGGAAGTGGATGCGTGAGGTCGATCCTCGTCCAAGCCTCTTTAAACCGGGACAATCGGCGAGTCACCATCGTTGTTCCATGGAAAATTATCCAAATTCAAGGTGTTCAGAGACAGTCAACAGGGATCACCTGCGTCATCTGCTAGTACAAACCGCAATCGGGACAATTGCTATAGCCACGTGAAGACTCAGATTTTGGAAAGGAATAATCTATACAGCAAGGCAAGAGCTCAGTACATCAGTCAAATCTACTGGAGATGAAAATACTAGGGAATAGGACAAGAAGATTTTTCCGCCAGAGTCCACCGTGTGTGGCGTTTGAGGGCCAGCTTGACCCATCGGTCTCCGGCACAGACAGAGCGATCCTCCTTACTAGCGGAGTTTTCTACAAAGGCAGAGTGGGTCATGGCCCGCCCAAGTAAAAAAAAAGAAAGGTTAAGAGAAGGCTACGTGAGGTAAAGGTCACATCAAATCAGATAGAGGATTATCAGTATTCACGTACAGATCATCTGTCGTTCAGAAACATCAGGTGATATCCATCTAAATTTCTCTTATTAATACCTATTGTTTTTGTCAAAAGAACAATTACTTTGCACTGTAAATATTTTTATGCAGGATAATTACATATGACAAAGGTATTGTTATACCGCGGACATGGAGCGCGTGCCAGTATAGTTTTGCAGTGGCGTTCTTTCGGGCCATGCTGCTCGACAGATACACATGCAAATCGCCGCCCCCGCTGTTCGGTTTACATCCGTCCAACGCATGCGGATGATTCATTGTCCGCGCCGGTTTACAAACATCACGGCCGACTCACCCGTCCGCACCGGTTTACCACAATGAGGCTGGTTCACCCGTGGTTAATTTCAGCTTCATACAGTTATCATCAACTTCATGGCGGGTTATTTCCGGCCTAAACACATCAGGTGATATCCATCTAAGATATATTTTATTAGCACATATCAAAGAGCAGTTTATCTTTGCCTTGGTATGCAATACTGTTTATGCAGGACAATTGTTCATTACAAATGAGGCGCTATGTTACGGGCACGGAGCACGCGCTAGCAATATTCTGCATCGGTGTTTCGTCCGTGTCATACCACCCGATGAATGAGCATGCGCAAGTCGCCGTCCCTGTGGTCCGGTTTACATCAGCTTACCGGGACCGCACCCGCAATTAGCCCGTCCGTGCGGTTTACCGCGCTTGCGATTGACTCGCCCGTCTGTGCCGGCTTACAGCGTCGTAACCGACTCTCGCGATCGCACCGGTTTACAACACCGTGGCCGTCTCCCGCGACCGCGCTGGTTTGCGGCGCGGAGGACTACTTGCTCCGCACCGGTTTACAATGCCGCGACCGGTTCATCTGTCTGTTCGCACGGCTGACTTACCATGATTGATTTCAGTTTCACTGTGGTGATCGTCAACTCCGCGGTGGATATTTTCCGGCTAACATATCAGGACAAATTTTCTGTTGCAAAAAGGGGATTATTATATCACTAAGCTATTGGATAACCCGTGCTGGTTTATATCGCGATCCAGATCGCGTCAACTCGTCAGGACCATGCGAATTACCCAATAGCGCATGCACAGGCTGCCATCCCCCGCAGTCCAGTCTACATCAACATACCGGGCCGCACCTGTCTGCGCGAGCCATTTATTGAGTATGAACAAGTCACAGCTTGGGTAGCCCGGTTTTCTTTCAAATTGGAGGCAAATTATCATCAACCGCCGTCTGCACTGGATGGATCAATGGGCAGGCGCACAAGTCACCGCCGCTACAGTTTGGTTAACTTCAAATCACCAGTTGGAAGGAACCATTGGCCGAGTTGCTGACACGGTTCATACGGGATCATTTACAACCCGCCGCAGTCACCTCAACCTTCTGTGTATTCACATCGTGTTATCAACACCAATGATATACAAGTTATACCGGTTTATATCACGGTCAAATATGGAGAATCTCAAGCCAACTCCTCGAGTCACCTTGAGACTTGGGGGCTACGATGATATGACGCAGCAAGTCTTGCCAGTTTCAGCCGGTTTAAGAACCCGAGGACGATGGAGGGAAAGATAACCCGATCCCGGAGGCTACTGTTATGTTGATGAAAATTTAAAGGCCGTCAGAAAATTTCCGGCTTAGAAAGTATATGACAGTTACAAAATCCCGACTCAATGAAGAAGTTTCGGATCATCAGAAAGGATTCCGGTTTGAAACCTGGCTGAAGGGAAGTCAGTGTCACTGAAGTTCTGAAGCGCTCAGATCCGGTTTAACAATGTCCGGTTCAAAAAGGAATTAACTTCTCGCAAGTTCGAGTTTAAAGGCCGTCAGAAAATTTCCGGCTGAAAATGAAGATTCCGGTTTAAAATCCGGTTCAAGGGGAAGATGTCTCCCACAGCTTTGAAGCTTTCAATATCCGGTTCAAGATCCCGGTTCAAGAAGAATTTACCTCTTACAAAAAAGTTAAAAATTACCGAAGAGGACCTGCTGCCATGATGCGCGGTTCAAACATGGGTATCCGGCCTTATTGGCTTGACATATTATTTATCACATGGGGGCTCCTGCTTTGTAAAGCGGGGTATCTATTCTTTATATCATGCGTGGTTACACGGAGTGGATTCGCTTTAGGGCAACCTCCGGTTTACCCCTTGAGGTCGCTTCACAGAAAAGCAACAAAGTCAGTTGGGGACCTAGTCGACTTGAACCGTAGCTACACCTCCTGGGAGCTTGGTCATGTCTTGACGACGGTAATGCCTTCTGGCTGGCACATTTGCCACTAAGTCAGTTGGGGACCTAATCGACTTGAACCGTAGTTACACCTTATGGGAGCTCGGTCATGTCTTGATGATGGTAATGCCTTCTGATCGGCTTTTAAACAGCCAATAAGTCATTTGGGGGCTTGGTCGTGTCCGAACCAATGCAATGCCACTTGATCGGCCTTAGGCCACTGAGTCACTTGGGGGCTTGGTCGAATCCGAACCAATGCAATGCCACTTGGCCGGCGTAACGCCACGTGTCATTTTGGGGTCCTGGCTGACTGGCACCATTGCTACGCCTTCGGGGGGCTTGGTTGCGTCTGACCATGGTAATTCCATCTGACCAAGCTCAGTAGAGCTCTTCTTTTGCAAAAAATTGTTGCCATTGCTTTTGCTTTAATAGCCTTTCTTGAGAAGTTGCTATTTTATTTGCGTTTTTTAAACCGACAGTATTTTGTACCGGTTCAAACAACTAAATTGGCGGAACACGGTCCATTTTTAGACCGGAGATTATCTGCCCGGTTTGATTTTCTGTTACCATCCTATTATGGAGTAAACCGGTGTTTATCAACCCGGCTCGGCTTTCAACTACAAGTTGTGAGTGCATGATCAAATTATAATCCGGAGATTATCTGCCTGGTTTGATTTTCTGTTACCATCCTATTATGGAGTAAACCGGTGTTTATCAACCCGGCTCGGCTTTCAACTACAAGTTGTGAGTGCATGATCAAATTATAATCCGGAGATTATCAGCCCGGTCTGGTTTGACTACAAGTCACCAGTATATATATGGTTAATCCGGTGTTTATCACAACCCGGTACGGTTTTATCATAAATCGGCGCAATATGGAAGGAGTTATCATTACTCAAGATTGGGGTTATCACTCTTACTACAAAAAGTTGGTAAACCAACGATGTGATTCAATGTCACAGGTATGATATATTTCATATTTTTAAGTGCAGCCCTGGTTATAAACCCAGGTTATATGTTGAGCATTATGACCCGTCCGGCGGTAAACCGCCAGGACACTTTAAACTTGTTGTATGCAGAAACAGGTTGAATAAAGCATGATTATAAATTATCCGGTGTTTGTTAAACCGGCCTGGCTTTAAGAACAATAAGTCGCCAGTATGATGATAAATTATCCAGTGTTTATTAAACCGGTCTGGCTTTGGACTATAAGTCGCCAGTATATATTTGGATTGCGCCATTGGAATCATGCGCTTATTATTGGATTATATTATTCAAATAGCCAAACTTGGCTGAATTTTCATTATGATATTGGATGAATAAAGGTTTTCATACGAGATTATATTATCTTGAATGGCCAACATGGCTGGATTTTTATTACGGTTATTAATATTATGATTAAGGTTTTCAAAGTCGCTTTAGCGCAATGGTTATCATTTTATACAATTGAAGGAATAGTCCCGAGTTGCTGCAGGCTTACAACCCGGCACTTGGGGGCTACATTATTCAAAATTGAGATTACATCAAATATGCAAGTCTCATGTTGCTGCAAGCATGCACCATGACACTTGGGGGCTAATGCAAGGTCATTTTTGCTCATCTTATTGAAGACCCAACTCATCACATCGTAATGAGCTGGCCCTTGGGGGCTACCAATTGCTCCTGTCAACTATTCAAGGTACAAAGCTTTTTATCTATTATATTGAAGGGTCTACTGCTCAGTTGGTAAAGCACAAGGCTCTTAACCTTGTGGACATGGATTCAAGCCCCATGATGAGGGGTTACATCATATGATGTTATTTTCATTGAAGTATATATCAAAATCCCAGCTCAATATTATCTTACTGAGCCGGTCCTTGGGGGCTACACGTTGCTGTTTAAAGTTGACAAGATTATATTTACAAAGTCCCTGCTGATTATTACATAATGACCCGGCCCTTGGGGGCTACATTGGTTGAAGTTTTATGGGCATCAGTCAATTACAAGTCCCAGGTTGCTGCAAGCATGACAACCCGGCACTTGGGGGCTACAGGTATTATATTATTATCGAAGAAAGATTTTCAAATTCTCTGTTGAGCAAATTAGATTGACCCGGCGTCACCAATCATTATGGCCCTGTGGCTGCAACCCGGTGTCATCAATAATCATAAACCGATGTTGGCAACAATCATGAACCGGTGTCTACAACAATCATAATCCGGGGTCATCAGTTTTTATAACCCGACCATTTGGTAATGTTAAACCGGCAAGTTTTCAAGACCGGGGTCATTTTCAAACCGGCTGAATATCAGATGAATATTTCAAGACCAATATTTCTTAAACCGGCGCTTTGGAAGCCGACTCAAGTGGATTATTCTTCACAATATTTTTCTATGAGAAACCACTGTCAGCAGTTTAAAGTATGAAGCTGGTTATTGATCCGGATTTTTCTAGAAGGAGGGAATAACAAAGATTTAAGGATGATCAGGGTCGGTTTACAAGAGTTCTTAATTCGGAGCGCAACCTGTCAAATTTGTTCTTATGTTTATTTGCAGCATAAGTTTACCATGGATAAATCCAAGCTAAACTTGGGGGCTAATGTCGGGGATATACCCCACGGCGTAAACCGGCCGGAAGTTAACCCGGCCGGACTTGGCGGTTTATCTGAAGACCCACCCTGACCTTGGCGGTTTACAAGCAATCCGTTTGGTCGTTATGACTCATTGGTAAACCGGCGGGTGGATCAGATGGATGACAAGACCCAAGGCCTAGAAGGCCGGTTCAACTATTGTGGGTCGGTTTAAGAGGAAAGGAATATTTGCCTTACAAGGAGTTAAAGCCAGGACTTGTATCCGGTTTGTATTAGAGATAGACTAGTCCTAATCCCAATAGGACTCCACATGTAAACCGCCCCTTCAACATATATAAGGAGGGGCAGGGCTCCCCAAAGAGGGGGAGGTGAGGAGTTAGAAGCGACAAGCAATCAATAATCTCTAGGGCTAGACACAAAGAGCCGGTTTACGGCGTCTCCCTCGGGATGATAATGAGACCTAGCCTCAAACAGCATGTAGGGTTATTACCGGATGATGTTTCCCGGGGCCCGAAGCTGTCTAAATCCTTGTCTTGTGTGTTGATCCGCCCTGCGTCTCTCGTCCCACTCAACCCCTCTCAAGCTACCACATAGATGCGTTGGCCTCGCGACTAAGTCCTGACACTAAGGACATCTGCCGTGACAAATCCACGACAGTTAGGAAACATAACCATCATTGATAAACGAACTAGTCAAGTAGATGCATACTAGGGACACTTTGTTTTGTCTATGTATTCACACATGTACTACGTTTCCGGTTAACACAATTCTAGCATGAATAATAAACATTTATCATGAAATAAGGAAATAAATAATAACTTTATTATTTCCTCTAGGGCATATTTCCTTCAGTCTCCCACTTTCACTAGAGTCAATAATCTAGTTCGCATCACCATGTGATTTAACACCTATAGTTCACATCACCATGTGATTAACACCCATAGTTCACATCGCCATGTGACCAACACTCAAAGGGTTTACTAGAGTCAGTAATCTTAGTTCACATCGCCATGTGATTAACACCCAAAGATTACTAAGGTGTGATCATGTTTTGCTTGTGAGAGAAGTTTAGTCAACGGGTCTGCCATATTCAGATCCGTATGTATTTTGCAAATTTCTATGTCAACAATGCTCTGCACGGAGCTACTCTAGCTAAATGCTCCCACTTTCAATATGTATCAAGATCGGTGTCAAAGCTTGCATCGACGTCACTCTTTACGACAAACTCTTTATCACCTCCATAACCGAGAAATATTTCCTTAGTCCTCTAAGGATAATTTTGACCGTTGTCCAGTGATCTACTCCTAGATCAAAATTGTACTCCCTTGCCAAACTTGGGGCAGGGTATACAATAGGTCTGGTACACATCATGGCATACTTTATAAAACCTATGGTTGAGGCATAGGGAATGACTTTCATTCGCTCTCTATCTTCTGTCGTGGTCGGGCTTTGAGTCTTACTCAACTTCACACCTTGCAACATAGGCAAGAACTAACTACTTCAAAAACTTTTCAAGGTATGTACTCATTGAAAAAACTTATCAAACGTCCTGATCTATCTCTATAGATCTTGTTTCTTAATATGTAAGCAGCTTTACCAAGGTCTTTCTTTGAAAAACTCCTTTCAAACACTCCTTTATGCTTTCCAGAAAATTCTACATCATTTCTGATCGACAATATGTCATTCACATATACTTATCAGAAAGGATGTAGTGCTCCCATTCACTTTCTTGTAAATACAGGCTTCACCGCAAGTCTGTATAAAATTATATGCTTTGATCAACTTATCAAAGCGTATATTCCAACTCTGAGATGCTTGCACCAGTCCATAGATGGATCGCTGGAGCTTGCATATTTTGTTAGCACCTTTAGGATTGACAAAACCTTCTGGTTGCATCATATACAACTCTTCTTTAATAAATCCATTAAGGAATGCAGTTTTGTTTATCCATTTGTCAGATTTCATAAAATGCGGCAATTGCTAACATGATTCGGACAGACTTAACCATCGCTACGAGTGAGAAAAACTCATTGTAGTCAACACCTTGAACTTTTCGAAAACCTTTCACGACAAGTCAAGCTTTTTAGATAGTAACACTACCATCAGCGTCTGTCTTCCTCTTGAAGATCCAGTTATTCTCAATGGCTTGCCGATCATCCGACAATTCCACCAAAGTCCATACTTTGTTTTCATACATGGATCCTATCTCAGATTTCATGGCCTTAAACCATTTTGCGGAATCTGGGCCCATCATCGCTTCCTCATAGTTCGTAGGTTCGTCATGGTCCAGTAACATGACTTCCAGAACCGGACTACCGTACCACTCTGGTGCGGAACGTACTCTGGTTGACCTACGAGGTTCGGTAGTAAATTGATCTGAAGTTTCATGATCATCGTCATTAACTTCCTCACTAATTGGTGTAGGCATCACTGAAACTGATTTCTGTGAAGAACTACTTTCCAATTCGGGAGAAGGTACAATTAACTTATCAAGTTCTACTTTCCTCCCACTCACTTCTTTCGAGAGAAACTCCTTCTCTAGAAAGGATCCATTCTTAGCAACGAATATCTTGCCTTCGGATCTATGATAGAAGATGTACCCAACAGTTACTTTTGGGTATCCTATGAAGACTTTTCCGATTTTTGGAGATTATCAGGATGAAAACTTTTCACATAAGCATCACAACCCCAAACTTTAAGAAACGATAGCTTAGGTTTCTTGCTAAACCACAGTTCAAACAGTGTCGTCTCAACGGATTTAGATGGTGCCCTTTTTAACGTGAATGCAGCTGTCTCTAATGCATAACCCCAAAACGATAGTGGTAATTCGATAAGAGACATCATAGATTGCACCATATCTAATAAAGTACGGTTATGACGTTCGGACACACCATTACTGTGGCACCCCGGCTCAGAGCGACCGGTTTACCATGCATTGCCAGCCCAGAGACCATGTCTTCTGGCAACAGACAACATCTTGGTACAGAAAACAACCGCTTTATTGATGCTAGCGGCTCAAAGTTTATATTACAACAGGTAGCGAGGCCAAGCGGCACACCCGCTGCGGCTGAACAATATGTACATTATTTAGTGAACATAAAGGGACCTCGATCATAACAACTACGCGGCAGCGGAACAACGTCGTAGCGGAACTCCATAGCATAGGGACACCAATGTGGACACGATCTAGACTCGAACAACACTCCTTTCCAACGGTACTTCCCTGAAATCTGGCATGACACGCCAGGTCAATACATTGAATGTACTTGCAAGATCACAACAAGCATAAACATAATGACAAACAATATCATGATAATTAACCAATTATTAGTAATGCAACAATGTAACAAACAAGCTGTGATCACACTCTTATGAGAACAGTCCCTCGGACTAGCTTAACAACGGTGATCGCTTCTGGATCACAAGCGTACCAACCACATGATCTTATCTATAGATACCTCGTGATCATTCCGGCGATCACAGCCACGACCAATATTTGGTCTCAAACACTGATCCTTCCGGCGATCACAGCCACGACCAACACCTGGTCTCAACCAACAGGATGTCCTTCCCGCCATCCTCAACAGTGAAAAGTTCGTGACTTAGTGTGCAAGATTAATTAAATGTTGACCCATGGTGTGACCTACTTTCGAGGTGTCTGTAACCATGGACTCGGCTATCGATAGATTAATACACTCTGCAGATGTAGCGCACTGTACCCACACCACGGAACCCATGGCCTCGTACTCCCATTCGGGTGGACAACGACATTCCGACGAAACCCCTCCATTGCCATGACACTCTCTCGGCCACTCCGACCCACTCCCAACTGGGCTAGTCCTGGGTGGCCCCGTGTCTACCAAAGACACAACAACCACCGTTGTGGCCAAAACATAAACGTCCCTCACGGGGACCGGTACCAAAAATCTCAACAACGGGCACACAAGGTTATGTCTGCTTACCGGGCCAGAGTACCGCACGCCCATAACCTTCCCTCGTTGGAGGCACCGACCAGAGGCATGACAACGGACCGAATAAAGGCCTTCCCATAAAGGCAAATGTGGTTGCACTGGGAAAACTCGATTCAGTGGCACCATGACCCGGTCAACGATATATTCAAGTTGTGTTATTATTAGGTTCAACTTAAATTGAAAATAACAGGTATCATAGCATGCCATGAATCACATATTAACGGAAATGACTGAGTCAACTAACTCCACACTAACCATAAACATCAACAACTCCTCATACTTTTCTGGTTAGGATCAACCTCCGCTTTAACAAAATCTATTCTAACAAATTTATCATTTTTCTCATGCAAGAAAAGTAACTCCAATTAGTTACTTAGATCCATAACCATATTATTTCTATCATAAAAAAAGTTAATCCTAGTTTCTTTAAAAACTTAGTTAGCTTTAAACTTTCTGTAAATCAAGCATATTAACTTAAACAAGCAACTAACAGAATATAAATAACATAATAGTGATTTAAATGCATGGATTAAATCATTTAGTCAAGTAGAAAAATCACAAATATTGAAGTGGCATCATGAAAATGTTGCTGTGGCTTGCCTTAGTGCAGATGAGGTTCACAAGCCTTATGGTGATCCTCAAGACAAGCTTCACTCTCTGAAAATAATTTTAAACACAAGAATAAAATGTCAAGAACTCTTCTGAAATTCACCAGAAAATCTAGACAGCATAAAAAAAATCTCATTTTTGGTGAGCTGCGAGATTTCTTTGCAAAGAACACAATGCAAAAAAGAATCAATTCATTTGGACTTATGGTTGAAGAGTTATAGCTGTTTGAATCTCTCTAGATGAAAATGAAATTTGAAATTAAATAAAAACAGACTGGGGGGGACGTCAAAGGCGTAAAGCCTCGGGGCGCCACCACTCGTACCGCTTTGCGCGCGTACTAAGTGGCTGACTAGCGGGCCCCGCTAGTCAGGTGAGGTGGAGGGGGAGAAGGAAATAGAGAGTGGCGCGACTTTGCCGGTGCTCACGCCAGCGGCGAGGGCTCCTTGGCCAAAACGAGAGGGAGGGATCAAGAGAGAAGACGGAGGCGCACCTGCCGTACCCTAGAGTAGCTAGGGGTGGTCGGACGGCGTCGGAATCGTCCTCTCTAGTGGAAACAGGAAGCAGAGCTTGCCGGAGACGAAGACGACCACGAGAAGAGGCGACTCCAGGGGCTCCAACTGGGCGGAACGGCACCACCGCAATGTGGCGGAGGCTCCGGAAGGGTCGCATAGGCCTGGGAGGGGCTGGAGCTACCGCGGCGACCCGAGGGGATCGCCGGCGAGCTCGAGCTCGGGGACGGCGGCCCGTGGCCTGCCCGGCCGGGCTACGGCTATCTACAAGGTTGTGGAGTGTGTGGGAGTGGAGGATGGTGCTCGAGGAGGCTGGGGAGCGCTCCATTTATAGGCGAGCATCGTGGGGTGGATCGGGCTCCGCCGGTGACACCTGGAGACGGCGCCCGGCGACGAGCGGCTTCAGTGAGAGAGGGAGAAGGCGACACAGCTCATGCGTGGACTGTGGGCGAACGGGGACGAACACATGATCGAGCGGAAGGCGACGAGCACAGTGCAGAGCGCACTGTTGCGTTGGCCGGACCGCGCCCGTGCTCGCTGCGGTGAGCTCCGGCATCGGTGAGTGCTAGGGGAGAGTTAAGGGGGTTTGGACGAAGATAGTGGCGAGGTTTGGCACGCTTTGGCAGTCGGGGAAGCGAGCACGCGCGAAACAGAGTGCTCGGCGACACTCAGAGCACGTTGACACGCAGGTTGGCATCGTGTACACGTGTGGTCACCGCGTGAACTATGCCCCCAGGCCGACCTACATCCAAAGTTCATGTCTGGCTTGTTGTTTGTGGTAGTTTTGAAGATTACCACGCTTTGGTTTGGATCCAGACGTAGTAGAAAAGATTTCACAAGCCAAGTAAGTTTCTGATCAGTAACTTTAAGAGGTTACTGAGGTCAAACGGCTGGGAGTTAGGAGCTAGGTTTTGGAGGCTAGCAATCATCTACTAAGGTGATGATGCACAAAAAAATCAGCCTCATTGGAGCAAGTAAAATGGTAGCTGCTGTAGAAACCACCATTTCTGTCCAGAACAGAAAATATTTTCTGTAGCAAAAATATTTGAAAAAGTGGTGCAATATTTTTGCTCAGGAAGGTGCCCTAGGGTTCAAAGAATATTTGTGAATTTTCTCAGATTTTTTGTGCGCAATAAAAATTGGGGTTGCTTTGGAGCACACTGAGCTAGCTAGGGTTTTGGAGAGGGAAATGGATATTTTTCATTTAAGAAAAATATTCCAAATATTATTTTGAGGTGAACTAGAGAGGGAATGATGATTAGAGAGTGAAATGAGGCACTTGGGTGAAAGCCAAGGGGTACCCAAGTGTTTAAGTCCATATGAAAAGATTCAAAAGATCCAAATTTCAAAACCAATCCAAATGAAAATCAGACAAATAAAGGAGGGCAAAAACCAGGCTATCACAAACCTCCCCCACTTAGAATGAATCTCGTCCTCGAGACTCGGTTGCTTGGGAATACCATTCGGGATAATGTGCCCTTAGAAATTCTTCTCGTTCCCAAGTTGATTCTGACTCGGTGTGATGCTCCCACTGGACTTTGTAGAACTTCCTCAATTTACTGCGAGTGAACTTTTCCATCTGATCCAAAATTTGAACCTGTCTCTCTTCATATGTTAAATCCCTTGCGAACTCTATCTCGGCCATAGCAATCCTTTTCCCAGGCAGCGATATGCATCACCTCAACTGTGAAACATGAAACACGTTGTGCAAGTCTGACAATTCTGGGGGTAGTTCCAACTGATATGCAACAATACCCACTCGGGACATCACTGGAAATGGACCAATAAATCTGGGTGCCAACTTTCCACGAGTCTGGAATCTCTTGACTCCTTTCATAGGGGTGACTCGAAGGTATACATGTTCTCCGGGTTGAAAACTGATCTGTCGGTGCTTTGCATCATAATAACTCTTCTGTCAAGATTTGGCCAATTGCAATCTATCTCTGATTTCCCTAACTTGTTTCTCAGCTTCCATCATGAGATCTGTTCCGAAAATGCGACTATCTCTAGTTTGAGACCAATTTAAAGGAGTGCGGCACTTACGGCCATACAAAGCCTCATACGGTGACATCTTTAGACTGGTCTGGAAGCTGTTGTTATAAGAGAACTCAGCATACAGCAGACAATCTTCCCATTTAGATCCTTGGGCCAAAGCACAGGCTCGCAGCATATGTTCGAGTATTTGGTTTACCCGCTCTGTCTGTCCATCGGTCTGAGGATGATAAGCGATATTGTATTTCAGCACTGTCCCCAAGGCTTGATGGAGACGTGACCAAAAAGCGGAGGTAAAAAGTGAACCTCGGTCAGAAGTGATGGTTTGAGGTACTCCATGCAGACTGACTATCCTAGATACATACAACTGTGCGAGTTGGTCCGCTCGATATGTGGTTCTGATCGGGATAAAGTGAGCAACCTTGGTTAAGGTGTCCACTGCTACCTCTTGAGCACTGCATTGGATTTGCTTGAAGAGGAAAGGATGATGCAGTAAAGTAGCGTAAGTATTTCCCTTAGTTTTTGAGAACCAAGGTATCAACCCGGTAGGAGGCTACGCGCGAGTTCCTCGTACCTGCACAAAGCAAATAACTCCTTGCAACCAACGCGATAAGGTGTTGTCAATCCCTTCATGGTCGCTTACGAGAGTGAGATCTGATAGATATGATAGGATAATATTTTTGGTATTTTTGTGATAAAGATGCAAAGTAAAATAAAATCAAAGTAAAAAAGCAAAGGAAATAACTAAGTATTGGAAGGTTGATATGATGAAGATAGACCCGGGGGCCATAGGTTTCACTAGTGGCTTCTCTCAAGAGCATAAGTATTTTACTGTGGGTGAACGAATTACTGTTGAGCAATTGACAGAATTGAGCATAGTTATGAGAATATCTAGGTATGATCATGTATATAGGCATCACGTCCGAGACAAGTAGACCGACTCCTGCTTGCATCTACTACTATTACGCCACTCATCGACCGCTATCCGGCATGCATCTAGAGTATTAAGTTCAAGAAAACAGAGTAACGCTTTAAGCAAGATGACATGATGTAGAGGGATAGATTCATGCAATATGATAAAACCCCCATCTTGTTATCCTTGATGGCAACAATACAATACGTGCCTTGCTGCCCCTATTGTCACTGGGAAAGGACACTGCAAGATTGAACCCAAAGCTAAGCACTTCTCCCATTGCAAGAAAGATCAATCTAGTAGGCCAAACCAAACTGATAATTCGAAGAGACTTGCAAAGATAACCAATCATACATAAAAGAATTCAGAGAAGATACAAGTATTGTTCATAGATAATCTTGATCAAAAACCCACAATTCATCGGTCTCAACAAACACACCGCAAAAAGAAGATTACATCAAATAGATCTCCACGAGAGAGGGGGAGAACATTGTATTGAGATCCAAAAAGAGAGGAGAAGCCATCTAGCTACTAACTATGGACCCGAAGGTCTGAGGTAAACTACTCACACTTCATCGAAGAGGCTATGGTGTTGATGTACAAGCCCTCGGTGATGGATGCCCCCTCCGGCGGAGCTCCAAAACAGGCCCCAAGATGGGATCTTGTGGGTACAGAAGGTTGCGGCGGTGGAATTAGGTTTTTGGCTCCGTATCTGATCGTGGGTACGTAGGTATATATAGGAGGAAGGAGTACGTGAGTGGAGCAACAGGGGGCCCACGAGGGTGGAGGGCGCGCCTAGGGGGGAGGCGCGCCCCCTACCTCGTGGCCTCCTCGTTTGTTTCTTGACGTAGGGTCCAAGTCTCCCGGATCATAATATTCCTAAAAATCACGTTCCCGAAGGTTTCATTCTGTTTGGACTTCGTTTGATATTCCTTTTCTGCGAAACTCTGAAATAGGCAAGAAAACAGCAGTTCTGGGTTGGGCCTCTGGTTAGTAGGTTAGTCCCAAAAATAATATAAAAGTGGATAATAAAGCCCAATAATGTCCAAAACAGTAGATAATATAGCATGGAGCAATAAAAAATTATAGATACGTTGGAGACGTATCATCCACTCTGACCCAGATTGCATCATTGCCTCGCTGAGTCTTGGGCAGTCCTGTGATGAAATCCATGCACACATCATCCCATTTCCATTGTGAAACTGGCAGTGGTTGGAGAAGTCCGGCTGGCTTCTGATGCTTTGCCTTTACCTTGTTGCATATGTCACAACATGCCACAAAATAGGCAATGTCTTTCTTCATTCCATCCCACCAAAATATTTGTCGGAGGTCTTCATACATTTTCATACCTCCCGGGTGAATGGAATACGAAGATTCGTGCGCTTCAGACAGGATTTTCTGCTTTAAATCTGCTTGATTGGGTACATAAATCCTTCCCCGGAAACGGAGGGTACCCAATTGATCCTTCGAGAAATCTGAAGTCTGTCCTGCTACCATATTCTTGGCACATTTCTGCACAACGGTGTCAGTTGGCTGGGCCTTGCGGGTCTCTTCCTCAAGTGTGGGGGAAACTTCCAAAATATTAGCAAGGCCAGCATCAACTATGACCAGGTTGAGCTGAGCAATCTCCTCTTGAAGTTCAGGAGGCAAGGATTCCAATATGACATTCAGGCTGACAGGCTTTCGATTGAGTGCATCGGCGACCACGTTGGCCTTACCCGGGTGGTAATTTATTCCAAGATCATAATCCTTGACTAACTCAAGCCATCTTCGTTGACGGAGATTTAAATCTGGCTGAGTAAATATATACTTGAGACTTTTGTGATCTGTAAAAATTTGGCATCTCTTCCCGATGAGATAGTGTCTCCAAATTTTTAGAGCATGAACCACCGCGGCCAATTCCAGATCATGAGTAGGGTAATTTACCTCATGCTATCGTAGTTGTCGCGATGCATAGGCTACTACTTTGCCGTCTTGCATAAGTACGCATCCCAGACCTTGTCTGGAGGCGTCGCAGTACACATCAAAACTGTGGTAGCACTACAAAAAAAAGACACATCCGTGACACTGGGCCGAACGAATTTTTTTCCTGTCATACATATGACACTTCTATGACGATAATTGTGACAAAACCCGGTATCATCATAGATGTGGTGGGCTCCTACTTCTATGACAAAAAATCATGACAGAAAATGGGCTTTTTGTCCAGGGCGGGCCGGAGACGCAGCTGCATGACATTCTTTGGGCCGTCCATGACGGAAAAAACCGTGGTAGAAGCTAAAGGAAATATGCCCTAGAGGCAATAATAAAGTTATTATTTATTTCCTTATTTCATGATAAATGTTTATTATTCATGCTATAATTGTATTAACCGGAAACATAATACATGTGTGAATACATAGACAAACAGAGTGTCACTAGTATGCCTCTACTTGACTAGCTCGTTAATCAAAGATGGTTAAGTTTCCTAACCATAGACAAAGGAGTTGTCATTTGATTAACGAGGTCACATCATTGGTTGAATGATCTGATTGACATGACCCATTTCCATTAGCTTAGCACCTGATCGTTCAGTGTGTTGCTATTGCTTTCATCCATAACTTATACATGTTCCTATGACTATGAGATTATGCAACTCCCGTTTGCCGGAGGAACACTTTGGGTGCTACCAAACGTCACAACGTAACTGGGTGATTATAAAGGAGTACTACAGGTGTCTCCAAAGGTAGATGTTGGGTTGGCGTATTTCGAGATTAGGATTTGTCACTCCGATAGTCGGAGAGGTATCTCTGGGCCCTCTCGGTAATGCACATCACATAAGCCTTGCAAGCACTACAACTAATGAGTTAGTTGTGAGATGATGTATTACGGAACGAGTAAAGAGACTTGCCAGTAACGAGATTGAACTAGGTATTGGATACCGACGATCGAATCTCGGGTAAGTAACATACCGATGACAAAGGGAACAAACGTATGTTGTTATGCGGTCCGACCGATAAATATCTTCGTAGAATATGTAGGAGCCAATATGGGCATCCAGGTCCCGCTATTGGTTATTGACCGGAGACGTGTCTCGGTCATGTCTACATTGTTCTCGAACCGTAGGGTCCGCACGCTTAAGGTTTCGATGACGGTTATTATGAGTTTATGTATTTTGATGTACCGAAGGAGTTCGGAGTCCCGGATGTGATCACGGACATGACGAGGAGTCTCGAAATGGTCGAGACATAAAGATTGATATATTGGATGACTACATTTGGATATCGGAATGGTTCCGAGTGAAATCGGCATTTTACCGGAGTACCGGGGGGTTGCCGGAACCCCCCGGGGGTTTAATGGGCCACTATGGGCCTTAAGGGAGAAGGGAGAAAGGGGAAGGAAGGGGCCGCGCGCCCCTCCCCCTCCTAGTCCGAATAGGACAAGGGAAGGGGGGCGCCCCCCCCCCCTTCCTTCTCTCCCTCCACCTCTTTCCCCCCTTCTCCTAATCCAAATAGGAAAAGAGGGAGTCCTACTCCCGGTGGGAGTAGGACTCCCCCCTTGGCGCGCCTAGCCCTGGCCGGCCGCCCCTCCCCCTGGATCCTTTATATACGGGGGCAGGGGGGCACCTCTAGACACACAAGTTGATCCTTGAGATCGTTCCTTAGCCGTGTGCGGTGCCCCCCTCCACCATATTCCACCGCGGTCATATTGTTGCAGCGCTTAGGCGAAGCCCTGCGATAGTAGAACATCAAGATCATCACCACGCCGTCGTGCTGACGGAACTCTCTCCCCGGAGCTTTGCTGGATCGGAGCCCGAGGAGCGTCATCGAGCTGTACGTGTGCCAAGAACTCGGGGGCGCCGGAGTAACGGCGCCGGGATCGGTTGGATCGCGAGGAGATCGTACGACTACTTCCTCTACGTTGTGATCGCTTCCGCTTCGGTCTACGAGGGTACGTAGACAACACTCTCCCCTCTCGTTGCTATGCATCACCATGATCTTGCGTGTGCGTAGGAAAATTTTGAAATTACTACGTTCCCCAACAGTGGTATCAGAGCCCAGGTTTTTATGGTTTGATGTTATATGCACGAGTAGAACACAAGTGAGTTGTGGACGATACAAGTCATACTGCCTACCAGCATGTCATACTTTGGTTCAGCGGTATTGTTGGATGAGATGACCCGGACCAACCTTACGCGTACGCTTACGCGAGACCGGTTCCCTCGACGTGCTTTGCACACAGATGGCTTGCGGGAGACATCTCACCAACTTTAGTTGAACCAAGTGTGGCTACGCCCGGTCCTTGAGAAGGTTAAAACAGAGTCTATTTGACGAACTATCGTTGTGGTTTTGATGCGTAGGTAAGATGAGTTCTTGCTTAAGCCCGTAGCAGCCACGTAAAACTTGCAACAAACAAAGTAGAGGACGTCTAACTTGTTTTTGCAGGGCATGTTGTGATGTGATATGGTCAAGACATGATGCTAAATTTTATTGTATGAGATGATCATGTTTTGTAACCGAGTTATCGGCAACTGGCAGGAGCCATATGGTTGTCGCTTTATTGTATGCAATGCAAACGCCCTGTAATGCTTTACTTTATCACTAAGCGGTAGCGATAGTCGTAGAAGCATAAGATTGGCGAGACGACAATGATGCTACGATGGAGATCAAGGTGTCGCGCCGGTGACGATGGTGATCATGATGGTGCTGCAGAGATGGAGATCATGAAGCACAAGATGATGATGACCATATCATATCACTTATATTGATTTGCATGTGATGTTTATCTTTTATGCATCTTATCTTGCTTTGATTGACGGTAGCATTATAAGATGATCTCTCACTAAATTATCAAGAAGTGTTCTCCCCGAGTATGCATCGTTGCCAAAGTTCGTCGTGCCCAGACACCACGTGATGATCGGGTGTGATAAGCTCTACGTCCATCTACAACGGGTGCAAGCCAGTTTTGCACACGCAGAATACTCGGGTTATACTTGACGAGCCTAGCATATGCAGATATGGCCGCGGAACACGAAGACCGAAAGGTCGAGCGTGAATCATATAGTAGATATGATCAACATGATGATGTTCACCATTGAGAACTAATCCATTTCACGTGATGATCGGTTATGGTTTAGTTTGATTTGGATCACGTGATCCCTTAGATGATTAGAGGGATGTCTATCTAAGTGGGAGTTCTTAAGTAATATGATTAATTGAACTTAAATTTATCATGAACTTAGTCCCTGATAGTATCTTGCTTGTTTATGTTGATTGTAGATAGATGGCTCGTGCTGTTGTTCCGTTAAATTTTAATGCGTTCCTTGAGAAAGCAAAGTTGAAAGATGATGGTAGCAATTACACGGACTGGGTCCGTAACTTGAGGATTATCCTCATTGCTGCACAGAAGAGTTACGTCCTGGATGCACCGCTAGGTGCCAGGCCTGCTGCTGGAGCAACGCCAGATGTTATGAACGTCTGGCAGAGCAAAGCTGATGACTACTCGATAGTTCAGTGTGCCATGCTTTACGGCTTAGAACCGGGACTTCAACGTCGATTTGAGAACCATGGAGCATATGAGATGTTCCAAGAGTTGAAGTTAATATTCCAACAGAATGCCCGGATTGAGAGATATGAAGTCTCCAATAAGTTCTATAGCTGCAAAATGGAGGAGAATGGGTCTGTCAGTGAACACATACTCAGAATGTCTGGGTATTACAATCACTTGAGTCAGCTGGGAGTTAATCTTCCGGATGATTGTGTCATTGACAGAATTCTTCAATCACTGCCACCAAGCTACAAAGGCTTCGTGATGAACTATAATATGCAAGGGTTAGTAAAGACTATGCCCGAGCTCTTCGCAATGCTAAAAGCTGCGGAGGTAGAAATCAAGAAGGAGCATCAAATGTTGATGGTCAATAAGACCACTAGTTTCAAGAAGAAGGGCAAAGGGAAGAAGAAGGGGAACTTCGAGAAGAACGGCAAGCAAGTTGCTACTCAAGTGAAGAAACCCAAGTCTGGACCTAAGCCTGAGACTGAGTGCTTCTACTGCAAAGGGACTGGTCACTGGAAACGGAGCTACCCGAAGTGATTGGTGGATAAAAAGGATGGCAAAGTGAACAAAGGTATATGTGATATACATGTTATTGATGTGTACCTTACTAGAGCTCGCAGTAGCACCTGGGTATTTGATACTGGTTCTGTTGCTAATATTTGCAACTCGAAACAGGGACTACGGATTAAGCGGACACTAGCAAAGGACGAGGTGACGATGCGCGTGGGAAATGGTTCCAAAGTCGATGTGATCGCGGTCGGCACGCTACCTCTACATCTACCTTCGGGATTAGTATTAGACCTAAATAATTGTTATTTGGTGCCAGCGTTGAGCATGAACATTATATCTGGATCTTGTTTAATGCGAGACGGTTATTCATTTAAATCAGAGAATAATGGTTGTTCTATTTATATGAGTAACATCTTTTATGGTCATGCACCCTTGCAAAGTGGTCTATTTTTGATGAATCTCGATAGTAGTGATACACATATTCATAATGTTGAAGCCAAAAGATGCAAAGTTGATAATGATAGTGCAACTTATTTGTGGCACTGCCGTTTAGGTCATATCGGTATAAAGCGCATGAAGAAACTCCATACTGATGGACTTTTGGAGTCACTTGATTATGAATCACTTGGCACTTGCGAACCGTGCCTCATGGGCAAGATGACTAAAACGCCGTTCTCCGGTACTATGGAGAGAGCAACAGATTTGTTGGGAATCATACATACGGATGTATGTGGTCCGATGAATATTGAGGCTCGTGGCGGATATCGTTATTTTCTCACCTTCACAGATGATTTGAGCAGATATGGGTATATCTACTTAATGAAACACAAATCTGAAACATTTGAAAGGTTCAAAGAATTTCAGAGTGAAGTTGAAAATCATCGTAACAAGAAAATAAAGTTTCTACGATCTGATCGTGGAGGAGAATATTTGAGTTACGAGTTTGGTCTACATTTGAAACAATGCGGAATAGTTTCGCAACTCACGCCACCCGGAACACCACAGCGCAATGGTGTGTCCGAACGTCGTAATCGCACTTTACTAGATATGGTGCGATCTATGATGTCTCTTACAGATTTACCGCTATCGTTTTGGGGTTATGCTCTTGAGACGGCCGCATTCACGTTGAATAGAACACCGTCAAAATCCGTTGAGACAACACCTTATGAACTATGGTTCAGCAAGAAACCAAAGTTGTCGTTTCTTAAAGTTTGGGGCTGCGATGCTTATGTGAAAAAGCTTCAACCTGATAAGCTCGAACCCAAATCGGAGAAGTGTGTCTTCATAGGATACCCAAAGGAGACAGTTGGGTACACCTTCTATCACAGATCTGAAGGCAAAATATTTGTTGCTAAAAATGGATCCTTTCTAGAGAAGGAGTTTCTCTCGAAAGAAGTGAGTGGGAGGAAAGTAGAACTTGATGAGGTAACTGTACCTTCTCCCTTATTGGAAAGTAGCTTATCTTAGAAACCGGTTTCTGAGACATCTACACCAAATAGTGAGGAAGTTGATGATGTTGATCATGAGGCTTCAGATCAAGTTACTACAGAACCTCGTAGGTCAACCAGAGTAAGATCCGCACCAGAGTGGTACGGTAATCCTGTTCTGGAAGTCATGCTACTTGATCATGATGAACCTATGAACTATGAAGAAGCGATGGTGAGCCCAGATTCCGCAAAGTGGCTTGAAGCCATGAAATCTGAGATGGGATCCATGTATGAAAACAAAGTGTGGACTTTGGTTGACTTGCCCGAGGGTCGGCAAGCAATAGAAAACAAGTGGATCTTTAAGAAGAAGACTGACGCTGACGGTAATGTTACTGTCTACAAAGCTCGACTTGTCGCAAAGGGTTTCCGACAAGTTCAAGGGATTGACTACGATGAGACCTTCTCACCCGTAGCGATGCTTAAGTCTGTCCGAATCATGTTAGCAATTGCCGCATTTTATGATTATGAAATTTGGCAAATGGATGTAAAAACTGCATTCCTGAATGGATTTCTGGAAGAAGAGTTGTATATGATGCAACCAGAAGGTTTTATCGATCCAAAGGGAGCTAACAAAGTATGCAAGCTCCAGCGATCCATTTATGGACTGGTGCAAGCATCTCGGAGTTGGAATAAACGCTTTGATAGTGTGATCAAAGCATTTGGGTTTGTACAGACTTTTGGAGAAGCCTGTATTTACAAGAAAGTGAGTGGGAGCTCTGTAGCATTTCTGATATTATATGTGGATGACATATTACTGATCGGAAATGATATAGAATTTCTGGATAGCATAAAGGGATACTTGAATAAGTGTTTTTCAATAAAGGACCTCGGTGAAGCTGCTTACATATTGGGCATCAAGATCTATAGAGATAGATCAAGACGCTTGATTGGACTTTCACAGAGCACATACCTTGACAAAGTTTTGAAGAAATTCAAAATGGATCAGGCAAAGAAAGGGTTCTTACCTGTGTTACAAGGTGTGAAGTTGAGTAAGACTCAATGCCCGACCACTGCAGAAGATAGAGAGAAAATGAAAGATATTCCCTATGCTTCAGCCATAGGCTCTATCATGTATGCAATGCTGTGTACCAGACCTGATGTGTGCCTTGCTATTAGCTTAGCAGGGAGGTACCAAAGTAATCCAGGAGTGGATCACTGGACAGCGGTCAAGAATATCCTAAAGTACCTAAAAAGGAGTAAGGAGATGTTTCTCGTATATGGAGGTGACAAAGAGCTCATCGTAAGTGGTTACGTTGATGCAAGCTTTGACACTGATCCGGACGATTCGAAATCGCAAACCGGATACGTGTTTAGATTAAACGGTGGAGCTGTCAGTTGGTGCAGTTCTAAACAAAGCGTCGTAGCGGGATCTACATGTGAAGCGGAGTACATAGCAGCTTCGGAAGCAGCTAATGAAGGAGTCTGAATGAAGGAGTTCATATCCGATCTAGGTGTCATACCTAGTGCATCGGGTCCAATGAAAATCTTTTGTGACAATACTGGAGCAATTGCCTTGGCAAAGGAATCCAGATTTCATAAGAGAACCAAGCACATCAAGAGACGCTTCAATTCCATCCGGGACTTGGTCCAGGTGGGAGACATAGAGATTTGCAAGATATATACGGATCTGAATGTAGCAGACCCGTTGACTAAGCCTCTTCCACGAGCAAAACATGATCAGCACCAAAACTCCATGGGTGTTAGAATCATTACTGTGTAATCTAGATTATTGACTCTAGTGCAAGTGGGAGACTGAAGGAAATATGCCCTAGAGGCAATAATAAAGTTATTATTTATTTCCTTATTTCATGATAAATGTTTATTATTCATGCTATAATTGTATTAACCGGAAACATAATACATGTGTGAATACATAGACAAACAGAGTGTCACTAGTATGCCTCTACTTGACTAGCTCGTTAATCAAAGATGGTTAAGTTTCCTAACCATAGACAAAGGAGTTGTCATTTGATTAACGAGGTCATATCATTGGTTGAATGATCTGATTGACATGACCCATTTCCATTAGCTTAGCACCTGATCGTTTAGTGTGTTGCTATTGCTTTCATCCATAACTTATACATGTTCATATGACTATGAGATTATGCAACTCCCGTTTGCCGGAGGAACACTTTGGGTGCTACCAAACGTCACAACGTAACTGGGTGATTATAAAGGAGTACTACAGGTGTCTCCAAAGGTAGATGTTGGGTTGGCGTATTTCGAGATTAGGATTTGTCACTCCGATAGTCGAAGAGGTATCTCTGGGCCCTCTCGGTAATGCACATCACATAAGCCTTGCAAGCACTACAACTAATGAGTTAGTTGTGAGATGATGTATTACGGAACGAGTAAAGAGACTTGCCGGTAACGAGATTGAACTAGGTATTGGATACCGACGATCGAATCTCGGGTAAGTAACATACCGATGACAAAGGGAACAAACGTATGTTGTTATGCGGTCTGACCGATAAAGATCTTCGTAGAATATGTAGGAGCCAATATGGGCATCCAGGTCCCGCTATTGGTTATTGACCGGAGACGTGTCTTGGTCATGTCTACATTGTTCTCGAACCGTAGGGTCCGCACGCTTAAGGTTTCGATGACGGTTATTATGAGTTTATGTATTTTGATGTACCGAGGGAGTTCGGAGTCCCGGATGTGATCACGGACATGACGAGGAGTCTCAAAATGGTCGAGACATAAAGATTGATATATTGGATGACTACATTTGGATATCGGAATGGTTCCGAGTGAAATCGGCATTTTACCGGAGTACCGGGGGGTTGCCGGAACCCCCCGGGGGGTTAATGGGCCACTATGGGCCTTAAGGGAGAAGGGAGAAAGGGGAAGGAAGGGGCCGCGCGACCCTCCCCCTCCTAGTCCAAATAGGACAAGGGAAGGGGGGCGGCGCCCCCCCTTCCTTCTCTCCCTCCACCTCTTTCCCCCCCTTCTCCTAATCCAAATAGGAAAAGAGGGAGTCCTACTCCCGGTGGGAGTAGGACTCCCCCCTTGGCGCGCCTAGCCCTGGCCGGCCGCCCCTCCCCATGGATCCTTTATATACGGGAGCAGGGGGGCACCTCTAGACACACAAGTTGATCCTTGAGATCGTTCCTTAGCCGTGTGCGGTGCCCCCCTCCACCATATTCCACCTCGGTCATATTGTTGCAGCGCTTAGGCGAAGCCCTGCGATAGTAGAACATCAAGATCGTCACCACGCCGTCGTGCTGACGGAACTCTCTCCCCGGAGCTTTGCTGGATCGGAGCCCGAGGAGCGTCATCGAGCTGTATGTGTGCCAAGAACTCGGGGGTGCCGGAGTAACGGCGCCGGGATCGGTTGGATCGCGAGGAGATCGTACGACTACTTCCTCTATGTTGTGATCGCTTCCGCTTCGGTCTACGAGGGTACGCAGACAACACTCTCCCCTCTCATTGCTATGCATCACCATGATCTTGCGTGTGCGTAGGAAAATTTTGAAATTACTACGTTCCCCAACAGAAGCGAGGGGGAGGAAAATTTCGGGGAGTTCCCGGTTACGGTGGGAGGTCGGGGGCCGAGCGATGCATGTTTCTCTCGTACACGTACGCGCATGTGTGCGAGGCGTTGGCTCTAACTGAACCCGAGCGAGGTGTTGGGCTCTAACTGAACCCGAGTGATTGCACTGCAGGCTACACGTTACTGAACCCGAGCGATCGTTCAATGGCTGTTAACTGAACCCGATCGAGCGATTCCTTCGCTACTGCTGCTAACTGAAGCCGATTGATGGGATGAACAGTGAGTGTTGCAAGGGGGGGGGGTTGGATGAACAGTGAGCGGTGGCGTTGCCTCTGGATGAACAGGACCCCGTGGTGTGGTGGAGGGCTGGATGAACAGTAGACGACGGAGGGGTGCCCGTGGAGGGGTGGATGAACAGGACCTCGTGGTGTGGAGGGCAGGATGAACAGTAGACGGTGGAGGGGTGCCCGTGTGGAGGGGTGGTTGAACAGGACCCTATGGTGTGGAGGGCTGGATGAACAATAGATGGTGGAGGGGTGGTTGAACAGGACCCCGTGGTGTGGAGGGCTGGATGAATAGTAGACGGTGGAGGGGTGGTTGAACAGTAGCCGGTGGAGTAGCGTGCGGTGGAGGCTGGATGAACAGGAGCCCGTGGAGGCTGGAGGAGGTCGACGGTGGATGAACAGTAGCTCGTGGAGGCTGGAGGGGGTCGACGGTGGAGATGAACAGTATCCCGTGGAGTCCCATTTTGCAGTACGCCACACCCCTCCCGATGAACAGGACCCCCGTTTCGACCGTAGCGCTCCAAGACAAGTCCATTTCCTCCGTTTTGCGGTACGCCACACCCCTCCCGATCAACAGGACCCCCGTTTCGACCGTAGGAGGTCCGTTTCCTTCGTTTTGCGGTACACCAGACCCCACCCGATCAAGAGGACCCCGTTCCAAACATAGGAGGTCTGTTTCCACCGTTGTGCGGTACGCCAGGTCTCGTCCATCG
This sequence comes from Aegilops umbellulata, assembly GCA_032464435.1. Taxonomy (NCBI): domain Eukaryota; kingdom Viridiplantae; phylum Streptophyta; class Magnoliopsida; order Poales; family Poaceae; genus Aegilops; species Aegilops umbellulata. Next base: position 400,472,210 of record CP136057.1, read on the forward strand.
CCTGTTCCGTCCAAGCCCTCCCGATGAACACGACCACGCATTCTGTTCCGACCAAGCCGGTTGGCTCCCACGCGTTCCGTTGCCTCCCCATGAACACGACGCATTCCGTTGCCTCCCCATGAACACGACGACGACGCTGTTTCTCCGTTCCGACCCAGCCATGTCAACGAGCCCTCGCCGTACGTATGCGCAAGTATGCATTCGAGACCCCGCCCGTATGTACACATACGTGGCCGTATTTTCTTTCTTGCACCCTGGTCGCTGTACGTACGTGTACATGCTACGTGCGCGCCTCTACTACGACACGTGCACGCCTCTACACCGACCAATATATATGTACGTACACGTTCGTGACCAGAATGGCAACGCTACGTATGCTTCGACCAGGTGGGTCCCGACTGTCAGGCACTTCCTTGCGTGCGAAGATGTAGCTGGTGGGTCCCAGCAGTCAGGGGGCGAATCGGTTTTTTTTGCCCGGACACACTTCCTTGCGTGCGAAGGTGTAGCTGGTGGGTCCCAGCAGTCAGGGGGAAACATTTTTTTCATGAAATACGGTGGCCCGTGTGGTGGGTCCTTGCTGTCAGGTGGTGGAATCATTATTTTCCGCGTAATAAGGAGGCACTTCCTTGCTGCCGCCGTGGACCCGGCTGTCAGCCTCTCCACGTACAGTCCACGTCCGATGGAAGTCGTTCCTTGACCACGTTGACCACGCCGCGCCGAGAGCACCAGGGCGATGGACGACGGTGAGGCCTAGGAAGGGGACAACGCAGAGCCGGTGAAGACGCGGCAGTGGATGCCCACGTGGAGAGGAGTATGAGTGTTCACTCGTTCGGCTGCGGTGTGAGGCTGCCGTCGCCGCAGGGCCTGGCCAGCGGTGGGAGTAGTAGGGGGCAGTGAGGCCTCCGCGGCAGCACAGCCTGCCACGGGAGGCAGGAGCAGGCGGCACGACCGGCGCTGCTTTGGGCGGCTGGAGCAAGAAGACCAGAGCTTGAAGAAGCATTACGACCGTTGGATGGACATCGTACGGTCACTGCAGCTAGAATCGTTTACATTGACTAAGTTGACAAAGCCCTTGGTACGTCAACTTAGTAGGCCCACAGGTCAGCTTTCGAAACGGTGCGCCCCAGATGTCAGGGGGAGGAATCATTTTTTGGGCGAGGGAAGCTAGAATATCCAAGATTGAAGAAGAAGCACAGCATCCTTTGGATGGACATCCAACGACCACTGCTGCTAGAACCGTGTGTTGACTATAAGTTGACAAAGCCTTGCATACGCGTCAACTCTGTTTTTTAGGGGATGCGTCAACTTAGTAAGGCCAGAAGTGTGTGGCACAGAACTTATAGCCCATTTGAGATTTGTAAGAATGTGTAGCCCATTTTTGAATTCTAATGGAATTTACTACAACCAATTTACAGTTTGTTAAAAGTACAGCCCATTTCAACCAACCATTCAAAACAGAATTCAATTAAATTTCCCACATTTTTATGGGGTCCGAAATATTTTTATCCTGAAATTTCTAGTCATATTAAATACAATTTCAATATAAATATATATTACATAAAAATCCAACGAAACATTGCGCTCGCAACAATTAATGAAATTAAAATTTTCAGTATCCAAAAATAATATTTTATAAAGTAATCAAGTGTTTGGTGCATTTTTTATAGTTACTGCCCAGTTTTTATAATTACATCCCATTTATTATTTCTTAAAGCCCATTTTCTTTTTAAGCCTAATGCATCCCTCCTAGGAAAGATTTGCAGCCCAGCGGGGCGGAGAATAACAACTTGACTTTGCATGGGTATTCCTAAAAAAAGTATAGCTGGGCTAGCCATTTTCAGCTTGAAAAAAAATTAATATTTGGGCTGGATATCTGGCCTGGGCTAGACGGGCCACAGCCCGCCCAGTTAATACTTGCAGTGATGTTTTCGTTGTTGTTCAGAGGAGAAAAATTAATATCTGGGCTAAACATCGAAAAACTCTGCAGTGCTCACACCTCAAAAACACAAATACTGCTCGAGCTACTTGGTCCCAGCTGTCGGCCGCTTCTTGTGCAATTCTCTCGTTTATTGACTACTACATAGGTTGACAATGGTGTGGGACTGTGATGTCAGGAAACCAGGGGGAAGCAAAATAAATTACTCAAGTGAGCGCTTCCACCTCTGCCTCGTTGTCTCCCGTGGAAACCCCTTTCCTCCCTTTTTTTGCTCGGGCAAGGACCAATGCATGCATCACGTCCATGCGGTTATTAGGCAAGAAATAAAAGCGCTTTGCATGCTATGAATTACGATGGCCTGCATGGGTAGCTAATAAGGCATCCTCTTAACTGCTGTGATCAAATATTGTGTTTAGAAGAGAGAAATATTCTTCTTTTCCACCAATCTGCTTGCACCTAGGTCGTGATGCACCTTCTAATACGACTTACTCACCTAGACGGAGGGAGTACAGTTTTATACATCAATAATGCTAAACATACAAAGAGTTACACGCAGTTACACGCTGACTAGGATTTTTCCCATCTACTAACCAATCACAAACTTGCCTCCCCTGATTTTCAGGGGGGTGGGCCGTCTCCCCACCTATTGACCAATCAAATTAACCCTCTTTGTAAAACATTGTAACTTGTTTGTACGTGTAGCATTACTCTTTATACACACACACACACACACACACACACAACACACACACACACACACACACACACACACACACACACACACATATATATATATATAATAAGGAGGCACTTGCGTACGTGAGGCTATGGACCTGGTGGGTCCCCATTGTCATCCTCTCCAAGTAAAGTCATCTCCTCACCCGCGCGCGCTTTCCGCCCGAAACAGTCAGCGCCGCCCGCCCCGCTTCCCGGTGCAGGCGATTGCTCCGCCTTCAAACGACACAAGTGTCGTCCGTCCGTCCATCTGCCGCCCACATTAATGATACGCGGTTGCCGAGGCGGCTACTCCGGCGCCACACGTCCGTCCCTCCGCCCGCCCACCATTGCTATATAAACTGCTGCGCCGGCCATAGCCGCAGTCATCTGCATCCGTTCCCTTTCTCCTGTCCACACCACTACTGCCCACCATGGCTTCCTCGCGCTCCGGCGCACTTCGGGACGGGCGGACGACGGACCACAAGGAGATGGCAGCCATTGCTGCCGACCGGCTGGCCGGCAGGCAGCCGGAGGACGATGATGTCCCAATGGAGAACATGGTAGTCGATGATCCGGCGCCAACCCCCTCCTCCGCGCCACCCTCGCCGGTGCATTGCACCATGACCATCGGCGAGGCCCGTGCCCAATATATGGACAGTGTGAGGCAGATGCGTCAGGAGTAGTTTCGGGAGGCGCAGGCCGACGCCGCCTACAACCAGCATCTCCTCCAGGAGCACCTGCAGGCGGAGGAGCAGATCGCCGCGGAGCGGGCAGAGCAGGAGGCGCTGCTCGACTCGTATCGCTCCGCCCGCAAGGGCCGCCTCGAGTGCTGGCGGTACCGCATGCGGGTGGCGGAGGCTGCGGCCGCCTACAAAGAGGCTAGCAAAGAGGGCGATGAAGCGGGCAAGGCACTATTTGGCGAGACCGAGGACGAGGCAGAGGACAATACCGACTCCGATGAGTCCCCGCTCCGCTGGCGTTGACGAGGTCCTGCTCCGCCGAGGCCCCGCGGCGCCAACAACGAGGCAGAGGACACCGCCGGCTCCGCCGAGGCCCCGCCCCGCCAACAACGAGGCAGAGGACATCGCCGGCTCAGCCGAGGCCCCACCCTGCCGGCAACGCGGGGGAGGATTTCCACCGCTCCGCTGAGGCGCCGCCCGCCGGCAACGAGACAGAGGACATCGCCGGCTCCGCCGAGGCCCTGCCCCGCTGCCAACGAGGTCGTGCCACACAGAAAACAAGGAAGAGTAGAACACGGTAGGTCGCCGCCGCTCGGGTCCAAGTAAGGCCACCGCTGCTACCCTCCTGTTGAAGCCAAGCTAGGCGGGTTGACCATTGACGGCCGGTTAGCTTCTTGGCGGCGACGTGGAGTCGAGGAGTTCTTCTGGAGAACAACGCTGCTTCTACTTAACTGCTGGTGCAGTTGGTTGACTGACACGTGGGCCCAACATGCCACATGTTAGTTACGCAACTGCACCTGCAGTTAAGTCACTAAAGCTTCTGTTCGGCTCAGCGGGACACATGTGGGTAGCTTCGGTTAATTAATTATACCTCCAGCGCACCTCTTTTTAGTTGAAGAATGTATGAAATGTAATGAAATCTGGCATGTTTATATGAAATCTGACCGTGTATGAATGAATTTATTTTGATTAGTTCGAATTCCTGTATCACTTGCATTGGATGAACATGCAAAACAATACCTACTAGCATTATTCCCAGGGTGATCACATAGTTTGCAGCAGTTTCACATGTACTCCCTCCGGTCCTTTCTAGTCTGCATACAAGTTTTCTCTGCAGTCAAAGTATCTCTACTTTGACCAATCTTATACAAAAAAGTATGCACTTTCACAATGTGCGAAGTAAAAAGGAACACAATGAGTACAAAGACTTTGAGCAGCTTTTTAGCGTTTCTGTACATTGCAATCAAACACACAGGCCTGGAAATTCATAGAGAACATTCAAAACAATCGATGATTATGCATCTCAGTGACTCACATGTCAGAGGCAATATTTACTTCACAACTAAAGAATAAAGAAAAAATTGATCGACGCTGCTGACAGCAAAGGGCGTCCCATTCGAAAATATCAAACGCATGTCTTGCTAAAATCAATGAGCAAAATTTGACGAGGTTGTCCCATTCCAAAATATCAAATGCCTACGATTGTGGAATGGGCAGGGTTTGCCATCAGTTCGGACATTGACATGGCACCTCGTGCTAAATAAACCAGCTGTTCTTTTTGTGCAGTTCCACCAAAATCAACAAAATTCGCACGTAGCTTGTATGATTTCGCCCTTATATGTTGCAACGCCTTGAACTTATCGGCACCTCCTTTCTTGTGGTGGAAATGAATGATTCGATGTATTCATGAACATTTTGTGCAGTTCCCATTGAAATCAAGTTGAGCACCCCAGTTTGCACAAATACAAAAAAGTGATTAGTATAGAGCAAACTGTACTATGAATTGACAGTTTCAACAGGCACATACATGGCCCATGCAGAGCACATTTTTAGAAAAATGGAACTCACAAGAAAGAATCCTAGAACAACATTGTACTCGTGCATCACAGCAAAAAAATGGAGATTTTGCCAGTCCTTCTGAGCTGAAGTTAGTTTGGTCTTGTGGGGAGTAATGTAACCATCCTTCAACTGCTCCTTCTGATGATAAGATAGACATGGCTTCTTCATCCTGGCATAATCGGAACTAGTCACTTCACGTACTCCATATTCTTCTTCAGAGGAAGATGATCCTGTTGTGCAAAGACAAGAGGACTACTAAATTCTAGAATCACTGTTTGCTTGAAAAAAGGAAAGGAAATATTTAAAACAACACAAATGAAGCACTTCTCAAGGACAATACCACTTTTTCATGACAGTATCTAAACAGTAGCACAACACCAATATAGATGACAAAGCTCAATCCTATGGATGAAATCAGTGGGCGAGTACCAACCTTTGTCAGGAGGCTTATTGTGTAGAGCATACAGATGAAGCAATTCTCCGGAACCATCTGTTGCTATCTACGGTGGTGGCCAAGCTTACTATATACTCCTCGATTAGTTTAATGTTTCCAACATCTTCTTGTGCAGTTCCACTAAAATATATGGTATCTTCAAAGAAGATCCCTGTTTGCACAAGTAGAGATAATTACATATTACATTAAGAGTGGCATCAAATCAGTGGCAAAACAATTGCTCTTTCCAGCCATAGCAATAAATTAAGATGCAAAACTATATCATTACTTGTGCCATCATAGTTCCAGTGCTTCATTACAGCACCGGGAGTTGATTTTTGTTTTTCTTCCCCTTGTTCTTCCCCTTCATCACTTCGTTCAATAACAAACAAGCTTTGCCTTCAATGTAAGATTTGGCATGTCAATTAGGGAGCACACGTATAGTACTAAACTTAATTTTCTGATGAAAGTGGCAAAATACAGGCCAACAGTTGTGAAATATCCTTATCTTACCTCAATGGGATATTAGGGTGCACATACAGATTGGAAGTCTTGTCTCCATTTGTGCAGTTCACTAAAATAAAGCAACATTATCGTACAAGTAGCACAGCATATGAATGCACACTACAGAATCATGTGAAAGAAGGCTAGTACTGACCTCTCATGATGCGGAATTCAAACAACTCACAAGAAGAAGATCTGAACCAAATTCGCCTTAACGGATAGGAAGTAAGATCTCCTCTTGTGCAGTTCCACTAAGATCAAGCAATCAAGCAACATTGTCGGTGTGACATTTTGGTTGAACTGCACAAAACACTCTTAAAACAAAAGTGTTTTGTGCAGTGCAACAAAAGGTTACAATGGCAACGAGGTGAAGCAGATAATCCTGTTTACACAGAGGTGCAAAGGAAACAATTAGTGGTCAATAACGGTGGATGACACAGAAGCCAACAAAAAGAAGCATCTACCTTATCTAAATGGGAAAGAAAGCAAGGCAGTAGCATTTCTCAAACAGTGGCATTGATTAATATTAACATAGAGATTACATTAACAATAAAATTCGTTAAACATGTAATTTGCTTTTATCTGTAGCATTGCATCAATTTCAAGCGGCGTTATTAGAGGGTGTTTGTTTACAGGGACATTTTGGTGTAGGGACTAAAAAAACTCTGTGTCAGTCCCATCTAAACCAAACAGGAGGGACTTTTAGGGACTAAAAGTGGGCATTTGGGACTAAAGAAAGAAGACCCCGAGGGAGTCTTTTTGGGACTTTTTCCAACAGTTGCCCCTGCCACGCATCGCACCTTGTCTCTATTAGTTCATTACTAGGGGTAACATGGTCTTTTAGCATGTCATTTAATAACCTCTAGTCCATGTTTAGTCCCTGGAACCCAGCAGGTAGGGACTAGGGTTTTTTTAACCAAACAGTGCCTTAGATTAACACCAGCTAATGAGTTGCACGAGACAATGGACGCACCAGCACCATGTGCATCTACCGATGTACTATGGTCATGCACAGTCTGTTGCAACAAAGAACAAACAACCAAGGAGCATATTTGTGTTGGTCCCAGTTTTGTTATCTTTAGACGCCTTTCCCTATGTTAGCGCAGCAAATCTAGTCCTACTCAAATTCTACAACCCTGTCCCTTCCTTTCCTTTTTGAACTAGTACTTTCGCCCCTTCCTTTCCTCTTTGAACCACGTCCTAGATTTATGCGGTACAACTTTCCCCACTACTTTCCCCCATTCATTTCCTCTTTAAACCACGTCCTAGATTAATGCTATACAACTTTCCCCCTTCATTTCCTCTTTGAACCACGTCCTAGATTCATGCTATATACAACTTTTCCCACTACTTTCCCCCACTCCTTTCCTCTTTGAACCACATCCTAGATTCATGGTATACATGCAGCTAGAGCAATGCATGTGGAGTAAGTAAATTATACCTTAAGGTTCTTGGGGCGTGGTTCGGCGGGTGACGACGGCGGCGAAGAAGAAGGGGTCAGAGGCCCTCCCGCGCTGTCGCTGGGTGGAAAGTGAACAGCTGCGCCGGTAGTCCCTCGCCAACGGCGACAACGTTAAGCCACCTTCCCTTCCCGGCGGACGGATCCTGCCGGCTCTTTGAGCAGCAGTGAGGGGAGAGAGAGGCCAACGAAGCCTTGTTTAGATATGGAGAGGACGAGAGAGTGTGAAGAGAGCAACTACAAGCGCTGAGGCTCCAGCAAGAGAGGGCGAGAGAGTGTGAAGAGAGCAACTACAAGCGCTGAGGCTCCAGTATGTATATATATACTGGAGAGAGAGTGTGAAGCGTGCAAACCCTACAAAACATTTTGACCAGTCAAAAAATCCTCCTTGCACAAATTATGCTCAAGTGTAGTTATTGAACCCGAGACCTCAAGTTTGATGAGCGAACAGGCTAACCAGCTACACAACCCTCCCGTTATGTTCAACGAGAGGGAAATAACCTTTTATACATTCCTGCATTCGTGTGACAAGAATGCCGTGTTTTTTGTGTGTGTGGGAGTCATTGGGATTTCAATCATAATCGTGTCATGTGGCTTTGGTGGTAAGACTATCCACAGTGGTGCATAAATCACCTTACCTCTCTCCACGTAGTACGTTGGGTCCCACCAGTCAGAGGGTGAAACAAACAAATTAATAAAAAAATTAAAAGCGCCAGCGGTGTATCTTACCTCAGACATCTCGCTACTGCTCGGGAACACTGTCCAATTGATCCCTCTGTTCGCTCACGTACTATTTTAAGTGAATCCTTATTATAACATACACACAAATTTTGGGCACTTGTATTCGACTTAAGTCAGTGTGCCACCGTATCTCGTATACTTACTACTCCCTCCGTCTAGGTGTAATAAGTCACGTTAGAAGGTGCAACGGGACCAAGGTGCGTGCGTGTGCGTGTGCGTGTGCATGTGTGTGTGTGTGTGTGTGTGTGTGTGTGTTTAACACCATGTGTGTGTTAGAGAGAGCGACAAATCGACCTACTCCTACAAAGAGATGTTGTGTAGTGTACGATTTTAGCCGCGAGAGTTGGTGCATCCTCGCGTTTTTAGGCGTGTCCGGTAGGGACATGCGGACAGCTGCCACGCCCGCTCCTGACCAGTCTGGCCCACCCAAAGCCCCTCCATCGCGCGCGCGCTTCCAGCCCGAAACGGTCAGTGCCGCTCCAAAGAATCGGTGTCGCATTCATGCCCGGGCAGAGCGGACGCGACCTCTCACTGGCGCAAGAGTGATGGTTGCTTCGTCCGTCCAACTTACTGCTGGGTCTATGTGATTTGACGGCTCATTGGTCTTTATTACTGAAGTTGTAGGACTGCTGGATGTCCCACGCTTTCAGCGAAATGAGGTATACTACTACTGAATAAATGAAGTTTGCAACCTTTTGACCATCGGATCATTTTGTGCAGTTTCACCAAAATCGAGATGAGCATCCCTGTGGCAAAGAAATTGAACAAGCGTGATTAGAATAAGATTACTGGGACTAGTTGATGAGACATAAACTCATCACAAATACAGTACGTAGAAGCCAGTAGATGTATGTGCGGGGCAAAGAAGTATAGAGAAATATCCACAGGGAGTGATGTGGGCAGCTGGAGTAGTGGTGCAAGCCGGCTGTAAAGGGAGTTGTACCTGAGGGACGTAGCTCAACCTTGAGGAGGGCAGCGGGAGGCGGCAACTTCCCACGTCGCGGCAGTGAGCAAGGGACGAAGGCAACCTCACCGGCTTTGTGAGAGAGAACGGCGGGGACCCCTGATCGGGACGTGCCAACAGTGGGTTTTCACCGTCGGCGACGACCACCGCATCTACACTAAGCATCCACCCCTTCCCCAAGCGGGCGTGATCCGCCGGGATGTTAGAGATGTGGCCACAATCGTTTTGTGCGCTAGAGTGTGAAGAGCGCAACCCCAGCAAGCAACCGTGTAGGCTGGCCCGTCCTGACTATGTATATAGTGGAGCGGTTTCCTTTTCTCTCCATATGAACCTATCATATTGCGTACGTGCCACTGAAGAAAAAAAACTTTATTTATAAATGACGCGGCACCTACTAATCGTTCTCTTATAACCTTGCGCTTGGCATCTCCAAAATATTAACCTTGCGATTGGCTCTTCGCCTCTTCGGGAAGTCGAGCAATAATGGTAGTGCAATATATATCGTTCTGGCTATATGAGACCGAATGAATTGCTGCACGTCCACCACGTGGGCGAGGGTCGAGGGGCGAGGGAGAGTGCTACATACGGAGCAAAATGAGTGAATCTACACTCTAAAATACGTCTATATACATCAGTGTTTGGAGTATGTACTAGTAGTTCATATTGAAATCTACTAAAGGACATATATGTTCCAAACAATATGATAGTATAATCTCTATAACCAAGGTAGTAGGGACGAGGAGTAAACGGAGGGAGTAGTAAATTTTTCTCCTCGTCCTGCGAGCCACCGTGCGCATGGGCGAGGGAGCGGGCGTAAGGCGTAGTAAGCAAGCTTCACCTCATCCTGCGAGCCACCGCGCCCGTGGGCGGGGGAGACGGTGTACTAAGAAAGCTTCTCCTTGTTCTGCGAGTTGACGGGACACATCAAAAGTACTCCAGTGTATAGAGCCTTGCCTCTAAGGTAGGCCCCACCTGGTTTGCCTCTTTTTTTAACATAACACGGCAAGTCGCAATTTGTTTGTTCACCCGTGGTAGATGATCCTCCCTCCACCAAGTGGACAACCAGTACACGTGCCAAATTACCACATGGGCTGCCTTTTTCGTACAGAAATGAGCTCCACCGTGTACGCGGGTGTGGTTGGGAAAGAGACGGGAGTACGTGCGCCGTGCATGCACCTCTTCTCTTCGTGCACGTCCCCCACCTACGTGGGTTTGTGTGAGAGATACAAACCGCGTTCGTGAGTGTTTTTGTTTTGGGGTGGGGTGGGATGGGGGTTGATCTCGTGAATTATTTGTGGGAATATGTGTCGATGACATTTCAAACAAAATTTTGCATGCAATGTGTGTGAAATGGAGGCCTATCCATATCATACATAGAGGGTCGGGCAATCCACGAGAAGAGAGGGAGGGGTCGTAGCTATCGATAGAGTCGAACAGAGGATCAAGTGGGTGGGTGCGAGATCGATGAAGAGAGCCATCGAAATTGTGTGTGTGTAGAAGTCAAAGATATAGGGCAACTGGCCTACCGGAACGTTAGAGGGCACACATCAAGTTTGTGTGTGACAGGGAGACATGACTAGAGCGCTCGATGTATCAGTGTGTGTGTGGGGGAGGGGGGTGGTGGGAGGGGTAGGCAGAGGCCTAACTATAGAGGTAGAACGACTCGTATATGTGTTGACAAGGAGAGACCCAGCTATGTCTTGAGGGAGATCGGTCGACATCCATACATAACTGAAGGACGGGAAATATGATGGGACAGAGAGAGAGAGAGAGAGGAGAGAGAGAGGGAGGGAGAGGGAGGGAGAGGGGTAGAGTGCTGGATGGGTGGTGGAGTTGCTTCTCGAAGATGGTGGGAGAGGCCTACTAGACAAACTGAGGGTGGAACTGCAATGTTATCAATAAGAGTGGGTGTCAGTGTCAAAACCGGCGGATCTCGGGTAGGGGGTCCCGAACTGTGCGTCTAGGCGGATGGTAATAGGAGGCAAGGGACACAATGTTTTTACCCAGGTTCGGGACCTCTCGATGGAGGTAAAACCCTACTCCTGCTTGATTAATATTGATGATATGGGCGTAAACCGGCCTACCAGGGCCGGGTTAAATTCATCAGTAGCCTCAGGGCGTTAAAGCCCAAGAAGATAGATGAGGGCCCAAGGCCGTAGTCGGTTTAACACTTGTGGCCGTAAACCGACTTTGTATGTAAACTTGTATTATAAGTTAGGAATAAGGAGAGACCAACCGGGGCATGAATATGAACCGGAGATTGGGACTCTGTGAACCGACGGGCGTCACCCGTGTATATAAGGGGACGACTCGACAACGGTTCAAAGGGAGACAATCACAACTCGAGACTTAGGCGAAGCTTGTTTGCTGCCTAATCCTCGAAACCCCATCAATTCCATCACAACTAGATGTAGGCTTTTACCTTCATCGAAGGGGCCGAACTAGTATAAACCATCTGTGTCCTTGTGTCCACTTTAATCCCTTCGAGTTAACCCGTTGCGATGGCTCCACGACGAAGTCCTTTGGCTAGGACATCTGCCGTGACAAAACCACGACATTTGGCGCCCACCGTGGGGCTATCGCACGATGGTTTCAAATTCTTGGAGGGCCGCTTCGAAGGACTCAAGGGATATGCTGTGGGCCGGATGACCAAGAGTCGTCGCGGCAAGATCTACATCGACGATGAAGGCTGGGGCCCCGAGGCCGGCTCGATCGAGTACGGATACCGGGTCCCCTTTGGCGGCATACACGTTTTCATCGGCAAGATCGGTGAACCGGGCCCTGAGCTGGACATCTGCACCGACCTCATCGAGACAGCTCAGCGTGCGCGGCCTGCCCGGGTTAAGCCGGCCGTGAAGCCTGCCTTCGTGGGAGTCATCCATGGAGGAAGCTATGAGGATGGATCAGGATCTGGTGGTGAAACCGTCGTCTACTCTGGCGACGAGTCGTCAACCGGAGAAACCGAGTCTTTGTATCAGCTACAAGATGGCCGGATCTAGGGCTGTTCCGATGGCGATAGTATTCCGGACCCCTCTGATTTGCCCAACCGGGTTGGAATATTCATGGCCGGTACGCAAGCATCGATTCATTCATCAACTGCCGCGGCGATGGTCTCCGGTTCAGCAGCGGCAACGGGTGCCGGGGCAGGAGGCCCTGCTCGTCCGCCGGCTCAAGTTTTATCAGATCTGTTCGATGCGTTGGCCGCGCTCATGGCAGAAGCTAACCCGACGGATCAAGACACCCACAACATAGAGATTGCAAAGGTGAGGGAGCAGATCACTCAGGCCAAAGCGGATTTGGCAGCTGAAGAGGTCAGGATGACTGCGGAGCGGGCCGCTTTGGACGCACAAGCTTATAAACTCATGCTGGACCAGAGCGCATCACAGGAAGTCATGAGGAGGAAGTACCGATCTCGTTTGCCCTCAGTTTTCGAAGCAAGGGACCTTTTCAACACCCCTGGAGCAGGAGCCAGTAATCCGCCGGCGGTAAACCGGGCGGAGGTGCCTGCGACAGGCGAGCCGGTCCAGCCTCGCTTGATAGATCTGCCCCGTCATAACAGTGGTGTACCGCAGGCTATGCCCACACCTCCGGGTCATTACTCCAACCCGCTGGATAACCTTGTCACAGCCGTGGCACGGTTGGAGGCTATTCCAGTCTAAGGTGATTCATTACAGGCGATAGAGACGTGCCGGGTCAAGGAGCTCCTTAGGACGGCTTTGGTCCAACAGGAAGCGTACTCATACAGCCGCGACCAGATTCATTCTACCCCACATCCAAGCCGGAGTTATAGCAGGCATATGGAGGAACCAGCTGTGTCAAGTAATGCACGGCGTGGAGCGCCCCGTGGCAACAATCCGGCCGATGGTGTCGACAACGCCCAGGGGGTGGTGGACCGGGCCCGAGCGCGCAGGGAGGCCGAGTTAGCGGTGCAACATCAAGCTCGTCAGCTTACGCCGGTTCGTCCGACCACTTCGGTTGAGCCTGGGCTTAATTCTAGCGCATTGGGGGTACCTTGCCTTGTTCCCGCTTTATGCAATGTACGCCTGCCAAAAGATTTCAAGGGCCTGCGCAAGGTACCGAACTATACGGCGGATCAACCCCCAAAGACATGGGTGGAGAGCTATGAGATGGCCATGAAGATGCTTGATGTAGATGAGGCGGCATGTGCAAAGTATTTCACCATGATGCTTGAAGTAACGGCCCGTACCTGGTTGAAGAGCCTGCCGCCCAATTCTATCAGTTCATGGGCCCAATTACGGGCCCGGTTTATCAATAACTTCAAAGACACATGTAAGCAGCCCATGTCGATAGTAGATTTAGCTGCCTGTGTCCAGGAAGAAGGAGAATCAACCACTCATTGGGTATGCAGTGTCTCGCAAATTCTACACTCATCAGACCGCATCAATGCGGACACGGTAGTCATAACCTTGGAGGGCAATTGCCGGTTTGGACCCCTAAGGTTGAAGTTAGGACGAATGAAGCGCCATTGCACTGACATGGGGACTCTTATGGCCGCTTTGGTAAAGTATGCTGATTCTGATAGTACCAAGGATCCCGAGTCTGACGATGAAAAGACAGGGAAGGGAAGGAGGAATGGCAACTTCAAGGGTCAGCAACATCACTCAGCAGGTAATGGCGGTGGAGGCAAGCGTAAAGCAGATGGCAACATGGACTTTGTGGCCAACACCAATGCACAGGACAAGGGCCAGCGACGCAAGGGTAAATCGCATAACCGCAGTGGGGCACCTAGTCCTAATCCGGACCGACTGAATTATCTGTTGAACCAGCCCTGTCCAAAGCATGGGACGAAGGAGGTGCCAGCAAACCACCTTTGGAAGGACTGCTACATTATGCAAGAGTTCAAGAGCTCTAATGCTTTCCGGTATGATCCCAGCTCCGGCGGTGGTTCCGGGCCGGGTTCCGGTGGAGGAAACTCTGGTTCAGGATTTAATGGTAATCCGGGCGGAGGTAACAATCAGAACAATCAGAATAACCAGGGAGGTTACAACCAGCAACAGCAGCAGTCGGGTTATCAGAGCAATCTGAAGCAGTTGAATAGTGGGCAATATCACGTATTCACCACTAGCTTGGACAAGCGAGACCGGAAGGTCCAAAAGCGGGCAGTTAATTCTGTTGAACCGGCCGTACCACGATATCTACGCTGGTCAGAGCAGCCAATCATATGGAGTAGAGAGGATCACCCGCCCCGGGTTGACAATCCGGGTCAGCTGGCTCTGGTGGTGGCGCCTCAGGTGGGAGGTTATAAGTTCACCAAGGTACTCATGGATGGGGGTAGCAGTATTAATATCCTGTATTATGAGACCTTCCGTCTTACGGGACTAACAGACAAAGATCTCCGACCGTCGAATACGGTTTTCCATGGTGTGGTACCTGGCAAGTCAGCATACCCCGTGGGTAAGATAGCGCTGGAAGTGGCCTTTGGAGATGATCATGATTCCAGATCAGAGACGCTGACGTTTGAGGTGGTAAAAATCCAAAGCCCGTATCACGCCCTGTTTGGGCGACCGGCCTATGCCAAGTTCATGGCACGGCCCTGTTATGTGTACTTGTAGCTCAAGATGCCGGGTCATAAGGGGACCATAACGGTTCACGGAAGTCGTAAGGTCGCTTTGGAATGCGAAGAAGGAGATGCGGCTTACGCAGAATCGGTTTGTGCCACCGAGGAGCTGAAGTATTACAAGGACAATGTTGATCCGGCGGATATGACTCCTTTGAAGAAACCTACCACGGAACATGATCCGGCCCTGAAATTCACATCGGCGGTTGAGACTAAGCTTATTGACTTCGTACCTGGTGATTCGTCCAACCAATTCAGCATCAGTGCCAATTTGGATCCGAAATAGGAAAGCGCGCTCATCGAGTTCATCCGTGAGAATCGGGACATCTTTGCATGGAAGCCTTCTGACATGCTAGGTGTATCGAGGCGATTCGCTGAGCACACTCTTAATGTGGATCCTAAATACAAACCGGTGAAACAGTTTCTCCGCCGGTTCAACGAGGAAAGACGCAAAGCTATTGGAGAAGAAGTGGCCAGGCTCCTGGCAGCTCGCTTCATTATTGAGGTTTACCACCCTGAGTGGCTTGCTAATCCAGTGCTGGTCCTTAAGAAAAACGGCACCTGGCGCATGTGTGTGGATTACACTGATCTTAATAAAGCTTGTCCAGTAGATCCATTTGCCCTCCCCCGTATTGATCAAATTATTGATGCTACGACGGGTTGCGAGCGTTTAAGTTTTTTGGATGCATATTCCGGATATCATCAGATCAAGATGGCAATTAAGGACCAGGAGAAGACAACGTCTGTAACTCCTTTTGGAGCCTTTTGCTATGTATCTATGCCTTTTGGGCTCAAGAGTGCCCAGGCAACCTATCAACGGTGTGTGCAAAATTGTCTTCACAAGCAGATTGGTCGCAACGTACATGCCTATGTGGATGATATTGTGGTTAAGTCAAGAAAGAAGGAGACTTTGGTTGACGACTTGAAGGAGACCTTTGATAACCTGAGGACGCATAAGATGATGCTCAATCCGGCCAACTGTGTCTTCGGTGTACCGGCAGGCAAGTTGTTGGGTTTTCTGGTGTCCAACAGAGGAATTGATGCTAATCCGGAGAAGATTACGGCCATCACTTCCTTGGCTAAACCGAAGTGTATCAATGATGTTCAACGATTGGCTGGCCGGATTGCCGCGCTGAGTCGGTTTATCAGACGCCTTGGGGAGAAAGCAATCCCCTTGTATCAGATGTTGAAAAAGGCGGATCAATTTGTCTGGAGTTCTGCCGCTGATCAGGCGTTCGAAGACTTAAAGCGGCAATTGGCCAATCCGCCCGTGCTCGCCGCTCCCATTGATAAGGAGCCATTGTTGCTGTATGTTGCTGCTAATGCTCGCGCGGTCAGCGTGGCTATTGTGGTGGAGCGGAAGGAGGCAGGCAAGGAGTATCCGGTTCAGCATCCAGTTTATTATATCAGCGAGGTGCTTATTGAATCCAAACAAAGGTATCCACATTGGCAGAAGCTGGTATATGGAGTTTTTATGGCAAGCCGGAAGCTGAAGCAGTACTTCCAAGGGCATCCTATCACAGTGGTCAGTTCTGCCCCCTTGGGTGATATCATCCAGAACCGGGAGGCGACGGGCCGGATTGCCAAGTGGGCTATAGAGCTTGGACCGCACGGTTTAAGATACGTGCCTCGGACGGCGGTGAAGTCCCAAGCGCTGGTCGATTTCATCAATGACTGGACGGAGCTGCAGGCCCCTGAAGAGAAGCCGGATCACACATATTGGACCATCCATTTTGACGGATCACGGCAATTGGAGGGCTCGGGGGCTGGAGTCGTATTAACTTCCCCACGAGGTGACAAGTTCTGTTATGTTCTCTGCTTAATGTTCCCTTGTACTAACAATGCAGCTGAGTATGAAGCTTTGCTCCATGGTCTCCGGATGGCTAAGGATATGAATCTAAGCCGGGTTAAGTGCTTCGGTGACTCGGATCTAGTGGCTCAACAAGTGTCTGACACTTGGGATTCTAAAGACCCACTCATGGCTGCATATCGTCGTGAGGTAGATATTGTTGCGGGTCATTTCAAGGGATATCAGGTGGACCACGTGGACCGACGAAAGAATGAGGCGGCGGACGCCCTGAGCCGGTTGGGCTCTCAGCGTAAACCGGTCCCGCCTAATGTTTTTCTTGATGTGTTGCACAACCCGTCGGTCAAGCTCCCAGGTGAAGCGGATTTGGCTGTTCCTGACCCGGAGGCTCAATTGGTGGCAGCTCTTCACGTTACTCCGGATTGGACGCTTACTTACCTAGCATACATGAACCGGGGCGAGTTACCAGAGGATGAGACTCTGGCCAGACAAATAATACGGCGGTCCAAATCCATGACAATCATCAATGGCGAGTTGCACCATTGCAGTGTATCAGGAGCGTTTCAATGTTGTGTATCTCCTGACGAAGGCTGTGAGATTTTGCGTGAGATCCACGAAGGGGATTGTGGTCACCACGCCGGTTCAAAGTCTTTGGTGGCCAAGGCGTTCCGCCACAGTTTCTATTGGCTAACTGCCCATGCTGATGCGGAGGATCTGGTCAGACGATGTGATGGCTGCCAAAAGTTCTCCAGACGCGCTCATGTACCGGCTCAAGAATTGAGGATGATTCCAATCACTTGGCCGTTTGCAACTTGGGGGCTAGATATGGTTGGGCCTTTCAAAAGGTCCAAGGATAAGAAGACACACCTCCTGGTGGCGGTTGATAAATTTACAAAGTGGGTGGAGGCGGAGCCTGTTAGCAAGTGTGATGCAGCCACGACGGTTCAGTTCATCAAAAAAGTGATTTTCCGGTTTGGCTTTCCACACAGTATCATCACAGATAATGGTACCAATTTGTCCAAAGGAGCCATGAAGGATTTTTGTGAACGGGAGCACATCCGCCTTGACGTTTCATCAATGGCGCACCCACAGTCCAATGGTCAAGCAGAAAGAGCTAATCAGGAGATCTTGAGAGGCATCAAACCGCGGCTTATGGTTCCTCTGCAAAGGACGCCGGGTTGTTGGGTAGAAGAGTTGCCATCTGTATTATGGAGCATTAATACCACACCCAACAGATCAACAGGACACACACCGTTCTTCATGGTCTATGGAGCGGAGGCGGTTCTCCCTAGTGACAGCCGTCACGATTCACCTCGTGTGGCGGCTTATGTTAAAGCAGACAACGAGACAGCTCGACAAGACGCTTTGGACCGGTTGGATGAAGAGCGAGACATAGCAGCTGCCCGCTCAGCAATTTACCAACAGGATCTTCGTCGCTATCACAGTCGTTGAGTCAGAACCAGAACCTTTCAAGAAGGAGATTTGGTGCTTCGGCTCATTCAAGATCAAACTGATATGCATAAGTTATCCCCGCCTTGGGAGGGACCTTTCGTGGTCAGCAAGAATCTGCACAACGGGTCATACTATCTGATCAATGTTCGAGAGCGAAAAGACTCACGCAAATCAGAAGAGGAGACCAACAGGCCGTGGAACATAGCTCATCTTCGGCCTTACTATACTTGAGCCATTGGCTCTGCTTATGTATATATTATGACAATGTACATATTATAAATACAATAAACCGGGCCCTCAGCCTAAAGCGGGGTATCCGTTCCTTTATATCATGTGTGGTTACATGGGGTTGTTCTGTTTTAAAGCGGCCTCCGGTTTACCCCTTGAAACAATCATAAATATCAATAGGGGGCTCGGTCATGTCTGAACTGATGCAACACCTCTTGATAGGCGAAAGCCACCAGATCACTTGGGGGCTCGGTCGTGTCCGAACCGATGCCACGCCTTTTGATAGGCAAAAGCCACCAGATCACTTGGGGACATGGTCAAGTCTGAACCAGTCATGCCTCTTGATCGGCCTAAAGGCCATAGAATCACTTGGGGGCTTGGTCGAACCTGAACCATTGCCATGCCACTTGATCGGCGTAATGCCACGGTTTCATTTGGGGACCTGGCTGACTTGAACCATAGCTACACCTATTGGGAGCTTGGTCGTGTCCGACCAAGGTAACACCATATGATCGGCTCAGTAAAGCCCCTTTTTTGCAAACGGCTTTATCATTGCCTTTGCTTCAATATTTTTGAAAAACCGTTGTTTTATCTTGGTTGCGTTTTTAAACTGACAGACGCTTTACACCGGTTCAAACTGCCAATTTGGCGGTACACGGTCCATTTTTTAACCAGAGGTTATTTGCCCGGTTTGATTTTTTCTGTTAACATCCTTTTTTGGAGTAACAAATTGTTCATTATGCCCAAGCACGGTTTACATAGTAAACCATCATTGTATATACAAGAGCTGTTTTCTCCCATGACGGTGCAGGTTTATCAAACCGCCGTGTCAAGATTGGCTAAGCCTACTCCATGCCCAATGATGGCAGGTATTTTGTATCACAAAATTTGATCATATATGTCAATCTCCTTGCATGTATATATGAAGTTTATAAACCGGCTGGTGGTACGACCGCCCTGGTAGTTTAAGATTTTATGATTGCAGGTGGTATAGATTGGCAGTTTTGATCTTTTAACCAAAAGTATCGGTTCAGATGCACGAAGGCATCTCAGAAGCAAAAGTATTGGCTATCCTATTACAAGGCAACATGGTGCCCAAATAAGATCACTGTTTTCTGGCAAAGTATCGCAAGGCAGCCTATTAAACCGATCTCCGGTTCAAGCTTGGTCACCACCTTGGTCTGATGATCGTGGGTCGTCCTGCGTCGCTTCAGCGTCTTCTGCCCTACCCAGCGGCTGGAAGTCAACAGTGGTCCAGTCGATTCCCATTAAAGCTTGAAAAACAGCTTCATCATGGATCAGCGAAGACAGTTCAATATCAGGAGCATTAGTATGCTTACGGATTGGCGGGATCAGATTTTCCGCTTCGGGAACTGGTGCATCCACTCGCTTGTTCTGGTTATTGTACTGGGCTTGATAATGCGTCAAATTTGCCTCTTCTACTAATTGGCAAGCCAGAGGGCGCACCGCCCGGTTTATGGCTCTCAGATCATCTTCATTGAATTCTGATCCGTCTTCCTTCAAACTAGGATAGCCCTGAGCTGCCTCCACATGATCGAAGTCTGGCACCCATGGTTTTGCTCGGATTAAAGCGTTGATGGCACCAGTTCGAGCAGCAGACTTCTTCAGCTCTTCAATCCGAGAGGGAAGCATTGACAATCTCTTAAGAGTATCTTGGATTAATGTGGGTGTAGGGTTGTTATGTGACGCAGTTGAGATGATCCGCTGCGCTCCAGTATACAGCTGTTCGATTAACGTGTAGGCAGCCTTCAACTTCATTCGAACATCTGACCCCAAGTGGCTAATGCGGGTGCCTGCAGCATGATGGAACAATTCACAAACCGGACCTATCATAGGAAGACCAAAATTATCACAGGAGTCAAGGAATGCTTACCAAAGATGGCAGCAGTCATTGCATGCACTTGTCGCTTTACGCTGGTCAGTTCATCTGTTACCGGTTTAAGGGCAGCTTCAGCAGTTTCAATCTTTTTGGTCAAAGCAGTTTTCTCAATGGCCCAATCCGCCCGATCTTTCTTAAAGCCCTCCTTCAGCTGTTCCATGACGCTTAAAGCGCCGGTCAACTCCTCTTTGGCTTTGTAGGTTTCAGCTTGTTGAGACTTTAAGTTCTCCTGAAGATCGGCGAGTTGATTTTCCTTGGTCTTCAGCTCAGCCTACATTCAGACAGTTATATGGTTTAAAAAAGGTATGGATATTAAAGTACCAACCACATAACGAGTTATGCGCTTGGCACTTGGGGGCTAATGCTTATTTAATCTACAACTATCAACTGATTGCAAAGTCCCAAGCTCAATACAAGTATTCCACTTGGCACTTGGGGGCTAATGGCAATTTGCTCAAACAGTTATCAGTGAAATTTGAAGCTTTCAGGCTTATATTATTAAGTCCCGGTTCAACTACATTAAGTTGAACCGACCCTTGGGGGCTACATCGGTGCATTCTGAAAGTATGCGGTTTTCTGTTTTACAAAGTTCCGGCTTGAAAGAAGATTGCAAACCGACCCTTGGGGGCTAGGGGAGGCAGCAAGGATAAAAGATAGACAAGCAGGAAGAGGCATATGAAAATTACCTCAAATTTTTCCTTCATCATGTTCACTAGGCCAGCTTCATGGTCGCGACTGGTATATGGACGGTTCAGATAACCAGAATGAAGATCTTGAGTACTCAGTGCAGCATAAGTCGCCAAGTCGACGTTCCACTTGCCCTTGCCCATTGCAGCAAATTCATCCTTGGCAGTGTGTCTGGACAAAGCGACAGGATTGCTGGGTTTGGTATGACCAGTACCAGTGATGACAACTTCATCATCCTAGGAGTCACCGGTTGACACTATGGCTGTCGGTTTGTCAGTAGCTTTGGATGGACTTGTGGATTTTTCATTCCGGATGGGACTTCCAGGATGGTCAGCAGGACCAGAAGCATCAACAGGCCTCTCTTCAGCAATAAAGACCTCATCTTGCACTGGCGGGTCATTTGGCATATATTCATGAACGGCTGCCTCAACATCTGGAGCAGCGCCCGGTTCAGGGACAGTTTCTTCTTCGGCCTCTTTGTCCAGACGAGCCTTCTTGCTCGGCCCCGGTTTGGCCCTGAGAGGAACAACAAAATCAAAAACAGTATATGTTGAAAGCTACACAATCAAGAAAGTTATGATAAATATAAGCTTACCCAAGCACGGTTTTAAGCAGTCGTAGCTGAGTACCCGTGCATTCGTGGGAGGATGTATGGGAGGTAACCTGATAATCGGAGTCAGATGGGTTAAGCGGTTGACGGAAACAACCCGCTTTAGAACAAGTACTGATAAGCAAATTAGGGACCTCTGATTGGCGTCTCCGAACCGGATTGTTCGGTAAACCGGCGGAGGTAACTACCTGGCCGCTATGCCGAGTTGTGCGGCGCACTTCATGCTGTTGGGTCTTCATAAGAAATTTGGGATCCAAAAAAGCAAGCGGATGAGAAAATTTAACTTTTCGGATTGCCTGACGAATTTTTAGTGAAGGCAAAGAGTTCGAGTCAGAAGAGAGAATAATTACCTCTGCATCATCAGCATGGCTAGCTTCGGCATCATCCTGACAAGTATTATCATCAATAAGGCGTGTAAAAGAAAGCCAAGTAAATCAAATTTTACCTCAAGGTTTGGATTACTCACATCATCGTCAGCAGGTAGATCAGAAGATGCAGTGGTTTTCCTTTTCTGAGCAGGTCTCTTAAGGACCTTTGTCTTTGGACGGGTTGGTCTCTCCGGTTTGTCTGCCTTTTCCTGTGAAAGCTTCTTGCTCCAAAACGGATCATCACCCTGATTTCACAGATATTGGTATCAAGTATTAAGCAGATGTAACATCATCAGAATTAATGAAAGGGAAAATTCAGACTTACAGCTGGCGGTTTGTTGGTAGCACAGAAAGGAAACATGCCGGTTCGAGCACAGACGTATTCCGGTTCGTTCAGAATTTTCTTCACAGCTTCGGTGACTTCTTCGTCAGTAAGCTGGATGTTCACATGCCGCAGAGGGTCGTTAACACTGCCCGTATATTCACACATTGAACCAGAGCGTTGGCTGAGAGGCAGTATGCTCCAGGATATCCAGCAACGAGCGAGATCCACTCCTGTTAAACCGTTGGCCATAAAGGCTCTAAGCTTGGACAGTTGGGGAGCATATTTACTCCTCTCTTTGGCCGTCAACCTCTGTGGAAAGGGGTGTGTGTTGCTAAGCCGTTCCGGACGATAACTGGGCAAGGGATTTTCATTTGCAGGAGAGGTGTCTTTGCAATAGAACCACGATTGATTCCATTCTTGGGGATGGCTGTGCAGCTTTGCGTGAGGATAAGTGACCTCTTTCCGCTTTTGAATCGCCATGCCACCCAATTCCATGTTAGAACCATCAGTAAATTCTGTGCGACGGTTTAGATGGAACAAATCTCGGAATAACTCGACTGAAGGTTCCTCTTGAAAGAACACCTCGGAGAGCACTTGGAAATGACATATGTTGGTGACAGAATTGGGGCCGGTGTCTTGTGGACGAAGCTGGAAGTTGGCCAAGACATCCCGATAAAATTTCGAACCGGGTGGATTAAAGCCTCGGGCTAAGTGATCCGCAAAAACTACAACCTCTCCTTCTTGAGGTGTGGGAGGACATTCTTTGCCTGGGACCCTCCAGTGGATGGTATTCTTGCTGCTCAAAGCGCCAGTCAAGACTAAGTTATTCAGTTGTGTCTCTGTAACACGAGAAGGAGCCCAGTTGCACTCATATACTTGCTTGGCCATGATGGAGTCTACAAAATAAGCAATCCCGGTTTGAGATTGTGTTGGGTACAATATATATACTGATATGATTGGGATTAAACCAAGGATAACTATATTCAAACCGAAGCTCTATAAAGCGATGGACTATGGCTAAGGGATCCTAGCGGTTCAATAAGGGGACTAATGGTATATGCCAGTTTATTGTATTTTCCTACGGGAAGCTAAACCGCCTGATCTAAATATTGAAGGTATTTGAGGTTCCGAAATGGCTAAGTATGCAGAAACAGGTTTCACAAAAGTTTCATTACAGCAATGGATCTAAGGTAGCTTCAGAAAAACAGAAGAAATATTCAAAGGCTTCAAAGCAGGGCGGAAGTGAATCAATGGGTAGATATACAGATGAGATCCACGGACTTTAAACACGAGACTATAGGTGGACGCGGAAAGCTACATGGCATTCAGGATAAAGTTTTACAGATCCATACAGGAGGCTAATACACGAGCAGGAACTTTCGATGAACATCTCAAGAATAAAGAACCCTAGAACAGATCTAGGTTAAGAGGAACAGAGGACTTACCAGAGTTGAGGAAGGTGCGGAAGAGCACCGCAGTTTTCTAGTGCGTTCAGGTCGATGCAGCGGCCAAGGTCGAGGTTGAAGGCGACGGCGGCGGCGGAGCTTCGAAGCTAATGACGAGGAAGACGAAGATGAGAAGGCAGGAAGGGGGAAAAAGGAAATGACCCTTCGGTCCTATTTATAAGGCAAAAGGATAGGTGTCAGGCGCGACAAACCAGGGGCCACCGAGCAAAGCTGTCGCCTCGATTTTCGCAGCCTTATTAAAATGATGAGGTATTACGATGAAGATTAAGATGAAGATTTCTGCTAAGGATTGACATGAACATGTTCAAATCAATCTGGGGCCTAATGTTGGGGATATTACTATTGGGCGTAAACCGGCCTACCAGGGCCGGATTAACTTCATCAGTAGCCTCAGGGCATTAAAGCCCAAGAAGATAGATGAGGGCCCAAGGCCGTAGTCGGTTTAACACTTGTGGCCGTAAACCGGCTTTGTATGTAAACTTGTATTATAAGTTAGGAATAAGGAGAGACCAACCGGGGCACGAATATGAATCAGAGATTGGGACTTTGTGAACCGACGGGCGTCACCCGTGTATATAAGGGGACGACCCGACAACGGTTCAAAGGGAGACAATCACAACTCGAGACTTAGGCAAAGCTTGTTTGCTCCCTAATCCTCGAAACCCCATCAATTCCATCACAACTAGACGTAGGCTTTTACCTTCATCGAAGGGGCCGAACTAGTATAAACCCTCTGTGTCCTTGTGTCCGCTTTAACCCCTTCAAGTTAACCCGTTGCGATGGCTCCACGACTAAGTCCTTTGGCTAGGACATCTGCCGTGACAAAACCACGACAGGTAGTACAAGAGTAGATCTACCACGAGATCAGAGAGGCTCAACCCTAGAATCTAGCCTATGGTATGATTGTTGTTCTGTCTTACGGACTAAAACTCTCCCGTTTATATAGACACTGGAGAGGGCTAGGGTTACACAGAGTCGGTTACAACGGAAGGAGATCTTCATATCCATATCACCAAGGAAAGTCCCATCCGGACACGGGACGAAGTCTTCAATCTTGTATCTTCATAGTTCAAGAGTCCGGCCAAAGGTTATAGTCCAGCTATCCGGACACCCCCTAATCCAGGACTCCCTCAGTAGCCCCTGAACCAGGCTTCAATGACGACGAGTCCGGCGCGCAAATTGTCTTCGGCATTGCAAGGCGGGTTCCTCCTCTGAATACTTCGTAGAAGATTTTGAACACAAGGATAGTGTCCGGCTCTGCAAAATAAGTTCCACATATTGCCATAGAGAGAATAATATTTACACAAATCTAATCTGCTGACGTATTCCATAGTGTGACATCACACCACGGCCAAATCTTTATTCGAATCATTTTTACTGTCCCACCTCAGCGCGTTTTGCGAGGCGGTTTCCTTGGCACGTCTTGTCGAAACAGAGGTCGTGTCCCCTTTATTTACGGGATCCTCATCAATACGGACGTGGGTAACCCAATCATGCCCATTGGTATGTTTCCTTGATCAAAGGCGAGTCCCAAACGGTCACGGGGGGGGGGGGGAGCTCTTGGTATTCAACCTCATATAAAGAGACCAAGGCCTCACTCCTTTCTTTCGATCTTAATCGAATCCGCCTCCCGCCTTGAGTTCCAACACCCAAGGCCCCAGATTTTAGGCGCTTCAGACCTTCGACGATGTCCGGTTCCGACCTTCGAGGCCGATGGATGCCTTCCTCCGTCATGGAGGAAGACGTGCTAAAGCTGAGAGAGGCCAGGTTTTTGACAGGCGAAATCTCGCATAGGCTGCCTGCTCAAGGGCAGGTTATTCCCACTCCCAGGCCTGGTGAGAGGGTGGTGTTCGTGTCTCACCTCCTCCGAGGGCTAGGCTTCGTGACGGACCCCTTCGTGAGGGGGCTCATGTTTTACTATGGGTTGGAATTCCACGACTTAGCTCTGGAGTCCATCCTCCATATATCGTTGTTCATTGTTGTGCGCGAAGCCTTCCTCCGTATTACTCCTCACTTCGGACTGTGGTTTAAGACCTTTAAAGTAGAACCGAAGATGATCGAGGGACAACACGCGGAGTGCGGAGGCGCTGTTATAAGTAAGAATGCTGGCGCTCCATGGCCCGATGGCTCTTTTCAAGAGGAGTTCAGCTTATGGCAACAAGAGTGGTTTTATATCACAGCTCCCAGGGGCACCAAGTGGGTGGTGCCACCTGCTTTCCGCTCGGGTCCCCCACCCCGACTAGCGTCATGGGTCAATAAGGGGCTGGACTGGCGGCCGGCAAAGGACGTGCCCCTGCTGCAGGGCCGCATCCGAGATCTCCTAGAAAGGGACATCAGCCTGGTCGTGGTGACGCGGGTTATGCTAATTCGCCGAGTTCTGCCCTGCAAACGTCGCCCTCTCCGCCTGTGGGAGTTCAATCTGGAGGGACCGCGAGCTCTCCAACACTTTCTTGGCATGACGCCCGTGGAGATGTACAAATTGTTCTTCGGATCACAAGTAATGTGTCCGGATTCTGCAATCGTCCGGATACTCAAGTAAGTAACCCTATTTCCGGACACGCCATCCGTTCATTTTTCACAACATCACCCTTAAAAGAGTTGTATTTGAAACAGGAGTGGATAGCGAAGGCGAAGTTAATCAGGTGTCCGGCCCCCCCTTCCTGAGACCTCGCCGAATCCCGTGTTAACCAGGATGCTGGAGGTTGCTCCTTTAGGGGAAAACGAAGGGGGGGACAAGGAAGCTACCGCCCCCGCGAAGGAGGCTATCAGGAAGGGAGGAATCAAAAATTCCTCTACCCAGGGGAAGAAGAGGACTGCCTCTGAAGACCCGGAGACCATCGCCTCAAAGCGGGGGAAGAAATCTTCGCCAGAGGGTCTTGTGCCGGGGGAAACCTCGGCCGCACTGTGTCCCCAAGGGGATCAGCCCTCCACCGAGAAGTAAGTAGAAAGGATGTTTAAATAATGAGGGAAATATTTGCTTTTAATTCTAAGAAGAATAACCGAAAATTTACCTTGTAGTTCGGACCTTAGCCCTTCCCAGCAGAGCTCGTATGTCGGCGTTCTGGGAACGGGGGTCCCCAGACTTGCCTGCCTGCGGCCTGCGGCGTGGCTCAAGGGGGCCCAGCACGACCCAACTTCATCAACACAAGACCCAAGACCCTCGCGAGGAGCCAAGCCTCGCGGGGCGGACGACACAGCGCTTCCTCAGGCACGGCCTCGTCAGACTAGCTCACGAGGAGGCGGAGAGATCAAGGCGGGGTACCTCGCGAGGTGCCCATGACGCAAGCCATGACGACCAAGGGCGCCAGGCGGGCACCAGCCCGCGCAGTGTCCTTCCTTTCCTCTTTGGTGCAAAGGGGGCAAGCGCAGGCAAGAGGATCAAGAAAAGGCACCCATTTCGGTGCAACGAGACCAAGACCAGTCCAACGGTGGGAAGGAGGTCAACATGGAGCCAAGAACGGCGTCACCACAGGGCCTTTCGCAGGCGAGGACCAACTTTAGTCAGGATAAGTATACCAGATGTTCCCCTTCGAATTGGCCAATTGTTGGCGCCCTTCCCGCTCAATATTTGGGAAGAGGCCCAGGGCCTTTGCCTATAAATAGGACTAGCCACCCCCAGGGTAGAGGCATCAAGCAATCAGGCCCGCAGAACCTAGAATCTGAGCAAGCAGAGAGAGATAGAGAGAAGGGCGGCTGAACTCCTCCTAGCAGTTCGTCCCCCTAGCCAAGAACAGACCCTCGCGAGGCTGTTCTTCCCTGTATTGTTCTTCATCACCAGCCCAAGAGGCAATCCACCACACCACACTGGAGTAGGGTATTACACCACACCGGTGGCCCGAACCAGTATAAACTCTGCGTCTTTTGTTTTGTTCCTTTGGTAGTTTAGATCCTTGCGAGACGGAGAGGTAGAGGGCATAATCTCAGCGCACACCCCAGAGTTCGAACCTTAAGGGTCTGCTGGAACCCGAAATCCGACATTTGGCGCGCCAGGTAGGGGGTGCTGGAATTTGTGTTCCACCGCTCCGCTCTCCGCCGACCGTCGCGTCCATGTCTGACGCTCGTCGGGCCCGCGCCGAGCACCGGGTCGCCATCGCTTCCCGCGTCGCCCAGACGGCTCCCGTCGGTGGGCGTCCTCGTCGTTCCCCGTCGCCCGCCGTCAACGCCGCCACCGGCCCGGTGGGGAACGAGCAGCAAGCGTCGTCTCAGCACCCGTCCGTGCGGCAAGACGGCCGCACCGCTACTCCATCACTCGCACCAGCTGGCTCTTCGTCCCGCGCACTCCATGCGCCCTTGGAGGCTTGAGCAGTGCTCATCGCAGCAAACGAGCTCCTGCGCTACCGTCCCGTCGACGACGTCTATGAAGAGTGGCTCGACCGCGTCGCCGAGGTCGACCGCACCGCAGGGGGCTCTCCTGCGCCGTCCGCTCCGGTGCGCCGCACCCCGCCACGCGCTGGCAATGAAGTTCCGGGGGCGTACCAGCCGCCTCCTCTCCAAGAAGAAGCCGTGGCTCCAAGGCGCGTGGCCCCTGGGCGGAACCCGCTCCGTCAGGCACCAGCCCAGCAAGAACGGAGCTCCCAAGAAGTCCCTCGATCGCAAGAGGCTGCTCGGGCGCTTCCCGCTCCGGCTGGCCGTGACCCTGCTCCGGCCCCGGCGCGTCAAGACCCTGTGCTGCTCCTAGCTGCAGCGCATGGGGACCCGCAAGGACATGCTCTACCTCAACCAAAGCCTCCCGTGGCCACGGCAGGCTGCCGCGCCTACACCACCGAGCTGCGCAGCGTCGCGTGGCCCAGCAAGTTCAAGCCAGACCTGCCTCCTCGCTATGACGGCACGACCGACCCTGCAGAGTTCCTCCAGCTCTATGAGCTGGGCATCGAAGCTGCCAGTGGAGACGAAAAGGTCATGGTGAACTGGTTCCCCATGGCACTCAAGGAAGGAGCTCGCACCTGGCTCCTGAACCGCGTGGGTCCATCCCTGCGGCGTGTATCCCTTTCTTATTTTTCGGTCATTAGCTTGCTTTGTTGGGGCCGCCCCTCGGGCTGCATCATCCCCAAGCCGCTCGGGCCAGGCCCAGTGGCGTGTATCTCCCTTGCGTTTATTTCCAGCTATGCTTTTGCTTATCATGCTTGATTACTAGATGCCTGTCCATGTCACCTCTCCTTCTCCATGTCGACCACTTGCACGTTAAAGGGGGGTACCTGAGCATCGCGACTCAGGGCTCTTACTGGCTCTCCAGCCCTCACCCTCTGGCTTTGTCCATGGCATCGCGACCTGGCATACCAGCGACGGCTGAGACAAGCTCGAGGGCCGGGACCTGAGGACGTAGAGTGCCGGCATCTAACCCAATTTGCAGGAACACATCTCAAGATACGGCCCAGTGCCAGGCGCAACCCGCCTAGAGGTAGGGCCCCGTGAGTCCCGTGCTGGCTCATGGGCGCCCAGGTACACCTCACCTGCGCCAACCAGAGCAACTAACGACCGACTAATAGCTGTCATCGCAACCCCTTTTTCCTTCTATGATGAGCTTGCAGGACCTCCTGAGGGAGTTGCGTCGGCCGAGGCCTTCACGGAGTTCCCTTCACCCTCGTCCGCGCGAACAGCTTGCACGTTAAAGGGGGGTGCCTGAGCATCGCGACTCAGGGCTCCTACTGGCTCTCCAGCCCTCACCCTCTGGCCTTGACCACGGCATCGCGACCTGGCATACCAGCGACGGCTTAGACCAGCTCGAGGGCCGGGACCCGAGGACGTAGAGCAGAAAGGGGAGCAAAGGCGAGGGAGAAGGGGCACGCGAGGACCTCGCCATGCAACTCCGATTCCCGCCACCGCGCGGACCCGTCGTCACACAGGAGTAACCCCTAATTAACAAGATAAGTCACCGCACGACAACCCCGGTTACCGTGGCACTATCCCTGCACCTAACACAACTCCGTACTAGCGATGTCGCTCCCCTTTCTCACCGAGCGACGGCTGCTTGGGCGTCAAAGGGGACCTCCTGAGCATCGCGACTCAGGGGCTCTTACCGGACCCCGGGTCGCTCACCTCCTGGCCTTGACCACGGCATCGCGACCTGGCATACCAGCGACGGCTGACGCCACCTTGGGACTGGGACCAGTCAACGCAGAGCACCAAGCCCTCACGAGGTTCGAAAGGGAGAACTAATCTACGACGGGATTGACGACTCGCACAGTTCCATAACAAAAGTCATATATTGAAAAAAGGATCACAAACACCTTACAAGCCCCCATTGGGCGCAGTATGACTCCTTGCAGGAAACAGGTCCTGAGGGACGCTAACTACACGTGCCCCTGCAAAAGACGCCATCATCAACAGTGGGCCATCAAGCACCGGCGCCAACCCCATCCAGATCAGAGTCAGCGACGGCCGAGTGAGCCCGCCCTCCTCCGGGAGCGGCGCTGGCTCGCGGGCTCGTAGCTGTCGTCGCTCGTCTCCAGAGCCGCGAAGGCCTCGCTGGGATCGCTGGATCCTCCGGCGCTCCCGTCGCTTGTGGAGCTGTCCAGGGGGCAGTCGGCGGGCCCAGCCATCGCCATAGCGAGGTCCTGGCCGCCTCCCCCGGGGCAGCACTCCAGCCGGCGCCCGTTCACGTCGAAGACCTTGAAGAACATTACCGAAGCGCCATCGTACTCCAGGTGCATCGTGAGGGCGCCCCTTACCCTGCAACCCTGAGCAATCTTGCCCCAGCCGCGAGTCATGAAGACCTCACCCGAGGCAAGGACCGCGACTTCTGCCTCGGTCGCGGGGGTGCTGCAGTCGGCGTGCTGCAGCCATAACTCCAGGAGTCTTCCTTGCGGGAAGACGGAGGCAAAGAAGGGAGGAAAGTGAATCCAAGT
Organism: Aegilops umbellulata; assembly: GCA_032464435.1. Taxonomy (NCBI): domain Eukaryota; kingdom Viridiplantae; phylum Streptophyta; class Magnoliopsida; order Poales; family Poaceae; genus Aegilops; species Aegilops umbellulata. Next base: position 400,502,749 of record CP136057.1, read on the forward strand.
TCACGGAGGCATGGCAGCATGGAGCACGAGCTCGCGGGAGGAGCCCTCGGCGTGGACTCGAGGACGAACGACCAACACCTTTGTGACCCTCCGGCGCCGGCGACGGCGCTGGCTGAGGGGATCGGCATCTCCTCTTCCAAGGCCCTCGGCGTGGGCATACAAGGGAAGCGGGAACCCCGGCGGAGGCCGCTCGTACCAAGGCCTCAGCACCGCCAGGCGGTCTCCCTCGTCTCGGTCGCGCAAGGCAGGCCGTTTCTTCGGCGGGAGCGGGTCTGGTCCCTCTTGAGGAGCCTTTCCCTTCTCCGCTGCAGAGAACCGGCGAATCGGAGCCATCACGCCAAGGTGGAGCAAGAATCAAGGCGAAGAAGAAAGCAAGGAGAGATGGACTGAAAGGGCACGCGCGGTGCCGTACCTATAGCCGGCAGAGGTCAACCGTCGGCCTCCACGATCACAGGTAATCATGACACGGTTTGCATGCAGGGACTTGTCCAATCCGCACGATCGTCGAGGCGTCGTGGGGAAGCGGAGACGCCCACGTCCAATCAACCGCCACGCGGCGCCCAAGGCCGCAGGCTGTTAGGGCCCGCGGCGCTTCGCCCTTGCCCTTTCGCCTCTCGGCACGGCCAAGTTCGGGCGCGCCTTGGGCCCGGGGGCTACTGTCGGCATTCTGGGAACGGGGGTCCCCAGACTTGCCTGCCTGCGGCCTGCGGCGTGGCTCAAGGGGGCCCAGCACAGCCCAACTTCATCAACACAAGACCCAAGACCCTCGCGAGGGGCCAAGCCTCGCGGGGCGGACGACACAGCGCTTCCTCAGGCACGGCCTCGTCAGGCTGGCTCACGAGGAGGCGGAGATATCAAGGCGGGGTACCTCGCGAGGTGCCCATGATGCAAGCCATGACGACCAAGGGCGCCAGGCGGGCGCCAGCCCGCGCAGTGTCCTCCCTTTCCTCTTTGGTGCAAAGGGGGCAAGCGCAGGCGAGAGGATCAAGCAAAGGCATCCATTTTGGTGCAATGAGACCAAGACCAGTCCAACGGTGGGAAGGAGGTCATCATGGAGCCCAGACGGCGTCACCACAGGGCCTTTGGCAGGCGAGGACCAACTTTAGTCAGGATAAGTGTACCAGATGTTCCCCTTTGAATTGGCCAATTGTTGGCGCCCTTCCCGCTCAATATTTGGGAAGAGGCCCAGGGCCTTTGCCTATAAATAGGACTAACCACCCCCAGGGTAGAGGCATCGAGCAATCAGGCCCGCAGAACCTAGAATCAGAGCAAGCAGAGAGAGAGAGAGAGAGAGAGAGAGAGAGAAGGGCGGCTGAACTCCTCCTAGCAGTTCGTCCCCCTAGCCAAGAACAGACCCTCGCGAGGCTGTTCTTCCCTGTATTGTTCTTCATCACCAGCCCAAGAGGCAATCCACCACACCACACTGGAGTAGGGTATTACACCACATCGGTGGCCTGAACCAGTATAAACTCTGTGTCTTTTGTTTTGTTCCTTTGGTAGTTTAGATCCTTGCGAGACGAAGAGGTAGAGGGCATAATCTCCGCGCACACCCCAGAGTTCGAACCTTAAGGGTCTGCCGGAACCCGAAATCCGACATCGTCTTCGGGGGATCTTCTTCCGAAGATGATGGAGAGCGGAACGCCTCCCCCTGCCATACCGCCTCATGAGGCGGACGACCCTGAGGTGTCGTCGTGGAGGGTTTCTCCTGATCCGGTAAGGCCAGAAGGTGGTAATACGGCCACCCGAAGCCCTCAGAGTTTGGCTTTCGAAAAAGGTGATCGGACGAGTCCGGCACCGTCTGGCGCACGGTCGGAGGTACTGAAGGATCTGCTAGGGCGATGGCTTATCTCGGGGGAGCACCGTACTTTGATGGGTACGGTGATTGAAAAGATTTCATCCACGGAAAGCGGGTTGCATGAAGCTGTCATGAGTCTACTGACAGGCTTTGAGGTACGTGAAATGATGCACCTTTTGGGAAGTGCTGCATATTTTAAGATGCGCCCCGTGTAGATAGTAGCCCCTGAGACTCTGTGTGTTGCCAAAAATGGCGGCACGCAGAGGATCACAGTCCCATGTATAATTTTGCCGCCTTCTTATGCAGGTGGTGAAGTGTCCGGTGGCTAGCCGGACTGATGAATTTGCCGAGCTATCACGGATGCCGACATCGCGCTTGTCAACAAGCGGCTTGACGAGGCACAAGGTATGTAATTTTCTCCGGAGACATCTGGTAAGAGGAGCTTGATGCCAGTATCTTACAGTGTCTGCACTCGATGCAGATGGGGCTGCCGCTGTGGAGGACCTTCGGGCAGAGCTTGCCCGAGCCAAGGAGCAAGCCAGAGAAAGTGATGCGGCTGCCTTAAAGGCGGTTGAGGAGTTGAAAGCCGAACAGGCTACTCATTGCCAAAGCAAAAAGGAAATGGCCGAGATGGCTGCGAAGTTGAAGACCACTGTTGACCGCTGCAAGCTTCTTGAGAAAGAAGATCGGGCGGAGCGGACAGACCTGGAAAAGGCCATTACGGCGGCCAAGGATGCTCGTTCTGCGATGAGAGCGATGAAGGAGGAGCTGCATTAGGCCGAAGATATCGCGGCTGGAAAGCCCTTTATGCTGCGGATGAAGTTCGGGGATCCTAAATATGCTCCATTGGACTGGATGTGGAGTTCGGCGGACGCGTATCTGGATTTAGCGGCGAGTGTCGCTGATGAGGTCGAACACTTCCGAGATCAGGAGGGTCACGAAGTGGAAAAGCTTTTCTGGTCACAGTTCCACAATCCAGAGCGTCCGCTTCCATTACCCGATCGTTTGGCCGAATGGGCTGGGCTGAATAGGTTATCCGGACTCGCCATGAAGTATGTCGTGGATCATCTGTGGCCGAAAAGGCCAAAGCCGAACAATTATTTTAGCTCGGTGCAACAGTTCCTTGGTGAGGTGCCGTATATCAACGCAATGAAGAGGTCAGTGTGTGTGGAGGGTGCACGGATGGCCCTTGCCCGTGTCAAGACATACTGGGCGGAGATGGAGGCCACCGCTGTTGCAGTCCAAGAGTCGGGCGAAAGCCGAGTACCTGCCGAGCACTACTTTCAAGAAGTGTAGAGACGCAAAGCTCGAAGGATATTATGTTCGAATAACATGTATTTTTATTGAAAACAATATTTTGCTTAAGTGTAGAAGCTTTTTATACTTGTGCTTGCAAGAATTATAATGCCTCCTGTGCGGCTGTTTACGTATATGTATATATAACCTGAAAGATTGCAGTCGTTGGCTTCAGATCCCATGCATATAATGCAGGGGTGTTCGCAAAAGGCGCATCATCACACTTGATCCAACGTCCTGGTCCATTAAGGAGGTGGTAGCGCAGCGAACTAGGCAACCGGACTATAATGCTTTATCACTTTCACTTAGCCATAGGAGTTTGACCGTGGAGCTACTATATAGCCCCTGGTGGCACCGCGCTTGCCGAAATTCGGGGCGCGTGTGTGCATGGCCGGGAAATGGCCCTTCGTTAATGCGGAGGAATCCCGAAGATTCCGATGGGTCATCAAGTGGTTGACCAGTCTCACGCTATATCATGACAGTCAGTTTTCGGCTTTCTCTACTAAGGTGCTCGCCTGGTTGAACCGGGGCACAATCGCAGTAGTTCTCCTGGTGCCGCCTTAGCCGATAGTGCGGAACATAAGGCAGTAAAACACAGGAGCCAGGAAAACCCAACATTTGACCAAAGACATGATTCGGAGCTAATGCATATAAGGCCAAACTTGCGACGCCAAACACTCCCTAAGGTATTCGGTCTTTATGAAAAATGGGTTGAGCAGTGCCCTTGATAATAAGCCCCTGGTGTCCACGTACGTGCAAAATTCTGTCGTGGCCATATGCCAAGACGCCAGCCTCCTCCTCGGTTATACTGAGAATTCGGGGGATGTATATCAACAAGAGACAGTAAAAAAGGTTTACGCAGGGTCTTAATCTAAAAAGAATACTGGGGACGGGTCCCTGCTGCACGTCTGCGCCTGTGTCTCCGTTGTGCCGTGTCCTGGACGGGCGTAGCATGGTGTTCGTCTGTAAAAGAGAGGAACTTAGTTGAAGAAATAAAAATGAATAGTCATGCGGAATGTACGCTGTAATAAATAAACAAAGTATAGACCAATACGGGTAAAATTTAGCCTTATTGCCGCTTATTTTACATACGCGGAGCCCCTTGTATAGGGGTGTACGGCTACTGAACCTTTACAAATTATATATTTGCTCCGGACTCGCCTAGCCGTGTCCGTGGTCTTTAATGACCTGTTAGATGCTTTTGTTGCTGAAGCTGTTTTAATGTGTGGCTGTCAAGGCATCCGCATATTCTTCCGCGCGCGAGGAACACTCGATATTTCCCTTTAGTGAGATGGTGCCTCGTGGACCAGGCATCTTAAGCGTAAGAGATGCATAATGCGGTATTGCGTTAAAGCGGGCGAAAGCCTCGCGTCCCAGTAGTGCTTGATAACTACTTGAAAATGGGGCGATGTGGAAGGTTAGCTTTTCGCGGCGGAAGTTATCGGTAGAGCCGAACATAACATCTAGCGGGATAGAACCCGTGCAATGGGCATCCGGGCCTGGCATTACTCCTTGAAAGGAAGTATTGCTATGGCGAATTTTTGTTGGGTCCATCCCCATTTTGCAGACTGTGTCCTGATATAGCTGGTTTAGACCACTGCCGCCGTCCATCAGGACTTGTGTAAAGTGGAATCCGTCGATTATCGGATCTAACACTAAGGCAGTCCAACCTGCGTTCCGGATACTTCTAGAGTAATCCTGATGGTCGAAGGTGATCGGTTTTAACAACCAGTGGCGAGACTCCTTTGGGGTAGGCCGTATGGCACGTGTCTCTGTAGGCGCCACTCTATTTTTTCCCTTTTGTCACGTGAAGTGAGTTTACTGTTTTGACTTCGTGTGGGAAATCCTTTTGTTTCCCGGTGCTCTGCTTGTGGGGTTCGTCATCGTCCTCACTTGGTGTGTCAAGCCCCTTGTGTTCGGCGTTGAGTTGGCCGGATTGCTTGAAGACCCAACATTCTCTGTGGGTATGATTTGCAAGCTTCCCTGGGGTGCTGTGGATTTGACATATCTTATCCAAGATTTTGTTTAGGTTAGATAGCTCGTCCCTGTTATCCTTGAGGGGCGGCATTTTCTGATTCTGCCGAGATCTTTTGAATCTGGCATTGACTGCCGTGCTCTTCGAGCTGCTTTCCTTATTCCGGCGTTGTTCCTTGCTGCGTAGTGGTTTCCCGTTTCCATCCCTGACTTCGAATGTACTTGGGTCACTGGTGCTGCATCTTGCCAACCAACTGTCCTCTCCTGCGCAAAAGCGGGTCATGAGCCTTGTTAATGCGGCCATTGTTCTTGGCTTTTCTTGGCCGAGGTGTCTGGCGAGCCATTCGTCTCGAACGCTGTGTTTGAAAGCTGCTAAGGCTTCGGCGTCTAGACAGTCGACTATCTGGTTCTTTTTAGTAAGAAATCTGTTCCAGAGTTTCCGGGCTGACTCTCCGGGCTATTGAGTTATATGGCTTAAATCGTCTGCATCCGGAGGTCGGACATAGGTCCCTTGAAAATTTGCCCGAAAAGCATCCTCGAGCTCTTCCCAACTTCCAATGGTGTTTTCAGGAAGGCCTTTAAGCCAATGCCGGGCTGGCCCTTTGAGCTTGAGGGGTAAGTATTTTATGGCGTGTAGGTCGTCTCCTCTGGCCATGTGTATGTGGAGGATATAATCATCAATCCAGACTCCAGGGTCTGTTGTTCCGTCGTACGCCTCTATGTTTACGGGCTTGAATCCCGCTGGAAATTCATGGTCCAGCACCTCATCGGTGAAACAGAGGGGGTGTGCGGCACCCCTGTACTTGGGTGTGCCGTGTTGTTCGGATATTTGTTGTGTTGCATTGCTTACTAGAGCTTGCTTTCTTGGCCCGTAGATAGATCTGGCTGGGCCATGCTTTTGATGCAAATCCTTGGTTGGATCGCGTGTTGGCTTGTGTGCGGCGCCGTTTGCCGCTCTATGTTGGCCATGGGAGCGTCTATCCGACTGGGTGGCTTCCTTATTTTTTTGATTTCGGGGGCTCTAAGGCCTCCTCATCAAATTCAGGCAGTAGCTTTCGCTTTGGGTAGCTCTTTGTGTGACGACTGTCGCCGTATCTGTCTGCGGTGTTGAGTACTTTGCTCTATCTGATTCGGAGTTCGTCTTCCACAGTTTTGAGCTTCCGCTTCTGCTTTTTCAGGCTACCGCAGTGGCGACGAGCCTTTTGTGGAGGTTCTTCTGCTCCAGGAACTTGTCTGGCGTGAGGTCGTCCGGACTGTTATCTTCGCCGAGGACGGGTTGTGCGTTTTGTTTATCCAATTTGTCTTGTTCGGATGGTTGCTCGATGCTATGTTCATCGTGCGCCGGCTCGCCCTGCACTATGGTTGGGTCTGTATGACCGCTGTCTCTATCGGGGCGAGGCTTGGAGCGGCGCTTACGCCGCCGCTTTGGCTGTTTTTCGGAGGAACGACCCTTCGTTGCATTATCCCGTTCTTCCTTGTCGTTTCCTTTGGGTGTGTCCACCATGTATACATCGTAGGATGTGGTGGCAGTCTAGTGCCTTATAGGCGCTGGTTCGTGTTCGTCTCCTACATCGTCGTCCATACCGTCGATGTCTTCAGCGTCAAATTTGAGCATGTCGGTTAAATCATCGACAGTGGCTACGAAGTGGGTGGTGGGTGGGCGTCGAATTTCTTCATCGTCCGCATCCCAATCCTGTTGGCCATAATCCGGCCAGGACTCTCCTGACAAAGAGAGAGACTTTAGTGAATTCAGAATATCGTCGAAGGGCGAGTACTGAAAGATATCCGCGGCGGTGAATTCCATGATCGGCGCCCAATCGGATTCGATTGGCAGGGGCGCGAAGGGTTCGGAGTCCGGATAAGAGTCCGACACCTTGGAATCATGGGCTTCGCAGAGTCTAAGCCTGGTGTTCAGCTCGATCGTCGTCGAGGCTGCAGCCCCCGAGGCTGCAGTTGGCTCGAGCTAAGGTCGGAGCTAACGCGGGTGCGGCCTCCAGGGCACTGTTCGGTGGCAGAGTTAGGTCATGCTCATCATGACAGTGCGGCGCGCCGGCTGCGGCTCAAATCCGTCGAAGATCAAGTCTCCGCGGATGTCAGTCATGTAGTTCAAGCTTCCAAATCTGACCTGATGGCCAGGGGCGTAGCTTTCAATCTGCTCCAAATGGCCAAGCGAATTGGCCGCAGTGCAAAGCCGCCGAATACGAAGATCTGTCCGGGGAGAAAAGTCTCACCGTGGACCGCATCGCTGTTGATGATCGGAGGAGCCATCGGGCCTAAAGATGATGACACAGAGGAACTCTCAATGAAAGCACCAATGTCGGTGTCAAAACCGGCGGATCTCGGGTAGGGGGTCCCGAACTGTGCGTCTAGGCGGATGGTAACAGGAGACAAGGGACACAATGTTTTTACCCAGGTTCGGGCCCTCTCAATGGAGGTAAAACCCTACTCCTGCTTGATTAATATTGATGATATAGGTAGTACAAGAGTAGATCTACCACGAGATCAGAGAGGCTAAACCCTAGAAGCTAGCCTATGGTATGATTGTTGTTCTGTCCTATGGACTAAAACTCTCCGGTTTATATAGACACCGGAGAGGGCTAGGGTTACACAGAGTCGGTTACAACGGAAGGAGATCTTCATATCCATATCGCCAAGCTTGCCTTCCACGCCAAGGAAAGTCCCATGCGGACACGGGACGAAGTCTTCAATCTTGTATCTTCATAGTCCAAGAGTCCAGCCAAAGGTTATAGTCCGGCTATCCGGACACCCCCTAATCGAGGACTCCCTCGGTGGGGATGTGTCTCTGTGTGTGCCTGTGCGTGATAGATCTGTCGGGACACATCCATGGATGATGAAGGGGAACCATGTGTTTGGTAAGCAAACCTAACTAGATCGGTAGATCAATTGTTGTTTGTCGGAGGAAGGGAGATACACAACTAATGAGGTAGATTGATTGACGTGTGGGTAAAAACGAGTTATAAGGACCTAGCTAGCTATATGTATAGCGAGAGATCGGTCGGTGTACGTCCATTTGTTAGAGGCAAATAAGGCCCAGCGAGACGGATAGACAGAGAGAATGGAGCTAGGAGGTGGTACGAGAGGCCCAACTACTAGCTAGATAGGGGAGGAGTGTGCGGTTGTGAGAGCGATGAAAAGAGGGGCAAGAGTTTACACGTGTGTCTGACTGTAAGAGAGACACGAGGCAAGGACACATAAAGGAGGAGATTGAAGAAGGTGTGTTTGTATGTTGTAGGCAGGCATCGCTGGAGAGGTTTATCGATCAGTGTGTGTCAGAAAGGAGTTGTGGAGACTCTGGGAGAACGACCTAAAGGAAAAAATGAATGTGCCCAGTGGATAGAATGCCGAGGGAGGGGGAGGGCGAGGAGGGCGTGTGCATGCACGAGAGAAAGTTACTGGTAGCTACAAAGGTTAGAGGATTGTGTGGGTGTAAGAGACTAACAAAGATCATAATTTGATATGAAAGTGGATTCATATATTTGAATAGGAGATCATAGTGTTTTAAACATTGCATGCATGAATATAGCGGTGATACACGTGTTGTGCACATGTTATACCGTATGTGATAATGCATGACGTTTGCAACTCACAGCTAAATGCCGAACAATCTAAACCATACTATACATCAAACAATCTCACATTTTATTTGAATTTGTAATAATGTGTGGCGTTTGCAGCTTACAACTAAATATCGAACAATCCAAACAATATGATATATCGAACATTCTCACATTTTATTTGAATTTGTGGTAATGTGTGTGGTGTTTGCAACTCACATCTAAATACTTGTAGGCGTAGGGGGCGGGGCACCATAAATAATGTGATAAACACATTATACATATGAGACATGGTTTATATTATGAAGATATAGCTAGAGCTAGAAACGTAATGTGATTTGAAATCAAAATAAAGTGGATTCAAAAAATCTAGTTCGAGTTCATATAGTACACATAGTTCATATGTAACTCGCGACTAATCATGTGGTGTGCTGTGAAGATAATACACAAATGATGGTTTAACTTGACAATAATGATGATTGTAGATCTTATTAAAACAGAGAAACGAATTCAAATGCTTTAATTTCACAACAATCATCACTGTAGATCTTATTCAAATAGAGAAACGAAATCAAATTTAGTTCATATTGAAGTGGTAGTATATACGTTTGGAATGCACTAAAACGTTCATTTGAGTAGTAGGTTGCATGCATTATACACGTAGCGAAATATTTTAATTGAACATAACATGGATTCAAAGTTTTGAATGACATTTGTAGGGCGCATTGATTTGGGACAGTACACGTTAGGCTTGTCCGGAAATTTCAACCCGTGCCTTGTTAGCCCGAAATATTTAAGATATATCTTTGTCTTGTTGTGCTCTGACAACTCCCTCCATCTCAACCCGCACCTTGCTATTCTGAAATTACAACGCGCGCGAAAACTCCCACCTCCTATGAAATCCCGACACGCAAAATGCCCGTGGTACCCCTGAACCGAAAGAACCGCCTCAAATCGGTGGGGGTACTTTCGTAACTTACCCCACATTTCGGACAAGCGCGTCTCTAAGCCATGGTTCCCCACTGCCATCCCATCCGCCCACCCATTCATACACCGAGGCCGCGAAAACCCGCGACGAAACCCCACACCCTGCTCCGTCCGCCACCCAGCCGGAGCCTCTTCCCTGACGACGTCGTCCACAGCAACACCTCGACGTCCCTCATCCACCGAACCGGATGAGGATCCGTCGTCGATCTCATTGTCCCACCGGTTCAGCCACCCCGTCCTCCACCTCCAAGGAGCTGCCCCGACGTTCCCCTCGTCTTTCGCGCCACTTCCATTCCCACACCGCCGTCTTCACCTGCACCACCGGAAGAGCATCATCATCACCGTTTCCTCGGATGAAGCTGCGGCCTAATCGGCGCCACCAAAGCGGTTGTACACTAATCGCCGCATTCTCTTCTTGATTCGATCTCACGGTGCTGCCGGCGCTCGGTCCCGAGCCGACACGGCGCGGCTCCATCCACGGCGGCGTCGCCGGCCACTTCCTCCACGGCGTCGCTCCCTCGGCGGCGACGTCCACATCAGTAGGACCTGCTGCTGCTTTAGCTCTAGCTCGCACTACTGCTCTGCTCTTGCTCTCGGTCCCCTGCCTGGTCTGCTCTTGCTATTGCTCTTGCTCGCGCTGCTGCTCTCGCTCTTGCTTGCGATGCCGCTCCGATTTAACTACACTTCACTCCGATGCCGCCGGGGTGAAGGAAGAACCAGCCGCAGAGGGGAGGGGGGCTCGCTGGAGAGGTACCCCACTATCTATCTTAGGGTTCAGGATGGGGGCGGTGGTCGCCGGAGGTGGCGGGGCGTTGGCAGGGCGGTGGCGTGGGGATCGCCGGAGAAAAAGCTCGGCATGGGGGGCCTAGAGGGATGGCCGGGGCGGCAGCGGACCAGCGGTGGGGAGTGTTTTCGGGGCGGGCGGGGCAGCGCATCGCCGACCGCGGGCGGCGAGGGGCTGCTGTTTGGCCGGCTCAGGGGGGTGGAGGTTGAAGATGAATCACAGTCCCTTGATTTCGTATCCAACGGCTGCAAAATTGACTGACCAGAGATGAAAAAGTCAGTCGACCGACGTGTAGCCTCACCTTGCTAGTGCGTTTAGTTTCGACAACAAAATTCAGTTTCGACAACAAAATTCAGTTTCGACAGTTAAGTTCAGTTTCGACAGTTAAGTTCAGTTTCGACAATTAAGTTCAGTTTCGATAGTTAAGTTCAGAGATGAGCGCTGATGTATTTTACATCTAGCACTTTGTGGTTATGTATTTTACGTCATGTATTGGAGATGCTATTAGAATTCCACTCAGGTTAACGTTGTTCGTTGTCTCTTTTGTCCTGCTTCAGCCTCAGCGTCGTACAACTCACCGGAGCTGCTCCAACGACGAAACCCTCCATCACAGCGGAGCAGTACCTCGGGCTCCATCTCCAGACGGCTAAGATCTTCTTCCCCTCCTCCGGCAGCCAAGTCAGTCGGAGCATCCTCACCGGCCAACCCAATCACGCTAAGATCGACATGGCTTCGCCAAATAGGTTGTACACTTGTTGCATCTCTTTTTTACTCTACATATTGTATATATTGTCCATTGAGCACACAGATTTGTTCCTTTAGTGTCTCCTTGAAAGAAAAACGTAGGAATTTTAATTTTCACTTGTCCTCCTTTTCAAATTCCTATTCATGAAGCACAAGACTAAGAGATAGTAGCATAGTAGCATTATAACCGTACATTTTCTTGTGGTTTGACTTAATCTCACCATGCATCCTGTGATCTTCCAATTGTTGTGAATCAAACACCCATATTGGCAGAAATCCTGTGTTTTTAAATTCTCTGTTTTGCACGTGCATTCCTATCCTATTCCTGTCTATTTCCTATCCCTGCACTGTTGGAATCCTCCAATTCAAACGAGCCCTTACAGAATTACTTCTCTTATAGATAGTTGTCAAAGAAAAACTTGTGTGGTTTGTCCCGCTCCTGCTGCGCCGTCGTCCACCCCAGCTCAGCTGCTCCAACAACAGAAGTGTCCAGCACAGCAGGGATCTGGCCTCCAGACTGTCTTTCGCCACCTCAGATCTTCTTCCCCGCCGCTGGCAGCCATGAAAACTGCACTACCATCATCGACCGAGCAGATGACCTCGAGGACTACACGGGTCCACAAGAGAGGTCGCACTCTTTCGTGTCTGCTTACGTTATGCATCGCTTAATATTACATGCTACTTTATCGTCCTGTTCACCGATAAGACTCTGAGTCAGCTCCAAACTAATGGTCAAACTTGAGTTTTTAAATGGTTGTGGGGTACATATCGGGGCCTCTATCTATAGTATCTATCTACTATCTGGTTAATCTCCGGTGTCTACTATGAGTTTCATGTTGGGTGGGAAACAAACAGTAAAGAAGCCAGTATCTGTATTTTTTAACTGAAGCCATTATCTGCCTGCTATTATTGGTTTTGGGTCTATGCACAGGTTGCTACCATCACTCTGGATTTCTGCATGCACTCCTTACATAATCTCACTATGTTTTATTCCTATGCATGACAATTATTGTAAACAATGGAACTGAACATGTAGAGCAAAAGAGACGAGCCTTGCGTGGCAATAAAATTTCATGCAGACGTCGCTCCATGGTAGGCGCAAAGGCAGCCTCCCCTCCATGCATTTCGGATTGTAATCGAGAGGAAGATATCTGTTCCGAGGGGGATTCAGAAGGAGAAGACAACTCCTATTTACCCCCTGAGGTCTTCGCTCTAACTTGGCATGCTGATGTTGGATATATCATGCATATGGTGTCTTGCATTGCTTACTTTATACATCAAATATGATATCTGCTTTGTTTAGACATCCTTTGTGCGAATGCCATCTGTTTAGTTTATTCATCGTTTATGTGAATTCTGCAACGCCATCTTGTTTAGCCAGGCATCATATATGTGAATTTTGCAATGCCATCCTGCTTAGCCAGTCATCTTATATGTAAATTATATCAGGCCATCCCTTTTTTCCATTACATATTACATTTGTCAACAATGTTATTACATTCAACTGCTCTTCGTGTGCATCAACCATTTGACATGGTGATGGCAAATTCTGGAGTGAAAACAAGGTCTTCAGAGCAGACTATGCTATCTGACGAAGAGCATATCTCGCTGGTTACGGATAGCTCCTCAGAGGAGGATTCAGAGATAGATGACCAGTCCTATTCCCCCCGAGGTGTATGCTCTAACTTGGCAGGGTTATGTTGCTCATATCGTGCGTGTGGTGTCTCTCATTGCTATGTCATTTGATTAGTTTAGACATGCTTTGTGTGAATGCCACCTGTTCAGTGTCTAATTACCATATATGTGAATTATGCATTGCCATCTTGTTGCAAGACATTATATATGAGAATTATACAATGCTATCTTGTTGCAAAGGCATTATATATGTGAATTATGCAATGCCATGCTGTTTAGCCAATCATCATGTATGTGAATTATATCATGCTATCATTTTTTTGTATTACGTGTTCCATTTGTCGACAACGTTTGTATATTCAACTACTCTTCCTGTGCATCAGCCATTTGAAGCGGTGATGGAAGTATCTGGAGTGAAAACAAGGTATTTAGAGCAGACAATGCTACCTGCTAAAGCAGACATCTTGCTGGTTACAGAGAGCTCCTCAGAGGAGGATTCAGAGACTGATGACCAGTCGTATTTTCCCCCTGAGGTCTATGCTCAAACTTGGCAGGGTTATACTACCCATGTCATGCATGTTGTCTTGCATTGCTTAGTTTTTACATCATATATGGATTGCCATCTGCTTACTTGCTTACTATATAAATCATATATTTGAATTATATCATGCCATCATGTTTACATAGTACATACACATCATATATCTGAATTATAGCATGGCAACCCATTTAATAAAGACATCATGTAGTTATATCATCTCATCCTGTTTAGTGTTTACAGTCATCATATTTTGAATTATGGCATTCTATCCGTGAATGTATGTGAATTATGGCATGCCAACCTATTTAATAAACACATTATATAGTTATGTCATGTCATCCTGTTTACATAGTCTCATACTTTGAACTATGTCTTTCCATCTTTTTTAGTTAACCATCATAATATGAAATTGTGTCATGCTATCATGTTTAGTTAGCCATCATATATGTGAAATTGTGTGATGCTATCCTGTTTGGTTAGACAACATAAATATGAATTATTTCATGCCCTCTTTTATTCCCCACTATCCATTGCACCTGTCTATCATACAATGTCTATACTTTCTGTTACTTTTCTTGTTTATCAGCCATTTGAATTGGAGAGCATGATGGCAGTATCTAAAGGAGTAACAACACGGTCTTCAGAAAAGATAGTGCTACCAGTTGATGCAGATAGAACCACAGTTGTACTTTCCCAAGGACCAGATCCACCACACATAACCCAGACTCTCGCAGATTGTACCCCTACCCAGTTGGACAGAGAACCAGCTACACCCCTTCTAACCCCAACCCTGGCAGATAGTAACCCAGTTCTAGTTGACATAGCACCGTCTCCACCACAGAGCACCCAAACACGAGCAGTTAGTAAGGGAACTATAGTGCCCAAAGCACGAGGACCACCACTCCGAATCCCAACTCAACGCTTAAAGTGATACACTATTCATTACGGGCTAGTTTCACCACGGGCCGTTAATGGGTGTAAAGTGATACACTGTTCATTACGGGCCAGTTTCACCATGGGCCGTTAATGGGTGTAAAGTGGTACACTGTTCATTACGGGCCAGTTTCACCACGGGCCGTTAATAGGCCAAGAGTTACATAGGGCCTCATACCGGCCGAAAGACGTCATGGGCCATACATGGGCCAGAAGTGAAAACGGGCTGGAATCATATTGGATGGCCTAGATGACGCTACTGGGCCTAATTCGAATAGGGCGTAATGGGCCTTGGGTTAGCGGGCTGTAAATGGGCTATATGCGAACAGGCCGTTAACAGGCTTTCCATGGGCCGGCCCGCCACCTTTTGACCAAGTCAAACGGGCCGGCCTTTTCACAGGAATGGGCCTCTGTTGGGCCGTGCCACGTGTCGACATATCATAGGCGCCTATCTGACCCACTGACGAGCTGACACGTGTTTCGTACAGCCAATAAGAATTTTACACGTGGAAATTTCCCATTGGTCGGGGCTGTTAACGGGTTATCGGATCCAAAACCCAACCCGATAGCTTAACGGCATTCCGTTATGGTGGATGCCACGTGTCGGTCACCCTTGACGAAAGCACTTCTGTGACGCGCGATTTATCGTCATGGAAGTGGACACTTCCGTGATGATAATTTTGGCAATGTCATGGAACACTTCTACGACAGCACAGGTATGACTATCTTGATTCTGTCATAAATTTGTCATGGATGTACATGCATGACAGAAAACGCGACCTTACTGAAGTGTATTTTTTTGTAGTGTAGATATCTGGAAGAGTTAACACAGGTGCGGTTGTCAGCCGCATCTTTAACAGATTGAAACTTTTCTCGTAGTCCTCAGTCCATTCGAACTTCTTATCCTTTTTGAGCACCTCCGTCATGGGTTTAGCAATTTTGGAAAACCCTTCAATGAAACAACGGTAATAACCGGCTAATCCATGAAAACTCCGGATCTGTCATACGGTTGTGGGTGGCAACCAATCGAGCACATCCTTTACTTTGCTCGAGTCCACGGCTGTACCTTCGGCAGATAGTACATGTCCAAGAAATCCAACTTGCTTGAGCCAAAACTCACACTTACTGAATTTGGCGTACAGCTGATGGTCGCGGAGTCGTTGTAGCACTGCTCGGAGGTGTTCTTTGTGATCTTCCTCACTTCCTGAGTAGGTAAGTATGTCATCGATGAAGACTACCACAAACTTATTCTGATGAGGGCATCTGGTAATACTTCTTTAGCTCCACTAATTCTGATGAGGGCATCCGGTAATACTTCTTGTATAACGGTGCGGTTCCGGGCACAATGTCTATTGCAAACTCAAGCTCGCGATCTGGTGGCATGCCTGGCAACTCTTCTGGAAATACATCAGGAAACTCACTGACCATAGGAATTAATTCCAATTCAGCCACAACGGTGAAGGCCATTTCTTTCTTGGGTATGCTTCTGCGAGCATAGAATTTGGTAGTCTACCCCTTCAGACTGGTCAAAGTAACCTCTCGGTCGCACAATTTATGCATACTTGATATTGAGTTAGCCAATTCATACTCAAGATAACATCCAACTTATCAGACTCAATGATTATCAAAGAAGTTGGAAAACAGACTCCGTTGATATTGATTTCCAGATCACGGCAGACCAGATTGATCCTGATTAATGATCCTGGGGTTTGTACCAACATATTCTTGCCCAAAAGCGAACAAGGAAATTTGTTTTGGGCAACAAAACTCCAAGAAATAAAAGAGTGGGAAGCCCCAGAGTCAAATAAAATTACTGCAGGTATGTTATTAACAGAGAGCATACCAATGACGACTTCGGGGTTCTCTTGGGCTTCATCGGCGGAGAGGTGATGAATGTGCCCAATGATGTTTTGCTGGGTCGGGCATGACTCCATAAAGTTGACTTGTGGCCTGAATAGAGCATTTGCCTTGCTGTTCTTGGGACACTGTCTGGCATAATGTCCGGTTTCCCACAACTGAAGCAAGCATTGATGCACTGGCGCTCCTCGTGCACTTGGTTGGGCACAATATTCTTGACTTGGGTGGTGGTCTTGTTAACATTTTGTTGCCAATTGGGCTTGTATTCCACCTGAGTCTGCTGCCAGGTACGAGCCTTCTGCAGGGGTTGCCCATCCTTCTTTGGCTCAAACTTGTGCTTGTGATCATTATTGATAGGCCTGTTGTCTGATACGAGTTTGTGCTCCCGTTTAGCAATGAAAGCTTTGTTCACCAGAGTTTGGAAATCTGGGAAATCAAACATGCTGAGAGTACACCGGAGTTGCGGGTTTAATCCACCAAGAAATCTGTCAATCTTTCTTTCTTCGGTGGCCACGTCATGAAGGGAGTAATGGGCTAGATGATTGAATTTTTGCAAATATTCACCCATAGACTGATTTCCTTGGAGGAGCCAGAGGAATTCGCGCTGTTTAGTCTTCATAATTCCAGTAGGGATATGATATTTCTGGAACTGATCCTTGAATTTTGTCCAGGTAATTTTTTCATCAGCGGGCCACATGGCTTTTGCATTTTTCCACTATATGGCAGCAGCGCCTTCAAGGTAATGAGTTGCAAACGGAACTTTATCCTGTTCTTCTGTACGAGCAATCTCAAGCTTTCTCTCAATGGTTAGTAACCAATCGTCTCCATCCAAGGGATCAAGGACCTGACTGAAACTGGGAGGCTTGGTCCTCTGAAAATCTGACAGCTTGGAGTGGTGACCATACTGATTTCCATTTTGACCAACTATAGCTTGCACACTTCTTAATATTTCAATCAGATCATTATTTCGTCTTTCCTCAAACATTCATAGAATCTGCTCGGTGGAGGGCGGATTTGGCGGTGGAGGCGGTGGTGGAACGTACGGCTCGAGGGAGTGTCCTACCTGTCATGCGGAACGACGAACAGGGGTACCCTCGTGAACGTTGCTACTGCTGCCTCCCCGCGGCATCCTATTATGATTTTTCCCAAGGCAACGCAGCCGAGATGAGAAACTTCAAAATAATTTGGGAAAAGCCAGCAACAAAAGCCCAAGAAAAACCGAAATGACGAAGAAAACACGACGAACAAAATAGAGTCCCAACATAATTATACATAGACTCATACATGAAAAATAACCAACATGTCAGGTTCAACTACTCTCATACAGGAAACGATACGTCATGACTCGTACTACTACATCCGGACATCATCCCGACGACTGCGGATACTCAGAGGCTCTACTGCTCTGCTGGTGCTGCGAGGTCCTCTCCTGAAGCGAACTCGGATCCTGAACCGACGAGGTTAACTGAGACCTCCGGGTTAAAGGTAACACGACGACGCTGCCTAGAGGGCTCTCCCTCAGGGGCAGGTGTAGGGTGAATCATCGGGGCTACAGGAGTAGTGAGAAGTGTAACCCACTCAGCAGGGGCACTGAGAGGGTTCACCGTCGAGGAGCCCGAGCTACTCGGGGGAGTAACCGATGAAATAGGGGAACTAAAACTGGCTGGAATATAAGGAGTAGATCCCAGGGAGGATGGAGTAGTGGCAGACCTGGTAGAGACTAAAGCAGCGGCTAAAGCAGTACGAGCGTGAGTCAGCTCTCGAGCCAGCTCGTGGATCATAAGATAGCTAGCGGTGATATAACGAGCAAGATGGCTAGCAACACTATCAGACTCCGGATCAATGATAGGGAAACATACACGACCATTGTCAGGCAGAGAAGGATAGTAGTAAAAACCTGGGTGGTTCTGCATCCGGACCTCATTATAACGAAGCTTGACAAGGACCTCGAATGCAGCAAACTGGACATCATGAGAAGCGGTAGAAGCGTAACCGCTCCGAGAGGTACGAGTGTAAGTGCTGGAATCGGAACTGGTGCGCAAAGTAACCACTGCGTGATACTCATACACTGAGTCACCTAGACGCTCCCGGTACACGCGATAGACTAGATCATCACCGAGGGGGTACAACCGATGCGACACGCTACGAAGGAGATGCGGCGACGTGAACGGCATCAGCTGTAACTGGCACGGATAAGGCACTGGAGCCATCTACACTCACAACCATTAGCAGGTTAGCATAAAAATAAACAAGTGCATGCAATACAACAACCAGCTATAAATGCTACCGGCACTCAACGTAGACTCGTATCTAACGTCCAGTTAACACGTCGAAGTCTAGCATGGCCCACAGTCACCGCGGCTTTGATACCAAGCGTTGTGGCACCCCGGCTCACAGCGACCAATTTACCATGCATTGCCAGCCTAGAGACAACGTCTTCTAGCAACACACAACATCTTGGTACAGAAAACAACCGCTATATTGATGCTAGCGGCTCAAAGTTTATATTACAACAGGTAGCGAGGCCAAGCGGCACACCCAGTGCGGCTGAACAATATGTACATTATTTAGTGAACATAAAGGGGCCTCGATCATAACAACTACGCGGCAGCGAAACAACGTCGTAGTGGAACTCCATAGCACAGGGACACCGATGTGGACACGATCTAGACTCGAACAACACTCCTTTCCAACGGGGCTTCCATGAAATCTGGCATGACACGCCAGGTCAGTACATTGAATGTACTTGCAAGCTCACAACAAGCATAAACATAACGACAAACTATATCATGATAATTAACCAATTATTAGTAATGCAACAATGTAACCAACATGTTGTGATCACGCTCTTATGATAAAAGTCCCTCGGACTAGCTTACCAACGGTGATCGCTTCTGGATCACAAACGTACCAACCACATGATCTTACCTATAGATACCTCGTGATCATTCTGGCGATCACAGCCACGACCAATATTTGGTCTCAAATAGTGATCATTCCGGCGATCACAACCACGACCAACACTTGGTCTCAACCAACAGGATGACCTTCCCACCATCCTCAACAGTGCAAAGTTCATGACTTAGTGTGCAAGATTAATTAAATGTTGACCCATGGTGTGACCCACTTTCGAGGTGTCCGTAACCGTGGACTCAGCTATCGATAGATTAATACACTCTACAGAACCCATGGCCTCGTACTCCCATTCGGGTCGACCAACGACATTCCGACGAAACCCCTCCATTGCCATGACACTCTCTCGGCCACTCCGACCCACTCCCAACTGGGCTAGTCCTGGGTGGCCCCGTGTCTACCAAAGACACAACAACCACCGTTGTGGCCAAAACATAAACGTCCCTCACGGGGACCGGTACCAAAAATCTCAACAACGGGCACACAAGGTTATGTCTGCTTACCGGGCCAGGGTACCGCATGCCCATAACATTCCCTCGTTGGAGGCACCGACCAGAGGCATGACAATGGACCGAATAAAGGCCTTCCCATTAAGGCAAATGTGGTTGCACTGGGAAAACTTGATTCAGTGGCACCATGACCCGATCAACAATATATTCAAGTTGTGTTATTATCAGGTTCAAATTAAATTGAAAATAACCGGTGTCATAGCATGCCATGAAATACAACACTAACATATGCATCACATATTAACGGAAATGGCTGAGTCAACTAACTCCACACTAACCATAAACATCAACAACTCCTCATACTTTTCTGGTTAGGATCAACCTTCGCTTTAACAGAATCTATTCTAACAAATTTATCATTTTTCTCATGCAAGAAAAGTAACTCCAATTAATTACTTATATCCATAACCATATTATTTCTATCATAACAAAAAGTTAATCCTAGTTTCTTTAACAACTTAGTTAGCTTTAAACTTTCTGTAAATCAAGCATATTAACTTAAACAAGCAACTAACAGAATATAAATAACATAATAGTGATTTAAATGCATGGATTAAATCATTCATTCAAGTAGAAAAATCACAAATATTGAAGTGGCATCATGAAAATGTTTCTGTTGCTTGCCTTAGTGCAGATGAGGTTCACAAGCCTTCTCGTGATCCTCAAGACAAGCTTCACTCTCTGAAAATAATTTTAAACATAAGAAGAAAATATCAAGAACCCTTCTGAAATTCACCAAAAAATCTAGACAGCATAGAAAAATCTCATTTTTGGTGAGCTGCTAGAGTTCTTTGCAAAGAATATAATGCAAAATAAATATTCATTTGGACTTATGGTTGAAGAGTTATAGCTATTTGAATCTCTCTAGATGAAAATGAAATTTGAATTTTAATAAAAATAGACTGGGGGGTGACGTCAAAGGCGTAAAGCCTCGGGGCGCCACCACTCGTACCGATTCGCGCGCGTACTGAGTGGCTGACTAGCGGGCCCCGCTAGTCAGGTGAGGTGGAGGGGGAGAAGGAAACAGAGAGTGGCGCGGCATCGCCGGCTCATGCCGGCGGTGAGGGCTCCGTGGCCAAAACGAGAGAGAGGGATCGAGAGAGAAGACGGAGGCGCACCTGCCCGTACCCGTAGAGTAGCTAGGGGTGGTCGGACGGCGTCGGAATCGTCCTCTCAAGCGGAGACAGGAAGCAGAGCTCGCCGGAGACGAAGACGACGGCAAGCAGAGGCGACTCCAGGGGCTCCAACTGGGCAGAACGGCACCACCACAGTGTGGCGGAGGCTCCGGAAGGGTCGCCCAGGCCTGGGAGGGGCTGGAGCTACCGCGATGACCCAAGGGGATCGCCGGCGAGCTCGAGCTCGGGGAGGGCGGCCCATGGCCTGCCCGGCCAGCCTACGGCTATCTACAAGGTTGTGGAGTGTGTGGGAGTGGAGGATGGTGCTCGAGGAGGTTGGGGAGCGCTCCATTTATAGTCGAGCGTCGAGGGGTGGATCGGGATCCGCCGGTGACACCTGGACACGGCGCCCGGTGACGAGCGGCGTCAGTGAGAGAGGGAGAAGGCGACGCAACTCACGCGAGGAATGTGGGCGAACGGGGACAAACACAGGATCGAGAGGAAGGCGACAAGCACAGTGCAGAGCCCACTGTTGCGCTGGCTGGACGCGCCCGTGCTCGCTGCGGCGAGTTCTGGCATCGGCGAGTGCCAGGGGAGAGTTAAGGGGGTTTGGACGAAGATAGTGGCGACGTTTGTCACGCTTTGGCAATCGGGGAAGCGAGCACGCGTGAAACAGAGCACTCGGCGGCACTCAGAGCGCGTCGACACACAGGCTGGCATCGTGTACACGCGTGGTCACCACGTGAACTTTGCCCCTATGCCAACCTACGTCCAAAGTTCATGTCTGGCTTGTTGTTCGTGGTAGTTTTCAAGATTACCATGCTTTGGTTTGGATCCAGACGCAGTAGAAAAGATTTCACAAGCCAAGTAAGTTTCTGATCAATAACTTTGAGAGGTTACTGAGGTCAAACGGTTGGGAGTTAGGAGCTGGGTTTTGGAGGCTAGAAATCATCTACTAAGGTGACGATGCACAAGAAAAATCAGCCTCTCATTGGAGCAAGTAAAATGGTAGTTTTTGTAGAAACCACCATTTCTGTCCAGAAGAGAAAATATTTTCTGTAGCAAACATATTCCAAAAAGTGGTGCAATATTTTTGCTCAATAAGGTGCCCTAGGGTTCAAAGAATATTTGTGAATTTTCTCAGATTTTTGTGGGCAAGAAAAAATGGGGTTGCTTTGGAGCACTTTGAGCTAGCTAGGGTTTTGGAGAGGGAAATGGATATTTTTCATTTAAGAAAAATATTCCAAATATTATTTTGAGGTGAACCAGAGAGGGAATGATGATTAGAGAGTGAAATGAGGCACTTGGGTGAAAGCCAAGGAGTACCCAAGTGTTTAAGTCCATATGAAAAGATTACAAAACTCCAAATTTCAAAACCAATCCAAATGAAAATCAGACAAATAAAGGAGGGCAAAAACCAGGCTGTCACAATTACGCTGTGGTGTTCCCAGTGGCGTGAGTTGCGAAACTATTCCACATTGTTTCAAATGAAGACCAAACTCGTAACTCAAATATTCTCCTCCATGATCAGATCATAGAAACTTTAATTTCTTGTTACGATGATTTTCCACCTCACTCTGAAATTCTTTGAACTTTTTCAAATGTTTCAGACTTATGTTTCATCAAGTAGATATACCCATATCTTCTCAAATCATCTGTGAAGGTCAGAAAATAACGATACCCGCCGCGAGCCTCAACACTCATTGGACTGCATACATCAGTATGTATTATTTCCAACAAGTCTGTTGCTCGCTCCATTGTTCCGGAGAACGGAGTCTTAGTCATCTTGACCACGAGGCATGGTTCGCAAGCATCAACTGATTCATAATCAAGTGATTCCAAAAGCCCATCATCATGGATTTTCTACATGCACTTTACACCAATATGACCTAAACGGCGGTGCCACAAATAAGTTGCACTATCATTATTAACTTTGCATCTTTTGACTTCAATGTTATGAATATGTGTATCACTACGATCGAGATTCAATAAACCATTCACCTTGGGTGTATGACCACAGAAGGTTTTATTCACGTAAACAGAATAACAATTATTCTTTGACTTAAATGAATAACCGTATTGCTATAAACAGGATCCAATCATATTATGCTCAACGCAAACACAAAATAACATTTGTTTTAGGTTCAACATTAATCCCGAAGGTAAAGGGAGTGTGCGATGGTGATCTATCAACCTTGGAATCATTTCCAACACACATCATCACCTCGCCCTTAACGATTCTCTGTTTATTTTGCAACTCCCGCTTCGAGTTACTACTCTTAGCAACTGAACCAGTAGCAAATACTGAGGGGTTGCTATAAGCACTAGTAAAGTACACATCAATAACATGTATATCCAATATACCTTTGTTTACTTTGCCATCCTTCTGATCTGCCAAGTACCTAGGGCAGTTCCACTTCCAGTGACCATTTCCTTTGCAGTAGAAGCACTCGGTTTCAGGCTTGGGTCTAGCTTTGGGCTTCTTCATGGAAGTGACAACTTTTTTGTCATTCTTCTTGAAGTTCCCTTTCTATCCCTTTGCCCTTTTCTTGAAACTAGTGGTCTTGTTAACCATCAACACTTGATGCTCTTTCTTGATTTCTACCTTCGCCAATTTCAACATCGCGAAGAGCTCGGGAATTACTTTCATCATCCCTTGCATATTATAGTTCATCACGAAGTTCTAGTAACTTGGTGATAGTGACTAGAGAACTCTGTCAATCACTATTTTATCTGGAAGATCAACTCCCACTTGATTCAAGCGATTGTAGTACTTAGGCAATCTGAGCACATGCTCACTGGTTGAGCTATTCTCCTCCATCTTGTAGGCAAAGTCTTGTCAAAGGTATCATACCTCTTGACACGGGCATGAGTATGAAATACCAATTTCAACTCTTGGAACATCTTATGTGTTCCGTGGCGTTCAAAACGTTTTTGAAGTCCCGGTTTTAAGCCGTAAAGCATGGTGCACTAAACTATCAAGTAGTCATCATACCGAGCTTTGCCAAACATTCATAACATCTGCATCTGCTCCTGCAATAGGTCTGTCACCTAGCGGTGCATCAAGGACATAATTTTTCTGTGCAGCAATGAGGACAATCCTCAGATCACGGACCTGGTCCGCATCATTGCTACTATCATCTTTCAACATAGTTTTTCTCTAGGAACATATCAAAAATAAACGGGGAGCTACATCACGAGCTATTGATCTACAACATAGTTATGCAAATACTATCAGGACTAAGTTCCTGATAAATTAAGTTCAATTAATCATATTACTTAAGAACTCCAACTTAGATATTCATCCCTCTAATCATCTAAGTGTTCACGTGATCCAAATCAACTGAACCATGTCCGATCATCACGTGAGATGGAGTAGTTTTCAATGGTGAACATCACTATGTTGATCATATCTACTATATGATTCACGCTCGACCTTTCGGTCTCAGTGTTCCGCGGCCATATCTGCATATGCTAGGATCGTCAAGTTTAACCCGAGTATCCTGCGTGTGCAAAGCTGGCCTGCGCCCATTGTATGTGAACGTAGATCTTATCACACCCGATCATCACATGGTGTCTCAGCACGAAGAACTGTCGCAACGATGCATACTCAGGGAGAGCACTTATACCTTGAAATTTAGTGAGAGATCATCTTATAATGCTATCGCCGAACTAAGAAAAATAAGATGCATAAAGGATAAACATCACATGCAATCAAAATATGTGACATGATATGGCCATGATCATCTTGCGCCTTTGATCTCCATCTCCAAGGTACCATCATGATCTCTATCGTCACCGGCATGACACCATGATCTCCATCATCTTGATCTCTATCAACGTGTCGTCACATGGTCGTCTCGCCAACTATTGCTATCGCATAGCGATAAACTAAAGCAATTATTTGGCACTTGCATCTTATGCAATAAAGAGACAACCATAACGCTTCTTCCAGTTGCCGGTAACTTCAACAAAACATGCTAGACGTCCTCTACTTTGTTGTTGCAAGTTTTACGTGGCTGCTACGGGCTTAGCAAGAACTATTCTTACATACGCATCAAAACCACAACGATTTTTCGTCAAGTATGTGATGTTTTAACCTTCAACAAGGACCGGGCGTAGCCACACTCAATTCAACTAAAGTTGGAGAAACTGACACCCGCCAGCCACCTGTGTGCGAAGCACATCAGTAGAACCAGTATCGAGTAAGCGTACGCCTAATGTCGGTCCGGGCCGCTTCATCTAACAATACTGCCGAATCAAAGTATGACATGCTGGTAAGCAGTATGACTATTATCGCCCGCAACTCACTTGTGTTCTACTCGTGGTGTCGGATTTCGGGTTCCGGCGGACCCTTGAGGTTCGAACTCTGGGGTGCGCGCGGAGATTACTCTTCTTACCTACCTGTACCCCTCCGCCTCGCAAGGCTCTAAGCTACGAGAAGAACAACACAAGAGACACAGGGTTTATACTGGTTCGGGCCACCGATGTGGTGTAATACCCTACTCCAGTGTGGTGGATTGCCTCTTGGGCTGATGATGAACAATACAAGGAAGAACAGCCTCGCGAGGGTCTGTACTTGGCTAGGGCGATGAACTGCTAGGAGGGGTTCAGTCGCCCTTCTCTCTGGATCCTAGCTGATTAGATTTCTCGGTGCCTCTACCCCGGGGGTGGCGTCCTATTTATAGGCAAAGGCCCTGGGCCTCTTCCCAAATATTGAGCGGGAAGGGCGCCAACAATTGGCCATTTTGAAGGGGAACATCTGGTACACTTATCCTGACTAAAGTTGGTCCTCGCCTGCCAAAGGCTCTGGTGATGACGCTAGCTTGGGCTCCACAGTGACTTCCTCCTTGTCACGGAGCTGGTCTTGGTCTTGTTGCACCAAAATGGGTGCCTTTGCATGATCCTCCCGCCTGCGCTTGCTCCCTTTGCACCAAAGAGGAAAGGGAGGACACTGCGCGGGCTGGCGCCCGCCTGGTGCCCTTGGTCGTCATGGCTTGCGTCATGGACACCTCGTGAGGTACCCCGCCTTGATCTCTCCGCCTCCTCGCGAGCCAGCCTGATGAGGCCGCGCCTGAGGAAGCTCTGTGTCGTCCGCCCCGCGAGGCTTGGCCCCTCGCGAGGGTCTTGGGTCTGTGTAGATGAAGATGGGTCGTGCTGGGCCCCCTTTGAGCCACGCCGCAGGCCGCAGGCAGGCAAGTATGGGGACCCCCATTCCCAGAACGCCGACAGTAGCCCCCGGGCCCAAGGCGCGCCCGGACTTGGCCGTGCAGGGAGGCGAAAGGGCAAGGGCGAAGCGCCGCGGGCCCTAACAGCCTGCGGCCTTGGGCGCCGCGTGGCGGTTGATTAGACGTGGGCGTCTCCACTTCCCCATGACGCCTCGGCATCTGCACGGATTGGACAAGTCCCTGCATGTAAAACGGGTCATGATTACCTGAGATCGTGGAGGCCGACGGTTGGCCTTCGCCGGCTATAAGTACGGAACGGCACGCGCCCTTCCAGTCCATCCCCCTTGCTTCTCCTTCTTCTTCATGGCGCCACCGAGGAGGTTCTTGGCCGCGGAGAAAGGGAAGGCTCGCCAGGTTGAGCCTGCCTCTCCCCCGCCAAAGCGCGGCCGAGGGCGCCATCGCAAACATCCGGTGGCCACTACGACAGCCCTCCACGGCCGTGGAGGTGATTTCCAGCACGGTGACGGGCAGGCAGCGGCGACAGGGGGGCGTGCCTCGATCGCGCGCCCCCTAGGCCGCGTTCTCATGCGGCAGAGGTGCTGCAGGAGTTCGTTGTGTGGTCGGCAGAGCCGACGAACACCCGGCTTCATCTTCCTCGCTTCCTCCTCGGCGAGCTCCCGGCCGGTGCCCCGGGCGGCCTCTGGCTTCAAGCAGATGGCTGCTGCAGCCGGGCCTCATGGTCTTCACTGGAGGTCTCGCAGCTGGGAGCCTGGCCTTGGCCCGCAGTTGGCAGACGTTTGCCCGCGCGTGGGGCCTGAGCCGTCGGTGCACCCTGCACTTCAAGTTTGACGGCGATGCCACCCTCTTCGTGAGGGTGTTCGGGGAAGATGGTCGCCGCGCAGGGTGCTGCCCTGAGGGCGACGACCGCGGCCGGGAACCCAGCCCCGGCGACGATGGAGAGGACAGCGCTCGCGTGATCGGCGGTGCTCAGGGTTCCCCAAGCTTCACCGGTTCTTCCTCAGGCGGCGACTCTTCTAGCGGTGACCGCAGCCAGCCTCCACGCCGCCGTACCTGCCTTGGAGGTGGTGGCGCGTCTGCCCGCCGTCGCGCTTCGGTGAAGCGCGAGAGGGAGTCTGCCTGAGTCCTGGAGGCGGCTCGAGTCTTCCCTGCAGGCCGGTGTGAGGCGAGCTGCGCCCGATTTGTTCTTTCTTTTCCTTTGTCCTGCATAAAAAGACAGTAGCGTGGGGCCCCGCGGGGGCGTGTTTGGGTTATTGCTGTTAATCATCGCTTTGCTTTTGCTATCGTGCCTTCTGGCTTCGTGCCCATGTGTAGGTAGTTTCCAACCCTAGCCGTGAGGGGGGGCAACCGACCCAGGCCCTGTGTTCAGGTCACGATGCCCGTGGGGCACGGACTGGAGGGGTGCTCCTGTAATGGACCCAGGTCGTGAAACCTTTGAACGGCTAGGACAGAAATACTCGCGATGGTGCTCGGCTGCCCCTTCCCCTCGCGAGGCCTTGCATAAGAGAAATCGAGGCAGGAGAGTGAAAAAGTCGAAGAACCATAAGTCAAAGGCGGCAATAGCTCCAATAAAACTTCGAATGAGAATGAACAAGCCAACTGCGGAAAGCAAATGAAAAAGCCGCGTCCGGCACCTAATCTAGTCTTCAACGTCTTCTCACCAACGCGGAGCTAAGTGCTGCCACTAGGCATGGGAGGGAGCCCCAGGGCCTGAGGCCGGCGCTCCTGAGACTCTGGGGCATGTACAGCCCCACTCATTATTACGTGAGAGTGTCACGGGCAGCGAGCTTCACAGGCGTTGGCCTTCTTCACAGGCTCCGGGCCTTTCTTAGGGGGAACGAGCTTCATGGGCATTTGCCCTCTTCACAGGCTCTGGGCCTTTTCCAAAACACGACAGCTTCACAGGCATTCGCCTTCTTCACAAGCACTGGGCCTTTCCCAAAAAGGATAATCTTCACAGGCGTTCCCTTTCTTCACAGGCTCTGGGCCTTTTCCAAAAAGGATAATCTTCACAGGCGTTCGCCTTCTTCACAGGCTCTGGGCCTTTTCCAAAAAGGATAATCTTCACAGGCGTTCGCCTTCTTCACAGGCTCTGGGCCTTTTCCAAAAAGGATAATCTTCATAGGCGTTCGCCTTCTTCACAGGCTCTGGGCCTTTTTAGGGGTAGAACCTCCGGAGGTGCTGGATGTTCCACGTGTTCTGGACCGGCACCCCCTCCTGAGTCTCCAAGCGCGCGGAGCCAGGCCTGGAAACATGAACAACCTTGAACGGGCTCTCCCACATGGGAGAGAGCTTGTGCAGTCCCTCCCTGGAGAGGACCCGCCTGAGCACGAGGTCTCCTACCTCGAGAGTTCTGGGGCGGATGTGGCGGCAATGATATCGCCGCAGTGCTTGTTGGTACCTCGCCGCCCGCAGTGCGGCTTCTCGGCGGCGTTCCTCCCCCAGCACGAGGTCCATCCCACGCATGGCGTCCTGCCGCGCCTCGTCGAATGCCAGGACCCGCACGGAGCGACGTCTGACCTCGTGAGGGAGGACCGCCTCGGCTCCGTAGACCAGGAAGAACGGGGTTTCTCCCATCGGCTTGGTCGCGGTTGTGCAGATGGACCACAACACGGACAGAAGCTCGTCGTACCAACCTCTTCCGCAGGCCTCCAACTTCTTCTTGAACGTCCTGGTTTTGAGGCCCCTTAGGACCTCTGCGTTGGCTCGCTCCGCCTGGCCGTTGCTTCGGGGGTGTGCCACCGAAGCGTAGCATATCTGCGTCCCAAGGTTAGCACAATATGTTTTAAAGAGGTTGCTGGTGAACTGCAAACCGTTGTCTGTGATGATGCGGTTTGGCACCCCGAACCGGCTCACGATGCCCCTGATGAACTTGACCGTGGAACCCACGGGGATGGTGCGGATGGCCTCTACTTCAGCCCACTTGGTGAACTTGTCCACGGTGACATAGAGGTAGCGGTAGCCCCCTGGCGCCCAAGGAAACGGGCCCAGGATGTCCAGCCCCCAAGCTGCGAATGGCCGCGAAAGGGGTATAGTCTGCAGGCCTCCTGCCGGCTGATGGATCTGCTTGGCGTGGAATTGGCAAGCCTCACAAGCCTTCACCAGTTCGACGGCGTCATTGAGTGCGGTGGGCCAATAAAACCCACTGCGAAACGCCTTGCCGACGAGGGTCCGTGATGATGAATGATGTCCACAATCTCCGCCGTGTATGTCTTCCAGCAGTTCCTTTCCTTGCTCCCTGGAGATGCAGCGCAGGGATACATCGTTTGGTATCTTCCGGTAGAGCTCTCCATCCTTCATGCAGTATGTCGTGGCCTGCCGTGCCACACGCTCTGCTTCCTCCTCCTTCTCCGGCAGGATCCCCTGTGTTAAGTAACTCCGGAGCTCCGTGATCCAGCACCCGTCCTGAGGTTCCATCGTCAGGAGCAGGCGCGCTCCTGAGGCCGGGCCATAGACCGGGGCTCCTAAGGCAGGTGGCTGGGGGAGCTCTTCTCGAGGCTGAGCCGTGTTTGACAATGACGACAGGGCTGAGGGCTTGAAGAGCCACTCCTCGAAGACGCCAGGCTCCTGAGGTAGCCGCCTGGACGCCCGTCTGGCGATGTTGTCGGCCTCCTGATTGGTGCCACGGGGTACGCTTCAACTCCAACCCCTAGAACTGCTTCTCCATCTTGCGGACCTCTGCGAGGTAGGCCTCCATGTGCTCATCCTTCGGCTCGTACACCTTATTAGAGAAATTGACAAGGAGCTGCGAATCGCCCTTGATGGTGAGGCATTTCACCCCCAGGGCAACTGCGGCCTTCAAGCCCGCTATTAGACCTTCATACTCCGCTATGTTGTTGGAGACCTTTTCGCCTTGCTGGAAACAGAGCTGTACTGTGTAGTAGAGCTTGTCCTGAGTGGGCGATATAAGCACGGCCCCAGCCCCAGCACCATGCCTGGAGAACGCCCCATCAAAGTACATGACCCAGCCTTCCGGCGCCTCACTCCCCGGGGAGAGGGACCGATCCTCGTCGGCCTTGAGACCTGGTGCCTCCATCCATTTTGCTACAAAATCCGCTAACGCTGCTCCCTTGATGACTCTGGTCGTGCTGAATTCGAGCTGGAATGCTTGCAGTTCTATGTTCCACTCGGCGACCCTTCCGACCGAGTTAGGGCTCCTGAGCACTCTCTCCAAGGGGTATGACGAGACGACCTTGATGGGGTGACCCTGAAAATAGTGCCGCAACTTGCGTGAGGCCACCAGTAGCGCGAGGAGGAGCTTCTGAGGCATGGGGTACCGTGCCCTCGCGTCCCGCAACACCATGCTGACGAAGTACACTGGGTGCTCAACGAGGTTGGGTGCATCAATGCTTGTGGCGCCCTCCGGAGATAATTGCGCCTCCAGAGGCGATGAGGCCTTCGGAGGTCGACCATCTGGGTGAGGGGCTCCTTCCACCTCCGGTGCGCTCCTCTGCGACAACTGATTCTCCTCAACTGCCGTGGCGGTTTTTGTGGGCCTTCCTTGTTCCTATTTTGCCTTGTCCTGAGCGGCAGCTGCGGTTTTGATTCGACGCTCCTCCCTAACCGCCACCAGGGTTGCACTGGCGGAGTAAGGAGTGGCGGCGAGGTAGAGCACCAGGGGCTCCTGAGGGCGCGGGGCCACCATGACCGAAGGGCTGGTCAGGTATCTCTTGAGATCTTGGAACGCCTTGTCGGCCTCTTCAGTCCATTCAAAGGGCCCCTTTCTCTTCATTAGCTGGAAGAAAGGCAGCGCTCGCTCCCCTAACTTGGAGATGAAACGCCCTAGAGCGGTCATGCTCCCAGTGAGCTTCTGCATTTCTCTGAGGGTCTTTGGCGGGCTCATGTCCTCGACTGCCTTGACCTTCTCCGGGCTCGATGCATCGGTGGGACACGAGGAATCCCAAGAGCTTGCCCGAGGGGACTCCGAACACACACTTCTCCGGGTTGAGCCGCAGGTTCACTGCGTCAAGGCTCGCGAAGGTTTCCTCCAGGTCTTGTATCAGGGTCCTGGCCTCCCAAGACTTCACCACAATGTCATCTACATAAGCCTGGACATTCCTCCCGAGCTGCGGGCCCAAGGTGATGTGGATCATCCGCTGAAAGGCCGCCCCGCATTACGCAGCCCAAATGGCATGCATGTGAAGCAGTACACCCCGCACGGGGTGAGGAAGGCTGTCTTCTCGACGTCCTCCACCACCATCTTGATCTGGTGATACCCAGAGAAGGCATCCAGGAAGCATAGCAGGTCGCACTCTGCGGTGGAACCGACGATCTGGTCGATGCGGGGGAGGGGGAACGGATCCTGCGGGCATGCCTTGTTGAGGTTGGTGAAGTCGACACACATGCGCTCCTTCCCTCCCTTCTTTGGCACCACGACGGGGTTGGGCAACCAATCCGGGTATCGGACCTCGCGAATGACCCCAGCGGCCTCTAGTTTGCGGGTCTCTTGGATGATGAAGGCTTGCTTCTCTGTGGATTGCCGCCTTGCCTTCTGCTTCACGGGGCGCACGTTGGGGCACACGTTGAGGTGATGCTCGATTACGCTCCTAGGGATCCCCGCCAACTGGTCAGGCTCCTAAGCGAATACCTTCTTGTTTGCGCGCAGGAACTTGACCAGGGCCTCCTCCTGTTCGGGCTCGAGGTTGGCGCCTATGGTGAAAGTGGCGTCGGTGGACCCGTCTTCATCGACGGGTATCTGCTTAGTTTCTGCCTTGTCTTGGGTGAACAACTGTTTCTTCTTGGCGGGTGCAGCCCCCTTGGGCTCAGGGGTCTCCGAGTCGGCAGGCTGTGCCGACGCCACCGTCTTGAAGGCGAGCTTGAGCACCCGCAGCGCGTCTCCGGTGTCCCCGTGCACGGTGAGGACATCGCTGCTCCCGGGCATCTTCATGAGGTTGTACGTCGGGTGTGTCGCGGCCATGAACTGGGCCAGCGCTGGATAGCCGAGGATGCCGTTGCAGGGGAGGCCGATGGGGGCGATGTCGAAGCTAACCAGCTCCGTGCGGAAGTTGTCGTAGGTGCCGAAGGTTACTGGGAGCCGGATCTGTCCCAAGGAGCTGAACGACCCGCCCCCAACGCCCGAGAAGGGCCGGCTGGGTTGCAACCGTTCCAGGGGTATGCAGAGGAGGTTGAAGGCCTCAACAGAGAGCACGCTGAGGCCCGTGCTGCCGTCGACGAGAGTCCTGGTGACGGCCACCTGGCAGATGGTGGGGGTGCATAGCATGGGGAGCGCGCCCAAGCCGGCCGGGTTGGTGGGGTGGTCCCCCGAGCCGAAGGTCAGGCCGGCTTCTGGCACCGACCGTTCCAGGAGAGCCCCCCGCCGCGCGGCAGCGGCGCTGACCCGGCGAATGAACGGCTTAACGTGGTGACTTGTAGGCGGCGCCTGCGAGCCACCCAGGAGGGCCGCGACGACCTGGGGTGTTGGCGTAGCATGTTGGGCGAGGAATACGCTGCGGAGTTCTACACAGGAGGCCACGGAGGCTGCCGGTAGGTGGAGCAGTCATGCGCGCGAAGCGCCGGTGAGGGCCATGGGAAGCCAGTTGGCTATGACCCTATCATCACCTCCGGCTTCGAGGATGGCTTCCTCGTACGCCAGCAAGAAAGCCAGCGGATCAGTCGCGCCGCTGTAGCGCGGCGGCGTCGTTGGCTTGAACTTGTCGGGCCACCGCACCCGTTGCAGGGCTGGGGCCAGGGCTCGGAGCCCCTGGCCCCCGTGCCAGCGCCGGCGGCCGGAGCGGGCAGCGCGCTACTCATCGCGAAGCAGGCAGTGGCGGAAGGGAAAACTCCGGCGGACCCCTACCTGGCGCGCCAAATGTCGGATTTCGGGTTCCGGCAGACCCTTGAGGTTCGAACTCTGGGGTGCGCGTGGAGATTACGCTTCCTACCTACCTGTACCCCTCCGCCTCGCAAGGATCTAAGCTACGAGAAGAACAACACAAGAGACATAGGGTTTATACTGGTTCGGGCCACCGATGTGGTGTAATACCCTACTCCAGTGTGGTGGTGTGGTGGATTGCCTCTTGGGCTGATGATGAACAATACAAGGAAGAATAGCCTCGCAAGGGTCTGTTCTTGGCTGGGGCGATGAACTGCTAGGAGGGGTTCAGTCGCCCTTCTATCTGGATCCTAGCTGATTAGATTTCTCGGTGCCTCTACCCTGGGGGTGGCTAATCCTATTTATAGGCAAAGGCCCTGGGCCTCTTCTCAAATATTGAGCGGGAAGGGCGCCAACAATTGGCCATTTTGAAGGGGAACATCTGCTACACTTATCCTGACTAAAGTTGGTCCTTGCCTGCCAAAGGCTCTGGTGATGACGCTGGCTTGGGCTCCACAGTGACTTCCTCCTTGTCGCAGAGCTGGTCTTGGTCTCGTTGCACCGAAATGGGTGCCTTTGCCTGATCCTCCCGCCTGCGCTTGCTCCCTTTGCACCAAAGAGGAAAGGGAGGACACTACGCGGGCTGGCGCCCGCCTGGCGCCCTTGGTCGTCATGGCTTGCGTCATGCACACCTCGTGAGGTACCCCGCCTTGATCTCTCCGCCTCCTCGCGGGCCAGCCTGATGAGGCCGCGCTTGAGAAAGCTCTGTGTCGTCTGCCCCGCGAGGCTTGGCCCCTCGCGAGGGTCCTGGGTCTGTGTTGATGAAGATGGGTTGTGCTGGGGCCCCTTTGAGCCACGCCGCAGGCCGCAGGCAGGCAAGTCTGGGGACCCCCGTTCCCAGAAGGCCGACACGTGCATATAACATCTACGCATAGAACTGGCTCGGATGTCACTGTTGGGGAACGCAGTAATTTCAAAAAAGTTCCTACGCACACGCAAGATCATGGTGATGCATAGCAACGAGAGGGGAGAGTGTTGTTTACGTACCCTCGTAGACCGTAAGCGGAAGCGTTATGACAACGTGGTTGATGTAGTCGTACGTCTTCACGATCAACCGATCCTAGCGCCGAAAGTACGACACCTCCGTAATCTGCACACGTTCGGCTCGATGACATCCCACGAACTCACGATCCAGGAGAGTGTTGAGGGAGAGCTTCTTCAGCACGACGGTGTGATGATGGTGATGATGAAGCTACCGGCGCAAGGCTTCGCCTAAGCACTGCAACGATATGACCGAGGTGGATTATGGTGGAGGGGGCCACCGCACACGGCTAAGAGATCAATGATCAACTTGTGTCAATGGGGTGCCCCCTGGCCATATATATAAAGGATGGAGGGAGGAGGAGGCCGGCCCTCATAGGTCGCGTCCAAAGTGTGGACTCCTACTAGGACTCCCTAGTCCTAGTAGGATTCCACCTCCCACATGCAATAGGAAAAAGGGAAGGGAGAAGGTGAAGGAAGGAAGGGGGCGCCCCCTTTCCCTAGTCCAATTCGGACCAGTCCATGGGGAAGGGCGCGGCCACCCTTGAGGCCTTTCTCTCCTTTCCCGTATGACCCATTAAGTTCCAATACGAATTCCCGTAACTCTCTGGTAGTCCAAAAAATATCTGAATCACTCGGAACCTTTTCAATGTCCGAATATAGCCTTCCAATATATTGACCTTTACATCTTAACCATTTCGAGACTCCTCGTCATGTCCCCGATCTCATCCGGGACTCCGAACAAACTTTGGTCATCATATCACATAACTCATAATACAAATCGTCACAGAACGTTAAGCGTGCGAACCCTACGGGTTCGAGAACTATGTAGACATGACCGAGACTCATCTCCGGTCAATAACCAATAGTGGAACCTGGATGCTCATATTGGCTCCTACATATTCTACAAAGATCTTTATCGGTCAAACCGCATAACAACATACGTTGTTCCCTTTGTCATCGGTATATTACTTGCCCGAGATTCGATCGTCGGTATCTCAACACCTAGTTCAATCTCATTATCGGCAAGTCTCTTTACTCGTTCCGTAATGCATCATACCGCAACTAACTCATTAGTGACAATGCTTGCAAGGCTTATAGTGATGTGCATTACTGAGAGGGCCCAGAGATACCTCTCCGATACACGGAGTGACAAATCCTAATCTCGATCTATGCCAACTCAACAAACACCATCGGAGACACCTGTAGATCATCTTTACAATCACCCAGTTACGTTGTGATGTTTGATAGCACACAAGGTGTTCCTCCGGCATTTGGGAGTTGCATAATCTCATAGTCTGAGGAACATCTATAAGTCGTGAAGAAAGCAGTAGCAATGAAACTGTAACGATCATAATGCTAAGCTAACGAATGGGTCTTGTCCATCACATCATTCTCCTAATGATGTGATCCCATTAATCAAATGACAATACATGTCTATGGTTAGGAAACATAACCATCATTGATAAATGAACTAGTCAAGTAGAGGCATACTAGGGACACTTTGTTTTGTCTATGTATTCACACATGTACTAAGTTTCCGGTTAACACAATTCTAGCATGAATAATAAACATTTATCATGAAATAAGGAAATAAATAATAACTTTATTATTGCCTCTAGGGCATATTTCCTTCAAAGGACGACATAATATGTAGTTGTGAATGAAGAGAGAATGTGACATGGAAAACAACTATCGATAATTGAGATCGACCCCACTAGTGTAAAACTAGGTGCCAATAAGGTCCATTTAAGATTCACTCAAATCCTTGAGAGCTACAAAAAGATATTCCAATGGGAGAAAAAATGTCACGTGAGAAACATCAGCTATGGTTATAATGAAAGAAAAACCAACAACTTACCAGTCCGGGGTAAAGGGAGCAACTAATCTTCACCACGATAAAAATCAAAACCAAGCAACTTTACATAGTTCTCAAGTCTAACAGTCATTGGATCATGACGACGGATACCATAATCAGTCACTAGTTCCTCCCAGGCAGGACCTGATGACTTGCAAGTGCACAAGGCTGTTGTAGCACTTTTGTGATAAATGAATTTTCGAACCCGAACAGAGCAAGTAG
Organism: Aegilops umbellulata; assembly: GCA_032464435.1. Taxonomy (NCBI): domain Eukaryota; kingdom Viridiplantae; phylum Streptophyta; class Magnoliopsida; order Poales; family Poaceae; genus Aegilops; species Aegilops umbellulata. The sequence goes on from CP136057.1 coordinate 400,538,525, forward strand.
GAAGGAATTACAAACCCCACAACTATGCTATCACTTACATATGTATGTGTTGGGGAACGTAGTAATTTCAAAAAAATTCACCTACGCACACGCAAGATCATGGCGATGTATAGCAACGAGAGGGGAGAGTGTGTCCACGTACCCTCATAGACCGAAAGCGGAAGCGTTAGCACAACGCGGTTGATGTAGTCGTGCGTCTTCACGATCTGACCGATCCAAGTACCGAACGTACGGCACCTCCGAGTTCAGCACACGTTTAGCTCGATGACGTCCCACGAACTTCGATCCAGCCGAGCTTCGAGAGAGAGTTCCATCAGCATGACAACGTGATGATGGTGATGATGTTGCTACCGACGCAGGGCTTCGCCTAAGCACCGCTACAATGTGATCAAGGTGGATTATGGTGGAGGGGGGCACCGCACACAGCTAAGAGATCAAGAGATCAATTGTTGTCTCTAGAGGTGCCCCCTACCCCCGTATATAAAGGACTAGGGGGGAGGAGGCAGCCGGCCAGGAGAGGGCGCGCTAGGGAGGAGTCCTACTCCCATCTTTTCCTAGTTGGAGTAGGAGGGGGAAAGGAAGGGAAGGAGAGAGAGGAAGGAAAGGGGGGCGCCGCCCCCCCTCCTTGTCCTATTCGAACTAGAGGGGGAGGGGGCGCGCGGCCAGCACAGCCGCCCCTCCTCTTCTCCACTAAGGCCCATCTTGGCCCATTAAACTCCTCGGGGGGTTCCGGTAACCCCCCGGTACTCCGGTATATGTCTGAAACTCCGGAAACCATTCCGGTGTCCGAACATAGTCGTCCATTATATCTATCTTTACGTCTCGACCATTTTGAGACTCCTTGTCATGTCCGTGATCATATTCGGGACTCCGAACTACCTTCGGTACATCAAAACACAAAAACTCATAATACCGATCGTCATCGAACTTTAAGCGTGCGGACCCTACGGGTTCGAGAACTATATAGACATGACCGTGACACATCTCTGGTCCATAACCAATAGCCGAACCTAGATGCTCATATTGGTTCCCACATATTCTATAGTCACTAGTGTAATCGATAATTGAGATCGACCCCACTAGTGTAAAACTAGGTGCCAATAAGGTCCCTTTAAGATTCACTCAAATCCTTGAGAGCTACAAAAAGATATTCCAATGGGAGAAAAAATGTCACATGAGAAACATCAGCTATGGTAATAATGAAAAAAACCAACAACTTACCAATCCGGGGTAAAGGGAGCAACTAATCTTCACCACGATAAAAATCAAAACCAAGCAACTTTCCATAGTTCTCAAGTCTAACAGTCATTGGATCACGACGACGGATACCATAATCAGTCACTAGTTCCTCCCAGGCAGGACCTGATGACCTACAAGTGCACAAGGTTGTTGTAGCACTTCTGTGATAAATGAATTTTCGAACCCGAACGGAGCAAGTAGGAAGGAATTACAAACCCCACAACTATGCTATCACTTACATATGTATGTGTTGGGGAACGTAGTAATTTCAAAAAAATTCACCTACGCACACGCAAGATCGTGGTGATGGATAGCAACGAGAGGGGAGAGTGTGTCCACGTACCCTCGTAGACCGAAAGCGGAAGCGTTAGCACAACGCGGTTGATTTAGTCGTACGTCTTCACGATCTGACTGATCCAAGTACCGAACATATGACACCTCCAAGTTCAGCACACGTTCAGCTCGATGACGTCCCACGAACTCCGATCCAGCCGAGCTTCGAGGGAGAGTTCCGTCAGCACGACAGCATGATGACGGTGATGATGTTGCTACCGACGCAGGGCTTCGCCTAAGCATCGCTACAATATGATCGAGGTGAATTATGGTGGAGGGGGGCACCGCACACGACTAAGAGATCAAGAGATCAATTGTTGTCTCTAGAGGTGCCCCCCTACCCCCATATATAAAGGACCAGGGGGGAGGAGGCGGCCGACCAGGAGAGGGCGCGCCAGGGAGGAGTCTTGTCGGAGTAAATGACCATGGGTAGCCTAGCCGGCTCCCCCTGGCACTTCAGAAAAATTACAAGCCATTCCGGCCTTCAAGATCCAAGGCGTGGGGCCGCCTTCCCCAAGCCGGCTACCTCTCAGAGCGGCTGCACGAAGGCGGCCCTGCCTCGAGACCTCCCAAAGGAAAACATAAGAGGGCCGGCTCCAAGAAGCTGGCTACGAGAAGGCCGACACCAAGAAGCCGGCCCCCAACCAGCGGCCAAGATCGTGCCCTCAAAGTCTGCACCCGCGTAACGGCGATAAGACAGGGCGTGGCTACAGTGAAGCCTGCCACCCCCGAATCCCGCGACGCGCATGGCCACAGTGCGCCGTACAGGGTCGCCATCCCTAGTCCGGCGCAGCACTATTGCCATGCTAACCATGACGTCACCCACGGCGAGCTGTCAGTACGACCCAAGGGCCGCCGGCCCCATCAGTCAAGGGGACGCCCGAAGGCGGCCAGACCTCCCGTAGTCGGCCTGGAGGTATCCGACTCCCGGTAGCCGGCTAGTCCCTCCTCTCGAGGGACGCGCCTCATTAAGAAGACAAGACATGGTAAGGCTACAGTGACATGCCGCCCAACGGGGGCACCATAGCCATGCTTACCACGACAAAGCCCTCGTCACCAGAAGTGGGGCAACAGTAACCAGCCCCCGACAAGACCCCCGAGCGGTGGGACCGGCCTGTCGGCTAGAAAGCCGGCAACCGGCGGGCCCACCAGTCGGCGGGCCCCATCGGCCGGCGGAGAAGCCAGCAAGCGTAGACGCAGACAGCTAGGGCCCATGCCCAGCTGGATTACCATTGCACCCCTGGGGTAGGCCTATATAAACCCCCCAGGGCGCCCATGCATGGGGAGATCCTTTTTTAGGAGTTTTAGACAACACATCGAGGGGAGAAGAAACCTAGCCTTGCCCTTCTTCTTCTTCCCTCCGAACAGCTCAAGGAGCCTCTTGTAGCTACTTGCCTACCTAGTGATCATGCGGAGACCCCGTAGAGCAGCAGTAGGGGTGTTATCTCCACGGAGAGCCCCGAAGCTGGGTAAGATTCGCCGGCGTGCATGTCTTCGCCTCATCCCGTTTCGAGGCACCGATGACGTTTTATTGGCTCCCACAATGATAAGCCATCCGTTGGCTTATGTCGCCCCAACCACCCGACATTTGGCGCCCACCATGGGTCCAGGTGCACCGTTGTCCGGAGACCTGCTCTGGACGGGAACTCTCTTCCTTCCCCATGAGCGTAGCCAGCCTGGCTCGCCTAATGGCGCTTGCCCCGACGCGCTGCAAGGCGTTGCTGACGCCTGCACGGCGAGCTGCCTCGCCGATCTTCTTGACGAGGCTCGCATCTCCGACGAGCCCGCGTCCGACGTGGGCACAGGCTGCCTCGAGAGCCACCTCGTCAGCCTCCTCAACCAACTCCACGTTCCCAGCGAGCCCGCTGCAGACTTGGAGTCGGTTGGCTCCACCGACCCAATGCTTGTCGACTCTGACACAACATCGCTTGACGCCTTCCCTACCAACGTATTCTTCATCAACGACCCTCTTCCTCGAGCCGACAGCAGCGACAGCGCCATCACCGAGGTACTGGTCATCAGCCACAGTGCCACCTCTGGCAGGAATGCCCACGACGCCCTGCAGACGGCGTTGCACCACTTGTCCGCCCCCATTCCGGCTGACGGCGACGCAGAAACACTGGAGGCACGCCGCCTCGCCCTCGTTGCGGAGGGCCAGAACCTAGCTTCCATGAGACGCCTCACCGAGGCTCACCAGGGCGAAGTCGACCGCGCCGCCTTCGGCATTCCACCTCCTGACGGTCCGAGCCACACTGGCATCATCAAGAAACGCGGCGCGACCATCGCCGACATGTTGGGAGCGGACCGCCCGGTTTACGCCACGCCTCTCGAGAACCTACGCGCCGCCCAGGCGGCCGTAGACGAGCTGGATAAACTGGGGCCCGACAAGCTCCCTTACATGACCAGACACATCCAACAGCTTATCGACGCTGCCGCGGAGCGGCATGAAGACGGCGTCCGCGCCGAATGTCTTCCCCCGTGCCGAGAGCACGGTACGACGTCACGAACACCGACGGCTGGCAACACCCATGCAAGAAAAGAAAAAGGAGTCGGCTGCGAGTCGCAGCCGGTCTCAAATCTCCATCGAGCGCGACGCAGAAGGCCGCCCTTGAGCTATGGAGCGGTGAGGCAACCCACCGCCTCCTCTGCCTTGTGGGGAGAGACATCCCACCCCACCGCTTGTCACGCATCCGACTCTCAGCGGCCGACTGGTCGCCACGAAGGAGTCGGCGAGAATGACGCCCGCCACCGGATCGATCGCCTGGCGCGATCCCTGGCCCTGGAAGAAGAAGATGATGTCGGCCCGCCTTGCTTCGGCCCCCGCATCCGTGACGAGCCCTTCCCCAAAGGATTCTCGCTCCCAAGACACACGCCCAAGTATAACGGCTTTGTGAAGCCGGAGGATTGGTTGATCGACTACTCCACTGTGGTTCGCATAGCAAACGGCAACAGGCGTGTTGCCGTGAAATATGTCCCCCTCATGCTCCAAGGCACGGCGGGCACCTAGCTCAACAGCCTCAAGCCTTACAGCGTCAACAGCTGGCTAGACTTCACAGAAGCCTTCGTCCGCAACTTCACCAGCACCTACAAGCGGGCTCCCAAGCTCCGACAGCTGTCCTTGTGTGTCCAAGGGCCCAATAAGTCAACTCGCGACTACCTCACGCGTTGGGCCGAGCTCCGCAACTCATGCGAAGGGGTGCACGAGGTTCAAGCCATAGAGTAGTTCACCGCCGGGTGCCGAGAAGGCACCCTCCTCAAGCATCGGCTCCTCTGCGACAAGCCAACTACCCTCGACGAGCTGCTAGTCATAGCAGATAAATATGCCACGGTCGAATCCTCCATGAAGAACGAGCTCCGAGTAGACGCCTCCAGGAAGGTGCTCGCCCCGGGTCCCAAGACGCCGGCTGGGGACTCCAGCCGACGCCCGCACCACAACGACCACAAGCGCAAGGGTCCCGCACCGCCTCCCACCAACCGGCAGGTAGCCACAGTCGAAGACGGACCACCCGAAGGGCGTCCTGCGCCCAAGAAGCTGAAGGGCGGAAGGCCGGCTTGGCAGCCGACTTTCTCCTACGAGCAAGCTCTTGATGCCCCTTGCAAGTTCCATAGCGGCGCGAAGCCCTCTAGCCACACGACCCGGGAATGTCACTGGCTTAAGCGAATCTCCTAGGGCGAGGGGATAGCGCCGCCTCCGCCTGCTGGTCAGCCGCCTCCGGCCCCTCAGCAGCCGGCCGTTCGACCAGCAATCGGAGCCATTCAAGACGAGTTCCCAGATGAACATGCCGCCTACGTCGTCTTTACAAGCCATCCGGAAGACCGACGTAGCCGGCGCCGACAGCACCAAGAAGTCAATGCAGTCGCCTCCAGCAACCCTGAGTTCATGCACTGGTCAGAAAGGCCGATTAGCTAGAGCCGGGCCGATCACCCAGAGGTGATGCCATCTCCCGGCTCTTATGAATTGGTCTTAGACACCACCCTCGCAACAAAGAGGCGAGCGGCCCGATTCTCCCGCGTGCTGATAGATGGCGGGAGCAGCATCAATATATTGTACCGTGACACCATGGAGAAGCTAAGCATCAAGACGAGGCAGCTCATGCCCAGTCGGACCGTATTCCATGGCATCGTACCCGGCCTGTCTTGTTCCCCAATCGGCAAGATCAAGATAGATGTCCTCTTTGGGGACAAGGATCATTTCCGCAGAGAAGCAGTGTGGTTTGAGGTGGTGGATCTGGAGAGCCCTTACCATGCATTGCTTGGCCGACCTACCCTGGCCAAGTTCATGGTTGTACCCCACTATGCCTACCTCAAGATGAAGATACCAATTTCCAAGGGCATCATCACCATAACCAGAGATTACAAGAAATCCGCCGAGTGTGCAGCAGCTAGCAGCCGGCTGGCCGAGTCCCTCGTTATTGCCGAAGAGAAGAAGATGTTGGGTCGAGTCATGGCCATGGCCGGCAAGCAGCCGGCCCTGTCCCCCGACCCCAAGGAGTGTGATGCCCAAGGTTCCTTCCAGCCAGCCAAAGAAACGAAGAAAGTACCCCTCGACCCAGAGCACCCAGAAAGGTTTGCCACCATTGGGGCAAACCTGGACAGCAAATAGGAAGGCGAGCTTGTCGATTTCCTCCGTGATAATCGGGACATCTTTGCATGGTCCCCCAAGGACATGCCGAGTGTTCTGAAGTAATTCGTCGAGCACAAGCTACACGTCCGAGAAAGTGCAAAACTAGTCAAACAACCCCTCCGCCGACTGTCGGAAGAAAAGAGAAGAATCGTAGGAGAGGAGATAACCCGACTTCTGGCGGCCGGTTTCATTATGGAAGTTTTCTTCCCAGAGTGGCTCGCCAACCCGGTCCTCGTACTGAAGAAGAACAACAAGTGGCATATGTGTATAGACTACACAAGCCTCAACAAGGCCTGCCCCAAAGATCCCGTTGCCCTGCCAAGGATTGACCAAGTGATAGACTCCACAGCCGGATGAGAGCTGTTGTGCTTCTTGGATGCTTACTCAGGCTACCACCAGATAAAGTTGGATCCAGTAGACCGCCTGAAGACCGCCTTCATCACACCATTCGGAACTTTCTGCTACCTGACTATGACATTCGGCTTGAGAAATGCCGGTGCCACTTTTCAGCGTTGCATGCAGAAATGCCTCCTCAAGAAGCTCGGCAGAAATGCCCACGTCTATGTAGACGACATTGTGGTGAAGACGGAGAAGCGCGGCACCTTGCTGGAAGACCTCAGAGAGACATTTGAAAACTTGCGCCAATTTCAGATCAAGCTCAACCCCGAGAAATGCGTGTTCGGTGTACCAGCCGGCCAGCTTCTAGGCTTCCTGTTCTCCGAACGCGGCATCGAGTGCAACCCAGTGAAAATCAAGGCCATAGAGAGAATGGAGATTCCCTCCAAGTTACGGGACGTCCAGAAGTTCACCGGATGCCTGGCTTCCCTGAACCACTTCATCAGCCGGCTCAGGGAAAAGGCTCTCCCCTCTACCGACTCATGAAGAAGTCCACTCACTTCGAGTGGAACGACCAAGCAGACCAAGCTTTCCACGAGCTAAAGAAGATGCTGACGACGCCGCCTGTCTTGGCGGCGCCTGCTGAGAAAGAGCCCATGCTCCTTTACATTGCCGCCACTAGCCGGGTGGTCAGCACTGTCATCGTGGTCCAGCGCCCAGAAGAAGGCCGAGCTCAGCTAGTCCAGAGGCCTGTATACTATTTGAGCGAAGTACTGTCCACCTCAAAACAGAACTACCTACACTACCAGAAGATGTGCTACGGAGTGTACTTCGCCGCCAAGAAACTCAAGCCCTACTTTCAAGAGCACCCCATCACGGTCGTATGTACTGCCCTGCTTGCCGAGATCATAGGCAGCCGGGATGCATCCGGCCGGGTGGCAAAATGGGCCATTGAGCTGGCCCCCTACACGATCTTCTACCAGCCTCGCACCGCCATCAAGTCTCAAGCGCTGGCCGACTTCCTCGTCGACTGGGCCGAAACCCAGTACCTGCCACCAGCCCCCAACTCCACCCATTGGCGGATGCACTTTGGTGGGTCCAAGATGCGCACCGGCTTGGGAGTCGGCATCATCCTCACCTCTCCCAAGGGCGACAAGCTCAAGTACACATTGCAAATTCATTTTTCTGCCTAGAACAACGTGGCCGAGTACGAGGCGCTCATACATGGGCTCCGGCTAGCCAAAGAGCTCGGCATCCGCCAGGTCCTGTGCTATGGCGACTCGGACTTAGTGGTCCAACAGTCATCTGGCGACTGGGACACCAAGGACGCGAACATGGCAAACTACCGTTTCCTCGTACAGCAAATCAGTGGGCATTTTGAATGATGTGAGTTCCTCCACGTGCCACAAGCTGACAACGAGCAAGCAGATGCCCTGGCACGGATAGGCTCTACCCGGCGAGCTATACCAGCCGGCGTCTCCATGCGCCGCCTCCTCAAGCCATCCATCAAGCCATCTCCAGAATCCGACTCCATCTTCGTGCCGCCTGACCCTGACGTAGTCGGATCCGACTTGGGGAACCAGACAGGCGGCTCGGGGACTTCGATAGGCGGCCCGGGGACTGCCATAGTCGTACCCGGCCTGGGAACTTCGGAACACGGCCCGGGGACTACTGCAGTCGGCCCGGGGACTGCATCGACACAGCAGGCGGTGGCCGACTCCAATTCTTCACCACCCAGCCCACCCACCTTGGTCACAGCAGCAGTTTTGACAATAGAAGAAGTCACAACTCCATCATGGGCCCAGCCCATCCTGAATTTCTTCGTAAACAGAGAGTTGCTGCCTGACGAGATTGCGGCAAGACAAGTCCAACGCCGAGCCGGAGCATACACAATAGTAAACCGAGAGCTCGTTAGGCGCAACGTCACTAGAGTCTTTCAACACTGCGTCGAACCAGAGAAGGGCATAGCCATCCTCAAGGACATCCACCAAGGTGAATGCGGCCACCACGCGGCCTCAAGGTCACTCGTCGCCAAAGCTTTCCGCCACAGATTCTTCTGGCCGACTGCTTTGGACGACGCCAAAGAGCTAGTCAAGCACTGCAAAGGGTGCCAAGTTTTCAATTCCAAGCAACACCTGCCAGCTTCTGCACTCAAGACCATCCCCCTCACCTGGCCTTTCGCCGTCTGGGGGTTGGACATGGTGGGCCCATTCAAAATAGCACGCGGCGGCATGACACATCTGCTCGTCGCTGTGGACAAATTTACCAAATGGATTAAAGCAAAGCCGATCAAGAAGCTGAATGGGCCGACCGCCATGATGTTCATCGCAGATATCACGACCCGGTACGGCGTACCACACAACATCATCACCGACAATGGCACGAATTTCGCCAAGGGAGCCTTGGCACGTCTCTGCGCAACACAAGGCATCTGGCTGGACCTAGCATCCGTTGCCCACCCACAGTCAAATGGCCAGGTCGAGCGAGCAAATGGTCTCATCCTCTCCGGCATCAAGCCCCGACTGGTCGTGCCACTGGAGCGTTCGGCCGGCTGTTGGCTCGACGAGCTGCCGGCCGTCCTCTGGAGCTTGCGCACCACTCCAAATAAGTCAACGGGTGTCACCCCCTTCTTCCTTGTATACGGTGCCGAGGCTGTCATCCCAACTGACATCGAGTTCGACTTACCTCGGGTTACCATGTACACGGAGGCGGAGGCCAAGGAAGCACGAGAAGACGGCGTCGACTTGCTGGAAGAAGGCCGGCTGTTAGCCCTCAGCCGGTCAGCCATCTACCAGAAGGGTCTTCGCCGCTACCACAACCGGAAGGTCAAGCCAAGATCTTTCCAAGAGGTCGATCTTGTGCTCCGGCTGATCCAGCGAACAGTCGGTCAGCACAAGCTCTCGGCCCCTTGGGAGGGCCCCTTCGTCATCAGCAGAGCCTTAGGCAACGACTCCTACTACCTAATCGACGCGCAGAAGCCGAAGGCACGAAAGAGAGATGATTCCGGCAAGGAGTCGGAACGACCATGGAACACCAGATTTTACAGTTAAAAAGAAGTATGTACCATGTTGTCTTTTACGAGACAAAGGGTGCCCCGAGGAACACTCGGGGACTACCCTCTTTTATCTATGAATGATGAGTATCACGCCTATGATTATGTTAATACAATTGTCTTTTTTCGTCCGGCACCGGGTTCGACCAGTCGGCCCGGGGACTCGCTGACTTAAGTAATATCTAAGTTCTGCGTGCGGTCAGACAAGTAGTGTGCCGGCACCCAAGCCCCCTCTTGCCAAAAGTCACAGCTCGAAGAATCGACTGTCCGGCTGGCAAGAGCCAAAGGCAGGAAAGGGTGCCCACACGAAAAACGGCTAAGGACCAACGAACTTATATAACACAAGCCGACCTCCCGTCCCGCCAGTCGGCTACCAGAGAAGCCGGCTGGCCGGCTTCCCGTTCACCTTGCTACAATCTAAGAAAGCTCCAGTACTTGCCTTCCCAAAAGAAAAACGGCCAAGTCCTTCTCCAACCACAGACTGCAGAGCAGCTGTCCGGCTGGGAAGGCGACGACCAAGGGAAGGCGGCAAAGGAAAAAGCCCAAAAGATGAAAAGCAAACACGAGCGAAAGCCAAACATATGCATGATTATATTTACACAAAAGGCCTTCGAAAGGCCAGCATTCAACATAGTTTGAATACACCCCCAGTGGGTGGAACTGCGCAAATTTAAATTGTTCAGAGAGTAACGAGCAGGAAAAGCAAGGTCAGCGGATCAGGCCAAGGGAACAACGGGCAAGTCAGGCTGGTCGGTGGAGATGGCAGTGCTGGTTGGAGGAGTGGCCGGCCGACGAATCTCGGCATGATCTCCACCTCCCGCAGACGGCGCGCTTATGCGTGCCTCGTTGCTGGAGGCACGATCAGGCTAAGGCTGGTTGGTCGCTTCGCCATCTGGCACGTCTTCACCACCCTCTCCCTCTTCCTCTTCGCCCTCGTCGCTGGAAGCAATCTCCTCCGCCGAGTCCTCACCCTCTAGCGGGTTCAACCCGAACCACTCCTCCGGCTGAGCAACGCCGTCATCATTCACCTCAGGGGAAAAGGCACTGATGTCGGTGCACTCGGCGATCGTCGAGGTGCGCTGAGCGATAGCCGGCCGCACCGCCTCCTTCTCCTCATCAGCCTCCAGCTGCCAGGTGCGCAGCTGATCCAAGTTCAGCCCAGGATACCAAGCTCGGACGAACTCCAGTTCCCGCCCAGCGCCGAGCCGGGCTGCCGATGCCTTCCAAGCCTTGAAGCGGCCGACTGCAACCTCCAGCCAGTCGACAGTCCGACTTGGGGTATGGGGAATTGCCTCGCCGGGCCAGAGGGCGGCCAGCACTTCTGCCCCGGTGCGCTGAAGATGGCGGAGCATGCGGTGAGCCGGCTGCAGGCGGGCTTGAATCGCCAAAAGCTGCTCCTCAAGAGATCGGCCCGCATCTGGTGCGATCTCAACCCCTTCCTGCCGCCGCGCGTCGCGGTAGGCCTCAATTGCTTGGGTAGCGGCGACGGAGTAACTAGGAAAGTACTCTGCGCAAAGAAGAAAGCAGTAGCTCAAAATCAAAAGACAAACCAGGTGACAAGAGGCAGGCAAAGAAACAAAGAAGAAGGCGGCATACCATCAATCAAATCTTCAACACGGCTGTAGCCTTGGCTCAGCGCCTGCCTCTCCTCGGCCCAGCCCGCCGCCTCGGTCTCATACTCGGCCTTAAGGGAAGCCTCGCCGTCCTGCACCGACTTCAGGGCCGCCTTGTGGCTCTCCTCCTGGTCGGCCAATTTCTTGGCCAGGCGATGGCGCTGCTGGGCCAGGGCGTTGCACTCGTTTTCCTTGGCATGGAGGGCGGACTGGGCTCCACCTAGCTGCTCCCTCAAGTCGGCGTTGGCCCCTGAAGACATGAAGAAGAAGGAAAAAGTAATAAGAAAAAAGTTGTCAGGAAAAGATCCGACCGACTGCTCAACAATTGGCCCGAATCTCACCCAGTGGGTGCGCTAACGCGCCCCCACTTGACAATAGAAGATGAAGCACTTACTCCGGCTCTCGGTCAGATCAGTGGTTTTCTGACTCAACTCCTGGGCCTGGGAGTTGAAAGCGGCTGCGCGGGAGTTATGATACTCCTGCAGAAAATGCACGAGATGCAAGTAAGAACAAGACGTCAATCAAAGTCTACCAAAAAGTTGCAAGCCGACTGCTCAGCAGCCGACTCGGAACTCGGGGACTACACCCAGTGGGTGCGCTGACGCGCCCCCACGGAAGAAATCAGAAGTAATCACCAACGCGCTGGAGGACTCACCCGAACGGCCGTTCGCGTCGCGAGGAACTCTTGGGTGTACTGCTTCAGTGCGGTGGCCTAGGCCTGAAGCCGGCTCCGGACGTCCTATGCCGCCACGTTCAGCACAGCCGTTCCACCGCCAGGCGTCCACCCGGACGAACTGTCACTGGCCACCTCCGGGTCCTGGGCCGACGTACCGGCGCCCGCCGACTTCTGCGGCCCCGGCACTGAAGTCGCCCTCTCCGCGCGCCGACGAGACGGCAACGAAGCCACAAGATCCATCCCCACGGTCGGCTCGCCCCCAGCCGGCTGCACAGGCAGCGCCTCAGGCCGGCTCCCTTGAGCCGTTCTAGACGGCGGCGACGGCTCCGCCTCCCTCTCCATCACCGGCTTGTCACGGTCGGCCTCATCCAATGGAGGCACGGGGAAGTCGAGGGCTGCGGCACGAAGGGGGATGACGAGCTGCGGAGGCTGGTTCTGCAGGGCCTCCGCCTCCCTCTCCTCGGCTGTGGCCTCAGCTTGGGCCTTGGCGGCCGCGTCGGCCCGCGCTTCTCCCGACTTCTCCCTCACCTCCTGAACCGCCCTCTGCTCCTCCGCCTCCCGCTCTTCTTGTGCCTCTCGCAAGTTCCGCTCCGTTGCCTCTAAGAGGTCGGCGCGGGGATCCACACGGCGGGAGCTCGAAGACCCTCCCATGTTTCCAATTATGGAGGAGGCAGAGTCCCGCTCGAGAGAGAGCGGGGCCCTGTTCGATGAGTCAAGAGGAAGACTTAGAAGAATTTAAACACAAAGAAAAAAGAGAGGCGTAAGAGAAAACAACATTTACGCCGAAACCGTCTACGGCTGCTTCACCACCTTGCGGAAGCGAGCCACCTTCGCTGCCGCTTCATCCCGCTTGGTCGCCGCCGCTGTGCCCTTGGGTTTTTTTGGCCGACTGCCGAAGTAGGTCGACGCGGCCCGGCGTTTTTGTGCGCCGCCACGGGCAGCCGGCGTGGCAGATGGGCCCGCGCCTTGAGGATCGAGCACCAGCTGGCGGCGCGGAACGACTTCGACCTCGTCATCATCCGCCCAGTCCTCAAGGGCGGCCCCGAGCCCTGCGCCGCCTGCCTCGTCGCCTTCCCCTGCGACGGCGTATTCCATGGCGGCCGCCCCCAGGTTTCCGTCGTCAACATCGTCCACCGTGCGGTCGGGAAGGAACTGGCGCTCTACCCCTGCAGCCCCGGCCGCCAGCGGAAGAAGGGGGTTCTGCTGAAAACAAGCCGGCTGATCAGAAGTCGGCCATCGTGAACCCGTCTACAAGAAAAGAAGAAAAGAAGATAAACTTACCACCGGCGGAGGGTTGGCGCGAGAATACGGCTCCTTGCCGTACCGCCACTCCTCGGCGAGCTTGCAGTTGGAAATATACTTCACCATGTAAGACACCTCAACATGCGGCATCTCCCTGGTGCTTAGTCGGCATGGGTCGAATCGGCCGCTCATCTGGCAAATCACGTGAGGCCGGCCCTAGAGCAGAAGCACCCGGTGCTCCACGAAGGCGGCCATCAGGTTGGCTCCAGTCAGGCCCTCCGATTGGATCATCACCCAGAGCCGGGCAACGGCGGCTGCCCTGGCCTGAGACAGTGACCTGGCCCGGTAGCTCCATGAGGGTTGCCTCCCAGCCGGCGGGCCGGCTATGTAAGCCGGCAAATTGACGAAGTCACCTTGCGGGGTGACGTTCTTCACATAGAAGTACGACTTTCGCCAGAGCTTCACCGACTGGATCAGCGGGATGGACGGGAACGAATTGTTCTCGCCCGTCCGCCTCATGGCGATGAAGGCTCCGCACGGGGCAGGCACGCCCGCGACGACAGTGCCGAGCTTGCACTGGAAGAACTCTCCCCAGAGTTCGAGAGTGGGGAGAACACCAAGAAAGCCCTCGCACAAGGTGACGAATGCCGACAGCAGCATCACCGCATTTGGAGTGAGGTGATGCGGGTGGAGGCGGTAAAATTTGAGGAAAGAACGGAGGAACCCGCTCGCCGGAAAGATTACCCGCTCGTCCTCCTCCAGTGCCTGCAAGATCTCCCTCGCCGGCGCGCGGCGGACCCGCACGTAGTTCGCGCCTGGCAGACGCCACGTCCAGCGGAGGAAATCGAAATGGTCTTCATGGACGTTGGAGCCGTCCCAAGAGCTCGACAACGCCATGGGAACGGCGGGACGATGAACAAGGTGCGGCGGCGGAGATTCGCTCGACTCCGCGGCGGCGGAGCAACGATGAGCCAAGAAGGTTGGTGGAATAGCCGGGCGGCGGCAGGAAGTTGCGGCGGTGGAGAGGCAGAAGAAGAGGTAAGGGGCGGATAGAGGGCGAGCGTGCGAGCGTGCGAGCGTGCGAGCGTCTGCCGCTCCCCCTCCTCCCCCCCACTTATAGCCTCGTACGGCGAAGCCGAGGAGGCGAGGCGTGGGGGAGCGTGGGATTAACTTCGCCCACTCCCCCACATCCTGCGATTATTACGCCTTAACGGCGTGTGGTAACCACCGCTGGAAGACGTGCGGTCCGTCCGGGCCACAGAGGATCCGCGCGTGGGCCGAGGCCCCGTGGTGGTGGGCCCTGGACCGCGGCGACATCTCGTCGCGCGCGTGGGCTGGCAGGCTTCCACCCATCGGATGCCATGCGGCGCATAGGCGGCGAGCGGTCAGCTCGCAACCTAACCCGCGTGAACGCCTGGTTCCCGCCTTCATACTTCGAAACCGCCGAAAGACGGCGCACCGAATCAAAGCCGGCTCCCAGCTGCCGGCTCCTCAAGATAGGAATCTGATTGAGCTTCTCGTCTCTCTTCGGCCTCGGAGCCCAACCAGCTTCAGAGACTACTGTTGGAGTAAATGACCACGGGTAGCCTAGCCGGCTCCCCCTGGCACTTCAGAAAAATTACAAGCCATTTCGGCCTTCAAGATCCAAGGCGTGGGGCCACCTTCCCCCAGCCGGCTACCTCTCAGAGCGGCTGCACGAAGGCGGCCCTGCCTCGAGATCTCCCAAAGGAAACCATAAGAGGGCCGGCTCCAAGAAGCCGGCTATGAGAAGTCCGACTCCAAGAAGCCGGCCCCCAACCAGCGGCCAAGATCGTTCCCTCAAAGTCTGCACCCGCGTAACGGCGATAAGACGGGGCGTGGCTACAATGAAGTCTGCCACCCCCAAATCCTGCGACGCGCATGGCCACAGTGTGCCGTACAGGGTGGCCATCCCCTGTCCGGTGCAGCACTGTTGCCATGCTAACCATGACGTCACCCACGGCGAGCTGTCAGTACGACCCAAGGGCCGCCGGCCCCATCAGTCAAGGGGACGCCCGAGGGCGGCCAGACCTCCCGTAGTCGGCCTGGAGGTATCCGACTCCCGGTAGCCGGCTAGTCCCTCCTCTCGAGGGACGCGCCTCATTAAGAAGACAATACATGGTAAGGCTACAGTGATATGCCGCCCAACGGCGGCACCATAGCCATGCTTACCACGACGAAGCCCTCGTCACCAGAAGTGGGGCAACAATAACCAGCCCCCGACAAGACCCCCGAGCGGTGGGACCGGCCTGTCGGCTAGAAAGCCGGCAACCGGCGGGCCCACCAGTCGGCGGGCCCCATCGGCCGGCGGAGAAGCCGGCAAGCATAGACGCAGACATCTAGGGCCCATGCCCAGCTGGATTACCATTGTACTCCTGGGGGGTAGGCCTATATAAACCCCCCAGGGCGCCCATGCATGGGGAGATCCTTTTTTAGGAGTTTTAGACAACACATCGAGGGGAGAAGAAACCTAGCCTTGCCCTTCTTCTTCTTCCCTCCGAACAGCTCAAGGAGCCTCTTGTAGCTACTTGCCTACCTAGTGATCATGCGGAGACCCCGCAGAGCAGCAGTAGGGGTGTTATCTCCACGGAGAGCCCCGAAGCTGGGTAAGATTCGCCAGCGTGCATGTCTTCGCCTCATCCCGTTTCCAGGCACCGGTAACGTTTTATTGGCTCCCACAATGATAAGCCATCCGTTGGCATATGTCGCCCCAACCACCCGACAAGTCCTACTCCCACCGGGGGTAGGACTCCCTCTTTTCCTAGTTGGAGAAGGAGGGTCCTACCTCTTGAGCACTGCGTTGGATTTCCCCGAAGAGGAAAGGATGATGTAGCAAAGTAGCGTAAGTATTTCCCTCAGTTTTTGAGAACCAAGGTATCAATCCAGTAGGAGGCTACGCGCGAGTCCCTTGTACCTACGCAAAGAAAATAACTCCTCGCAACCAACGCGAATAGGGGTTGTCAATCCCTTCACGGTCACTTACGAGAGTGAGATCTGATAGATATGATAGATAATATTTTTGGTATTTTTGGTATAGAGATGCAAAGTAAAATAAAAGGCAAAGTAAAAAAGCAAAGCAATAATAAAGTGATGGAAGATTAATATGATAGAGATAGACCCGGGGGCCATAGATTTCACTAGTGGCTTATCTCAAGAGCATAAGTATTCTACGGTGGGTAAACAAATTACTGTTGAGCAATTGAGAGAATTGCGCATAGTTATGAGAATATCTAGGTATGATCATGTATATAGGCATCACGTCCGAGACAAGTAGACCGACTCCTGCCTACATCTACTACTATTACTCCACTCATCGACCGCTATCCAGCATGCATCTAGAGTATTAAGTTAAAAATAGAGTAACGCCTTAAGCAAGATGACATGATGTAGAGGGATAGTTTCATGCAATATGATAAAAACCCCATCTTGTTATCCTTGATGGCAACAATACAATACGTGCCTTGCTGCCCCTACTGTCACTGGGAAACATTACAAAAAATACACTTCCGTGATGATACGTGTTTTCACAGTAGGTCGTGTTTTTTGTCATGCATGTACATCCATGACGATTTTATGACAGAATCAAGATAGTCATACCAGTGCTGTCGTAGAAGTGTTCCATGACATTACCAAAATTATCATCACAGAAGTGTCCACTTCCATGATGATAAATCGCGCGTCATAGAAGTGCTTTCGTCAAGGGTGACCGACACGTGGCATCCACCGTAACGGAACACCGTTAAGCTATCGGGTCGGATTTTGGATCCGATAACCCGTTAACAGCCCTGACCAATGGGAAATTTCCACGTGTAAAATTTTGATTGGCCAAAGGGAACACCTGTCAGCTCGTCAGTGGTCCAGATGTCGCCCGTCCACTGGAGGAGACATGCCTATGATACATCGACAAGTGGTTGGGCCCAACAGAGGCCCATATAGGTTAAAAAGGCCGGCCCAGTCAAAGGCCCGTAGAACTTAATCAGGTACTAGTGGGCCAGCCCAATAACGACCTACTTAATAAAGGCCCATTTATGGCCCGAAGCCAGATCTGGCCCGTTAATTGTTCGCCCAATATTTGGGCACATTTACGGCCCAAAGCCAGATCTGGCCCGTTAATTGTTCGCCCAATATTTGGGCCCATTTGCGGCCCGAAGCCAGATCTGGCTCGTTAATTGTTCACCGAATATTTGGGCCCAACTACAGCCTAGTGACTTTTGACCTGTTAGAGGCCTGATGTAGACATGGGCCCATTTCAGCCCGGTGTGACTTTCGGCCTAGGAATGGCCCGTGCTGCCCATGGGCCATATATGGTCTGACGGGACATCGGGCCCACTAATGGCATGTGCTAAAGGTGGCAACAGTTAAGCCCAACGTGACTTTGAGCCTGTTAAAGGCTTGTTCCGTAATTCGGCCCGTTGATGCCTATGCTAAGCTTTTGGCCTCTTAAAGGCCCATGATATCAGTGGGCCAACTAAGGCCCGAGATATGTTTCGGCCTGGTAACGACCCGTGAGCTAACTGGGCCCAAAATGGCCCGGACTACATTTCGGCCTGCTAAAGCCCGTCGACGACTAGTGAAAATTGAGGCCCAACATGCATTTTGGTCTGCAAAAGGCCCGTGGTTTCATCTCGGCCGTAACAGGCCAGTACAATATTCAGCCTGTTAATGGCCCAACGCTACCTGGGCCAAACTAATCGCTGGGTCGACAAAAGGCCCAACTAAAATATAGGTCGGTGTAAGTTTGGGCCTGGCGCAATGTGTGAAGGCCCCAATCATTCGGGCCGAAGAAAGACGCAGGCTGGCCCAATTGTGGCCCGCTAAAAACCTGGCCCGTTAGAGTCGAATGTTTCGGTCTGGTCGACTACATCTGATTTTTTTAGATAGCGAATGATTGCAGTAACTAGTAGGAATTAAGAACAAACCTACTCTATACAATAAAGAAATTACGGCATAGTAACTAAGAATAAACCTACACTATACAATAAAGGATTTAAGGTATATTACATCCACTTGGCATCGAAGTTTGCCACCAGTGATCATAAAGCGCAACGAAGAAGCAGATTACAAAAACTGGGCACCATTGCAGCATAACAAAATAATACTGAACCGAGAACACTTCCAAGACAGTTCAAGAAAGGTTAGCCTTGCGGGGGAACTGCTGCGCAAGCTGCTGAGCAAGGCTGTGAGACCAGCCTAGCATGCTGGTCATAGCTTACAGGTGTAGCTGTTTAGCGATGAGGTTCTCATTGGTGTTCTCCGCAATCTTTCTTAGAGATAGGACTTCAAGTCCAAGTTGAGTTGCAGAATGCCTTTCTGCTAGAACTTGGGACTGAAGAAGTCGAACTGATTCAGACAACGAATTCTGTGAGCTTGTCTGACTGTTAGTCTCAAGTAACTTGAACACTACATCAAGACAAGACTTTGGGGTTGTCTCGCTATCTTAAAGATGTTTTGCCTTCTTTGCTGCAATATATGTTGGGTTTGTCTCATAGCCTTCAACAGACTTGTGCATGCCATCAGGCATATCACCCTGAAACAAAGCAGAGAGATGACAAGTTTTGCATGTGTATAAACAAAGATGATAATTGTTCTGTCAATTCTATCCAATTTCAAATTAGAAAATAAAGAGTAAGTTCAAAATATCAATAACATAATTTGGAATTGTTCATAATGCGGGGAGCTTCACCACACTACTGGATTACCATGTCAACATAACAAGCATAGATGAAGGGCAAAGAAAATCATTGTATCTATTTTGGATAATGTGCATGGCATGTTGTTCATATCATCAGCCACATCAGTAAGATAAAACAGGAGATGACAAGGTGCAAACGTGGGCTGCTTCACCACACACTGGATTATAGATCCACAAAAACAAGCATACATATAGGGAGTATTAAGTAATGTGCATGGTATGAATAAGGAATTTGGTTTTACAAGTAAAACTTAGAACTAACGGTTCTTACGAACATGCATTTTGGTAGAAACAGCAAACTAAATAGCAGTAAATGATAGGGAGTATGAGCAAATTAAACAGCACTTGAGGATAAAGGCTTTAGAAGGACTGACTTACATTAACAGTTAACACCGGCTTTATAATGCCCTTCTCCATGTCAAGGGAAGGATAACTCAGGAATTTCAGCACAGAATCTTCTTCATAAGCATTGCCTGTACTCTACATTTTGTAGAGAGTAATTATAGATATGATAATACTGGAAGGGATAGAGGATAATGAAGATAAGATGCAGATTGATGCTACATAATCAACTACCAATCCCTGGAAGTACAAGCGTTACAGGACAAAATGTACTGACAAGAGCAATGGGCTACACTTCTGCACTGGCATTGTCTGTGTATTCTACTTGTTGGCAAGATTAAATATAGATCTGATCTTTTTTAGTAAATGGTGGGCAAGGGAGATAAGATGCAAAATTATACAAAATGAACCAATCCCTCTTCCCATAATACAAGAGTGTTTTGAACACTGGTGTACTGTACAAAACGTTCTTATATTATGGGACGGAGGGAGTAGCTGTTAATGTAAGTACAGTGATAGACCACGTTCAGTCCTTACAAGAGGATTGCAGAGCTAAACCTCTTCAAAAGCATTGGGTTGATTCTAAATTTATGTAAGAGTACATACAGATCTTATAATGCCCACCAAATGGACGATTACGAGGCTAACATGTGCAGTGATGCTACATAATCAAACAGCTATGAAAGTAAGTATGGTCATACAGGGCAAGAGGTACTCACAAGAGCAATGCAGTGTGCAGTATAGTTGCGAGATTCTGTGGTCCCTTGAGAACGAATGTTCTTCTGCTAACAGTTTTCGTACAAGTGAGACATTAAGGCAAATGCAGAAATGTAGTTCAAATTGTGATGTGATATCATAGACAGTAACTTACGCTGCAGCCGAGACCAATGTGTAACAAGATTATTCCAGTCACCGTTGGATAATGTAGCACCGGAGACTTTACAGAAATTTCGTTCAGAGGCTTGCCATCGAAGTGCGCTTGCCTCAGGTAGGAACGATACTTCATCAACGAGTGCTTGAAAAGCGCAACCAACCCTTGCTCGTCATCACAATCCAGTTTGCTCGTCGCCTATTTAAAAGAATGAAATCCTGTGTCTTCTGTCAGCAGAAACATATGCAGTAATGACCATGAATAACATTAGTACGTTACTTACGCGTAAGTTGCGAAGGAAGACTGGAAATTGTTCTGTGTCTGTGGTATAATCTTTCCATGAAGGAAAGATGCGCACAAAGTTCCTGACAATAACATAACCTTCGTCTTCTAATCTGGGAAGAAATGGAACAGGGGTCCGATTTGCTGCAATTGGGGCTCTCTCTGGTTCGAAAAGGGATTTGGCAACTGGATTTGGTGTACTCTTTGCTGGAACGAGGGTTTTGCGTCATACAACTAGTGCTATGTCAACTGGCATAATCATACTGTTTGATGCAGTTGGGGTCTGCTGAGTTGGGGCATCAGAAATGACCAGTGTAGTAGGGCTAGAGTCTGCTAGAGTTGGGGTATTTTGTGGATCAGGTGATATTGCAACTACACCTAATGGGCTATTTGATTTATCAGGTGCCACTATCTTTTCCAAATACTTTGCTTGTGCTCCTACACGATCAACAATCGCCCTATTCCTTTTGAACATCTGATACACAAGAACAACATTTGAATGGATAAATATGGTATGATGACAGATGGAATATGTACTGAAAATGGATAGGCAGGGCGTATTCACATACACGATGTGTAAACTAAGCTAATGGCAGTTCAACAAAGTAGAAGCAATGCAAAGCATCAGTTGCAAGATATGTGCGAGCAATGTAACCTTGGAAAGTTGGAGCAAGTACCTTGATGGGTGAATAAGATAGGGCATCTTCCTCTGACTCCTCCACTAGGTAGCTACATTGATGTAGGTCTCCCTCTAGCTCAGAATCACTGTTAGGATCATATTCCGAGCATGAATCTGTAGGTGGAGAGCGTTTGCATTGCATTGCATCCAGACTTGATTTCAGTCCCTTAATGCCAAATTTGACAGCCATGGCATTGTTCTGCTTTATTCTTTTCATGCGTGCAAGCTCATAATCATTATGATGTTGTTCGGAATCTGAGATTCATGAAAACATAAGAAGTAGTCAGATTATCTATGGAATGCATTATGGATTCAACTAGGAGAGTGTCTCCCTATAAACCCCTGCATATGCAAAGTTCACTTCCCCAACCGTGCTGACCAGACCACACACAGAAATACAAACCACTTATGTCTCTATAACAGGCATGCACACATTTCAAAACTGCAGTAAGAACATTAGAATCATATGAAATTCGTATTTGAACAAATAAACTAAGAAATTATGAGTGGCGTAATGTTTAGCTTCAAGGGTGGAGTGTTCGTAGTGCGACACAAAGCAAGTAGGCATATTGTATTCCATGTAAAAGATCCAAACCTATGTAAAAGCCGGAAATGACACTTTCTTTCTATACAATGCAGTGTTCGTTACCCACACATGATGGAAGAGATCACATAGAGAAATACTATTCGCTCATATCTACGGTTCCAGTATTTAGAAACAGGGTGGTCCACCCTAAAAGAATATTGACAACAAATATGACAAGGCAAGCATAGATGTAGTGAATCAATCATTTACTTGTGAGCTTACTAGGACAAGTATGCAGAATTGTAACTGCAGTAAGAGACCGTCCAAAATCTGAATGAAGAAGTTTGTCTAGCACTTATTGTTTGCAACTAATCGACGTGAATAATTGGATATTATATCGAATGAGTAAGAAAGACAAGTAAAATTGTCAACAAACCTGGCTTGCAGTAGTAATCTGGGTCAATGTCACTACGACCAACAATCCAAAATGACTAGTTTCTGTTCTGAGGGCCGGAATTTTGAAAACCCTGTGAACTTTAGAGGTACTAAAGATTACCGAAATGCATCTGAACCATTAAGTGTAGGTAGCAATGAGCACACAACAAACCCTAATGACAGTCCTACCTAATGAGTAATGAATCAATTAGAAAATGGGTGATGAGGAGTGGCTGCTGAGTGTTGAGGACGTATCTCAGGATAAATCGGGTTGGCTTGGGGGGTGCTGCACGCCTGAGCCCTGAACAGACTAGGAAGGTAGGCACGGCGGCGCGCCCGGGCAGCGGTGACGCTGTTGGGTGAGCGGCTCCTGGCATCCTGTTAGTCCGATGTCTCCTCCTAGAGTCATGCCGTCCGGGGACGGCAAGTCATCGGCGGGGCAGGCGGCTGGGGGCGAGTAGAGATCGGAAGCGCGCAACAGAACAGAGGGGAATCGGGGCCTGGGACGACCCAAAATCCCATGGTGGGCCGGCCCACCATGGGCACCCTATAGAGATACACACCCGAGCGGCAAACATGCATTTTCGTAACTAATTTAGGAACATTTAGCTGACCAATTAAACAACTATGTTTTAATATTATCAGATTCGTATTTGAACAACTAAGCTTGTTTAGCTTGATGGGTGGAGCGGTGTTATTATGACACGAAGCACGTATTCTGATCGTATAGTTATCATAAAAGGGGGGAACTCTAAGCATATTTTTTTTAGCAAAAGAGGGTTTCCCCTCCGATTTCTATTAAAGAAACCACCACGGAACCAACATGATCAATTAAACTCTAAGCATGATCAATTAAACCATATTATGGGTGTGCCATGGTAGATTAGAAGCTGCAAATCGGAGAAATGATATTTAGCATCCATTGTTTGCTTCGAACTAAGAACTAAATTCTAAGAGCTAAAAAGAAAGTAGAGTAACCAAGTTAAGATCTATTTTCTGGTTGAGATCAAAAAGTTGAGGAGATATGAAGTACCACCTCTCTTGCGGCGCCGTGTAGGCATTGGGGGTGCGATGGCTGTCGGTGGCATTGAAGCAGATCTACGACGGTAGACGGGTGCATCGGGGGATAAGTCCCATTGCGGTGGAAGAGAAGGTCGTGTGAGCGGCCCCGGCAAAGAGGACAATGGTGCCGATGAAGCGAGAGGATGCGATGCAAGGCTATTGGTCTGTCGCTGTGGATGAGAAACGTCCATCTCTAGCAGTGGACGACGCGGTCTTGGTAGGTGCTCCGGCATGGTGGAGGACGGTGGCGATGGATGTGGTGGAGGACGGCGGCGATGGATGAGGTGGCGGACGGAGGCTGGTGTGGGGATGGGGTGTTCTAGCGAGGACGGTGTATGAATGGGAAAATGGAGGGAGAGGTACGGGGAACCATGTTTTTGGGACGCGCCTGTTTGAAATATGGGAAAGTTACGAACTTAGCCCCCGTTTAAAATTTGGACATCTCGTCGGTTGGGGATAGGACGGTAATCTCGCCAATATTTGCCCAGAGTGATTTCGGGCGAGGAGAGGGTGGTTGGCGCCCATGGTGTATGAACGGGGCTGACAGGTAGGACAGTTGTGTCACATCTGAGTGAAGTTACAAACCTGCCCCTATTGAAAATATTTGCCTACATTGATTTCGGTCGAGTCGAGTTTGTTTTGCCGCCCACCGTGTATGAATGGGGAATGGAGGGAGAAACAGAGGTCTTTCGGACGAGCTTGAATCAAATGAGTTTTGCCGCCCATTTTTTACGCCCACCGTGTCGGAATGGGCTCAGAGGCGATCGTGTCATGTCTAATTGAAGTTACTAACCTACCCCTATTTAGAGCAGTGGAAATTGGGCCGATGGATTGTCCGTGTAATGGGTAGACAGTAATTTCCATCTCCCAAACACTTGGCTTCGGGCAGCCGACGTAGGAGTGGACATTTTGCTGCTTCTTTCGAATTTTGGGACAATAAGCATCCACGTTTACCCTGGCAACTAAATTCGAATCCATTTTGTATTCCTATATGAATCTTTATAAATCATTCTATGTGTTTTTATATATCTTCAAAAGGACGACAAAGATGTATTCCACTGTCATATATGAATATGGTTTACAAATGCCGATACTCAAATTCAGAAACTAGAATCCAGTTTAAGGTGAATTCGAATATTTGGAACACTTCATGTCCAACTCAAATGTCATACGCAGCATAATGTGTACTCCCATTTAGATATGTACACAAGCGATGTATCAAGATTCAAATACCGAGTCAATCAACCAAGAATGTATAGAACTAACACACATATAAACACTTATAGAGTATATGGATCAATAATATCAACTAACAGACATAAGCCAGGTCGCTGTACTTTTTTTTGCTACAACAACATCCTTTTTTTAGCCAGCATCTTGGCCCTTTCCGATGCGTGCCACTTATGGTCCATCTATACTACTACTATTGCTGAATGCACATTCAGCCCGATTGGCATATTTGTAGGTCTGGCACAGCAATCCAAATGAAATGTCTCCGAGTCTTATCAATTAATAAAGACTTGTGCTCAAATAAAATTACAAATAAAAAGAATTATTACATGATCTCTAAAACAAATGGTTTGATTGATTACATGAACAGACAACACAAAGCTTATTCAACTATGGAAAGAACATTTCACCTGTGATTTACCAAGTAGGAATTTAATTTTTCTTTTTTCCTTCAGGACCTTAACAATCCAGTCAGTCTCAGCTTGCTTCGTTTTGAAATCCACCAAATATTTAATGGTTGTCTTGAGTACTGCTTGTGATTGTGTTGTTTCCTTCCTCAACATGTCAACTTCATCTCTAAGTGCAGAAGCAGAATCTCTTTCTACCACTAGTTTAGCCTCTAGAGCATCAGCTGTTGGCAATTCATAATGCATGATTGGGCCGGTGCCACTGCTGTGGGATGATGCAACGTCCATGGGGACCTTGCTCTTTGATCTTGGGCTAACCTGTTTTGCCATTAAAGTTCCGATTGGATTCAGAAAAGTTGAAGTTAGCAAAACATCTCAACTGGGAGTTATAACAGCAAACCAGTTAAACAAACAAGGAATTAAAGAGTTTCAATTGGATGCTGAAAAGTAGTTATTAACATCATTGTAACCCGCTGTTACAGCAGCAAAGCAGTTAAACAAACAAGTAGATATTTAAGTTAAGGCAAATAGGTAATTCTTAACCGTAAGTATCAAACACATAGATAGGCGTAGTCTACAATATGATTAACAGGTTGTGCCATTATGTAATCAGTAGCAAACTAAATTAAGCCAAGCAACGTAATTGAACAATTTGGCAATAAGTGGCTAACTAAAATTCCGAGAAGCAGGTAACTGAACTTACGCTAGTTCTTTGTACAGGCACACTACAACTTTTTTTTCTCTTACAAGGTTGTACAAAGGAGTCCATGGCATCAATTGCTTGGATACGCAGTCCCAATACTTCTTTCTTCCCACACTGCATGGGTAAGTCGAATGGTTAATCTGGTAAGATGGTGCGTCCTTGATATGTTATATGAGGACGTGTAGTCAGACTAGTTGTAGCTAAACACATCACACAGGCTTTTACTGTATATTTCATGTGATTACTTTTGGCATATCAAGATCTAAGCAATCTACAATAGGATGAAAAGACCGGCATCCTTCACATTATTGGCGAACTCAATTCATAGAAACAAGCAATTCAACCATTCTGTGGGTAAATCAAAAGCGCCACTGGAATATTTTTCACTATCCAATCATACACGCAAAAGGGGCGACGCCACCATAGGGGCTGGTATGGGCGGCCGCCTCAGGTGGCTGGAAAGTGTGCACCTAGTTTGAGTCATCCAGGTTGGCCCACACTAGTTTTGTCCGTCCCAACGCACGAGCAGCCAATGTAAAAAATGAAGAAAAATGTTTCAATTTGGATGGGCCAATAACATAAGTGCAAGGCAGGCCCTATAGCAGGCTCGGGACCCAAACGAGCGCCTCCCATATCGATCAACAGCAGGAAAAATCCCAATTCATTCGCTCCAGCCTACAGTATGGTTCACTCCTAACCTAGCCGCCGCTGGACAGACCGACACAGCACTTCCTCGCGCCCTCGTTGGAGGGTGGTCGCCGGGCTTCAAGCGAACGGAAGGACAAGAAGATGAAGATCCAACCCTGGGTGTAGCCTGCATGGGAGGCAGCGGCGGCGGCACGGGCATGGCATCGAGCTTGCGCAAACAGACAGTCGCAGCTTGCAAGAGTAGCATGCGCAACGAGCAAGTACATCACATCCCTGATTATATCTAATTCAACTCTTCAATTTCTGGCCAATAGTTAAACCTGACGGTAACTGCTTGTATGTAGGGAATCTATGAGAAAATGAAACCAATTTCTACTTATTTTATAACTACCCCAATCAATACTGAACTGACTGAATCTGATGTATCTAATCAAGTTTCCGGTGCAAACATATAAGCTCATGTTGTTCTTGAGCCTGAAGTGTCTAATGAACAGACTGCTAATGAAGGATTTGATGCAAACATTTTACATGCTCTTGGTGATGAACATATAGTGTCTAATGAGGGATCTAATGCAACCATTTTGCAAGCTCATTGAAGGATTTAGTGTCTAATGATGATCTACTATGTTGAGAGAGACAAAGATTTTCAGGCATTGATGACAAGCAAATTATAGTGCATTTTCATAGCTTGCGGAAACGTCGAGGGCATCTACCAGAAAGTCCCCGTATCATGACAACATAGCATAAATAGTTTTCTAATCTGTTGTTTGAAACTATTGGCATACTTGTGCAGGATAGATATATTGATATGCAGTTTGCACACTGGTTATACGTGCAATTACACTTCGATATTTTCAGCCAGAGAACGAATAATTCAAGCAGGTACAGACCATGTTTGTAGTCCTTGTACACCATGTTGCATTTTGTGTTTTTTGGTGCTTGCATCATTTAGTGTTTATAATCTAAACTACTTTGGATCATTAGCTGGTTTTCAAAGTGCATGTAGCTGCACA
The DNA here is from genome assembly GCA_032464435.1 of Aegilops umbellulata. Lineage (NCBI taxonomy): Eukaryota > Viridiplantae > Streptophyta > Magnoliopsida > Poales > Poaceae > Aegilops > Aegilops umbellulata. The sequence continues at coordinate 400,565,548 of CP136057.1, forward strand.
TTTCTCAAGTTATGTTGATTTCCGTAGTGCAAGTGCCTTCGTATTTTTTAAGTTAAACGTTCGCCCCTGGTAACTTGAATTCGTGGATAAGCCACTGCACACAAATCATACACGAATGCCAGTATGAATTAAATGAAATGCAGGGACTTACGCTAGCTCATTGTACAGGCTCACTACAGCTCTGCTTGCGCTTGGGATGTTCCATGTTACCACTTGCTTGGATGTGCAGGCCTTGTGCTCCTTGCATCCCCCTCTGCATTTTTGACACGACGAATGGTTGATCAAATAAGAGGAATCGACCTTGATGTTGTACCGGAGGACAGATACTTACAAGGTTATACGGGTGTGCAGGATGTGTACCAGATCCCGTAGCGCCGTCATGCTTCGCTAAAAAATGGATTTGCTTGTTTTAGATGATATCTCCAGAAGAAATAAGAGTTAAAGTCAGAGTTGCATAGGCGTGTAAGCTAAGAGAGCAGTGAAAGGATATCCAAACATCGTCGGAACAGTGCACAAGGGAGTGATGTGTGGATACCTAGTTCGGGCCGGCGTTTGGGCATGCTCGCCTAGCTAGAGTGCGGGTCACTTCAGAGCCGTTGAGGGTGATGCGCTGGCGTTGCTGGCCGCCAACGGATGCAGATCTTGAGTGGTAGCGGAGCACTACGATGCGGTGGACGAGACCGTTGGTGAAGCCCCAACGACCTCGGGGGGCGGAGGTACGATGATGTGCTCGGTGAAGTAGCCCCGGTGAGCTGGGAGACGGCGTCGGTGAAGCGCACCTGATGTGGTGGAACTCGGTATCTGTGAGGCACGTCGGTTGTGGCGGCCGACGTTGTCGGTGGACCATCCGGTGCGGTGGACGAGGGCGTAGATGAGGTGGCTCCGGTGCGGTGGTGAAGCGCGACCGTCGTCTTCGTTGTCGTCGTCCGGCACAGAGGTGGGGAACAGTGGGGAAAGAGACGAGACGAGGGGCGATTCGAGGGTTGGCGGGGAATTAGGGATTTGAGCAATCTGGGTGCGGAAGGGGACGGTGGAGAAGAGAGATTTTGCAAGGCTGGAATTGGGGCCGCCAGATATTTCAATCCGAAACGTGGAAGCGCGAACTTATATTGTCGTCGTCCTTTTTTGGGGGGGAGGGGGGTGGGTGGCTGGGTGCTATGCGTCCGTCCGACACACGCGACCACCCCGACAGGACTATGCTTCGGTGCCTTAAGGCACCTGCCTTTGTGTCCATGACATGTGGGCCCAACAGGTGGCTGGCCCACATGTCAGTGACCCAAAGCAGTTGCCTTTAAGGCATCGAAGCAGTGTCCACCCCGACACGACCCTGGTCTGCCTGGTGCGCCTACATTTGAGAATGCAAATGAATCTTCTTTCATTTGCAAACGAATCTGTATGTATTACCATGCCCGTGTTTTCCTTGCAATAATTAGTCATTCAAAACGAGATACTCCATCCGTTCACTTTTGTAAGTCGTTTCAGAGAACTTAAAATGAACTGTTTTGCACATTGTCTGAAATGTCTTCATGGTCTTATAAAAGTCAACAGAGGGAGTACTATAAATTAATTAATGAGGAGTTATTTGAAAAAAAATCAAAACGGTACCCACGCTAACGTGGATTAGAGTGTGTGTCACATAATTATTTATTTGAATTAGAGTGTGTGTCACGTACTAAGTTATTTGAATTAGAGTGTGTGTCACGTAGCGATCTCCAATTCTAACGTGGAATTTGCATTTTTCACTGTATCCACGCTACTTTTTTAATACAAATTCATATGTATATGATGAACGCCATGGTAGTGAGAAAACTTTTGGATGGATTCAAACATATGACCTACAAAATAGCACAACAAACTGAGTCAATGTCAACTTTTCGAAACTTAGTATGACACGAATTCGAAATAATTACCCGTATGCCTGGTCCTCGGTTCAAATCTTACAATGTACACCGAATTGAACATCGATATTAAATCTCGTACTATGTACATTCGAATGTTGTTTTTAGCCCCCCCCCCCCCCCCGCACAAACGCTACATACTTCCTGTATCGGTCAATCTTCCTCTCCTAACCACCTTAGGAAGCTATCGATTTCCAACACACGTTCATTCTTTCTCTCCATGTTTCGCTCTCTAAGTCTCTCAACTACACAACCCCTTTTTCCACTCTGTTACCAAATGCATTTACCTCACACACCCGCCATTGCACCCCATGCCGAGCTCTCTCTCTCCCCCCTCTCCCTCTCACCCTCTCGCGTTAAATACATGCATTGCCTATCTAGCCCCCACCCACCTCTCGTGCGCACGCACGCACGTTGTATATCTAGGTCACTCCCTCGAGACTGTCTCACTCTTTCTTCCGCACGGCGGTCCACACTCACTCAATCTCGCTCTCTTTATCTGAGTCTCGTTTAACCTCGTTTTCTTTCACACACAAATGATATATCTCCCTGTTTGGGCCTCGATCGACACACTCTATACTCTCTCACGAAGATTGTCTATCTAGGTCAGTCGCCGCCACTCTTCCGACCTCATGGTGGGCCACGCTCACTCAATCTCTCTCTCTCTCTCTCTCTCTCTCTCTCTCTCTCCGTATGTCTCGATTGACCTCGCTCTTTCTCGGACAAAAATGATATATCACCATGTTTGAGCCCAATTCGACCTATTCACATTGTATAATCTCTCACGCACATCATCTATCTAGGTCACTCTCTCCAACCCGTCTCACTCTTTCTATCGCACGGCGACCCTATGTGATCGGTTGACCTTGCTTCCTCCCACGCACAAAATATATCTACACGTCTGTGACTGGATCATCTCTCAAGCTCAATCTTACAGCCCTCACCCTTGCCAAAAAGCTCAATCGGACAATATCTCTCCAGAGCATATATATTTGTTCAATGAATGTCAGACCACACTCACTTTGTCTCTCTATCTATATGTCTCTTGATTGACCCTGCTTTCTCACACCGTATCTTCCACGCATTGAAGCTACTACCTCTCCATCCCTCGCAAAGTCGGAGCTATTTACATTGCGAGGGACACTCCAACCTTGGATTCATTTGTGTAGGCATTTATTCTGGTCGGTTTAGATTATATTTTCGTAGCATTCGTCCCACAACTACTCCAAACACCGTTGCAACCCACGCAACTCCCCTAGTTGATTTCCCTCTGGCTCGGTCATCGCTCTCTAGCACGTCCTTTCTTGCCATCAACGTCGCACCATGGTATTATTGAAAAAACTATGTTGTTCTCTTTAATTATTATAAATAAGCTACAAAACTACACACCGATAGTCCACTTGGAATGGAACAAATTTCGACCCACAAATTAAAGTGCTACAAACTACACACCGAGGGGCCCACATGTCATGAAACAAATTTGGACCCATATACAAATTAAAAAATAAAGGACGAGGATCGAACATGCGACCTGGCCTTCAAGCCGCACGTCAATAGGCAACATACGTAGAATAGCAATGTTTGTTGTACCCGCTTTGTTCACATAATGTTTTTATATTATCACAGCCTAATTAATGGATAACATGTAATATTATTTTTTAGTACTATTCGCCTTCACTTACTGGTGGGTTCCATGTGTGCTCTCTCTCTCCTCCCCTTCTGCGTTTAGACACACGGGCAAACAGGAAGAACTCGCGGGCGATGTTGTCGTTGACCATATCTGGACGCGTTCACAAGTCATGGCACCAGTTTCACGTACTAGCAGCACTAGTCAGTGTGTACGTGCAATGCACGTTAATTTGGAAGTATATTAAGTGCATGCGGATATTAACTACCAGGGTATTATTTGAGTGTTGTCATGTGATTAGCACTATTTTTGGCATGAAATTAACTGCACGCTAAACGTGTTGAGCGCTCGACATTGAAGCAGTCTAGGTCGTTGGATGAGGAGGAATACATGTGGCTTGATGACGTTTTATATTTAATTTGATACGGCTCTAGCAGAACATTCAATCGGTCAAACCATACATTTCGTTCAGTCTGACTACGACTTTAAATTATACGACGATCGATATAAAATAAACTGAAATGATAAACGTTTGGATTTTAAGCATGGCAATCCGAACGTTTTTCATGGCAAATTTAGATTACGCGGCGGCGGCGGGGGCGTCTTGCGGTGGGAAGTGGCTCCTCTGCGGTGCTCTGTGCGTCGTCGGGCCACTGACCGACGGCGATGGCGGCGTCTTGCGCCGTTGTTGGCGTACTCCTAGACGTTGGCCTAGCTTCAAGGAAGGCCAAAATGTTCTGGACTTCGTAGCGAGTCAACTGGCGGGAGGAGGCGACTGGCGTTGGTGCAAGGAAGCGGTCGACGGCGGCCATCCATGCCGCTGAGGGGGCACTGGCACCCGCGCGGGGACAGGCACTATCAACGGTGCGGCGGAGACATTCGTGTGCATGGGCACCAGCACGGGCGGGCACATCAGTGCATGCGCAGGCGCATGCGCTGGCAGGTGCACGGGCACCGGCACAGGCGTGCGCGTCAATGCACGCGCAGGCGCATGCGTTGGCAGGTGCACGGGCGCGTGAAAGTCGGCGGGGACCTCGTGGAACCCCGTGGGATCAAGCTCGGCGACAATGTGCGGCTCCCAGCCCATTAATGCCACGGGGATGGGCGTTGGCGCAGTCGGGGCGACGGGAGCCAAAATGGGAGCGGGGACAGGCGCGGCGTCTTCCTGCAAGGCCAGTTCAAGCTCGTCCCAAAGCGCCCTATGTTCCTGAGACTCCGGCTGGGTGTCTTCCTTAGGAAGCTGGAACACTAATGGCAGACCATCATGATGCGGCATGGCGTACGTTTAGGTCAGGCTAGTAGGAGTTAGACGACAGGAGAATCGGAGAGGAAGAGAGAGGATTGTAGCGATACCGGGTAGTGCGTTGTTGATTTTAAACTGCGGCGCCGGCGACATTAAAAGTGGGAGCAGTTGGGACGACGGTGGGCGGCGGAGCCTGGTCAAAGGGCTCGCCTCCCGGTGAGCCTGCACAGCGGTCTGCTCGCACGCCTCCTTGATAGCCGGCGCAGCGGTCTGCTCGCACGCCTCTCGTCGACTCACACACTTGCTCGGACGGCACCTACCGATGAGAAGCGGGGACTCGTGGCGGCACGTAAACGCCCACGGTTTCAATAGTGAAAGCGTTCGCCTTAACGTGACAGGTCTTTGTTCCAAAATACCTTGGCTCTTCATTTGTGCAACTTGTCATAAGCAGCTTGTCTCAAATTGAAGAAAAAACTTACGAAGTAATATTTGTGCCATATCACGTGACCATGCTTAGTTTCAAGAATTTATGCTCACTTTTGGATTTTCTGAAATTTAAGATCTAGGATTCGAAACAATATCATAACCTGCATCATGCAATAAATTTTCAAGCTGTACATCTGTCCTGTTGTATTTCTTAAGAAAGGATTTGGTCAAACATTTTGCTTAGTTAGACTTCAGACAAGTTATATATGCAGAGTAAAAGGATAATCCCTCCGTACTAGTGCATTGCCTGATATATTAAATCAAGTACTAGGCACGAACAAACGGGCTCAATTCTTTGCTCATCCTGGTGTAGTAGTAGTAGTAGTAGTACTAGGCAATGCAGTTGACGGGTGACCTTGACGAGCGGCGACCGAGGGAATTGAGCCGTGCTCGGCACGGTAGGTAACGTTGTCTAGTTACTACAGCATCCCTCCATTGTTCACCGGTAGTCATTATGGACCAGGGACATGAGGGGAATTTCCTAGGGCTGGAATTCTGGCCGCCAGATATTTCGACTTGAAACGCTGAGGCTCGACTGGTTGGGGTTGCCTAATGTGCGTACCACGCACGCCACCAAAGGACACGAGCCCGTTTTTTTAGGATCAACACGAGCCAAGGTCTGGCTGGTACGCCGTTGGGTCCTACCATTAGAGAATACGAAAGGAACCTTTTAAATTGCCGAACGAATCTATGTGTATTACAATACCCGTATTTTCCTTGCAAATACTAATCTCAACGTGGTAATTGATTTATGACGAGTTGTTGAATTAGAGTAAGTTTGTGATATAGTGATCTCAACGTGGATTTCACATTTCATGGTATCCCTAGTAAGTTTTCCAATGCAAATTCAAATTTAAAAGATGAACAATATGGAGGTGAGAAAACTTTGTATGTATCAAGCATATGACCACACACACACACACACAGACACACATGCACAAACACAACAACAATCCAATAAGTATAGTGCATCTATTTTTCCAAACCATGCATGTATGACACGAATTAAAAAATACTCCTTCTATTCCTAAATATTAGTCTTTTAGAGAGTTCAACAAGTGACTACATACGGAGCAAAATGAGCGAATCTAGACTCTAAAATATGTCTATATACATCCGTATGTGCCAGTCCATTTGAAGCCTCTAAAAAGACTAATATTTAGGAATGAAGGGAGTAAAATGTAAGACATCCATGGTCCTCAGTTCAGTATTTAAAATGAACATGAAACTGAAACATGAATATTAAGTCTAGTACTACAGTACATGCAAATGTTGTGTTTAGGCGGAGCTATGATTGTCGGGGGTCAACCCCTCGACCTTAGATAAAATTGTGGAGCTCTGTTTAGGGTTGTTTAGATTATATTTGTCCCCACCCTCCCAACCACGGATTGGTTGTGCACCCCCCACCCCTCCTCCCCGGGAGAATATCATGTGCCCCCATACCTTAGATGTTATATGCCGATACGAGTTGCTTGGAGCTTGTAGATCTGAGATATAGCAACTCACATGATGTGTCTTAATATTTTTGCAGGAAACCTTGATGAGTTTGAGAATTGCACACAATTTGTACAAAAACTACTTAGATGCCCTTTGATCCCATATCCAACGACGTCGAAGCTCGTATCACCGTAGCATCTAAGATGAAGGAGGACATCATATTCTCCTGTATGTAAGAATATCATGTGCTACCACACCTTAGATGCTTTGGTGATACAAGCTCTTCGGAGGCGTTGGTTTTGTGACCCAACACCTCCTCGGTGGTTCAAATGGTTTTTTGCAGAAAAACCCCAAAAGAGTTCGTCCACTGCTTACAAGCACAAAGACTGCTAAGATGCCATTGGATCTCAGATCAAACGACCTCCAAGCTCGTATCACCGTAGCATCCAAGCTGCGATAGCACCTTATGTTTTCTCGCACGGGAGAGTATGAGGTGCTCCCGCGCCATAGATTCTATGGTGATACGAGTTCACTGAGATCTAACGGCGCACAGTAGGAGGTTTGAATGTTTTTGCAATATACGGCTGATAGAGTTTGGGAAATGCGTAGAAAGTACAAGTACTACGCATGTGCCATCTGATCACTGATCATACGACCTAGATGCTCATATCACCGTAGTGAGTAATTAAGCTACGGGGAGCACCTAATATGAGCACCGGGGAGCCGTTGGATCGAAGATGCAGCGGCACACACGAGGCCTGAATGTTTTATTTGCAAAAAAACCTTTGGAGAGTTTGGAAATTGCGCATAATTACAAAGACTACTCCCAAGCCATTGGATCTCACTTCCAACGGTGTAAAAACTCGTATCACCATAGTATCTAAGCTGCAGGGTGGATGTGATATTCTATGCCGTTGTCATTTTTTTTCGTATACGTGCAAAATACTTGTAACTCGTGTCGTTACTTGTGTAACCGCGCAAAGTGTTTGTTCAAAAAAAAACATCCTACACTGAAATATCGGAACAACACACGGGGGTCCCACTTGTCATTAATCAAATTTGGACCTAAAAATAACAAATCTGAAAGACGAGATTCGAACTGGCAACCTGGACTACAAAGCGAAAGTCGATAGCCTGAAAAAACGAACGGTTGTTGGCTTTGTCCCATAACTTGATTTTATACAGTACTTGCGTTGAGTATAGTAGAGGGAGTGCCTCGTCAACACATGCATGACCGTTGTCTCACTTACTGGTGGGTCCCAGGTCTGCGATCTCAATCTCTCTTCTCTCCATCGTCTAACCTTTGCACGGGCACACACGAAGAGCGGCACTAGCTTGCCGTGGTGTTATTACAACTAAAAAAAGCTTGGAAAATAGAAGAATCGCCTAGAACAAGAGACATTGTGGCTGGTCGAGACGGAGCTAACCACATCTATCCTTCGTGCCACGTTTGCATGATGAAGCTGTGTGGCTAGTGGGGTGTTTTCGACCGACTGGCTGGGTCCCGAGGTCGAACCATAGGTACTACATCTGATACAGTATATTTTTACACGCACATTTTTCCTCCGTGCCGAGACGTGGCACACCCTACCGCGCGGTTTCGGGGTCCTCCCGGTGGTGCACGCATATATTCTTCCTGACGTGGGACGCCATACCACGCATTTTCTGGGTCCTCCTCGGTCATAGCGCCGAAGCAAGTAAATGAGTCGTCAAATCACGAAAGACCACCTTTCCCGCCGAGTACATCAGTGAAGCACGGTGGCTAGCTAGCTGGGCTAGTTCGACCGATTAGCTAGGCCGCCGCCACATTTGTTTTTTCACCCCTTTTTATCTACTTGCCGGCAGGTAAATTTAAATATCCACCGCGGCGTTGCTCTGGTGTTTGGGTGCGGCAGGATTTTTAATTTTTTGATTGACGGGAGCAGGCGCGGAAGGATTTTTAATTTTTTGATTGACGGGAGCAGGCGCGGCAGCAATTAGTCACGATGACTCCGCCTATAAAAACCCACTGCTCCCTGATGTGAGAAGTCGTCGACTGGTGTTTTACCGTGGTGAAAACCAAAAGATTCCCCGCTCCCTCCACCTTCCCGTAGATTGCATTGCCTTTCAGCCATTTCGCCCCCTTTGCTTCCTCTCCCCATTGCTTCTACCTGGTGCCATGGCGGCGCAGGAGATCACGGAGTGCGAGGTGAGGCGCCTGACACAGGAGCTCCATGCCAAGGATGCAGAGCTCAGGGCCAAGGACGAGGAGCTCCGTGAGCTTAAGGAGGAGAGGAGTGCCATGCTCCTCCGTTATGTGCGGGAGTTCACGGAGCTTCAAAAGCGGCAGGCGTCCACCACAAAGATGCTCGAGGCGTCGGCGGCGTTGCTGCAGAAAGCGGGAGATACGATAGGCCGTCAGGGGAGCCGGCTGGAGCGCGAGCGGGCCGATCATGACGAGGTCCCGGATCGCCTCAGCCACTTGGTGAACCAAGTTGCCATGCACGTGTTGCGGCTGCGCGATGCCTACCGTCGTGTCAGCACGACGATGCCGGCCGTCGGGCTAAACCCGTTCGACCACCCGGTCGACTTCAACGAGCTGCGGCTTCCTGACCTGGTCTCCTTCTTCACCTATATCCCCAAGGAGCTGAGCCGTATCCGCGCGATGGTGGGGGTTGAGCTGGACAAGGAGGGGTTGCAGGCTGCCGTCGTCGTTGCCAGGCGAATCCTTTCAGGGCTCCGTCACCGGAATCCATTCATGCCATTGGACGCCGTCTTTGACGAGCGGGCTCCCGTCGACCGGGAGCAGGCTCTGCGGGCGGTTGCACCCTGTATCACCAATGTCGTGCGCCTCGAGAAGCAGAGGGACTTCGGTGGTGTTTAGGCGTCCTCTGCATGGGCATGTCCATGTCTCGGCGCAACATGACCATTGGATCAAACTCAGACGGTGCAGATCAGTCACTATAGCACAAAGCGTGTGGGTGTGTTTGGTTGCATTCTCATCTCAATATAGTTGTTTCCTCTTCGTGTGTTTTTGTCAACCTACTAGTGTGGACTCATGCACCCTTCATGCACTCTGCGAAACACCCAAAAGTGCGTCGAGAAGGGAACTTTTGCTCCCATCCCGTGCACCCTTCATACACCCTGCCTAACACTATTCGTGATTCATATGGTTCATGTCTCGTGGAGTACTGTAGCACCGTACTCTCCGTGCGTTGTGGACCTAGTTCTGTTAACATTGATCTCACCATTCATTCTTGACCGGACAGTCGAAAAAGCGGTACTATGTTACATATAGGAGTAGTTGACATGCGCACAACATCATTTGTTATCGTCATATCTTACTACACTAGCAACAAGATTGTGTAGTACTAACGTATGAACCACGGCACATGCCTAGTAGTAGGAGCATTGTGTATGTTCAAGTGACTGCCGTGTTTCGCACTCCTCCGTCGTAAGAGTGGAAATGCTTGCTGTAATCATTGTTTTCTTCAGAAAAATAGTGGACACGCTCTACCGTGCGGATCCTCCTCCAGCCATGCACTAAATTACTCACTTTCGCCGACGTGTGGGACAGCCAGCACCTGGGTCCACTAGCCATGCACTAAATTACTCCGTAGTAGAGTGACGGTAGACTACACCGATCGAACCGCCGCAATAATGCCCAATGAGCCGTCAAATCACAAAATCCCCTCCTTTCCAGCAGTAAGTTGGACGGACGAAGCAACAATCATTTCACTCTTCTCTCTCAGCTTCCTCTCTTGAAGAAAACCCCCACTCGCTTCGCTTCTCCCTCATCTCGTTCCTCCTTTCACTCTTCTCTCTCAGCTTCCTCTCTTGGATGGACGCCGGAGCACCGGCCGACGTGATGTCTATGGCTCTGGCCAAAACCGTCGAGGCTCATGGTACAAAGAAGCGCAAGCACCCCGCCGAGACTACCGCAGACAAGCTCAAAGCCATCGCCCTGTCCAAGCCCCCCTCTCCGGGATCCCTCATTAAGCAAGTCCAGGTAATGTCTCTTGTTGACGATCTTTTTCTCGATCTTGATCGTGTTTTTTCATCTAACACGCAGTACTAGTACTGGTAGTACAACTTTCTAGGTGATCTTGCATGTGATTTTAGTGTGCCAAATGACGGTTCTAAATTCCTCTTTTGACCAAAACATGCGAGAGGTTGACACTGATTTCTTATAGATTACTTTAAACTACTCCCTCTGTCCCAAATTTCTTGTCTTAGATTTGTCTAGAACGGATGTATCTAATACTAAAATGTGACTTGATACATCTGTATCTAGAAAAATCTAAGACAAGAATTTTGGGACGGAGGGAGTACTTTATGAACATCAATGCTACCTTTTAAGAGGGTATATTTGCCTCAGTAACTTGTGTTATGGATATTGCATGTAATCCCTCTGCTGTCATGCCTTTGAAGACATGTTCTAGTGTCTTTGTTCACTCATTTCTGTGCGTATATGTAGTCATATATGGAGAATAATATCGAAAATCATCTTATATTTCTGAACGGAGGTAGTAATAAAATATGGTTTCTGTTTGAATTAGAACCAGGTCCGCAGTGGAGATGAAGTTCTCAAAGTCATGTTGTCGGCGTTCTGGGAACGGGGGTCCCCAGACTTGCTTGCCTGCGGCCCGCGGCGTGGCTCAAAAGGGGGCCCAGCACGGCCCATCTTCATCAACACAGACCCAAGACCCTCGCGAGGGGCCAAGCCTCGCGGGGTGGACGACACGGAGCTTCCTCAGGCACGGCCTCATCAGGCTGGCTCGCGAGGAGGCGGAGAGATCAAGGCGGGGTAACTCACGAGGTGCCTGTGACGCAAGCCATGACGACCAAGGGCGCCAGGCGGGCACCAGCCCGCGCAGTGTCCCCCTTTCCTCTTTGGTGCAAAGGGAGCAAGCGCAGGCAAGAGCATCAAGCAAAGGCACCCGTTTCGGTGCAACGAGACCAAGACCAGCCCAACGACAGGGAGGAGGTCATTGTGGAGCCCAAGCCAGCGTCACCACCAGAGCCTTTGGCAGGCGAAGACCAACTTTAGTCAGGATAAGTGTACCAGATGTTCCCCTTCAAAATGGCCAATTGTTGGCGCCCTTCCCTCTCAATATTTGGGAAGAGGCCCAGGGGCTTTGCCTATAAATAGGACTAGCCACCCCGAGGGTAGAGGGACGAATCGGAGATAGACAGAGGCAATCAGAGAGAGAGAGAGAGGGGCGACTGAGCTCCTCCTAGCAGTTCATCGTCCCAGCCAAGAACAGACCCTCGCGAGGCTGTTCTTCCTTATATTGCTCATCATCACCAGCCCAAGAGGCAATCCACCACACCACAAACTGGAGTAGGGTGTTACACCACAACGGTGGCCCGAACCAGTATAAACCCTGTGTCTCTTGTGTTGTTCTTTCCATAGCTTAGATCTTAGCAAGGCGGTGGGGTGTAGGTAGGTAGAAGGTGAAATCTCCGCGCGCACCCCAGTGTTCGAACCTCAAGGGTCTGCCGGAACCCGAAATCTGACAATTGGTGCGCCAGGTAGGGGTGCGCCGGAATCATTGTTGAGGAAATCGTTAACTAGTAGCTGCTCGGTTGGCTGGCGAGTAGGGGATTAATAGGCTAATCGGTAAGTTAATCGGCCATTTAATCAATTACTCAGGTGATTAATCGGTTAATCGGCTACTCGGTGACCCTACGAGTAGGGATTAATCGGCAAGCTAACCTGTTAATCGGATGAATTCTTGAACAGGGGCCGGAATTCATCTTCCACCGCCCCGTTCTCCTCCGACCATCGCGTCCATGTGTGACGCTCGTCGGCCCGCGCCGAGCACCGGGCCGCTCTCGCTTCCCGCGTCGCCCAGACGGCTCTTGTCGTCGGGTGTCCTCGCCGTTCCCCATCGCCTGCCGTCAACGCCGCCATCGGCCCGGCGGGGAACGAGCAGCAAGTGTCGTCTCAGCATCCGTCCATGCGGCAAGACGGCCGCACCGCCACTCCCTCGCTCACCCCAGCTGGTTCTTCGTCCCGCGCGCTCCGCGCACCCATGGAGGCTCGAGCTGCGCTCATCGCGCCAAACGAGCTCCTGCGCTACCGTCCCGTCGACGACGTCTACGAAGAATGGCTCGATCGCGTCGCCGAGCTCGTCCGCGCTGTAGGGGGCTCTCCTGCGCCGTCCTTTCCGCTGCACCGCACCCCGCCCTGCGCGGGCGACGAAGCTCCGGGGGCACCCCAGCCGCCTCCTCCACAAGGAGGCGCCCTGGCTCCAAGGCGCGTGGCCCCTGGGCGAAACCCGTCCCGTCAGGCGCCAGCGCAGCAAGAGCGGAGCTGCCAAGAAATCCCTCGCCCGCAAGAAGCTGCCCGGGCGCTCCCTGCTCCAACACGTCGCGACCATGCTCCTGCTTCCGCACGTCAAGACCCCGCGCTGCTCCTAGCCGCGGCGCATGGGGACCTGCAAGACCAAGCTCTCCGTCACCCAAGGCCTCCCGTGGCCACGGCAGGCTTCCGTGCCTTCACTACCGAGCTACGCAGCGTCGCATGGCCCGGCAAGTTCAAGCCAGACCTGCCTCCTTGTTACGATGGCACGGCCGACCCAGCGGAGTTCCTCCAGCTCTACGAGCTGGGCATCGAAGCTGCCAACGGAGACGAGAAGGTCATGGCGAACTGGTTTTCCATGGCGCTCAAGGACGGGGCCCGCACCTGGCTCCTGAACCTGGCTCCAGGCACAATCTCCTCCTGGGACGAGATGCGCACCCGCTTCATCGCCAACTTCCAAGGTACTCGCGACCAGCCACCCGCCGTGAGCGACCCTGCAGAAATACATCCAGCGCTTCAACAACGCACGCCTCAAGATTCCCAAGGTGTCCGAGGAGGCCATCATCTCAGCCTTCTCCGATGGCGTGCGCGACGTCAAGATGAAGGAGGAGCTGGCGATGCATGAAGACCTGTGGACTTCCTTGGAGCTGTTCAACTTGGCGACCAAGTGCGCCAGGGCTGAGGAAGGGCGTCTCTCCCTCCTCGAGCTGCCTGCCGCAGACCCAGAAGAGAAGAAGTCCAAGGCCAAGGATGTGAAGCGCAAGGGGGCTGCCGTGCTCGCGGCAGAACCAGACACAAAGCAGGGCAGAGATCAGCCCGAGTCTTCCAAGGGCAGTCAGTACTGTGTGTGCCACAACCTCCACGCCCACAACACCAATGAATGTCAAGAGCTCCGAGCCGTGCAAGAAGGAAGGATCAGCCGTCGACCCGACCGCGGTGACCGGGGCTACGAACGAGGAGGAGGAAGGAACGCAGGATGCTGGGAAGACCGCGGCCCGCGCCAAGGGTGGCGCGATCGACCTCGCGAGGACTGCTGGCAGGACCCGCCTCGCGAGGGAGACTGGAGGGATCAGCCTCGCGAGGATCGCCCGCAAGGCAACACAGGCCTCCCTCCGCTGCCGCCGCGGCCAAGGAGAAACGAGGACCGCCATCAGGACGAGGGGGCTGGGGGCTTCCAGGAACCGCGCGCGATCGCCTGCATCCTGGGCGGGGCTCAAGCCCCAGCCTCTCAGCGCATCTTCAAGCAGTTCACCCACGAAGTGAATGCAGTCCTCCCCAAGCTCGAAGCCACACGCCCTCTCAGGTGGTCGGCGTGCGCCATCACGTTTAGCTCAGCAGATCAGCTCAAGTGTGCGGCCACAGCCGGAGTCCTCCCGATGCTTTGTTCCCCAATCATCAGCAATGTGGTGGTCACCAGGACCCTCATCGATGGCGGGGCAGGGCTCAACATCCTGTCCGTGGAAACATTCAACAATCTCCAAGTTTCCTACAACGAGCTTCAGCCAACCAAGCCTTTCTCCGGAGTCACCGACGGCTCCACGGTTCCGATTGGGCAGGTCCGCCTCCCTGTCTCCTTCGGGGCACGCGACAACTACCGCATCGAGCTCATCGACTTCGACGTCGCTCACATTCGCCTGCTGTACAACGCCATCCTTGGGTACCCAACGCTGGCCAAGTTCATGACCGTAACTCACCACGGCTACAACGTCCTCAAGATGCCAGGAAGTGGCGGAGTCATCACGGTGCCCTGTGAAGAGAAGGACGCAGTGTGTTCCCTGGAATGAGCCTTTCAGGCCGCATCACTGGAAGACCCGGATCACGGAAGCAGGAGGCTTCCCGAGACCACCCCCAAGAAGAAGAAGACATCGTCCGGCCCGGCCCCTCAGGAGGCAGGCCCCTCAGGGCCCGTGCCTGCCCAGGGGGAACCTCCTTCCATCGCATAGGAAAGCGCGCCCGGCGCCCTCCTCAGGAAGGGCTTGGGGGCTCTCCCCTGGAGGGCCACCGACCTGGCTAAGGTCACGAGGGAGGCGCTTGGGCACCACATGGAGGCGTGTTTTGAAGCACGTTTCCCTCAAGGAGTAAGGCAAGGAGGGCCAAACCCTCAGGAGTTCATTAGCAAAGCTATTCAGGAGCTACTGGAGTCAAGAGTCATGAGAGGCGGCCGCCACCTACCAACTGTGGCTACCCATCCAGGCGAGGATGGTGGGCTGCGCGTCTGCATCGACATACCAGGGCTCAATCGAGCTGCCACTCTGGAGCGCCTCTGGCCCTCGCGAGTGGGGCGCTGCAAAGGTCCACCCCACAGCTACGTTCGCATGCCTTACGGCTTGCCGAACGCGGCTGCCACGTACCAGCGCCTCATGAGGGGCATCACGGAAGCTCAAGAGGCCAGGCGTTCCGCAGCCCTGGCGGAGATGGAGATGGTCCGCGAGGAGCCACCAGCGCCTCCGGAGCCTCCCGAGGCCCCTAGGCCTGGGGGCTCATGAGGATCGGCTTCCGCAGCCCACCGAGTCTACTACACCAACACTCCTTTGTCCTCAACATCATCAGGTGACATCTTTCAAGTTTCATTTCCAGCTGGGAGCGCCCCCCCAGGGCTGCATTATTCCCAGGCCGCGTGGGTCCGTCCCTGCGGCATGTATCCCTTTTATTTCATGTTGTTAGCTTACTTTGTTGGGGGCGCCCCTCGGGCTGCATCATCCCCAAGTCGCTCGGCCCTGACCCAGTGATGACTGCCTCCCCAGCATCTATTTGAATGAATCCACTCCTTCGCGGCTAATGTGTTTGATCTAGTTGCCCACTCAACTGACGCCAACTGACGGAGCTGCTCCCAAAATGGCACGACGCTTGCGCATGGGTCCGTCCTTGCAACGCCAACAAACCTTAATGGCTGAGCTCTGGCCGCGGCAGCCCCGCATGGAGCCACCTCGTCAAGCCTTCAGTGCCTCATCTCCCCTCGGAAGCAACCAACGGTTGACTGTCAATTGTCACGGCAACCCCTCGTTCTTTCTATGATAGTTCTACAGGATCTCTTAAAGGAGCTGCGTCAGGCGAGGCCTTTGCGGTGTCTCCTTCACTCTCATCCGCGCGAACCGCTTGCACGTTAAAGGGGGCGCCTGAGCATCGCGACTCAGGGCTCCTACTGGCTCTCCAGCCCTCACCCTCTAGCCTTGTCCACGGCATCGCGACCTGGCATACCAGCGATGGCTGAGACTCGCTCGAGGGCCGGGACCCGAGGACGTAGAGCATAAAGGGGAGCAAAGGCGAGAGGGGAGGGACACGCGAGGACCTCGCCGAGCAACCTCACGCCTGCTGATGCACGGACCCGGCGACACACCAGGGAGCGATCCCTGATTCCTGAGATAAGTCACCACCCGGAAGCACCAGCTACCATGGCACTATCCCCGCACCTAATGCAATGCCGTGTTAGCGACGCCGCTCTCCTTTCTCACCGAACGACGGCTGCTTGAGTGCCAAAGGGGACCTCCTGAGCATCGCGACTCTGGGGCTCTTACCGGACCCCGGGTCGCTCACCTCCTGGCCTTGACCACGGCATCGCGACCTGGCATACCAGCAATGGCTGAAGCCGCCTTGGGACTGGGACCTATCGGCGCAGAGCACCAAGCCCTCGTGAGGTTCGAAAGGGAGAACTGAGCTAAGACGGAATGAGTAACTCGCACAATTCTACGACAAGGGTTATATTAACAAACAGGATCACAGGCACCTTACAAGCCCCCACGGGACACGTCTTTGATTCCTCGCAGGGAACAGATCCTAAATGGACGCTAACTACACGCGCCCCTGCAGAAGACGCCATCATCAACAGTGGGCCGTCAAGCACCGGCGCCAACCCCATCCATATCAGAGTCGGCGACGGCCTGACGAGCCCGCCCTGCTCCAGGAGCAGCGCCGGCTCGGGGGATCGTAGCTGTCGTCGCTTGTCTCTGGAGTCGCGAAGAGCTCGCCGGAGTCACTGGATCCTCCGACGCCTCCGCCGCATGAGGAGCCGCCAAGGGAGCGGTCGGCGGGCCCAGTCCTCGCCGTAGCAGGGTCCCGACCACCTCTCCCGGGGCAGCACTCCAGCCAGCGCCCGTTCGCATCAAAGACCTTGAAGAACATCATCGAAGCACCATCGTACTCCAAGTGGATCACGAAGGCGCCTCTTGTCCTGCAAACCCGGGCGATTTCGCCCCAGCCTCGAGTCATGAAGACCTCGCCCGGGGCAATGACCGCGACCTCTGCGTCGCTCGCGAGGGTGTTGCAGCCGGCGTGCTGCAGACAAAGCTCCAGGAGTTCTCCCTGCGGGATGATGGAGGCTAAGAAGGGAGGAAGGCGAATCCAAGACTGAGGAGGCATGGCGGCGTGGAGCACGAACTCTCGGGAGGAGCCCTTGGAGTGGACCCCAGGAGGGACGACCCACACCTTCGTGACCCGTCGGTGCCGACGGTGGCGCCGCCCGTGGCGGTCGGCATCGACTCCTTCAGAGCCCTCGATGTGGGTGTACAAGGGAAGCGGGAACCCCAGCGGTGCCCGCTCGCCCCAGGGCCTCGACGCCACTTGACGGGCCCCCTCGTCCCGGCGGCGGAGGGCGAGCCGTTTCTTCGGCAGGAGCCGGTCTGGTTCCTCTCGGGGAGCCTTTCCCTTCTCTGCCGCCGAGAACCGGCGGATCGGAGCCATCGCAGCAAGACGGAGCAAGGACCGGGGAGAAGGAGAAGCAAGAAGAGATGGACTAGAAGGGCGCGTGCCGTTCCGTACTTATGGCCGGCGAAGGCCAACCGCCGACCTCCACGATCGCAGGTAATCATGACCCGCTTTGCATGCAGGGACTTGTCCAATCCGCGCAGTCGCCGAGGCGTCGTGGGGAAGTGGAGACACCCATGTCCAATCAACCGCCACGCGGCGCCCAAGGCCGCAGGCTGTTAGGGCCCGCAGCGCTTCGCCCTTGCCCTTTCGCCTCCCTGCACGGCCAAGTCCGGGCGCCCCTTGGGCCTGGGGGCTACTGTCGGCGTTCTGGGAACGGGGTCCCCAGACTTGCTTGCCTGCGGCCCGCGGCATGGCTCAAAAGGGGGCCCAACACGGCCCATCTTCATCAACACAGACCCAAGACCCTCGCGAGGGGCCAAGCCTCGCGGGGCGGACGACACGGAGCTTCCTCAGGCACGGCCTCATCAAGCTGGCTCACGAGGAGGCGGAGAGATCAATGCGGGGTACCTCACGAGGTGCCTGTGACGCAAGCCATGACGACCAAGGGCGCCAGGCGGGCGCCAGCCCGCGTAGTGTCCCCCTTTCCTCTTTGGTGCAAAGTGAGCAAGCGCAGGCGAGAGCATCAAGCAAAGGCACCCGTTTCGGTGCAACGAGACCAAGACCAGCCCAACGACAGGGAGGAGGTCATTGTGGAGCCCAAGCCAGCGTCACCACGAGAGCCTTTGGTAGGCGAAGACAAACTTTAGTCAGGATAAGTGGACCAGTTTTTCCCCTTCAAAATGGCCAATTGTTGGCGCCCTTCCCGCTCAATATTTGGGAAGAGGCCCAGGGCCTTTGCCTATAAATAGGACTAGCCACCCCCAGGGTAGAGGGACGAATGGGAGATAGACAGAGGCAATCAGAGAGAGAGAGAGAGGGGCAACTGAGCTCCTCCTAGCAGTTCATCGTCCCAGCCAAGAACAGACCCTCGTGAGGTTGTTCTTCCTTGTATTGCTCATCATCATCAGCCCAAGAGGCAACCCACCACACCACAAACTGGAGTAGGGTATTACACCACAACGGTGGCCCGAACTAGTATAAACCCTGTGTCTCTTGTGTTGTTCATTCCATAGCTTAGATCTTAGCGAGGCGGCAGGGTGCAGGTAGGTAGAAGGTGAAATCTCCGCGCGCACCCCAGTGTTTGAACCTCAAGGGTCTACCGGAACCCGAAATCCGACACATGCCGTGTGAACTGGAAGACCTGATGATGAGTTCTACTGCTGAACTATCCAGCGGCTATGTCCTTGTCGCCACGTGTCCTGAACTAGTGTTTTCCTGTAGCATTGTTGCCAGGCGTGTTCTCGAGGCTGTACTTGACCACAACAATTTCCTGGTTGTGCCTTCGATTACGAAGGGTGTGGTTCTTGCAAAGCTTCCCAACAAATCTGATGCGGCCTATCTTCATCATCATGTTTATGAGTGGAAAGACCACTCTTTTAGATTCTCCAAGGTTGACAAGATGGTGATGGTGCATGTAGACATCTCACACGAAGTCCATGGCCTAGTCAGTTGTGCGGGGTTCATCTTGTAGGTCGGTGGCAAGAAATAGTCTGCAGAGTTTAGTTAGTGCAACTTTGCTTCTTTGTAGTAAGTACTATTGTTCAGTACTTGATTTGTGTTTGTGAACCCTGTATTGTTTATTATTACTGCCGCTTTTGGTGTGTGGTCAGTCCTGAGAACGGTCTATGTTAATGTCTGTGCACTCAATTCAGTTTGTATATTTTGAAGTATCCAGATCATATTTTTTGTGAGGACGGTTTATCAATTATGGTTACACTCCAATATCTGTATGCATTGCAGGGTTTATCGCACCCACCAGGATTTCCAGTCCCATGGATGTTCGGTCCATACGATTTGTCATGACCTTTGGACTGTCCTGCTTGTGGGAGTAGGCGGGGCCCCTGCATGCCACGCGTAGTTGGACGATCAATCTTCTGTTTAGTACTTCAACATAGTGATTTCCTGGTAAGGATTCACTCGTGTCGCATCAAGTAAATCTTATTGATTTACTGTCTAAATCTTATTGATTTAATGTCATGTTTTCTTTCTTTTCCTGCAATTTTACGATGCAGGTTTTGCCATGTGACATTCATCACAGAATAAATCGTTTGGTTTGCTCTACGATGGCTATTTTTGCAGGTTTCACTTCTTATGTCGTGCCAGTAACGAAGGCACTGTCCATCACTTATATTACTGGAAAAAATTGGATCGGTCTATTGTTTGTGTTGGGGATATTACTGCCGGGCCTAAACCGGCCTATCTGGGCCGGGTTAATTTCATCAGTAGCTCCAGGATGTTAAAGCCCAAGAGGCTATGTAAAGGCCCGAGGCCGTGGTCGGTTTAACATCTGTAGCCGTAAACTGGCCTGTGTACAACTTGTATTGTAAGTTAGGAATAAGCAAGAGACCAACCCGGGTACGAGTATAAACCGGAGATTGGGACTCTATGAACCGGCGGGCGTCACCCGTGTATATAAGGGGACGACCCGATATCGGTTCAGGGAAAAAACGAACAACTCGAAGCCTAGGAGAAGCGATTGCTCCCTAGACGTCGAGACTTCATCAATTCCAACACCAACTAGACGTAGGCTTTTACCTTCATCGAAGGGGCCGAACTAGTATAATTCTCTGTGTCCTTGTGTTCGCTTTAACCCCTTCGAGTTAACCCGCTGCGATGGCTCCACGACTAAGTCCTTTGGATAGGACAACTGCCGTGACAAACCCACGACAGTTGGCGCCCACCGTGGGGCTATCGCACGATGGTTTCAAGTTCTTGGAGGGCCGCTTTGAAGGACTCAAGGGATATGCCATGGGCCGGATGACCAAGAGCCGCCGCGGTAAGGTTCACATCGACGATGAAGGCTGGGGCCCCGAGGCCGGCTCAGTTGAGTATGGGTATCGGGTCCCCTTTGGCAGTATACATGTTTTTATCGGCAAGATTGGTGAACCGGGCCCTGAGCTGGACACCTGCACCGACCTCATCGAGACAGCTCAGTGTGCGCGACCTGCCCGGGTTAAGCCAGCCGTAAAGCGTGCCTTTGTGGGATTCATCCACGGAGGAAATTATGAGGACGGATCAGAATCTGGTGGCGAAACCGTCGTTTATTCCAGCGATGAGTCGTCAACCGGGGAAACTGAGTCCCTGTATCGAGTGCATGATGGTCGGATTGGGGGCTGTTCCGACGGCAACAGTATTCCGGACCCATCCGATCTGCCTAGCCGGGTCGGCATATTCATGGCCGGCACCCAAGCAGCGCCTCATTCATCGACGGCCGCAGCAATGGTTTCCGGTTCAACGGCTGCCGGAGCAGGAGGTTTTGTGCGCCCACCGGTTCAAGTATTATCCGATCTGTTCGACGCACTGGCGACGCTCTTGACAGAGGCTAATCCGGCGGATCGGGATGCTCATAACGCAGAGATTGCAAAGGTGAGAGAACAGATTAGCCAGGCCAAGGCGGATCTGGCGGCCGAGGAGGTCAGGATGACTGCGGAACGGGCCGCTTTGGACGCACAAGCCTATAAGTTCATGCTGGATCAGAACGCTTCACAGAAGGTCATGAGGAGGAAATATCGGTCTCGCCTGCCACCGGTTTTTGAAGGAAGGGATCTTTTCAATACTCCTGGAGCAGGGACTAGCAATCAACCAGTGGTAAACCGAGCAGGGGCGCCCGGGACAGGCGCGCCAGTTCAGCCCCGCATAATAGATCTGCCCTGTTATAACCCGGAGCCACGGATTGTGACCACACCCCCGGATCACTACTCCAACCCGCTGGATAATCTTGTTGCTGCGGCAGCGCGTCTGGAGGCTATTCCGGTCGAGGGAGATTCGTTACAGGCAATAGAGACGCGCCGGGTCAAGGAGCTCCTCAGAACGGCGCTGGTCCAACAGGAGGCGTATTCATACAGCCGCGAGCGGATTCATTCTACTCCACGTCCAACCCGGAGTTATAGCAGGCACATGGAAGAACAAGCTGAGTCCAGCAATGCACGGCGTGGAGTGCCCCGCGGCAACAATCCGGCTCCCGATGCTTAGGAGTTGGTAGACCGGGCCCGTGCATGCAGAGAAACCGAATTGGCAGCACATCAGACCCGCCAGCTTACGCCAGTTCGTCCCACCACTTCGGTCGAACCAGGGCCTTCTTCTAGCGCTTTGGGGGTGCCTTGCCTTATACCTGCTTTGCGCAATGTGCGCCTGCCTAAGGACTTCAAGGGGCCGCGCAAGGTACCGAATTATACAGCAGATCAACCCCCGGAGGCGTGGGTGGAGAGTTACGAGATGGCCATGGAGATGCTTGACGTAGATGAAGCTGCATGTGCAAAATATTTTACTATGATGCTTGAAGGAACGGCCCGCACTTGGTTAAAAAGCCTGCCGCCCAATACCATCGGTTCATGGGCTCAATTGCGAGCTCGGTTTATCAGTAATTTCAAAGATACGTGCAGGCAGCCCATGTCGATAGTAGACTTAGCCGCCTACGTCCAGGCGGAAGGAGAGTCAACCACTCATTGGGTGCGCCGCGTTTCGCAAATCTTGCATTCATCAGACCGCATCAATGCTGACACTGCAGTTGTGACTTTGGAAAGCAATTGCCGGTTTGGGCCCTTGAAATTGAAATTAGGACGAATGAAGCGCCATTGCACTGACATAGGGACTCTCATGGCTGCTTTGGTAAAGTATGCTGATTCTGATAGTACCAAGGATCCCGAGTCTGATGATGAAAAGGCAGGGAAGGGAAAGAAGAACGGCAACTCCAGAGGACAGCAGCATCACCCAGGGAGCAGCGTCGGAGGCAAGCGTAAACCGGATGGTTCCATGGATTTTGTGGCTAACACCAATGTGCAGAACAGGGGCCGGCAGCGTAGGGGCAAAGGCCGCGGTGGCGGACCCAGCCCCAATCCAGAGCGCTTAAACAGTTTGTTGAATCAGCCCTGCCCAAAGCATGGGACGACGGAGGAACCAGCAAACCATTTGTGGAAGGATTGTTACATCATGCGAGAGTTCAAGAATTCCAACGCCTTCCGGTATGATCACAATCCTGATGGCGGTTCAGGATCCGGGCCAAGCCACGGTGGAGGAAACTCCGGTTCAGGGTTTAATGGTAATCCGAGCGGGAATAGCAATCCGGGCGGACATGGTAATCAACATAACCAAAATGATCAAGGGGGCCATAATCAGCAGCAGTCGGGGTACCAGAGCAATCCAAAGCAGCTAAACAGTAGCCAATATCATGTATTCACCACTAGCTTGGACAAGCGAGACCAGAAGGTCCGGAAGAGGGCAGTTAACTCTGTTGAACCGGCCGTGCCCCGATACCTACGATGGTCAGAGCAGCCGATCATCTGGAGTAGAGAGGATCACCCTCCTCGGGTGGATAATCCGGGTCGGCTGGCTTTAGTGGTGGTGCCTCAGGTAGGGGGTTATAAGTTCACCAAGGTGCTCATGGATGGGGGTAGCAGTATTAACATCCTATACTATGAGACCTTTCGACGTATGGGGCTCGGGGATAAGGATCTACGGCCTTCAAACACGGTTTTTCATGGCGTGGTGCCAGGCAAGTCTGCGTACCCCGTGGGCAAGATAGCATTGGAGGTGGCTTTCAGAGATAATCACGATTCCCGATCAGAAACACTGACTTTTGAGGTGGTGAAGATTCAAAGCCCGTACCATGCCCTGTTTGGTCGGCCGGCTTATGCCAAATTCATGGCACGGCCCTGTTATGTATATCTGCAGCTCAAGATGTCGGGCTACAAGGGAACCATCACGGTTCACGGGAGTCGCAGGATCGCTTTGGAGTGTGAAGAAGGAGATGTCGCTTATGCAGAATCGGTTTGTGCTACTGAGGAGCTCAAATACTACAAAGATAATGTTGATCCGACGGATATGACTCCTTTAAAGAAGCCTACCACAGAGCATGATCCGGCTTTAAAATTCACGTCAGCCGCGGAGACCAAGCTTGTTGATTTCGTGGCTGGTGATTCATCCAAGCAATTCAGCATCAGTACCAATCTGGATCCAAAATAGGAAAGCGCGCTCATCGAGTTCCTCCGTGAGAATCGGGACATCTTCGCATGGAAACCTTCTGACATGCCAGGTGTACTGAGGCGACTCGCTGAGCACACCCTTAATGTGGATCCTAAGTACAAACTGGTGAAACAGTTCCTCCGTCGGTTCAACCAGGAGAGAAGAAAGGCTATTGGAGAAGAGGTGGCCAGGCTCTTAGCAGCTGGCTTCATTGTTGAAGTTTTTCACCCTGAATGGCTTGCTAATCCGGTGCTGGTCCTTAAGAAAAATGGCACTTGGCGTATGTGTGTGGACTATAGAGATCTTAATAAGGCCTGCCCTGCAGATCCTTTTGCCCTCCCCCGTATTGATCAAATCATTGATGCTACGGCGGGTTGCGAGCGTTTATGTTTTCTGGATGCATACTCCGGTTATCATCAGATTAAGATGGCGGTTAAGGACCAGGAGAAGACGGCGTTCATTACTCCCTTTGGAGCCTTCTGCTATGTATCTATGCCTTTTGGGCTCAAAAGTGCCCAGGCAACTTATCAACGATGTGTGCAAAATTGTCTCCACAAGCAGATTGGCCGTAATGTGCACGCTTATGTGGATGATATTGTGGTCAAGTCAAGGAAGAAGGAAACGTTGGTCGATGATTTGAAGGAGACCTTTGATAACTTAAGGACATACAAGATGATGCTCAATCCGGCCAAATGTGTCTTTGGTGTACCAGCTGGCAAGCTATTGGGTTTCCTGGTGTCCAACAGGGGAATTGAGGCTAATCCGGAAGAAATTACGGCTATCACCTCTCTAGCTAAACCGAAATGCATCAATGACGTCCAACGTCTGGCAGGCCGAATTGCTGCGTTGAGCCGGTTTATCAGCCGCCTCGGAGAGAAAGCAATTCCTCTGTATCAAATGTTGAAAAAGACGGATCAGTTCGTCTGGAATTCTGCCGCTGATCAGGCGTTCGAGGATTTAAAGCGACAGTTGGTCAATCCGCCCGTACTCGCTGCTCCCACGGATAAGGAACCATTGCTGTTGTATGTAGCTGCTAACGCTCGCGCGGTCAGTGTGGCTATTGTGGTAGAGCGGAAGGAGGCAGGCAAAGAATACCCGGTTCAGCGTCCGGTTTATTATATCAGCGAGGTGCTTATTGAATCCAAACAACGATATCCGCATTGGCAAAAGCTAGTATATGGAGTTTTTATGGCAAGTCGGAAGCTGAAGCAGTATTTCCAAGGCCACCCTATCACGGTGGTCAGTTCTGCTCCTTTGGGTGATATCATCCAGAATCGAGAAGCGACTGGTCGGATTGCCAAGTGGGCTATTGAGCTTGGACCGCACGGTTTAAAGTATGTGCCTCGCACTGCGATAAAGTCTCAGGCATTGGTGGATTTCATCAATGATTGGACGGAGCTGCAAGTCCCTGAAGAGAAGCCGGATCACACTTACTGGACCATTCATTTTGACGGATCACGTCAATTGGAAGGATCAGGGGCTGGAGTCATATTAACTTCCCCATGAGGTGATAAGTTTTGTTATGTTCTCCGTTTAATGTTCCCTTGTACTAACAATGCAGCAGAATATGAGGCCTTGCTCCATGGCCTCCGGATGGCTAAGGAGATGAATTTAAGCCGGGTTAAGTGCTTTGGCGATTTTGACTTGGTGCCCAGCAGGTGTCTGGTACATGGGATTCTAAAGATCCACTCATGGCTGCTTATCATCGTGAGGTTGATGTGGTCGCAGGTCACTTCAAAGGTTATCAGGTGGACCATGTGGACCGATGAAAGAACGAGGCGGAAGACGCTTTAAGTCGGCTAGGTTCACAGCGTAAACCGGTACCACCTAATGTGTTCCTTGATGTGCTTTACAACCCGTCGGTTCAACTGCCTGGCGAAGCAGATTTGGCGGTTCCTAACCCAGAGGCTCAATTGGTGGCGGCGTTACATGTCATCCCAGATTGGACGCTTCCTTACCTGGCGTACATGAACCGAGGGGAGTTGCCAGAGGATGAGACTCTGTCCAGGCAGATAGTACGGCGGTCCAAGTCCATGGTAGTTGAAAACGGCGAACTACATCATCGCAGTGTGACAGGAGCATTTCAACGGTGTGTATCTCCTGAGGAAGGCCGTGAAATTTTGCGTGAGATCCACGAAGGAGATTGTGGTCACCACGCCGGTTCAAAGTCTTTAGTGGCAAAAGCTTTTCGTCACGGTTTCTATTGGCTGACTGCTCATGCTGATGCGGAGGATCTGGTCAGGCGGTGTGATGGTTGTCAAAAATTCTCAAGACGCGCTCACGTTCCGGCTCAAGAATTGAGGATGATTCCAATTACTTGGCCGTTTGCAACCTGGGGGCTGGACATGGTTGGGCCTTTCAAAAGGTCCAAGGACAAGAAGACCCACCTTCTGGTGGCGGTGGACAAATTTACAAAGTGGGTAGAGGCAGAGCCCGTTAGCAAGTGTGATGCGGCCACCGCGGTTCGGTTCATCAAAAAAGTGATTTTCCGGTTTGGTTTTCCACACAGTATCATCACAGACAATGATACCAATTTATCTAAAGGTGCCATGAAAGAGTTCTGCAAACGAGAGCACATCCGCCTTGATGTGTCATCAGTGGCGCACCCACAGTCCAATGGTCAAGCAGAAAGAGCTAATCAGGAGATCTTGAGAGGCATCAAACCCAGGCTTATGGTTCCTTTGCAGGGGACGCCGGGTTGTTGGGTCGAAGAGTTACCCTCTGTGTTATGGAGCATCAACACCACGCCTAATAGGTCAACTGGGTATACGCCGTTCTTCATGGTTTATGGGGCAGAGGCAGTTCTTCCTAGCGACATCCGTCACGATTCACCTCGTGTGGCGGCTTACGTTGAAGCAGACAACGAAAGTTCTAGACAGGACGCTTTGGACCGGTTAGATGAAGAGCGAGACATAGCAGCTGCCCGCTCTGCGATCTACCAACAGGATCTTCGTCGCTATCACAGTCGTCGGATCAGGACCAGAACCTTTCAAGAGGGAGATTTGGTGCCTCGACTTATTCAAGATCAAACCGAGATGCATAAATTGTCTCCACCTTGGGAAGGGCCTTTCGTGGTCAGTAAGAATCTACACAATGGTTCATACTACCTGATAGATGTTCGAGAGCACAAAGACTCACGCAAATCAGGACAGGAGACCGACAGGCCGTGGAATATAGCTCATCTTCGGCCTTACTATACTTGAGCCATGGGCTCTGCTTATGTATATATCATGACCATGTATATATTATAATAAACCGGATCCTCAGCTAAAGCGGGGTATCTGTTCTTTTATATCATGTGTGGTTACACGGGGTTGTTTTTAAGCAACATCCGGTTTACCCCTTGCAAGTCTTAACAAGATCAATTGAGGCTTCCTGTTCAAACATAGGTCGTATTCGAACCAAAGAGAACATAGCTATCCTTATGAGGTCATTTGGGGGCTTGGTCGTGTCCGAACCGATGCAATACCTCTTGGCCGGTGAAAGCCACCAGAGTCATTTGGGGGCTCGGTCGTGTCCGAACCGATGCAATACCTCTTGGCCGGCGAAAGCCACCAGAATCATTTGGGGACACGGTCACGTCTGAACCGGTCACGCCTCTTGATTGGCCTACGGGCCTTAGAGTCATTTGGGGGCTTGGTCGAACCCAAACCATAGCAATGCCACTTGGCCGGCGTAATGCCACGCGTCATTTTGGGGTCCTGGCTGACTGGCACCATCGCTACACCTTCGGGGGGCTCGGTTGCGTCTGACCATGGTAATTCCGTCTGACCAAGCTCAATAGAGCTCTTCTTTTACAAAAGGTTTTTGTCACCGTTTCTTTCCCTTTTTTAAGGGTTGATGGTCTATTGCCTTTCTCTTAAACCGACAATATTTTACACCGGTTCTACATAGCCAATTTGGCGGAACACGGCCTTTCTTTTTTCAACAATCCGAGATTGTTGGTTCGGTTTGAGTTTTTCTGCTAAACATCCTTTTTCGAGCAACAAAACATTGTTATCAGTAAAGGACGGTAAACCGGTGTTATATACACAGGAGCTCGGTTCTCCCACGACGGTTTAAAAGATATCAACTACCGTTTTAACATTGGCCACAAACGCCTATTTCATGCCTACTATATGGCAGGTATTTTGTATCACAAATAGTTGATCATACTTGCAAGTTTCCTTGCTTATTTACATAAATATTCACAAGCCGGATGACGGTACAACCGCCCTGGTAGTTTAAAATTTTGTGATTGCAGGAGATATCAGCTGGCAAAAATAATTTTTCAAAGAAGAATATCAGTACTGAATGCACGAAGGCATCTCATAAAGCATAAAGTATGGTCTATCCTATTACAAGGCAACATGGTGCCTAAATAAGATGATTGTTTCTTGACAAAGTATCAAAAGGAAACCGATTAAAGCTGCCCTCGGTTCACGCTTGTGTGTCATCCCGGTTTGATGATTCTGGATCATCCTGCGCCGCTTCCGCTTCCTCCTCCCTACCCAGCGGCTGGAGGTCAACAGTGGTCCAATCAATCCCCATTAAAGCTTGAAAGACAGCTTCCTCGTGTATCAGGGACGACGGTTCAATATCAGGGGCATAGGTGTGTTTCCGGATTGGAGGAATTAAGTTTTCCGCTTCAGGGATTGGCGCTGCTACCCGTTTGTTCTGGTTATTATACTGGGCTTGATAATGAGACAAGTTTGCCTCTTCTACCAATTGACAGGCCAGAGGGCGCACTGCCCGGTTTGTCTTTCTTAATTCTTATTCATCGAATTCGGAGCCATCCTCCTTTAAGCTAGGATAACCTTGAGCCGCTTCAACGGGATCAAAATCAGGCACCCACGCTTTGGCCCGAATTAAGGCATTAATGGCTCCGGTTCGAGCAGCGGATCTTTTTAACTCTTCAATCCGAGCGGGAAGCATCGACAACCTCTTCAGTGTGTCCTGGATCAATGTGGGCGCCGGATTGTTGTGTGAAGCAGTAGTGATAACCCGATGTGCGCCCATGTACAGCTGCTCAACTAAAGTATAGGCCGCTTTCAGCTTCATACGCACATCTGATCCCAGGTGGTTGATGCGAGTGCCTGTAATACGATCAGCAGGTCATAAACCGAGCTGTTTTATAGAAGAATCAGGATTGTTACACAAGTCACACGAGGCTTACCAAAGATGGCGGTAGTCATTGCGTGCACCTGTCGCTTCACGCTGGTCAATTCGTCTGTTACCGGTTTAAGGGCAGATTCTGCATTTTCAATCTTTTTGGTTAAAGCAGCTTTTTCTGTGACCCAGTCAGCCCGCTCCTTCTGAAAACCTTCCTTCAATTGTTCCATGCTGCCTAAAGCGCTAGTTAGTTCCTCTTTGGCTTTGGAAGTTTCTGCTTGCTGGGATTTTATGTTCTCTTGAAGATCAGCAATTTGGCTTTCTTTGACCTTCAGTTCAGTCTGCAGTCCGACAGTTGTACGGTTTAAACAAAGGAAGTACCAAGCACATAACAAGTTAGGTACTTTGTACTTGGGGGCTAATGCTTAGTTGATCTCAAGTTATCAGTTACTTATCAAAGTCCCAAGCACAATACAAGTATTCAGCTCGGCACTTGGGGGCTAATGGCTATTTGTTCTAATGATATTTCAGATGCTACGGTATGATGATTACAAGTGTCGATTCAATTATGATAAAGTTAAACCGACCCTTGGGGGCTACGGTGATAAGAAGCAGGAGTGAGGGCATGGAAGTTACCTCGAATTTGTCTTTCATCATCTTCACAAGATTGGCTTCATAGTCACGGCTAGTATATAGCCGGTTTAAGTAGCCAGAATGAATGTCTTGAGCACCAAGAGCGGAGTACGTTGCCAGATCAACATCCCATTTACCTTTACTTAAAGCAGAAATTTCTTCTTTAGCAGTGTGCTTGGCTAAAGCGATGGGATTTCCCGGTTCAGTACGACCTATGCCAGTAATCATGACTTCGTCATCCTTGTGGTCGCCGGTCTGGACGGGCACGGTCAGTTTTTCGGCAGGCTTTGAGGAACTAATGGTTTTCTCAGCACGAATTGGGCTGGCTGGTTGATCCGTTGGGCCGGAGGGGTTAACAGAGCCTTCTTCGGGAACAACGACTTCATCTCGGACTGATGGGTCATCAATTACATCTTCAGGGATAGTCGCTTAAACGTTCGGGGCAGTGTCCGATTCAGGAGGAGCGTTTTCTTCTCCTGTTTTGTCTTGGCGAGCCTTTTTGCTCGGCCTCGGTTTAGCTCTGAAAGAAGCAGCAAAGTTAAAGACAGCATATGTTGAAGATTATAACAATGGACAACCTGATGAGGAAAACAAAGTTTACCCTAGCACGGTTTTGAGTGGAGGCAGCTGAGTACCAGTTGACTCGCCAGAGGATGAGTGCGAGGTGACCTGATAATCGGAGTCAGACGGATTAAGTGGTTGACGAAAGCAGCCCGCTTTAGGACAAAATTTGACAAGCAAATTAGAGACCTCGGAACGACGTCTCCGAACCGGACTGTTCGGTAAACCGGCGGAGGTAACTACCTGACCGCTGTGTCGGGTTGTACGACGCACCTCGTGCTGACGGGTCTTCATAAGAAAGTTGGGATCCAAGTAAGCAAGAGGATGGGAAAAATTAACTTTGCGGTTCGCCTGACGGATTTTGTGAGAAGGCAGAAGGCTTGAATCAGAAGAAATAGTAGTTACCTCTGCATCATCAGCATGGCTCGCTTCGGCATCATCCTGAAAAATTGCATCGTCAATAAACTGCGCAAACAATAAACCGAGGGAGTCAAGTTTAGCTTCAAAACCCGGATTACCCACCTCATCATCGGCAGGATCGGAAGAGGCCGTGGTTTTCCTCTTGTGAGCAGACTTTTTGACGACTCTCGTCTTAGGCCGGGTCGATTTCTCCGGTTTATCCGCCTTTCCTTGAGGGAGTTTTTTGCTCCAAAACGGGTCATCACCCTGCGTCAACAGATATTGGAATCAAACATACGCACACAAGATAACATCATACTTAATGAGAAGAAATTTTGATTTACCGCCGGTGGTTTATTGATGGCGCAGAAGGGAAGAAGGCCAGTTCGTGCACAGACATGTTCCGGTTCATTTAGAATCTTCTTTACGGCTTCGGTGACCTCTTCATTCGTAAGCTGGATGTTTACATGACGTAACGGATCATCAACACTGCCTGTGTATTCGCACATCAAACCGGAGCGTTGACTGAGGGGCGGTATACTCCAAGATATCCATCAACGAGCGAGGTCGACTCCTGTTAAACCGTTGGCCATGAAGGCTCTGAGTTTGGACAGTTGGGGAGCGTATTTACTCCTCTCTTTAGCAGTTAGCCTCTGAGGAAAGGGGTGAGTGTTGTTGAGCCGTTCTGGACGAAAACCGGGCAGGATATTCTCGTTCTCGGGGGAGGTGTCTTTACAATAAAACCAGGAGTTATTCCACTCTTGGGGGTGACTATGCAGTTTCGCATGAGGATAACTGACCTCTTTCCTCTTCTGGATTGACACGCCACCCAGTTCCATGTTGGAGCCATCAGTAAATTCGGTGCGGCAGTTTAAGTGAAAGCAATCTCGGAACAACTCAACTGAGGGTTCCTCTTGAAAGAACACCTCACAGAGCACTTGGAAGTGGCATATGTTAGTGACAGAATTGGGGCCAATATCTTGTGGATGGAGTTGGAAATTAGCCAAAACGTCGCGATAAAATTTTGAACCGGGCGGGTTGAAACCGCAGGCTAAGTGATCCGCGAACACAACGACTTCTCCATCTCGGGGTGTAGGGGGGCACTCTTTGCCTGGCACCCTCCAATGAATCGCGTTTTTGCTGCTCAAAGCACCGGTCAGGACCAGATTATTCAGTTGAGTTTCCGTGACCCGGGAAGGAGCCCAGTTGCACTCATACACTTGCTTAGCCATGGGGAAATCTACAAAATTAAAATGATTCCGGTTCAGGACTTATGTTCTGCACAGATTTTTTTCATGTTGATGCTATCAATGTTAAACCGGAGGAAATCAATTACAATCTGACATTGGTAAAGCGGTGCGGTCTATCAAAGAATTACTAGCGGTTCAACAAGGGGACTAATGGTATGTACCGATTTGGTGATCTTCTACAACAAGGTTAAACCGCTGGATCTAAGACCGTGGAACAGTTGGAAATGCAAAGAGCAGGTGTGCGGAAACAGGTTTTACACCGTCTCAGTGTGATATTGGATCTGAGGCGATCTCATAAAAGGGGTAAAAACTCATGAGTTTTTGAAGATTGTGCAAGAACAGCAAGGTCAAACTGTAGATCAGATCTACGGTCTAAGTATATTACCCTGAAAACAGAGGCGGAAAACTGCTACTGAACGGAGCAAAAGTCGTGGGGTCATCTGAAGGTATATCCCAGTTTAAATGCGAAGAACGTGAGGAATGTGAAGAACGCGAAGAACTCGAGGAACGGGAAGAACACAGTAAACCCTAGAGGCGGATCTGAGTTGAGAAGGTGGGGATCTCACCGGAGCTCCGAGGGGTGCGGAAGAACGCCGCAGTTTCTCTGGTCCAGTCAGGTTGATGCAGCGGCCCGAGGTGATGCAGAGGTCAGCGACAGCGGCGGAGCTTCGAGGCTGGCGGCGTGGAGAAGACGAAGAGGAAAGGGATGAAGGGGAAAAAGAAATGACCTTTCACCCCTATTTATAAGGCAAGGCACGTGTGTCAGGCGCGCAAATCCAGGAGCCACGGGTTTCGGAAGCAGGGATGTCGCCTTGATTATTGCGAATTGGTTAAACAAAGAAGGCACCATAAAAGCTAGCTTCATGATGATGTCATGCCGGTTTACGGCCACTAGAGAAAATGACGACATAACGGTTTAGCAATGAAGGGAAAGTGTTGAATATGAAGGTTTATACTAAGGGTTGACATGAAATCATTCAAATCAACCTGGGGCCTAATGTTGGGGATATTACTGCCGGGCCTAAACCGGCCTATCTGGGCCGGGTTAATTTCATCAGTAGCTCCAGGATGTTAAAGCCCAATAGGCTATGTAAAGGCCCGAGGCCGTGGTCGGTTTAACATCTGTAGCCGTAAACCAGCCTGTGTACAACTTGTATTGTAAGTTAGGAATAAGCAAGAGACCAACCCGGGTACGAGTATAAACCGGAGATTGGGACTCTATGAACCGACGGGCGCCACCCGTGTATATAAGGGGACGACCCGATATCGATTCAGGGAAAAAACGAACAACTCGAAGCCTAGGAGAAGCGATTGCTCCCTAGACGTCGAGACCTCATCAATTCCAACACCAACTAGACGTAGGCTTTTACCTTCATCGAAGGGGCCGAACTAGTATAATTCTCTATGTCCTTGTGTTCGCTTTAACCCCTTCGAGTTAACCCGCTGCGATGGCTCCACGACTAAGTCCTTTGGATAGGACAACTGCCGTGACAAACCCACGATAGTTTGATTACAAGCTGAATCCCTATGATGAACTGCAGTTTGCTTTAACAAAAACTCCACAATTATTCCTTCTCGCGTTTAAAAGAAATGAAGAAAAAAACTGGATCACGGTCACGGATCCTAGTCAAGTTAGAAAGCTGATCACAGCAGATCAGACACGATCGCCGCTGTCTCGCGCAGATCGAGCACCGGCAGTTGCTCTAGCACTGACAGCGGGAACAGCTTAGTCTGATCCAGCTGAGGATTGGGCACCGACCGCATCAGCGGATCAGTCTGATCTACCGGAGCATCAGGCATCGACACCGGCACCTGCTCTGACACCGGCACCAGCTCTACAAGGAGAACCATCTCCGGCAGCAGCAGCGGCTTCGGCACCTGCACCAACACTTGCACTTGCATCTGCTCCAGCCCGTGCAGTTGCACCGGCAACAGACTGGACTGCAGTTCGCACTTCATATACCAAAGTACTTACAAAAACCGACATGTCCACCTTCTTGGTAAGCATTGGCCGCCCAAGTGCTTCATTCTTTTTTCTTTCCATGTTGTTTCACATGATTCACTGTGTTGATCTAACTGTTTGGGTATGTCTTCTTGTTTGCAAACAGAGAATTCCTAGAGCAACGAGGGAGTCGTTCAACAATCCGGGCGACCGCGGCCAAGTTTCTCTTACCATGCGCAGCATTGGTGTGAATGAACTTGCTCAATATACTGTAAGTACAAAGGATGGTCGCATGATGATTGATGCTAAAGGATGGTCAAGGTTCAAATCTAAATCATATCTTGCGGTAGGGGATGATGTCAAAATCGAACTTTCTCGGCAATGTGAGCTGGTCCAAATCAACTTTGAAATTCTTCAGTAGCAGCACGCAACTGCCGAACTGATCTATCCTCCGAGAGATTTTGATGTAATAATCTGGCATGGTGAAACAAGTGTCATGTGTGTATAAGTAGTACGACAGTATTATTTATCACATGGTATATCGTTGATAGAATTGCAACTCTGATTGTTGGTTAGGAACTGTCGTTCGATTTCATTCCAACAGTTGTCGTGCTTTATTCAATTTTGTGTATTCCCATTGCGACAACATCTAAAACCAGCGCCGTACCATCGCTTGCAATATGAAAAGCGCTAAGGTAGAACACATGGGCCCCCAAACATGCATGGTCGTCTTGCGGCCCAAAGTCCAGAACCGTGAGCCTATCTGAGTATTATATTCTCAGCTGAACCCCCATAAAAAAAGCTGAACCCCCATAATGCACGTGCGTTGCACAGGGAGTATATTTCTCGGCAAGGTGAGCTTGTGATATAAAAGACTTGTATATTTCTTTACAGAGGGAGTATCTCTCTGTCAAAAAATATATTTATGTGTAACTAGTTACTCCTGTCTTTTTACTTCCTTTCGCTGATATGTGGGGCAACCGGCAACGGGGTCCACGTGCCATATGCACAAATTAGAGTGCACAACTTCACGGTAGACACACCCCGGTCGTAGCACCGCAGTAATGCCCAATGAGCCGTCAAATCGCAACCCCCCCCCTTTCCAGCTTTAGCAGTAAGCTGGACGGACGAAGCGGCAATATTTCACTGGGCCTGAATCCACTTCTCCCTCGTCTGCTTGTTCAGAGAAAACCCCCTCTCGGCGATTGCATAGGGTTTTCTCATGGAGAACCAGGTACAAATTCTTCATCCATCCCCGATAAATCCAAGTCCCTTGGTCGCAGGTAATCCTAGGATGGCAGCCGCCGCCGTTGATGCATTTTTCTTCCTACTGAATCTAGTGTGTTTCATTTGCAGTGCCCAAAGTGCGAGTACCCTACAGGTTTCTGCGCCCTCAGCGAGACGCCACACTTGTTCCTTCTCATCCTAACACAGCATTTTGAAACGTGCACAGTATGTTCCTAGAATCCTCTTTTCTATCCAGGAGGGTGGGGTTTTTTGAACATGTTGTGTTCTCATATTATTTTTCCTGCAGTGTATTATTCGCTCTGCCAGAACACATGTACTCAAGATGCTCGACATTGCCATAACTGAATACACTAGTTTATTGGTCACAGTGAAGACAAGCCATGGATATAAGTTTCAAGTTGGGTTCATGAACCAAGAAGATCGCTGCTTTTTTATGGCCGGACTTGGATAAACTTTATCAAGTGTTACAGACTGAAAGTTGGCGCACGAATGTTGATGGAAATAGCAGAACCTGGTCTCATCTTCACTGCGATCTTCCACCCCGACGTCGTTCCAATTTTTCATCCATGTTAGTTTTGTATCTAGTTCTTGCTTGTTGCCTCGATTACTTCTTAATCCACCTATTATGTCTAAGTAATCACAATTTAACTTTAGAAGTAGCAACGAATCTCTCACGAAGATGCTACTTCCAACTAATATTTTCTTATAATTGGTGGCACGTGTAGGTTTTTTTTAGAGTTAAGCAGTCTGCTCATTTGTTACTCTGTAATAACTCGGCTGTTACTGATGGCACTGAAGTTGACTGGATCGACATCCACAAGTTCCTACACTTTATTGATCGTCTTGAGGTCCTTGTGGGGCGTTTCAATGGTGGAAGGCCACGTGGGATATGTGTGCCACTGCTGCACTCGTTGAACAGGTCCAATTGTGTCGAGAAACTTATGGTACGAGCTGTTTTATGTTATATATGTTGTTCATAAACTATTGCTTATACACAGTTTTACAGCTGTAATCTTCTTGAAACAGGAACTGCCGAGTTCTATTGTTCCTATACAAATGCCTGACCATGGTCGGGTCAGACTTGCGCTTGGTCACAACATGATGTTTATGTCGACCTACTCAATTCCCCTTGGAGGTGAAAAGATACTTATTCATGGGTGGTCTCAAATAATGAAGGCCCGTCCATCTTGGAGAATAGGACAGAAGATTATGTTCATGCTTTTCCATGGCTCTAAAGCGAATATCCTATTTATTGACCATGTTGCGAGATGAAGCCGCTTTCAAAAGGTTGTGGATGCGCGGGGTGGCGCCTGGGCCTTGTCCTAGGGCTTGGCGGCCTCACCCTTGGTTAATATAGGCAAAGTAGCACTGTTCGAGGCGTGCTTTGTACGGTTGAACCTGTATAAGTACTCATATTGCTTTCAGCTTTGGTTGTTAAGTGCCCCTGCTGGTTTCAGTTAAGGTTGTTAAGAACTCCTGCTGCTTTTACAGTCTTTCGTGTTTCTTCAGTCCTGTCTTCCTCCAGCCGCCAAAACCAAACCAGCGCCGGCGGGGCCGCCTGCTTCCGCCTCCCACGGCTGGCTGCGCCTCAGCGCCCGCATCGCCGCCCCGCCGTCTCCTAAATCATTAACGCTGACGTCCTCCACGCGCTTTGGTGCGCTCGCCGCGGCGCCGCCCTCTCGCATTGTCAACATGGTCAACAAACAACAAGAATCGGCAGAAGATGACAGTAGGGGCCCACCACATCAGCGTATGGAAAAATAAAATGCTTCCTCCTAGTGTTTTCCTGACATCTGGGACCCACGACATTGTGAGCGTATATAGTCAATAGACAAGAGAACAGCACAAGATCGGCTGACACCTGGGACGTAGCTACTCGAGCAGTATTTTTTTGTTTGGTATTGTTGAGACGGAGCAGGGTTTGAACTGGGCTGTGGCCCGTCTAGCCCAGGCTTATATTTTATGTTCACCATGTGACCAGCCCAGCTATTTTTTCTTTGTGAAAATGAGCCCAGTTTATTTTTTTTGAAAAATACCCAATCCAGGCCTACTTATTTTTCTACGCCCTGATGAGCCGCAACTCTTTCAAGACGCCTGCAAATCTTGAAAGTAATATGAAATGGGTTGTAAATATAAAAACAGATGACAAATTGGCAATTACTTTATAATTTCTGAATTTTTTCACATTTTCAGATTCCTATTTCACTGGGCATTAACCTAATTTAAATATATCCTCAAAGTACTTTAAATATGGCTCGACATTTCGGTATTAAAAATAGTTTGGAACCCACAGAAATATGCGAAATTGGCCCTGGCCAACCAAAAAACGATTGCAATAAATTGCATAAGAAGTTGTCATGAGCTATATATAAATTATTAAAAAAAAGAGGGAGTGGTCTGACTTGTGGGCCTGTTTAGTTGACGTGTATGCAAGATTTTTTTAGTTATTATATACGTCAACAAACGATTCTAGCAGACGTAACCTTTGGATGTCAATACAACGGCCGTCATGTTTCTTCAATCTCTGATCTTCTTGCCCCAGCCGCCAAAGCAGCGCCGGCGGGACCGCCTACTCCCGCCTCCCGTGGCTGGCTATGCTGCCGCGCATGCCTCAGCGCCCCCTACTACTCCCACCACTGGCCAGGGCATCCCTCTACCCACCCACACCCCATGTTATTCTGCGGTGACGGCAGCCTCACACTGCAGCCGAACCGGTGAACCCTCGTACTCCTCTCCGCGCGGGCTTCCACTGCCGCGTCTTCCCCTTCCTAGACCTCGTCGTCGTCCACCGCCGTGGTGCTCTCGGCGCGGCGTGGTCAATGTGGTCAACGACCGACTTCCATCGGAAGAGTACTGTATGTGGAGAGGCTGACAACTGGGTCCACGACAGCCGCAAGGAAGTGCCTCCTTACTACGCGGAAAATAATTATTCCTCCACCAGACAGTAGGGACCCACCGGACGGACCACCAGTATTTCGCGACAAAAACGTTTCCCCCTGACTGCTGGGACCCACAGGACGGGCCACCATATTTCACGAAAAAACGTTCCCCCCGCTATCAGCTCAGACCCACCGGCAGTGCCTCCTTATTACGCACAAAAAAATGAATACCCCCTGGGACCCACCTTGGTGGGAGGCTGACTTGTGGGCCTACTAAGTTGACTGGGACGGAGACCTTTGTTAACTTTAGTCAATATATGAACGATTCTAGCTCCAGTGACCGTACGATGTCCATCCAACGGCCGTAGTGCTTCTTCAACCTCTGGTATTCTTGCTCCAGCCGCCCAAAGCAGCGCCGGTCGTGCCGCCTGGTCCTGCCTCCCGTGGCCGGCTGTGATGCCGCGGAGGCCTCACCGCCCCCTACTACTCCCACCGCTGGCCAGGCCATCCTTCTACGCACCCACACCCCCTGTTATTCTACGGCGACGGCAACCTCACACCGCAGCCGAACGAGTGAACCCTCATACTCCTCTACGCGTGGGCATCCATTGTCGCGTCTTCCCCGGCTCCGCGTCGTCCCCTTCCTAGGCCTCGCCGTCGTCCACCGCCCTGGTGCTCTCGGCGCTGCGTGGTGAACGTGGTCAAGGAATGGCTTCCATCGGACGTGGACTGTACGTGGAGAGGCTGACAGCTGGGTCCACGGCCGCAGCAAGGAAGTGCCTCCTTATTACGCGCAAAATAATTATTCCTCCACCTGACAGCGGGGACCCATTGGACGGGCCATCGTATTTCGCGAAAAAAACGTTTCCCCCTGACTGCTAGGACCCACCAGCTACATCTTTGCATGCAAGGAAGTGCGTCCAAAAAAAATGATTCGCCCCCCTGACTGCTGGGACCCACCAGCTACATCTTCGCACGCAAGGAAGTGCGTCCGAAAAAAACGATTCGCCCCCTGACTGCTGGGACCCACCAGCTACATCTTCGCACGCAAGGAAGTGCGTCCGGGCAAAAAAAACAAAACGATTCCCCCCTGACTGCTGGGACCCAGCAGCTACACCTTCGCACGCAAGGAAGTGCATCCGGGCAAAAAAACGATTCGCCCCCTGACTGTTGGGACCCACCAGCTACATCTTCGCAGGCAAGGAAGTGTCTGACAGTCGGGACCCACCTGGTCGAAGCGTATGTAGCGTTGTCATTCTGGTCACGAACGTGTACGTACATATATACTAGTCGATGTAGAGGTGCGCACGTGTCGTAGTAGAGGCGCGTACGTGTCGTAGTAGAGGTCCGCATGTAGCATGTACACATACGTACAGCAGCCAGGGTGCAAGAAAGAAAATATGGCCACATACGTACATACGGGCAGGGTCTCGAACGCCTACTCGCGCATACGTACAGCCAGGGCTCGTGTACATGGCTGGGTCGGAACGGAGAAATAGCGTCGTCGTCGTGTTCATGGGGAGGCAACGAAATGAGTCGTGTTCATCGGGAGGCAACGGAACGTGTGGGAGCCAACCGGCTGGGTCGGAACGGAATGCGTGGTCATGTTCATCGGGAGGGCTTGGACGGAACAGGCGATGGAAACAAGGTCTGGCGTACCGCACAACGGAGGATACGGACCTCCTACGTTCGGAACGGCGTCCTGTTGATCGGGAGGGGTGTGGCGTACCGCAAAACGGAGGAAACGGACCTCCTACGGTCGAAACGGGGGTCCTGTTGATCGGGAGGGGTGTGGCATACCGTAAAACGGACGAAACGGACCTCCTACGGTCGAAACGGGGGTCCTGTTGATCGGAGGGGTGTGGCGTCCCGCAAAACGGACGAAACGGACCTCCTACGGTTGAAATGGGGGTCCTGTTCATCGGGAGGGATGTGGCGTACCGGAAAATGGGACTCCACGGGATACTGTTCTTCTCCACCGTCGACCTCCTCCAGCCTCCACGGGCTACCATCGACCTCCTCCAGCCTCCACGGGCTCCTGTTCATCCAGCCTCCACCTCGTGCTACTTCACCGGCTACTGTTCAACCACCCCTCCACGGGCACCCCTCCACCGTCTACTGTTCATCCAGCCCTCCACACCGCGGGGTCCTGTTCAACCACCCCTCCACGGGCACCCCTCCACCGTCTACTGTTCATCTAGCCCTCCACACCACGGGGTCCTGTTCATCCAGAGGCAACGCTACCACTCACTATTCATCCAACCGATTGGCTTCAGTTAGCAGCAGTAGCAAAGGAATCGCTCGATCGGGTTTAGTTAACAGCCATCGATCGATCGCTCAGGTTTAGTAACGCGTAGCCTGCAGTACAATCGCTCGGGTTCAGTTAGAGCCCAACACCTCGCTCGGGTTTAGTTAGAGCCAACGCCTCGCACACACGCACGTACGTGTACGAGAGAAACGCTCATCGCTCGGCCCGCGACTTCCCACCGTAACCGGGAACTCCCCGAAATTTTCCTCCCCCTCGCTTCTACCACGGTTTTTTCCGTCATGGACGGCCCAAAGAATGTCATGCAGCTGCATCTCCGGCCCGCCCAGGACGAAAAGCCCATTTTCTGTCATGATTTTTTGTCATAGAAGTAGGAGCCCACCACATCTATGATGATACCCGGTTTTGTCACAATTATCGTCATAGAAGTGTCATATGTATGACAGAAGTTTTTTTCGTTCGGCCCAAAATGTCACGGATGTGTCTTTTTTTTGTAGTGAAAGGACACCGCAAGATTGAACCCAAAGCTAAGCACTTCTCCCATTGCAAGAAAAACCAATCTAGTAGGCCAAATCAAACTGATAATTTGAAGAGACTTGCAAAGATAAACAATCATACATAAAAGAATTCAGAGAAGATTCAAATATTGTTCATAGATAGACTTGATCATCAACCCACAATTCATCGGTCTGAACAAACACACTGCAAAAAGAAGATTACATCAAATAGATCTCCACGAGAGAGGGAGGGAACATTGTATTGAGATCCAAAAAGAGAGAAGAAGCCATCTAGCTACTAACTATGGACCCGAAGGTCTGAGGTAAACTACTCACACTTCATCGGAGGGGCTATGATGATGTAGAAGCCCTCCGTGGTGGATGCCCTCTCCGGCGGAGCTCCGGAACAGGCCCCAAGATGGGATCTCGTGGGTACAGAAGGTTGCGGCGGTGGAATTAGG
The DNA here is from genome assembly GCA_032464435.1 of Aegilops umbellulata. NCBI lineage: Eukaryota > Viridiplantae > Streptophyta > Magnoliopsida > Poales > Poaceae > Aegilops > Aegilops umbellulata. Next base: position 400,606,516 of record CP136057.1, read on the forward strand.
TTTTTGGCTCCATATCTAATCGTTTGGGGGTACTTAGGTATATATAGGAGGAAGAAGTATGTCGGTGGAGCAAGGTGGGGCCCACGAGGGTGGGGGCGCACCTGGGGGGTAGGGGGCGCCCCCTACCTCGTGCCCACCTCCTGGCTTTCTTGATGTAGGGTCCAAGTCTCCTGGATCATGTTCGGTGAGAAAATCACGTTCCCAAAGGTTTCATTCCGTTTGGACTCCGTTTGATATTTCGTTTCTTCGAAACACTAAAATAGGCAAAAAAAAAACAACAATTCTGGGCTGGGCCTCCGGTTAATAGGTTAGTTCCAAAAATAATATAAAAGTGGAAAATAAAGCCCAATATGGTCCAAAACAGTAGATAATATAGCATGGAGCAATCAAAAATTATAATTACGTTGGAGACGTATCAGGCATCCCAAATTATAATTACGTCCTCGAGTAGCTAAATGATAAAAAAGAATTTTTGATGCGGAGTGCTACTTGGCATAATTTCAATGTAACTCTTCTTAATTGTGGTATGAATATTCAGATCCGAAAGATTCAAGACAAAAGTTCATATTGACATAGAAATAATAATACTTCAAGCATACTAACTAAGCAATTATGCCTTCTCAAAATAACATGGCCAAAGAAAGTTCATCCCTACAAAATAATATAGTTTAGTCATGCTCCATTTTCGTCACACAAGAATGCTCTCATCATGCACAACCCCGATGACAAGCCAAGCAATTGTTTCATACTTTTAGTAATCTCAAACTTATAAACCTTCACGCAATACATGAGCGTGAGCCATGGATATAGCACTATGGGTGGAATAGAATAATGATGATGGGGGTTGTGGAGAAGACAAAAAAGGAGAAAGTCTCACATCAACGAGGCTAATCAATGGGCTATGGAGATTCCCATCGATTGATGTTAATGCAAGGAGTAGGGATTGCCATGCAACGGATGCACTAGAGCTATAAATGTATGAAAGATCAACAAAAGAAACTAAGTGGGTGTGCATCCAACTTGCTTGCTCACGAAGACCTAGGGCACTTGAGGAGGCTCATTGTTGGAATATACAAGCCAAGTTCTATAATGAAAAATTCCCACTAGTATATGAAAGTGACAAAACAAGAGACTCTCTATCATGAAGATTACGGTGCTACTTTGAAGCACAAGTGTGGCAAAGGATAGTAGCATTGTCCCTTCTCTCTTTTTCTCTCTTTTTTGGGCCTTCTCTTTTTTTATGACCTATCTCTTTTTTTTATTCCTCAAATGCTCTAGAAAATGATGATCATCACACTTCTATTTATTTATAACTCAATGACTACAACTCGATACAAGAACAAAGTATGACTCTATATGAATGCCTCCGGTGGTGTACCGGGATATGCAATGAATCAAGAGTGACATGTATGAAAGAATTATGAATGGTGGCTTTGCCACAAATACTATGTCAACTACATGATCATGCTAAGCAATATGACAATGATGAATGTGTCATGATAAACGGTATGGTGGAAAGTTCCATGGAAATATATCTCGGAATGGCTATGGAAATGCCATAATAGGTAGGTATGGTGGCTGTTTTGAGGAAGATATAAGGAGGTTTATGTGTGAAAGAGCGTATCATATCACGGGGTTTGGATGCACCGGCGAAGTTTGCACCAACTCTCAATGTGAGAAATGGCAATGCTCGGTACGAAGAGGCTAGCAATGATGGAAGGGTGAGAGTGCGTATAATCCGTGGACTCAACATTAGTCATAAAGAACTCATATACTTATTGCAAAAATATACAAGCCATCAAAAACCAAAGTACTACGTGCATGCTCCTAGGGGATAGATTGGTAGGAAAAGAACATCGCTCGTCCCCGACCGCCACTCATAAGGAGGACAATCAAAGAACACCTCATGTTTCAAATTTGTCACATAACATTTACCATACGTTCATGCTACGGGACTTGCAAACTTCAACACAAGCATTTCTCAAATTCACAACTACTCAACTAGCACGACTTTGATATTATCACCTCCATATCTCAAAACAATTATCAAGTATCAAACTTCTCTTAGTATTCAACGCACTCAAAAGAAAGCTTTACAAATCTTGAATACCAAGCATATTAAAATTATTAAGCAAATTACCATGCTATTTAAGACTCTCAAAATAATCTAAGTGAAGCATGAGAGATCAATAGTTTCTATAAAACAAATCCACCACCGTGCTCTAAAAGATATAAGTGAAGCACTAGAGCAAAACTATATAGCTCAAAAGATATAAGTGAAGCACACAGAGTATTCTATCAAATTCCAAATCATGTACGGCTCTCTCAAAAGGTGTGTAAAGCAAGGATGATTGTGGCAAACTAACAAAAAAAGACTCAAATCATACAAGACGCTCCAAGCAAAACACATATCATGTGGTGAATAAAAATATAGCTCCAAGTAAAATTACCGATGGAAGTAGACGAAAGAGGGGATGCCTTCCGAGGCATCCCCAAGCTTTGACTTTTTGGTGTCCTTATATTATCTTGGGGGTGCCAGGGGCATCCCCAAGCTTAGGCTCTTGCCACTCCTTGTTCCATAATCCATCAAAATATTTTACCCAAAACTTGAAAACTTCACAACACAAAACTCAATAGAAATCTCGTGAGCTCCGTTAGCGAAAGAAAACAAAAGACCACTTCAAGGTACTGTAATGAACTCATTATTTATTTATATTGGTGTTCAACCTACTGTATTCCAACTTCTCTATGGTTTATAAACTATTTTACTAGCCATAGATTCATCAAAATAAGCAAACAACACACGAAAAACAGAATCTGTCAAAAACAGAACAGTCTTTAGTAATCTGTAACTAACCCAAACTTATGGAACTCCAAAAAATCTACCAAAATAAGAAGACCTAGAAAATTTGTTTATTGATTAGCAGCAATTGGAATCAGTATTTTATCACGTTCTGGTGATTTTTAACAATTGTTTTAGTGAACAGAAAGTTTCTGGAAATTACAGCAAGATCAAATAACTATCATCCAAGAAGATCCTATAGGTCTAACTTGGCACAAGCACTAACTAAAACATAAAAACACATCTAACCAGAGGATAGATCAAAGATTTATTCCTAAACAGAAGCAAAAGCAAAAAAACTAAAAATAAGATTGGGTTGCCTCCCAACAAGCGCTATCGTTTAACGCCCCTAGCTAGGCATAAAAGCAAGGATAAATCTAGGTATTGCCTTCTTTGGTAGGCAATCCATAAGTGGCTCTCATGATAGATTCATATGGTAATTTTATGAAGTGTTACATGCATTTCTTTAATGGAAATTGGAATCTAATATTCCCTTCCTTCATATCAATAATTGCACCAACCGTTCTAAGGAAATATCTACCAAGAATAATAGGGCATGAAGGATTGCAATCTATATCAAGAACGATAAAATCTACGGGCACATAATTCCTATTTGAAAAAATAATAACATCATTAATTCTTCCCATAGGTTTCTTAATAGTGGAATCCGCAAGGTGCAAGTTTAGAGAGCAATCATCAAAATCATGGAAATCTAGCAAATCACACAAAGTTTTGGGAATAGTGGAAACACTAGCACCCAAATCACACAAAGCATAAAACTCATGATATTTAATTTTAATTTTAATAGTAGGTTCCCACTCATCATAAAGTTTTCTAGGGATAGAAACTTTCAACTCAAGTTTTTCTTCATAAGATTGCATCAAGGCATCAACGATATGTTCGGTAAAGACTTTATTTTGACTATAAGCATGAGGAGAATTTAGCACGGATTGCAACAAGGAAATACAATCAATTAAAGAGAAATTTTCATAATTAAATTCCTTGAAATCCAAAATAGTGGGTTTAGCAACATCTAGGGTTTTCCCACTTTTATCACTTTTAGCATCAAGATCTAAAAACTCCAAATTCTTGGAATGCCTTCTAGGTAAAGGTGGATCATAAACAATCCCATCATTATCAAGATTCATATTGCAAAACAAAGATTTAATAGGGGACACATCAATAACTATTAGATCTTCACCTTTATTTTCATAGGGATCCGGTTTAGCGGCCATCTTATTAACTAAGGTAGCCTGCTTATCCGAAATTTCAGCAGTCAATTTCTCAAGACGAGCAATTTGGGATCTTATACCATCAAATTATTTAGACATATCATCGAGCTCTTTATTCATATAACTCATAAAACTTTTTTGTTCCTTAAGCTCGTTTCTGAAGAAATTATTATGCTCAAATTGCAAAACCATAAAACTCCTGACGTTGCTTTCGATCTCTTCTAGCCTTTTAAGGTGAAGATCACCAAATCTAGGAAGAGCCATCGCGACAAGCAATCCAACACACGAGCAAACAAAAAGCAAGCGAGAAAAAGGCAAACGGAAAAGAGAGGGCGAATAAAACGGCAAGGGTGAAGTGGGGGAGAGGAAAACGAGAGGCAAATGGCAAATAATGTAATGCGAGAGTTAAGGGATTGTGATGGGTACTTGGTATGTTGACTTTTGCGTAGAGTCCCCGGCAACGGCGCCAGAAATTCTTCTTGCTACCTCCTGAGAACTGCATTGGATTTCCTCGAAGAGGAAAGGATGATGCAGCAAAGTAGCGTAAGTATTTCCCTTAGTTTTTGAGAACCAAGGTATCAATCCAGTAGGAGGCTACACGCGAGTCCATCGTACCTACACAAAGAAAATAACTCCTCGCAACCAATGCGAATAGGGGTTTTCAATCCCTTCACGGTCACTTACGAGACTGAGATCTGATAGAGATGATAGATAATATTTTTGTTATTTTTGGTATAGAGATGCAAAGTAAAATAAAAGGCAAAGTAAAAAATAAAAGCAATAATAAAGTGATGGAAGATTAATATGATAAAGATAGACCCGGGGGCCATAGATTTCACTAGTGGCTTCTCTCAAGAGCATAAGTATTCTACGGTGGGTAAACAAATTACTGTTGAGCAATTGACAGAATTGCGCATAGTTATGAGAATATCTAGGTATGATCATGTATATAGGCATCACGCCTGAGACAAGTAGACCGACTCCTGCCTGCATCTACTACTATTACTCCACTCATCGACCGCTATCCAGCATGCATCTAGAGTATTAAGTTAAAAACAGAGTAACGCCTTAAGCAAGATGACATGATGTAGAGGGATAGTTTCATGGAATATGATAAAAAACCCATCTTGTTATCCTCGATGGCAACAATACAATACGTGCCTTGCTGCCCCTACTGTCACTCGGAAAGGACACCGCAAGATTGAACCCAAAGCTAAGCACTTCTCCCATTGCAAGAAAAACCAATCTCGTAGGCCAAACCAAACTGATAATTCGAGGAGACTTGCAAAGATAACCAATCATACATAAAAGAATTAAGAGAAGATTCAAATATTGTTCATAGATAGACTTGATCATAAACCCACAATTCATCGGTCTCAACAAACACACCACAAAAAGAAGATAACATCAAATAGATCTCCACGAGAGAGGGGGAGAACATTGTATTGAGATCCAAAAAGAGAGAAGAAGCCATCTAGCTACTAACTATGGACCCGAAGGTCTGAGGTAAACTACTCACACTTCATCGGAGGGGCTATGATGATGTAGAAGCCCTCCATGGTGGATGCCCTCTCCGGCGGAGCTCCGGAACAGTCCCCAAGATGGGATCTCGTGGGTACGGAAGGTTGCGGCGGTGGAATTAGGTTTTTGGCTCCGTATCTGATCGTTTGGGGGTACGTAGGTATATATAGGAGGAAGAAGTACGTCGGTGGAGCAAGGTGGGGCCCACGAGGGTGGGGGCGCGCGGGGGGTAGGGCACGCCCCCTACCTCGTACCAACCTCCTGGCTTTCTTGACGTAGGGTCCAAGTCTCCTGGATCATGTTCGGTGAGAAAATCACGTTCCCGAAGGTTTCATTCCGTTTGGACTCCGTTTGATATTTCGTTTCTTCGAAACACTGAAATAGGCAAAAAACAGCAATTCTGGGCTGGGCCTCCGGTTAATAGGTTAGTCCCAAAAATAATATAAAAGTGGAAAATAAAGCCCAATATGGTCCAAAACAGTAGATAATATAGCATGAAGCAATCAAAAATTATAGATACGTTGGAGACGTATCAGAGGGGGAAAGGAAGGGAAGGAGAGAGAGAGGAAGGAAAGGGGGTGGCGTCGCCCCCTCCTTGTCCTATTCGGACTAGAGGGGGAGGGGGCGCGCGGCCAGCCCAGCCGCCCCTCCTGTTCTCCACTAAGGCCCATCTTGGCCCGTTATACTCCCCGGTGGGTTCCGGTAACCCCCCGGTACTCCGGTATATGTCTGGAACTCCCGAAACCATTCCGGTGTCCGAACATACTCGTACAATAAATCGATCTTTATGTCTCGACCATTTTGAGACTCCACGTCATGTCCGTGATCATATCCGGGACTCCGAACTACCTTCGATACATCAAAACACAAAAACTCATAATACCGATCGTCGCCGAACTTTAAGCGTGCGGACCCTACGGGTTCGAGAACTATGTAGACATGACCGAGACACGTCTCTGGTCAATAACCAATAGCGGAACCTGGATGCTCATATTGGTTCCCACATATTCTATAGTCACTAGTGTAATCGATAATTGAGATCGACCCCACTAGTGTAAAACTAGGTGCCAATAAGGTCCCTTTAAGATTCACTCAAATCCTTGAGAGCTAAAAAAAGATATTCCAATGGGAGAAAAAATGTCACGTGAGAAACATCAGCTATGGTAATAATGAAAAAAAAGAAAACCAACAACTTACCAATTCGGGGTAAAGGGAGCAACTAATCTTCACCATGATAAAAATCAAAACCAAGCAACTTTCCATAGTTCTCAAGTCTAACAGTCATTGGATCATGACGACGGATACCATAATCAGTCACTAGTTCCTCCCAGGCAGGACCTGATGACCTGTAAGTGCGCAAGGATGTTGTAGCACTTTTGTGATAAATGAATTTTCGAACCTGAACGGAGCAAGTAGGAAGGAATTACAAATCCCACAACTATGCTATCGCTTACATATGTATGTGTTGGGGAACGTAGTAATTTCAAAAAATGTCACCTACGCACACGCAAGATCATGGTGATGCATAGCAATGAGAGGGGAGAGTGTGTCCACGTACCCTCGTAGACCGAAAGCGGAAGCGTTAGCACAACGCGGTTGATGTAGTCGTACGTCTTCACGATCTGACCGATCTAAGTACCGAACGTATGGCACCTCCGAGTTCAGCACACGTTCAGCTCGATGACGTTCCACGAACTCCGATCCAGCCGAGCTTCGAGGGAGAGTTCCGTCAGCACGACAGCGTGATGACGGTGATGATGTTGCTACCGATGCAGGGCTTCGCCTAAGCACCGCTACAATATGATCGAGGTGGATTATGGTGGAGGGGGCACCGCACAAGGCTAAGAGATCAAGAGATCAATTGTTGTCCCTAGAGGTGGCCCCCTGCCCCCATATATAAAGGACCAGGGGGGAGGAGGCGGCCGGCCAGGAGAGGGCGCGCCAGGGAGGAGTCCTACTCCCACCGGGAGTAGGACTCCCTCTTTTCCTAGTTGGAGTAGGAGGGGGAAAGGAAGGGAAGGAGAGAGAGGAAGGAAAGGGGGCGCCGCTCCCCTCCTTGACCTATTCGGACTAGAGGGGGAGGGGGCGCGCGGCCTGCCCAGCTGCCCCTCCTGTTCTCCACTAAGGCCCATCTTGGCCCATTAAACTCCCCAGGGGATTCCGGTAACCCCCCCGGTACTCCGGTATATGTCTGAAACTCCCGAAACCATCCCGGTGTCCGAACATAGTCGTCCAATATATCGATCTTTACGTCTCGACCATTTCGAGACTCCTCGTCATGTCTGTGATCATATCCGGGACTCCGAACTACCTTAGATACATCAAAACACAAAAACTCATAATACCGATCGTCATCGAACTTTAAGCGTGCGGACCCTATGGGTTTGAGAACTATGTAGACATGACCGAGACACGTCTCTGGTCAATAACCAATAGCGGAACCTGGATTCTCATATTGGTTCCCACATATTCTACGAAGATATTTATCAGTCAAACCGCGTAATAACATACGTTGTTCCCTTTGTCATCGGTATGTTACTTGCCCGAGATTCGATTCAATTCTAGCATGAATAATAAACGTTTATCATGATATAAGGAAATAAATAATAACTTTATTATTGCCTCTAGGGCATATTTCCTTCAGTATGCACCCAAACCATAGTTTGGCAATAGCTTGTTACAGTAAGTTGCTAGGAAGACAAATAAAAGGATGATGTTTATCTAAACTACAAACAAGAAATAAAATGTAGAAAAGTAAAAAAAGACTAAACTAAGGGAAACGGTGCTTGAGTAGTAAAAGTTCTCGAGGGAATTGGAGTCATCACCACAAGTAAGATGCTGACAACACATGATGGACATGGCTCTCCATTTGTATCACTAATCCACTTGTATATGATCTCGTGTGGGCGGAGCCAATAAAGTACGCATCCCACTCCTGTTACCATGTACACTCATGCCACCACCGTGCTTCCCCACTACGGTTATCACATCAATGATTAAGGGGAGTGAACTCCCCGTGGTCACGACCTGAAGTACATGGGTTCTCCAATAATCCCTATTGCATTGACCAGGGACGAAGGGATAATAAGGCTGTCAGTACCTACCTCCGCAATCAGCCTGCTCACCAACATGACTTGCCTCAAGTACACAAGGGACTAATGCTGCGCCAACACTCTTCACAACACCATGAGACAATAAATGCAATACATATAAAGAGAATGATTGGGTCACTCATTCAAACAAGTACTAATCATGCAAGGGTTCATCCAATTCCTCAAGAACTAACATAACTACTCAAACATCATATAGGGAGAGGGCAAGTTACAAGCCGGTGGAGGAGAGGGGCATGGCGACACCGGTGGTGGTGATGACGGTGGCGCCGACGGTGAAGACCGCACCGAGCCGAAGGCTGGTGCGTGTGGTGGAGGCACCCCTCCTTCTTCCTCTTGGCTTGGACTTTCTCTTCTCTATGGAAGTGGTCTTGGAGCAACAATGGAGATGGATGACGGCCACATGGATGGGTGAATGAGAGATGAGAGATGGGAGGCACCTAGAGTTGATGGTGCTTATATGAAGGCCTCCCGGTATCTCCTCCATTGATGTGGTCATCCAATGACTCTAGATAAGCCTTATCCTCTCACAAACCCTTCCTTGTGAGACAAGGATCCTGTGTGAACAATTGGGGACGAAAATCGGTGAAGAATCCCATCTCAAGAGGCAACTTTTGGAGCTTCCTTGAGGTCATATGACCGGCCATGCGACCAGCCACGGGCGCATGAAACGCCGTCTTTCATTCTGTCCTCCTCCGGTGAAACAACCGCCATTTCTTCATACGAACTCGGAATTTGACGTTCTTGTGCTCATTGGATTCGTATGAACGGCACCGATCCATTTCTGGTCTTAGATATTGATTTGGAGCACTTTCAAGAAAAAACACATTTTCCGATCTTCAGATTGGCTAAGTCTGGCCCTGGGTGTCTCCGTATTGAACCCATCCTTTCATCGTGCTTGGTCCTAGGTTGCTCCAAAACACCCGTAGACACAAGAAAATAAAGAAAACTAATAAAACCAAATAAAACACTAAATATGCAATGCTCACAAGGAAAAGTGTAGAAACTGATAATCATGTATAATGGACACATATTTGGTTCAACATGACATAATATATGAAGAGAACATGCAACAAATGAGCTCTAAAAATGCGTAAAATATAGAGCAAGCGGGACCATGGAGCTTGCTACTGACCTCACCTTGCCTGAACAGAACCCTATATAATACATCCTCATTAGTGTGAAGGGGTAAGTTCTTTATCCTTGCCCCATACAAATGGCTAAAACCCTGCAATCCTCAATGTATTGAGCAAGAGGAACCATAACATTTCATGGATAATATAGCAAAAAAACGCAATAACACGAGATTAACAAAACTAGAAATAACTATGAACCACAACACTATTTACCAACATTTCTAACAAAAGAAATTCCGAACTTACAACATGCCTCGTACATCGCCCATCCAACACCATAGTGAATTGATCTGGAGAAGCATCACGAGGAGGTCAAGGCCACTTGGTCTACTACAAGAAGGGCAAGTTATATATAGCTGCAAAGAAATATGTTGATTAAATAAATATGATTTATAATTATAGATTAGTAAGAACTGATTCATAATATGTTGTATGATTGAGTTGAAAGCTATCATTTGATAATGTTTTCAGCCCCCACCCATAAATACCCCCATTACCTAGAAATATAATGGAAAACTCAAAGCGAAAAGTTGAACACGGTCAACCCTAACCGTCTGAGAACATGTTCACTGCAAAGCAACAACAACTGAGAAGACGATCGTTGAGGAGCACTGGTGGATAACCAATAACTAGACTTGAAACACTAGGAAATGGAGCCAGTGCCGACATGAGGATCCACACAAGAGGAAACAAGCCAGGCAGCAACATCGACACGGGGGAGGAAGAAGGCTGGAGGAATATAAGAAAAGGTACATTACAAAACCTAAAATGTTTAAGGACCAGTGTAAAAGGAAAAACTAGAAACAAACAAAGTGAAAACCGGACACCAGAAAACACATGCAGTATCCTCCCATCGCAATAATTGTCGAAGGCTGAGGGTCGTGGAAAAGTCTCTTGAGTCATGACGTCACGACACTAATCGCGTGGGGACTTGACCCCAAGTGACCTTTGCTCGATACCCCTTAACTAGTCGTAATGGGACCTCCTATTCCCCACACATCGTGGAGGAAAGGCACCAATCGCGCACGGGGTGCGCGCGCTTTGGGTCAGCCCAAGTGCGGGGTGGGCGGGCCCCTACTTTTTTCCCTTTTTATTTTTTATTTTTTTCGTTTTGTTTTTTTACTTTGAGAAATGATCACGAATCCCACATTTGAAAAAAGGATTTTTAAAAAGGCTCCAAAAAAATTAAAATGTCGATGCTTTTGAAAAAATGTTCACAATTTTATAAAATGATCTTAAAATTTTAAAATTGGTCACAAATTTGAAAAATGTTCAAGAATTTGTAAAAGAAAAAATTCATAGATTTCAAAAAACTCATGAATTTGAAAATATATACGCAAAATTAAAAAATATTCACTATTTTAAAAAATGTTCATGAATTTTTAAAAGATGTGATGAATACAAAAAATGTTCAAGGATTTGATAAAAATATTTCCAATTTGAAAAAATTGTTCATAAATCTGAAAAATGTTCAGGATTTTAAAAACATTCTCGGATTTAGAAAATGGTGAATTTTCAAAAATGCTCCTAAAATTTGAAAAATGTTCTATTTTTTAAATGTATTATTTTGAAAATGTTGACCTTTAAAAAAACGTTCGACAATTCTAAAAATATTTCCAGCATGTGTGAGGGCATCAGTGGCAGGAACCCTAGCGCGTGCGAGGGTATCAGGGGCAGGAACCCTAGCATGTGTGAGGGCATCTAGGGCAGGAGCGACTCGTGCGAGGAGAGAAAGGAAGCAGCTCACTGCCCTTATTTTCTTGTGGTAGGGGTGGGAAAAAACCGTTTGAGGGAAATAAAATCGATTGGGGATAGGGAGTTACAAACGAACGAAATGACATACATTTTTTTCCTGATAAACATTTGTAATTTTATTCATCCTCATAATCATTATATGTATACTAATTTGCATCTAAGATCCAAGAAAGTACAAAATAACTTCTATAACTAAAAATTACAATAAAGTCTCTTAAAAACACCTTCTTCGTGGTATTAATCTTTGCTAGAAGAAATACTTGAAAGACTTTGATAAAGAGGCTGCAATTGAATTGGAGCAAAAGGCGTTGTCCCTCTTTCACCCGCACGAATATTATCGATAATGGTTCTTGAAAGCACCTTGAGTCGTCCATCCAAAAAGATGGAAAGCCTCGATTGATAAACATACTTTGGCCGGAGATGATCTTCTAAAAGTGCAGGTCATCGAATCACGATATCTTCACCATGATGTCGATGAAATGTTTCATCTTCACAAAGAATCAAACCAACATAAAATCTTGACACACTGACATAATTAAATGACTTCATTTTTTGGGGGAGCAAAATTAAACGACTTAAGTAGGAGCTCGCATAATGCTTTCGATGGGCCGGCCCATTTAGGTCTATGGAAGGTCTGACGTAAAATCCAAGTCATTTAATCCGATTCTAGCCCAGCCCATTAGCAGGCTACTTTCTATCTAACCCGGGGTTGGGCCTAGGGTTTTCTGATCTACAAGAACACCGAAAGAAAGGGAGGAACACAACTGGCATCGTCTCTCGCCAGTCGCCATGGCATCGAAGCTCCTGCGGATGGCCCGTGACGCATCCCGAGCTCGCACCGCTGCGGCAGCCACATCTCGCGCCGCCGCGATGTTCTCCCGCTCAGCGCATGGAGCCGCCGCTTCAGGCGTCAACGCTCCCCGCCCAACTGGCACGAAGCCCTGCGACCACGCTCCCCGCTCCGATTACGAGCTCTTCTTGATAGGTAAACCAATCCCACCCTTTTTTTCATAGTTTGGGCTAGGAATCCATCCATCTCATAAATCTTTGTGCTCGCGGCAAACCAAATTGCATGCAATTCGCTGTGTCCGCTTGACACTACTAACGCTTATAAAACTGTCATAGATGATATTGATACCCCGACGGAGAAGGACCTCGAGTCGGAGGAATCCCAATGGGCCTATTATCAGCGCTGGTGCGAGGCTCATGACAAGAAACATGACCATGACGAGATGGCTCGCCGGTTCGATGCTTTCCGACGCCGGGCACGGTCGGTGCACCAATGGAACGTTGGTCTTCCTTTAGATCCAGTCAAAGCAGCCATTGTCAAAAAGAAAAAAGAAAAGGTCAGATTACTTCTGTCAAAAGGCAAAAGCATCTCAAATTTCGATGAATGTCTCGTGCCAATGGAATTAGGTCCATTTGCCGATGAGCCCTTCAGTGATGTTGAAGATGGTACAGCAGAGTTTGCAAAGATGTTCCATGTGTACTAAGTTATCCGTCCGTGCATGTGGGCTAAGTTATGCTTCCAAGTGTATTAAATTAAGGCTCTGTAACATCTTTTCCTCTAAGCGGTCAATATGCTTCCGCCTGTGCAAAGTGTCTATTTTAGTCTATTGTGTTTACAGGAACAAGAGTTCAAACAGATCAAGAGCAAATATGGAGATTGTAATATATGCAGCTGTTTGAACATTAATTCATTGGGCATTAGGACGAAACTGAAGGTGAGTATTGTCATGTCTCAAAATTTCAACAAAATTATCACCATTGTTCATGCATTGTTCATCAATGTATAAGCTAACGATTGCATCCTGTGTTAGCAAGAACCTGTATAATGAAATGCATCAATCTTACTTGAATATATATAAAGAGGATGGAACTACACTCTTTTATTTTGATTAGTTGGCTCACTGAACAAACGGCTGTTTTATTACCTGTGTGAAAAACTATTTAGATTAACCATATCAGTTTTCCTTGAGTTTGTAGTGAAAAATATTTTAACAACTTGTTTGTTAGGTGCTTGTTTGCCAATTCAGTGAGCAAGCTCTAGCTGTAGTGAAAATATTGGTGCGTACTAGCAGATCGCTGATAGACGGAACCAACAGTTGGAGACCATGGTGATGAATTGATGATCAGGCCATTCTGGAATGTAGTTTGGTCAATCCTAAATCCTACTAATCATGCATATGCTCTTTTTAGCCTAGTGGACTGACAATACACTTGTGCCAGACTACAAACTTAGTGCTGCTAAAGTATTAATACATGATTTCTTGCCACATGGCATATGCTTAGAGAGTAACTTCATAATGATCTTTGCTTAGAAAACAAGTTTATTTCTCTTTAGTATCAGTGTTCTAGTATTCTGAAATATAAGAACGGATATCAAGTTCTAAAAGAAATGGCAGATTCCTGCTGAATGCTGATGGTACTACATGGCCTTGTTGACTAACAAGTTTATTGCTTGCTATGGTCGACATGGTTTGTGTTCAGCCCTCCTTCCGCACACCCCTCTCTCATTCGATTTTCAATCTCGATCCCCCCGGCCCAATTTGATTTCAATCTTGCTTGGTTTGTTTGTTGATTCGAAGTCTAGAAAATCATGCCAGATGAAGCTCTGTAGAAGGACGTCGAGAGTGCGAGCTAGATTGTGTGCCAGCAGTGTCCCATTAGAGGAGCCCCACCATGGTCATGTCTTCTGTTGTGTCATACCAACCCCACTACTAGTGTTTCGATAGCCACTAGACCGTGGAACAATAGTTGGGCACGACGGCTACTATTGTACTACCTTGTTGAGTAAGAGTACTGTATTCTCACTCCGGGTACCATTTGAGTAATCTATTAAATCGTGGTTTATCTGTACCAAAGCTATAGTCGTGTTCCAGAAGACATAGATCTTTGGGCTGGAACACGAGTGTCAGTTATCATCACCACCTATACACGCTCCACCGTAGCTCTGACTTCAAAGCAACCAATAAACCCACGGAAGAGCACCTTGAATACGCTGGAAAAAACTGACTACCTAAGTCCGCGCCACAACCCGAGCTCCTCTCGATGCCATCATCGTTGCCAAACAGAAACCAGCGCACTGCCTCAGCAATCCACACGGCGAAGATGCCGCCATCCATCGGTCTCCTAGTTGTAGCCGGCTCCAAGTACAATGCCCCCATGGAGGGGAAAGACGCGCAAACGCCTCCATCGTCTGATCCAGCGGATCTGAGGTTTCCTCCGGAGCCAAAGCCGTGGGGAGAAGGAGGAGCACACCTCCACGACAAAGCTTCCTAGAAAGATCACGACACCCACGGGCAACGCCATCGCCGGTTTCGATGAAGATCAGAGCAAGGATCTCTCCTAGATTTGGATCGACCACCTGCCGCCCCGCCCACCAGCCACCACCCCCGCTAAGAGCAACCTCACTTTGGCCGCACAATCCCTCGATCCACCGCGACCAGACACGCACCAAATTGAGGTAACAACAATATCTGAGACAATCTGATCCAAATTGAAGCAACTCCACCGAAGCAGCAGAACAGAGGACGAGTAGGCCCACCTGCAGCCCACCTCACGCAACCTGCATGAGCCGTCGCCACACCTAGCCGTCGATCCGTGCCCCGCGCGCATCCAGCGCTGAGCGCCGCCACGACTAACACGTGCAGCCATAGTCGCACGCCACCGCGCACAATGCCCACGCCCCGGCCGCGTCGAGAGCCCGGACCGAGGCCGCCGCCCTAGCGTCCCCACAACACCAAGCTGCGCCCAAGCGCACGCGCTCCGCCACCCTCGGACGTCCGGAGATCCCTACCCTCCTTCGTGAGCGGGGCCGCTCGCCACCGCGGTAGGGGCCAATGGCAGCGGCAGCGGGAGGTTAGGATTTCCCCCATGCCGCTAGAACTAGGCGACGTATATGATTCTCACGCATAGATAAGACGGATGCTAGTGGATCTGGCTAGTATATCTAATGGATATAACAATTTTGATGACCTGTAATCACGCATGTTAAAATAATTAACAATTTTTTCTATAGACCTTTAACAAATTTCAGGAAGTTTAAATTGTGACATACTGTAATGCCTATAATTTGAAATGGATGGACCACGTACACAGGACTCTAGAGAAACACAACGTTCTTCTCCCTCATAACCAGGTTACTTCTGCAGATTGCTTCGTTTTATAGGGCATGCCAATTTTTATTTCCTATACGTACCACTCTGTAGGTTGATGGTGTAGTGTGCAATAACTATAGCACAGCCGGCGACGGAACATAAACCATGGGGTGCAGGAAAAGGTCGTTCTTCCTTCCGACGGTGATGGCCATCTTCTCCGTCATGTCCAGCTCTCCAGATGAGACCCCGGCAGGGAGCTTCCAACGAAAGTGATACAGCAGCGAGGCAAGCGCGAGCTCAATGTTCGCCTGCGCAAACGCCACTCCAGGGCACATCCTTCGTCCTGCCCCAAACGGTATGAACCCAAAGTGCGTGCCCTTGAAGTCGACCGTGCCACTCTCGAACCGCTCTGGTCTAAACTCTTCAGGGTCAGCCCAGTACTTTGGGTCCCTGCCGATGGCCCACGCGTTCACGAACACGGTGGTGCCCTTGAGCACGTCGTACCCCATCACCTTGCATGTCTATCGGCACTCCCTTGGAAGCAGCAATGGCACCACGGGGTGCAGCCTCAGGGTCTCCATGATGACCAGCTTCAGGTACTTTAGGTCGGCGAGGTCCTCCTCTGTCACCGTCGTTTTCCCTTGGAGGCTGTGGTGCAGCTCGGCTTGTGCTTTGTGCATTGCTTCTGGATTCCTCATTAGCTCTGACATGGCCCATTGGAGTGCGTTCGCCGTTGTTTCGCCCCTCGCGGCGAAAAGGTCCTACGTATATATGAAGGTGTTAAGTCATGAACATGCAAAATGCCACGAAAATCATGGGCAAATTATGGGTCAGGTAGCATGGTAGTACTACTAATAAAAAACCTAATGGCAATGCGTTTTCTCTTCATGTTTTGAAACAAAAACAGTGTATGGATACTTACAAGAATAAAGGCCCTGATGATTCCCATTGTCACGGGCACCTCGAGACCACCTTCCTTGTGTATCCTCATGAGCACATCCACGAGGTCCTCCTCGTCGACGGCGCCGTCAGCCGCCGCGGCCTTCTTCTCCTCGTGCTGCCTGATGACATAGTCAACCAGCTCGCCGTTCTTGCGGTGGTTGGCCTCCGCTCGACGTGCGGTGCTGCTGAGGAAGCTCGCGAGCCTCGACGACGGGAACAGGTCGCCGAGGTTAAACCCGGACGTGATCTTTACCCCCTCCGCGAACACCTCCAGGAAGTCGTCCCGCTTCTCGAAGCGGTCACCCATAATGCTCCGCATCGTCATGTCCATGGTGGTCTCGTAGATCCGCTGGCTGACGTTCACAGCTTCACCCGGCGTGGCCGCCGCGACGGCGGCGACGAGGCGACCGACCTCCTCCTCCCGGACACGGCGGAACGACTGGACGCGGCGCGCGCTGAGCAGCTCCAGGATGCTGATCCTGCGAAGCTGCCGCCACAGCGGGCCGTAGGGCGCGAACACGAGCCCCTCCCCGTCGGCCAGCAGGACGCGCATGGTGGGGCTCCACGGCCGGGTCGCGAAGTTGACGTCGTGCGTCTTCATGATCTCACGGGCGGCCTCTGGCGACGAGGCGACCACAACGGGCACCTCGCCGAGCCGGAGGTACATGAGCGGGGCGTCGAGCCGACGCGAGAGGTCGGCCATGGCGCGGTACGGCAGCCGGCTGCACATAATGTGGTGCAGGCTGCCGATTACAGGTAGCCTCCACGGGCCGGGCGGCAGCCTCACGCCATCGCCGCTGCTCCGGCGCCTCCAGGCCTTGAGGAGCAGGAGAAGAGGGAGGAAGAGAGCCAAAAAGATGCGCATGCACGTGAGTTGCTCCATGAACCCGGCC
The DNA here is from genome assembly GCA_032464435.1 of Aegilops umbellulata. Lineage (NCBI taxonomy): Eukaryota > Viridiplantae > Streptophyta > Magnoliopsida > Poales > Poaceae > Aegilops > Aegilops umbellulata. The sequence goes on from CP136057.1 coordinate 400,624,047, forward strand.
ATCAAGATTCTATGCATGCCGCGCGCGCCGTGTCAATAGGTTTGGAACTTTGGACGGAGTCTAAATAGTGGGAGCAGAGGTGTAAGCATCTACCAATAGTAGATTCCCGGGCAAGCGACTGGTGCAAACAGACAAAAGGGTCAGCTATTTCTGCCAACTAGTACACGTGCACGTATCTTAATCTATAATAAAAACATCAACTGTAGAGATTCTTTCTAAAATGTCCATCTTTTGATGTGTTCTACTCCCTTCATTCCTAAATATAAGTCTTTGTAGAGATTTTACTATGGACCACATACGGATGTATGTAGATGCATTTTAAAGTATAGATTTACTCAATTTGCTTTGTATGTAGTCCATAGTGAAATCTCTAAAGACTTATATTTAGGAACAGAGGAAGTATAATGCTTAGTTTTATGGCTGGCATATTGTTTAGGAATTCATTCTCTTCATACTTCAAAATATGAACCAAAAATGGCTTTCTCAATTCAAAATCATCCTACATCATCTTCCAAGCCTTCATTTCTTATATCATCATCATTGAATTCCGAGTCGACTAAAACCTCAGCTAATTTTGTTTTAAAATATTTGTATGAACGTAAAGTCAAGTAATAACAAGACTTGGTTTTCAAATAATGTTACACCGTGAAATAATTAGTATCATGATACGGGACTAAGATCCGGTGACTTGTTGTGGACAAGTCAACGGTGAACAGTACGATGCCTGCCCCCCCTCTCCAAATTGTCGGATCAAAGATCGACGGATGGATCTTCGTGAACAGTACCCAAGCTACAGTGACTCATCTACAGGAACTCGTGAGCAGTGCCCGAGCTACAATGATTCGCATACAGTACCGTCTACAGTGATTTTGCTACAGCGTTCGATCTGGGCTGCACATTCTCCATCCAACAGCTGGCCTCCCTCCAGTTACGGTCCAGAGGCCAGTCACCGGATCGATACAAAGTATACCTGTTCTGGAGTGTCGGGCAAAATATCTCCTGTGAAGTATTCCATATAATTTAACATCCAGGACCACAAGATGGCCTGCATGATTACAAAAATTTGATACAGTATGATTAATAGCAAATATCAATAAAAACTTATTAGTTTTATATAAAATGATGACTGGACAACACAGCAAAACCGGACACGATCGATAAAAAAAATTGAACAACCTCCGACGCTTCATTTGGTGGATAATCTGTTTAATTTGGGTGGCTTAATGAGGCCACACAAAGCAAGCGGAGGCTGGATTGCAAAAAAGAAAAGAAAAAAACAGCCACACGAACGCATGTACTTACATAAAAAAAACTCCTTCTAGAAATCACTTCACTTTCTCCGGTGATGTGCGTGGCGATGGTGATACAGTGAGAGACGCCCATCACTCACAGCTCACTCATCACTTCGCTTTCTCCGTCGCACGCCGCCGGCCACCTCCACCGCAGCAAGCCGCCGCCACGACATCGCTCGGCGCCTCCCCCCACCTCCCCCACCCCCACCAAGGCCTCGCCCCGCCGGCTTCTATCCCCACCAAGGCCTCGCCCCGCCGCCTTCTATCCCCACCAAGGCCTCGCCCCGCCGCCTCCTCTCCCCAGCAAGGCCTCGCCCATCCAGATCGACTCTGCCGCCGCCGTCCTACTGTGTCAGAGCGGATCGAGATGCGAGCTACTGGACACGATGCGGGAGCGGGCATGTCGAATTGGACCGAGATCCAATGCGTCTACGTGCCCGCTGTTATCATCGGCCCCTCCCCCCGTGCTTGGCTCCAACAGTCGCTCCAGGAAGGAGTTCGTCGCTTGCATATATGCTCGGTTGCTCCAGCCTCCAGGTATGATGTTCGTTTAGATGTTCTTAATGCAGTAAATGGAGTAATATTCTTGAGGCAACCATGCTGTGATAATGCTGATTCATTTGTGGATTTGAATTCTGGGTGGCTTAATTTCTCACTATCAGGTTGCTGTAATTGAAATTAAGTCGTTACTTTGTGTGGCAGTTGCTAGGTTTGAGTGGTATTCTCACGTTGTAATTAAGCACAGTATTACTCGCACCAAGTAACAGAGAGTTCCAGGAAAGCTATGCAGTGGAAAAACAAGCATAACAGCATACCAAATGTACCCTGTTAAGCATAAATGCACTGGGTTATATTAGGAGGTGTACCCATCCGTTTGCACTCTGCTCTTAATATATTCTTCCCTTTTCTATGCTGTAACATTTATCAGTGAGAGAATAATCTTGTTATGAAAAGATGGGGCGGTAGGACTAAATACTAACCTTATCAGTGAGGTCATTGCGGTGCATTGTTGTGCCTAGAGAGTCAAGCACTTGAACACATATTTTCTTGACATTTATAACACATAGGTACCAGTGAACGTTGCCCATGTTTATTGGAATGAATATCTGAAGAAAATGATTCTTTTAGTTGTACTCCTATGTGGACGAATCGGTCGTTCTCGCTCTAATTCATAAAATATGTAGAAAACTAAGACTACCATATCATTTTCCAAATACTTTTGGATTCTCTTTAATACCCATGCTGGTGCAGCATCCGTGTCATCAGAGGGCAGATAGCCACCGATCTTACTTGTAGATGCTCTGTAGCACTCATGCAATTTATGTACGTATTTATTACCTACAATTTAAAGTATATACATAATATAGTAGTTGATACATACTCATAATCAAATAGCATCTTCTTGTCCTAATGCTATCATAAGGCTATAGTAATATACTTACTTCATCGCCAACCCATTCTCCGGGAGTTATAAGAGATAGTAAATGTCTAATTTTCAGAAATGCGTCGTCGATGCTCACTAAATGTCTTTCTTCGCTTTGTTCGGATTTGATATTTTCTATCACGGACCAATCATCGCCAGTGCAGGCAAAATCTGTCACAATGGCCATGATAATATTTAATAATAATGAACAAATAAACAATAATGTAGCAGTACCTTTTAAGTGCTTGTTTTCTTTTGTAGAATATAAATGTAACTTAGCTACGGTAGACAATATGAGCCCCAAATATTTTCCTTACTTTTTTTTGCTGAAAATTAATGCATTTTCCCGCTGTGAACCACAGTTGATTACCATATGACAAGTTGCATCTGTAGGCTTGAAGTGGCGGTCGTAACCCGGTAAGTTGGGAGGACCCAATGCGAGAGTCCACATTATTGATATCTTCCTTGTTACAAACGGCATTGTCTGGTGTTTTTAATGAATCTGGACCATGAAGTGGAGTCTGATCACACATTATGACATCAACAGGTATGCCTGCATTACCATTGTATGTACATCGTTAGTTGTTGGCGCACAAAGTAAGCTACTATGTTTGGTTAGAGAAAACATCACCTTTTGGCCCTGGTGTATATCGTAACTGGGTGACAGCAGACTGCACATTGGGCTTCTCTGCAGTGTCTTCTGTCAGAAAGAATTGATCATTAATATGATATTACTTGTGATTGCTGAATCGTATCATTATGAACATTCAAAATGGACAAACCAGGCGATATGGCCACGGGTGGCTTAGATGGAGTGTTGTTTCCATTCAGAATAGCACATGTAGCTTTCTTACGATCCCTTACCTCATGTCTCCCTTTTAATATCGCATCCCTGTTTAGTGCATACCTTTCCTTTCCCTTTGTCTCTTCAATTCTTTTGGATCTGTTTTTTGACCCGCAAGGCAATGAAATCTTCAGGATTTACAAAGAGTTGGTGATATATATCAACCTGAATTTCCGCTGTTTGTCAGGTCCTGAAATGGAGCACGTACCCCACTACGCTGAGAGGATGCCATGTTGTCTTTTCACTGAATATAGTGGTAAAACACTTCTTCAACCCTGTGGTCAAATTGTGAGATAGACATTGAACAATTCTAGATCATATTATAGATTCCGGTGCCCTGTAGGTAATGAATGAAACAACTAACCAGGAATCCTAATAACCTGTACGTACATGGATGTTGTTACATGGTGTCCTGACGGTAACACACATTATAGATCATGATGTCCTGTAGGTATCAAATAATTTACCTATGCTCTACAAATCATAGATTAGCAGTGTAATGGTGACAATTTCATTTATCTTGTGGTTGTTCATAAGATGTGAAAATTCAAGTGATCTAACCTGTGTGCAATGGCAGGGCCGGAAGCACTCTGATATGGACCTATGTCCTGAAGATGGTGCGGGTCACCGGGGTGAGGACACCGGAGCTAGGGTAGCCCGCCGGGATGGCCAGAGGTGTCCTCGAGATGGCGGGCACCGGGTCAAGGACGGCGTGCAGACCAGATCTGGGGCAGGTCTCTGGGAGGGGCTGAGGTTTCCTCGCGGCGGCACAGCCACCGGGGTGAGGATTTCGCGGACATGGCGGACACCAGAGGCGAGGACGGCGGGCGAGACAGGTTCGTGGGCTGGTGGCGGCGTTGATCGCGGAGGCACCCTTTAATTTCCTGGAGGTACCATCATCGTTGGGCTGTGTAGCATCCCGAACGGGGGAGTCTGCTGGCAGAACATTTGTTTTCAACCGTCGATCTGTTTCTAGTATGCGTGATGTAACGTGGACAGCTGGATGCTATTAAGTGGGTTTGATCGGACGTGGGTGGTTATCCTGTGTGCAATTTGTGGTGTGGCTGTAGAGGGAATCATGTTTGCTCTTTTAATAGTAGTATATAGTAGTATAGATGATGGACTAATTAATACAGGTCGGTACATTACTAAATTTGGCATCGGATAAGCACACTCTGTAGATTACTCAGCGTTAACTGCCAAGATTATGTCTCAATGGCTGTTGTTGTCTTGTTGGCGTATTTCGAAATGTCTCACTCGAGTGCCGAACTCTCCGATGTGATCCGCTAAAACAATCTGCCACTTGCCCATGGTGACCGTCTCTCGCTGAGCCCCTGCGCCTTGCAGCCCGCGCCGTAGGCCACTCCGGTCGCTGCGACCACCCAGCTTCCGTCCCCTCCCGTTCGGGCGGGGGTGCCACCCTCGCATCATCATGTCCTTCGCTTAGCCTTGGGTGTTGGGTTACCGAACAGAAATCCAATTACGAACCGTACCAAATTGAACCTAAAGCCTCGGTTATTGGTATGCGTCCAACCTTTGGTTACATCGGTTAATAACTGAAAATGTTCAATTAAAAAGATCCAAAAATGTTCGGTTTCTACCGAAGTAACCAAACAACGCAGCCCATCTAAGAACTCGTACTCATATTGAGCTTAGTTCGTTCTCCAACAAGCCTTTCAGCATCATAGCACGAGGCCTTATCCATCACAATGTCTCTCTAAAGGCCCAAACAGGCAGACACTAGCTTGCAATGGACACTGTTTTCCCAGTGATCCTATTTGGCGCCTTCAGCGACGGATCATCGATCTGGCACCCGCTACGTTCCAAAGTGGGCTGCCTTCCCAAAAAGCTCACTAGATCGCACTCGCAACTGGTTGTTTAGTTTATTCAGTTTACTGTATCATTTTAGCTCACCGTTTCGTTTAGAGATTCTTCAATTGGCTGTTTCGTTCAATTAGCCTCTTGCGTTGTCCAATAGCAAAGAAAATACACATAGTAACTAGCCAACTTGAGGTACGGTTTCAATGTTGTGTGTGATAACAGTTTGACTGTAATTGAACTGGATACTTTGTTTCTTAGTTGAAACATAGTTATATAGTGTGTCTATCATCACAATGGGAGTGGGATGCCATACGCAAAAAGGAAGCGGCTCATAGAATGACAAAGGCAAATAGAGCTCTTGCACATTTTCGTTAATCCATGAACAGAATCTATGTATGTAGACTCATGGATCCGTATATCTCGATCGGAAAAGAATCAATAGAAGGAGAATCAGACGATATCTTTCTCGAAACAAACAAAAAGGAAAAGAAAGAGAAAACAAAAATCATGATCAACTAAGCCCTCTCGAGGGCTTGATTAAGAATAAGAAAGAAGAATCTTATGGAAATAGCATGGAATAAGGTTTGATCCTATTCATGGGGATTCCGTAAATATCCCATTTCAAATTATATAGTGTGTCTGCAAAAATGTTGAAGAAAGATACAAGAATAGAAAATAGTTAGTTAATAAGGAAAAATGTAAAACTTCTTCCTGTGAATTGAAAAAAGACATGGACTAATTATAGAACAAGTTACAGAAGGTTAAAACTATTTGATGATCTTTGGACTGAATTTTGATCTTCTAATAACATAGATCACATTAGCGGTATCATTGTTTTTTAAAAGTTCGTGTGAGTTTCTATTTGCACTCCTAGAAAATGGTATTTGATGCATACTCGCATTCCTTTTCCCTTGTATTTTCTTTTTAGATTTTTTTTCTATAAGCATGAACAACATCATCTTTTATATTATCGGTTTACGATTAGTGAGAGAAGAGAAATTTACTTTCATCCTCTCCCTCCTTAATCACATATTGTTATTCCTACTATACACTTAAAACAATTTTGTGAACTTTGTTTATAATTTTTGTAAAAAGGAAAAAGAACTTGAGTTTTGATCGGGAACTTTTTTATTCATTAAACTTTTGAAAAACAAATAAAAGCTTCCTTCTAATATATTTGAAAATACTTTTGAGAATTTTGTCTGAAAAATTGTGTATATAAGCTTTTGGAATTGCAACTAGTGAAAAAATAACAAGGTAGAAAGATAAAACCGAGATGTTTTTAAATAGTCCCCAACAATATTTTTGTATACTTGTTGGCTACTCGTTTTTAAAAAGTAGCTGCTAGCTCTAGAACGAAAAGACAAGACACCCAGTTTTATGAAACAATTGAGAATTTAACAAATTCTCGGAAAGACACCTAGTTTTCTGAAAAACAAGGTATTTGAAAAAGTCCGTGAATATGAAAAAAAGGTACATGAATTTGAAAAAAAGTTGGTGAATTTTTTTAAAAAAGAAACTAAAAAAGTTCCAAATTTGAAGAAAAGTTCACGAACTTAAAAAATGGGTGAATTATATGTGTATTTGTGAACTAATATAAAAAAAGGTGATTTTTTTGTATTTGGTGAACTAATTTTGAAATGGGTGAATGTTTTTTGCATTATGGTGCCTTGGTGACTAATTTTCAAAAGGGCAAACAAAAGTTGAATTAGCTAACGAATTTTGAAAATTAGGGAATTAATTATGAATTGGGTTAACTAAATTTGAAAATGGTTGAACTAAATTTGAAATAAATGACCTAATTTGACAATGTGTGAAACATATTTGAATTGCTTGAGCTATATTTGTATTTTTTGAAATAATTTTGAATGTGCAAACAAACTTTTTGAAAAATGGTGAACAAAATTTGTATTTAGTGAACTAAATCTGAAAATTGGTACACAGAATATATATTAGATTAACTAAATTTGAAATGGGTGAAATAGAATTAAAATAATTAATTTTAAATGTTGTGAACTAAAATTTAATTTTTTTGTGAACTATGTTTGAAAAATGGGTGCACTGATTTTAAATTGGGTGAACTATATTTGTATTTGTGAACTAATTTTAAAAACATGTGAACAAAATTAGAATTAGGTGAAATATGCTTGAAAATTGGTGAGCAAAATTTTGTATTGCTAAACTAAATTTGAAAATGGGTTATCAATTTTGAACTGGATGAACTAAATTCGAAAATAGTGACTTATATTTGAAAAAAAAGTTCAGGAGTTTTAAAAAGTTCAAAGATTGAAAAATGGACATGGATTTTGAAAAGTTCATGGATTTCGTGAAATTGGAAAAAGATCAAAAATTAGAGAAAAGTTTATGAGTTTCCAACTTTCGTGCATTTCAAATAGTACATGAATTTGAAAAGTTCTCAAGTTTAAAAATGATCATGAATATGAAAAAACTTCCAAAACATTCAAAGAGGTTCGTAAACGCGAAAAAGCTCACAAAATTCAGAAAAAGTTCTTTTATTTGAGAAAATTCACGAATTGGAAAAGCTCATAATTTCAAAAAAATTTACAAAATGAAAAAGTTCACAACTTTGAAATTTTTTCACAAACTTTCAGAAAGTTCATGAATTTGCAAAAACTTTTCGAAGTTTAAAAAGTTCATTTATTAAAATTAAAAAATAAGAAAACAAAAAGGAAAGATATAAAGGAAACTAAAAAGGAAACAAAAAGAAAAACGAAAAAAGGTTCATGGATTTGAAAAAGGTTAACAAGTTTGGAAAAAATCATGAATTTGAAAAAAGTTCACGAGGAAAAATGGCCATGAATTGTAAAATGTTTGTGAGTTTTAACAAAGTTTGGCAATTTTTGGAAAGGTTCAAGAATTTGAGAAAAATTCGCGAGTTAATAAAAGAAAAAAACTAGTTGAAAAAGGAAAAGGATAAACATGAGAAAGAAAAGTTGGCCCAATAAAAAAAATCCAGATCGCATGAAGACAAAAAAGTGGAAAGAGAAGCAAGTGGGCACACGGCATTAGGTTGTCCAAGTTGGTTATTGTGTCTCGTAACATCACGGTTGGAGTAAAAAAACTAAACATCAAGGTTGGGGTTCTAAAACCCTCGCCGCTTGATTATTCTTTTGGAGGCTAAAAAAAGAGGAAAGAGGGCGGCCAGCTTCTCAAAAAACAAAAACAGAAAATGGCGCCTGAAGCGCCTAATAGGGATTGGTCGGGTTTTTTTTCCACGTGGTGAGACCTCCTGTCCGCATATGCTATGTATCACTTGTAGCGAGCAGGTCGGTCGCGTCGCCTGCGTGACATGGCTCTGGCCTAGCGACCATTGGCAGAGCTAGGGATCGAACGTCACACCTATCTTTTTTTCTTTTTTCCTTTTAAATTTTAGTTTATATAGTTTTAGGTTGAAATAATTTAGGAATTGAAAAAACTTGTGATTAAAAAAGTGTTCATGAACTCATTTTTTTTTCACAAAGTCAAAAATATTTGTGAATTTGGAAATATTGATGAATTCAATTTAATATTAAAGAATCCAAAGATTGTTTGCAGAGTCAAAAAAATCAAGAATTTGAAAATGTTCATGAAAAAAAGAATCAAGAACTCATAAAAAATACTCATGTTGAAAAAATCGCTAATTCAAAAAAAGGTTCATGAATTCAATTATTCTTCATTAATATAAGAAATTTTAACAAATCAGAAAAAATGTTGGCGGATTCGAAAATGTTCCTGAAAGTTAAAAATGTTCGAATATGAGAAATGTTCATGAATTGATTTTTTTATTGATTTGGAACATGCTCATAAATTTGAATTTCTTTCATGAATATAAAAAAGTATTCATGAGTTAAATTATGTTCATGGAAAATATTATTTAATTTGAAAAGATAAAGTAAAAAAATACAAACAGACAAAAAAGAAACAATGAAGCAAAAGAAAAACCATTTGAAAAGTTGGAATAAAAAAACCGATGGGACAAACAACAAAAACAAATGGAACCTTGCTATAACAACAAGAAAGTTCTAGACCCTAGACCCGTTTCCAAGAATGTTTACGAAAACATCTAAATGTTCGAGGATACAAATGTTCTCGGGTTTAAAACAATTTGTGGATTAAAAAAAAATCATAATTTCAAAAATATCTTGAATTTGAAAATGTCCATGAAGTTGAAACCCAGAAAAACATGAAAAAGGAAAAACATAATTAAAAATCAAAATGAGAAAAAGAAAAAAAGGATATAAACGAGGCAAGAAAAACTCTGAAAAGAAATGAGTGACGTTATGAGTTGGGCGAGCAAGCGTGGAAACTAATTTGTACTTTTCCCGGGAGGGAAACACCTAAAAAAAAGGAGGAAAACAAACATGCTATGGGCTGGCCCAATTCGCTGGTCTCGATTGGAGAACAACAATTACTGCTTAGAGTAAGTGATATATATCAATTATCCCTTGTTGGGCGCTTCCTATTTGGCGCTTCAGACACCCCAGTGTTTTTTCAAATGGACACCTGAAGCGCCCGCGCAGGGCCGACCCGTCCAACGTGTCTTTTCTGTGTTTTAATAAAAAAACGAGTTGTTTGCGAATCAAACCAGCGAGCTCCCTCATTGAGGTAAGCTGGTATAACCACTACACCACCCAACGGGATGTGGTAAACATCAGATTTTCTTTCTTTTCTGTTTTTCCTTTTTCCCTTCTTTGTTTTCTGTTTTTCCTTCTTCCGGGTTCGATGAATTGTTTTCAAAAATCGATGAACTATTTTTTTCGAAATTTGATGAACTTTTCGAAAATTGATGAACTTTTTTTTCAAAATTCATGAACTTTTGTCCAAAGTTGATGAATTTTTTTAATGTTGAAAATAATTCAAATTCAATGAACTATTTTTCAAACCCAGCAAACATTTTTCCATTTCAATGAACTTTTTTTCAAATCGATGAACTTTGTTTCAATTTTGATGAACTTTTTTGCAAAATCGATGAGCTGTTTTCAAATTTGGTGAACGTTTTTTCAAGATCAAAGTTTTTTTTCAAAACTCATAAATTGTTTTCAAAATCGATGATTTTTTTTCTAATTTGGATTTTTTTAAATTCCAAATATTTCGAATGTTTGAAATTTTCCAATTTATTATTTTCTTTAAATCTGTGAATTTTTTTCAAATTCGTATTTTTTCGCAGAAGTCAACTGCCCAAATGGTCCATGTCGCCTGGTCAACATGTTAGCTTTACAAAAATTAAACAAGAGCGACGAGCAAACGAAGGAAAGAGTGACCTGCGAGCGAAATGTTTTATTGGCCCAACCCAAGTGAAGCCCTGTGGGTGCCAGTTTCTTGACCGGGCGCCTGAAGCGCCGATTAGGAGGTCCCCTCCTGTTGGATAGCCAGGTAGGGCGAGGCAATCTGTAAGTAAGGGAAATGGGCCGACCCATCCTGGACCGAGGGATTTTTTCTCTCTTTTATTTTAAATATATTTTTCCTAAAGAAACCGGGTTTTTTCTGACATAAATATTTAAATCCTATTAAAAATATTAAAAAATAATTTAGAAAAATTCGGTATTTAAAAAGTTTGGTGTATACTGAAAATATGTTTATCTTATATTAAAAATAACTGTATATTAAAAATGTTCAGTGTGTATTGGAAAATGCTCAATGAGAATTAAAAAATTATTTTGTGTGTATTAAAAAAATTCACCGTATACTACAAATTTTTAGTGTATATTAAAAAAATCATCATATATTAAAGAGTTGACTTCATCGTATACTACAGTCGTGCCCCCTTTCCTCTTTGCTCCCACCCGAAACCCTAACTACCCCTAGCCGTCACCATGTCATCCCACTCCTCCCTCTGCAGTTCTAGCAATCGCTTCGCCGACCCTGACCCCACCGACATCCGCGACATGAACACCTTCGAGCGTGTTCCCGTTCATCTGGACCAACACGACTCCATGTACTATGCCTGGAAGACCTACTTCTCCCTTGTGTTTCGGGAGTACAATCTCCTAGATCATGTTGATGGCTCCATTGACTCGCGCGCCATGCGCAGTCACTCCGAGTGGACCTCCATTGACGCCACGCTCATCCGGTGGTTTTATCTCACCATCTCGAAGGACTTGTTTCACATGGTCATGAGCGACGGTGATGATGCGCGCACCGCGTGGACGAAGCTCAGTGGACTCTTCACCCACAATTGCCTCCAATGTCGCGTTTTTTTGCAGCAAGATTTTTTGGGTGTCATACAGATGATACATCCATTCATGATTACTGATGGCGCCTCAAGACCCTCTCTAAAGAGCTTCATGACATCGGTGCGAAGATTGATGATGATCTCCTTCTCAGGACATTCACCGCCGGCCTTAGTGAGGACTTCGGCAACGCCGCGGCTAACATCACCTTAATGCCGGAACCCTCATTCCCCAAGTTCGTCGCCTATCTACGCTTGCAGGAGCGTCGAATGAAGCAGGTCCAGACTCGGGCGACGCACACCGCCCTCGCCGCCGGCACCTCCCGGGGCGGCCCTCCTCTGTCGCCGCCTGCCTTCCCACAACATGGCACCCTGCTCCACCTCACTAGCAGCAGCATGCGGTTATCCTAGCCACAATATGCGGCGCCACCTCCTCCTTTCTAGCAGCCACCGGCTATTCCTATTGATCACCGCTGTGGCAGCAAACGAGGTGGCCGCAAGCAGCAGCAGCAGCACGGCGGCGGGGCCCCGCACCAGCGACAACCCACGCTGCCGTGGTCATGTTGGTTTAACCCATGGACTAGCGCCATACATGCATACACCCCGCCAGTCCCCCGTGCGCCGGCTTCGAGCATCTTCAGTCCTCGTCCAGCACCTCAACAGGCATATCTCGCCATGCCTCAACCGCATGGAGGGCAGTCGCAAGGAGGGTACGTCCACCCCCCACTGCCGCAAGCCGGCGCCTGGCTCTCCTACATGGCGCTCCCACAGCCACCGACGCCGAGGAATCCATCTCTCCTAGCCTCCCTCTACACCGCTCCCTCGCCCAACAACTACACCGGCGGCGGTGACTGGTATACGGACATCGAGGCCACTGCCCACATGTTCTCCAACCCTAGTAATCTTGCCTCCTTTCATCCCGTCACCACTTCTACTCGCATCACCATCGGTGACAGTTCATTGCTTCCTAATACTCATGTTGGGCATGCCACTTTTCCATCTAATTCTAAGCCATCATCACTTTCTAACATTCTTGTTTCACCTTCACTCAAAAAGAATCTTATTTTTGTTTGGTCTTTTCCTCATGAAAATCCTGTAACTGTTGAATTTGTCGAACTTGTTTTTTGTGTCAAGGACGCTCGAACTAGGATGGTGCTCCACCATTGACAGCCCTAACGAGCTCGACCTGGTCCGCCCTTCATCCTCCACCACCACCGCCCCCGCCGCCCTCTCCATCGGTGTAGATCTTTGGAATGCTTGTTTGGGTCACCCTAACCCGGTCACACTTCATCATAATCTCAAGAGTTTCAATTTTAGTTGTAATAAGATTGATGAACATACTTTTCATGCATGTCGCATCGACAAACATGTTAGACTTCCGTTTCATAACTCCTCCACCATTGCATCATATCCTTTCCAGTTGATTCACAGTGATGTGTAGACCTCTCCGGTTGCAAGTAACACATGCTATCTTTATTATCTTGTCATCTTAGACGATTATTCTCACTATGTGTGGACTTTTCCCTTACGGCGCAAGTCGGATGTGCTTCTCACTTTGACAGCCTTTTACTTCTATGTCACTATGCAGTTTGGTTGTCCCATTCATGCAGTTCAAACCGACAATGGAAAAGAGTTTGACAATCTCGCCATCCGCAATTTACTTGCCCACCATGGTACTGTTTTTCGTCTCACCTGCCATATACTTTGCAACAAAACAACCGCGGTGAGTGTGTTCTTCGCACTCTCAATGATTGCGTCCATATGCTGCTTTTCCATGCTAACATACCACCTCGGTTCTGGCCAGATGCTCTTGCCATAGCATCTCTTCTTCTCAATCTCCAGCCATCATGTCGTCCTCGATGGAACTATACACCACATCACCTCCTTTTCGGGAATCCACCTTCTTATGATGAGTTACGTGCCTTCTAGTGTCTCTGTTATCTTAGCATCGCCGCCACCACCCCACATAAGCTTGCATCTTGCTCTCTTGCATGCATCTTCATAAGCTATCCACCAAACACTAAGGGTGTGTTTGGTAGGGTGCATGGAGGGTGCATGAGGGCAAAAGTTTCCAATCTGACCCACTTTTGCTTGTTGCTAGGGTGCATGGGCTCACCTGGGCTATGCCCAACTGATGCAAAAAAGGGCCCTCGGCCATGCCCATCTCATGCACCCCTAAAAAAATTTCAGGCTTCCAAAAAATGTTCAGAATTTTAAAATTTATTTAAAGTTTCAAAAAATGTTTAGAATTTCAAATTATGTTTAAATTCTGAATAAAAGTTTAGAATTTCAAAATATATTTAAATTTTTGTTCACCATTCAAAAAATTATTTAAAATTCAAAATTGTTCAGCATGTCTAAACACATGCATGCTACCAAACAAAGTCTCAGCTCAACATGTCTCAGCGCATGCACCGCTGCCAAACAACAGCAAATGTATGTACTCAACATGTCTACACGCAGCATGTATCAGAACCAGAGGAGAACAACTAGGCTAGGTCCATACATGCTACCAAACACACCCTAAAGGCTACCGATGCTATGATCCTCTCTCCCATCGCGTTTTCACTTCACAACACGTTTACTTTGATGAGAAGGTTTCCTCATTTCAGCAGGTACCTCCGGCTGCTCCTTCATCATTGTCGTCGGCCACCAACGACTCTTTGTCGGGCTCGTCTCCGAGGCACACGCGGGCTGCCCTTGGCCCGCCCCTAGCTTTCTGGCGCACCCTACAGTAGGTGGCGTTGGCGCACCCACAACTACTCCAGGGGCCTTCTCGCCTGGCTCGGGCGGCTCTTCTGTCTCTATAGCCGGCTCGGCCAGCCCCTCGCCCGCCTCTACAATCGGCTCGGCCGGCTCGGTCGGCCCGTCGCCCGTCTCCTCGGCTGGCCTGGCAGGCTCGGCTGGCCCCTCCATCGACACGCCGGTCTCTACTGACTCCACTTCAACAGGGCCTTCGTCGCCTCCTTCTCCCGTCGCACCGACTCCACTGGTTCGTCAGAAGACGACCCATGCTCGGGCGAGCATACATTGCCCGATCACCCGGTACACGACCAACAAGTACCTGCTTACGATCGTACCATCCTCGCCGTTGCCTCCCCTCTTCCCTCATCAGCTCGAGTAGTTCTTGGTGATCCTCACTGGCTTGCTGCAACACAAGAGGATTTTGACACTCTTTATCCCAACCGGACATGGCAACTTCGTTCTGCGGCCTTCCCACGCTAACGCCATTAGTGGCAAGCGGGTCTTTCATCACAAGACTCGTCCCAACGGTTCCCTCGAGCGCTACAAGGCTCATTGGGTGGTCCGTGGTTTTCAATAGTGTGTAGGCATGGACTTCATTGACACCTTTGTCCCCGTTGTCAAGCCTGGCACGATTCGTGCAGTTCTCCAGTTGGCGGTCTCTCATGCCTAGCCAGTGCATTAGTTGGATGTCTCCAATGCCTTTCTGCACGGTCATCCTGAAGAGAAGGTCATTTGTCAGTAGCCCACTGGATTCGTCGATGCCGACCATCCGGATCACGTGTGCCTACTCTCCCGTTCTCTCTACGGGCTTAAGCATGCGCCACGGGCGTGGTACCTGCATATTGCGGCATTCCTCCAGTAGCTTGGGTTTCGGTCCACCCGCTCCGAGGCCTCACTGTTCGTCTACCATCAGGGTGCTGCTACTGCATACCTTCTGCTCTATGTCGACGACATTATCCTGATGGGGTCCTCCACTGAGCTTCTTCACCAGCTCACAGCTCTCCTTCATGACGAGTTTTCCCTCAAGTATTTGGGACCCTGCATTACTTCCTCAACATCGAGGCCGGCTGGCGCCCTGATGGGTTCTTTTTGCATCAACAGAAGTACGACCATGAGTTACTTGAGCGAGCCAGCATGCTTAACTGCAAGCCTGCCCGACGCCTCTCAACACTAAGGCCAAGGTCTCTTCTTTGGAGGGCTCTTTTGCGGCTGACGCCGCATTCTACCGCTCCATCATCGACGCCTTGCAATACCCCACGCTCACACGCCCAGATCTGCATTATGTTGTTCAGCAGTTGTGCCTTCATATGTGTTGGTGCAATATCTGCATACCTTGTGTTTTGGAGATTGATGACAGAAAAAGGTATGGACTAGTTTGTTTGCTAGTGCATACAGAGAGAAAATGTCCATATACAACCGAAGAACATGATGTCTCCGGTGCTGAGTTCCATGAACTTCACCGAAGTACATTTGCATTGCAGAGAAGAATGAGCTATGGTTTTAAAGTGATAGAGTCGAGAAGATTGATGAGAAGAAATCAACCCCTCGAAAATTTACTGTTGAAGCAAAGCTTTTGTTTCGGTACCGTTGTCAGAAGAAATTGACTTCAGTGAAGAAAGTCGAAGACAAAGTGAAGACGTCGTATTCATTTGGTGGTTCTTATTCTGTTCTTTTGAGTCATAGGACCTCCGTACTATTAAGAGGGGTATAGGTTCTCGCTGCTTAGATCCACTGTGATGCTTAGACAAAACATATGAAAGTTGCGAGAGAAATCTCTTTGTGCTCCGAGCAAATACTCATCATCAAGAGACTGAGTTCTTCTTCGCTGCGAGAGATTTGTCTCAGATCGAGGAGTAAGCATTTCTTGCACCGCAAGAAATAGTACCGTTGTGCTCAAATCCGACCGTTGGAATCATGTCGTTCGGCCATTGGCTGAGCCCGATGTCTAATTTGGTCATTTTCCTTCAGGAAAGGCTGCGGCTATAAATAGCCACCGCGCTCCAACATTGTCCATTGGCTGCTCCATTTGAGATTTCTGAGAAGATTGTTTTGAGCAACCCCTCTCCAAGTGATTTGAGTTTAAAATCCACCGAGAGAAAAATCAAGAGCCCAAACTTAGACAGTAGTTTAGCATCACAATAGTTCTGAGTAAGAGTTCTTGTACCTATTACTCTTGAGAGCTGTGCACTCTCTAGACGGATAGGTTTTGACTTCGAGTGATGAAGAGTTGTTGTGTTCACTGAGCCTGATCTTCAACAACCAAGAGTGATTGTGGTTCGCGAAGTCCGACCGAAGGTTTAGAGATCGCCGACAAGGATCTACCACAAGTGAAATCAACCTGAGTCTAATCAGCTCTATGTTGAAGGAGAATAGGGCGAAGATAGTTTATCTTCCGTGTTGAGTCACAACCCCTCCAACCAGACGTAGCCCTTTGGCAGAAGGGTGAACTGGTCTACCAAATCTCTCTGTCGCCATCGAGCACAACTGGTTATTTCTATTCTACTGCATTTCATTCAGTAGTTCTTATTCGTGCTCTGTGCCGACAATTTATCTTGATCAGTCAATACTATTGTCATCATACTGCGTGTTTGTATTCTACCCTGTTCTATCATCTCCTATATCTATTTGTTACCATCTTGTACCTCTGGTTTACTTGTGAAATTTGTGAGTAACTTTCTATTCAGTCCCAGTCATGTTGTGTCTTGTTTTGTTACATCTATTTGCTTGTTGCATAACCCTCATAGCTGTTAAACTAGTAATCCATCAAGCTCGCACTATTGTGAATGCTTTTCTCGAAGAATATGCTTCCGACAAAGACAGTTGATTCATTACATTTCCTTCGACACTCTATTCTGTTGCTGTGATTGGGTTAAGTTTCAAAGCTTTCGAAAGAAAATTTGAATCTCCCATTCACCCCCCTCCGGTCGATATACTCTCAGTCCTAATAATTGGTATCAGAGCAGGTACTCCCTGTCTCTGTTTATTAAAGGTCTAATGTCCTTGGAGTTTTAAGTATGCCATTTGCAAGTAGATCCTCGCACTCTGAAAGGATTCCTATCTTCGATGGAAATGACTATCTGTACTGGAAGGAACGAATGAAAATCAGAATACAAGCTGTCAACTATGATCTGTGGCAAATTGTGGAAGATGGCTACACCATTCAGCAACGAGATCATATGACTTCCGATGATAAAGCAAATATACAGTTGGATGCTCAAGCTAAAGATATCATCTGCGGCAGTCTATCAAAAGACATATTCTTTCGGTTCCACAGGCTAAACACAGCAAAGCAGATTTGGGATGCTCTCAACAGTGCTCATGAAGAATTTATCGCCCGATCAGATCCTCACACTAAAATGCTTCGATCTATGTTCACTAGATTCAGAGGACTGCGTAAGGAAAGTGTCATGGAACTTACTGATCGATTGACAAACATTGTCGAAAGATAACATCAGCTAGGAGTAAATGATATCACCGATAGAGATGTAGTCAACAAGCTTCTGAGCGCACTTGATGAATCCTTTGATGCCATTGTGTCTAATATCAAACAAAGACCTGACTATGAAGAGCTTCACTATGTTCAGGTCATGACACTGCTGTCTATTCATGAAGAAAATATGGAGCTGGAAAATTCTAATCAAGAACCTTCTTCGGAAAGTGAAGGAGAATCCTCTCACACTATGGCAGTTCAGAAGAAGAAGAGGATGTCGAGAATCAACACACCATCACCAGAGAGCTAGAGATCTCACTCAGAGGCTAAGTGATCTAAAAGGCACTCTATCTCACAAACAATGATGAGCCTGAATCATCTAGAAGAAGATTGCCTTCGAAAGACATGAAGTGCTTCAAGTGCAAGTTATACGACCCTATCATCGCCGATTGCCCTGGTTGGGAAGGAAAACCTAGCAGCAGATGGAAATAGCTTCACTGTAGCGGTTTTACTCGAATGGATTGTCATACTAAGCTCTCGAAGGAAATTGCTACTTCGTCATCTTCTTCTACGAGACCAGTCACTGGCGTGAAGGCTAAATCATCGAATCAAATATGAAGAGGATGCCACGGCTAAATAGAACATATGCGGACTTGATAGTGGATTCTGAAGAAGAAGCCACAAACACTGAATCTAATGGTGAAGAATTCTACAAAAAGATTGGTAGAAGTAATGCATATGTTGCTATTGAATCATCAAAGAACTTCATCGAATCATATACTGATGAAGATGCTTCAAGTAGTGATGATTCAAGCATTGATGAACAAGTCGCTTTATGTCTCATGGCAAAATCATCAAAGGATCAGGTATCATCAAAACATCTAAGATCCATGAATGAATATTCAACTGAATATATTTCATATGCTAAGTTGGTCAAGATTGCAAAATCTCAACATGACGAACTTGAAATGCTTGAAAGAAATCACAGGAAAACTAAAGGATTACTGGTTGAAGAGATGGAAAAGAATCAAAAGTTGATTGAAGATCAAGATGCTTTTTCATCAACTGTTGATAATCTCACCACTCGATATGATTCACTTTTAGCTAACTACGAGGATTTATCAAATGAACTCCTCAACAGGAATCAGGAACTAGTGTCACTGAAAGAGTCTCATAATGAGCTGGTTTTAGAGAAACGCCGAGCAATCTATTCAAATTCCTGATGGATTTGTACCCCCGTGCATAAAATGTCTAGAGCGTAGCAATGCTGAATCTCATGCTCAAACTTCTAAAACTGCTAAAGAAAGTATTGCTACTACTGAAGTTGGTACCTCTACTGATGTCGGTGTCAAAACTGGCAGATCTCGGGTAGGGGGTCCCGAACTGTGCGTCTGAGGATCAAAGGTATTAGGAGACATGGGACACAATGTTTACCCAAGTTCGGGCCCTCTTAATGGAGGTAATACCCTTCTTCCTGCTTGATTGACTTCGATGAGTATAGGGGTTACAAGAGTTGATCTACCTCGAGATCGTAATGGCTAAACCCTAGATGTCTAGCATGTATGATTGTGATAGCCTCTACGGACTAACCCCTCTGGTTTATATAGACACTGGAGGGAGCTAGGGTTGTACAAAGTCGGTTTACAGAGAAAGGAAACTACACGTCTGGCCGCCAAGCTTGCTATCCATGCAGCGAAGAGTCCCATCCGGACACCGGGGAAGGCCTTCTATCTTGTATCTTCTTAGCCCATCAGTCCGACCCATGTCACATAGCCCGAACGCCCGAGGACTCCCTTATCCAGGACTCCCTCAGTAGCCCCCGAACATGCCTTCAATGACGATGTAGTATCCGGCTTTTATTTCTTTGGATTTGCAAGGCGAGTTCTCCATTACACTTCAGATTGATGATAATTCAGCTCCACATTAAATATCATATTCTTTGCCACCGTCGCCTTGGCTTCCACGTGTCAAATGAATGCAAACGTTCTAGTTGCTTTTTTACAAACAACCCCTCGACCATGCAGGGAAAGTGTCTATTTAAGGAGATTAGATCTCAGATGCCATTCCACGCCACACAAAAATCCTTAGAACTCGGCATAGGAAATTGTCCAAACATGGCCACTGCTCCTAGCTCTTCCTCACGCCCCCACGGCCTTCAAAAAGGTGAATGGGAAAGCTGTTCGGTATCCCGCGTCCATCTGAATAAACTTCAGACGTAGGGATATCTTCCTCCCGCGGATCTAGTCTCCGTTCGGGCTGGATTAACTTCCATCGATGGCGAGGCCCTGGCGGAGAATTTCCCCAATCCCTCTAAAGAGGAGCAGGTGTGCTTCGTTTCCTTCCTTTTGAGAGGCATAGGGTTCCCTATCCACCCTTTCCTCAGAGATCTTCTGGAGTATTACAGCCTCCAACTGCACAATCTGACGCCAGGCTCTATCCTGCACATCGCGGGCTTCATCGCTCTTTGCGAGCTATTTCTAGGCTGTGAGGCCCATTTCAAGCTATGGTGGTGCCTCGCCCCCCGCTCCCAAAAGGGATCTATATTCGAGGTGGGCGGCGCTGAAGTATGGCGCATAGCCGGGACAGGATACCTGTCCGGCACTCCGAAGAATCCATCCAAAGAGTGGCCCTCGGAATGGTTTTATATTGAAGACGTCATTTTGCCGGACCCAATCTGGCGTAGTCTTTCCGAATTCTCCAGCGCTCCCTTGAAGAAGCGCGCCAGCTGGCGTCCCCGAAGCCTCGAGGAACAAGACAGTGCAGAGGTTAAGAGGCTAGCAAGCAAGATAAGAGTACTTGCCAACTCCGGGCTGTCTATAATCGAGGTAATGCAATTTCAATAACGCGATGCGTTCAGCCGCTCCAATCCAGGGGTTTTCCTATGTGGCATTACAACTGGGAGGATGATGCATCCTGTTGTCTATGCAAGGGTCTGGATAATTTTGCTGCCCTGGCCACCATCTTAGCTGACCTTTTCAAAGGGGAGAAGGAAGACTTCACTCGCCTGAAATGTCGGGAAGGTTTTCCTATGTATAACCCCATCGACTGGGTAAGTTTTTTGATTATTGGCCTTACTCAACCTTTTTCCAGAGTTATGCTAGTCGAACTTAATTTGGCTACTTTTAATAGGAATGGAGAAAGGTTGCCGAGGGGATCTACAGCCCTGCTCCGCAGCCAGAGGAACATGTTCGAGACCTGGATCCCGGGTATGAAGAAGATCCGGATATATTCATAGAGCTTAAGGAGGGAGTATTTTATCAGACAAGCTACGATGGCACGGAAGTGGCTATTATAGCCAACTACCCCGGCCTTCTCCCCTCATCCCAGGTAAGTATCCAGGTAAGTATCCAGGAGACGTCTCCTCCAAAAGAGTTTTCCCATTGCGCCTCACCCACCGCACTGTCTCATACTCCGAAGGGGCGGCGCTCATCTCGCCGAGGTGTATCAGAGGTGACCTCTAAGAAGGAGACGCCCACGCAGGGCGAGTCTTTGAAAAGAAAGGCAAACGGTGATACTACCGCCCCCCACCTTCACCAAAGAGGTACGGTCTTTAACATGCACTCGGTGGATAGACCAAATTGTGACGTTTTCTGCTGCACCATTTTTAGGAAGAGCATACGCCGGACTGTATCTGGGGACGTCACCGGCCATGCATCGGCCAATCCGGCCCCGGGCCCTGCCGCAAGGACTAGGGTTGATACGGACAAAACACCGGACTGTCATCTCCAAGAGGATTAGGATAATGTATCCGTCACCAATTCCGAAGTGGAGAGCGCAATGAATCATCGGCGGCGGAAAGAGGCCATGCACGACCCAGGTTTCACCTAAGAGGCGTTCAACGCCCTCAACTCTGCGGATGCATATATCTGGGCTGCTCGGGATGGACTTGCCGAAGCCACCCACTAGCTTTCAAAGGATATGCCGGTAAAAACTTTGGGTAGATTCAATAATCATATGCCAGTAGCCCCCGAGACTTGAAGCAGTTGGCCCAACTGATTTAAGGGTCGTTTATATTGTCAGGTACTCATGGTGAAAAATAACACGCTGTCCAAGGAGCTTGAGGAATGTCAGACCAAGCTAACTGTTGTCACCGCCAAACTGGAAAATTTGAAGAAATCCCAGAAGGCACCGGATGGTAAGCTCAACAGTGTTCGGAAAATATGATTCTGTGCGAACAATGATTTTTAAATATGCATTGTTTTGTTTGCAGCAACAGGATCGGTAGATCAGTTGGAGGAGAGGCTAAAGACTGCTCAGACGGACAAACAACATGCCGAAGGGCAAGAAGCCGCTGGTCAACGTGTATTAAGACGGACCATTAATGAGAAGAACAAGCTACAGGATGCCAACATCAAGCAAGCCAAAGAGCTAAAGGACGTAAGAGCCCAACTGTCGGATGCCTTGAAGGAGAACAGAAAGCTGAAAGGCGACATATTTAGTATGTCCTTGAACCTACCTTTCATACGATCCCCTGATGGAAAGTTTTACGAGATTTGTTCCTGTAGGTTTGTTAACTGGGCTGCCCGAAGGAGAAGTGTCCGGATTTCAAGGCGACTTGCTGCAAGAGCTATCTAAAGTGCACGAGCGGGCTTGGAAAGCAATGAGGAACATGGCTAAGGCTTTATGGCCATCCAATTCTCCTCCAGGAATGATGGGGGAGCTCGCGGAGTTATTTAAGGGGGCTCGTCTTCATTTTGAGATGTGGAAGGCATCAACATGTCGAGAAGGTGCACGAAAGGCCTGGGCCATGGTGAAAATGCGGTATACCGGACTTGATCCGAATCATATAGCTCGGGTCGGATGACCCAGTTGTAACAATCGCAGAGGTGCTCCCTTTATGCCCTAGCCGAACAAGCGGGAACGTAGGGCATAAGCACAGGAGCCAGGCAACCCAGCTTGGCAAAAACTTAAGTCATAGAGGTGCATATAATGGCGAAGACATGACGTATGTGATAAAACAACATATATATGGAGAGCTTTATGCTCAAAATAATAAGCTTCTATTGAGAGAAGCCCCCAGCTATGATTGGGTGTGTACATTGAAGGATGCATACCCCTTAAGTGTGTGGCTTACTCGAACACACGCTAGAAATCATAAAGAAAAACGAAAAAAAGAGAAAAAATGAAAAAAAGGAGAAAAAGGGAACGAAACAAAGGTATGTGTCCGAACTTAGGCGTAGAATCTTCGGAGTCGAGCAGCGTTCCATGGGTTTGGCTCTAAGCGATTATCTGATGCATTGTGAAGGCGAAAGGCTCCTCCAGTTAGAACTTCATCTAGATGAAGGGACCCTCCCATTTGGGCTTGAGCTTGTCCTTTTTCTTCCCTGGTAGGCGTAGAACAAGTTCACCGACATTATAAGTCTTTGATCGCACTTCTCTGCTTTGGTATCTTTGAGCTTGTTGTTGGTAGAATGCAGAACGGGCTTTTGCGACATCGCGCTCCTCCTCCAGGCCATCTAAGTCATCCTGCCGATCGAGCTCGGCCTCTCTCTCCTCATACATGCACACTCGAGGTGAGTCATGAATAATGTCGCAGGGCAAGACAGCCTCTGCGCCATACACCATGAAGAAAGGTGTGTATCCGGTCGTGCGGTTGGGCGTGGTCTGCAGCCCCCAGAGTACAGAGTCGAGCTCCTCGACCCAGTGTTTGTTCGACTCCTTTAGGGATCGCACTAGTCTAGGTTTGATGCCGCTCATTATCAGGCCATTGGCCCGTTCAACCTGACCGTTTGTTTGGGGGTGATAAACGGAGGCGTAATCGAGCTTAATGCCTAGATTAGCACATCAAGTTTTCACCTCGTCGGCTGTAAAGTTAGAGCCGCTGTCAGTAATACTGCTACGTGGGACACCATAACAGTGTACGACACCGGATATAAAGTCTATCACCGGTCCGACTTCTGCCGTTTTAACTGGTTTGGCCTCTATCCACTTAGTGAATTTATCTACCATAACCAGCAAGTATTTTTTTCTTATGGCTTCCCCCTTTAAGGGGTCCGACCATGTCCAGCCCCCAGACCGCGAAGGGCCAAGTAATGGGGATTGCTTGTAGGGCAGTAGGCGGCATGTGGCTTTGATTGGCAAAAAGCTGGCATCCGACACAATGTTGCACGAGGTCCTGTGCATCTGCTTGGGCCGTGGGCCAAAAGAAACCCATACGAAAGGCCTTACTTACAAGGGTCCGAGCTGCAGCATGATGGCCGCCAAGACCAGCATGTATTTCGGCCAAGAGCAGTCGTCCCTGCTCTTCGGAGATACATCTTTGAAGGAGTCTGGTAGTACTTTTCTTGTAGAGTTCTCCTTAATGAACTTTGTAGGCTTTGGAGTGTCAAACTATGCGACGGGCCTCATTCTGGTCAGTAGGGAGTTCCTGCCTATTGAGGTAGGCTAAGAAGGGTTCGGTCCATGGGGCAATCACCGCCATGATTACATGGGCGGAAGGCGTTGGTTTGGTACCCGAGCCCCCGATGATATCCGAATCGTGTTCGACATCCGTGGGTGTGATCAGCGCCGGACTGGTATTTCCGCTCTCGTCCTGCCATACCACGGATGGCTTGAAAAGCCTTTCCACGAAGGTGTTAGGCAGGACGGGGTCGCGTTTAGCGCCCATTCGAGCAAGGATGTCCGGTGCTTGATTACTGTCTTGGGCCACATGATGAAACTCGAGCTCCTCAAACCGAGCTGATATTGTGAGTATGGCGTTGCGGTAAGCCGCCATCTTTGGATCTTTTGCATCGAATTCTCCATTTATTTGGGATATTGCAAGGTTCGAGTCCCCATGCACCTCGAGGCGTTGTATGCCCATAGAAACAATCATCCGGAGACCATGCAGTACTGCCTCATATTCGGCTACGTTATTGGAGTCCGTATACATGATTTGTAATACGTAACAGACTGTGTCCCCTGTCGGGGATGTTAGGATGACACCAACCCCCAGTCCGGCTAACATTTTAGAGCTGTCGAAGTACCTCACCCAGTTGGAGTATGTGCCATACTATTTAGGCAGTTCGACTTCTGTCCATTCGGCGACAAAGTCGGCCAACACCTGAGATTTAATAGCTCGGCGTGGCTTGTATGTTATTTCAAATGGTAAGAGCTCGATAGCCCATTTTGCAATGTGTCCGGTGGCGTCTCGATTGTTTATGATGTCATTGAGTGGTACCTCGGAGGCCACCGTGATCGAGCACTCTTGAAAGTAGTGCCGCACCTTCCGAGATGCAATGAAAACCGCATATGCTATCTTTTGATAGTGCGGGTATCGGGATTTGCATGGTGTGAGAACCGCCGATACATAGTATATTAGTCTTTGGAGTGGGAATTTGTGTCCCTCTTCCTCTCGTTCAACGACGAGCACAGTGCTCACCACCTGGTGAGTTCCAGATATGTACAACAGCATGGGTTAGCCGATGTTAGGTGCGGCGAGGATTGGGCTGTTCGCTAACAAAGTTTTTATTTCTTCCAACCCGGCTGTTGCCACGTTCGTCCACTCAAAGTGGTCGGTACGTCAGAGCAGGCGATATAGCGGCAGCGCCTTCTCCCCCAATCTGTTTTAGGTCTGTTGGTGTTGCCAACTGTGACAGGGCTCGGATTTTGGCCGGATTTGCTTCGATTCCTCTATGGGAAACAATGAACCCAAGCAACTTCCCGTCCGGAACACCGAAAATGCATTTTTCCGGATTGAGGCGTATGTCATATGTGCGGAGGTTTTCAAATGTAAGGCGTAAGTCGTCCACCAATGATTCGACATGTTTACTTTTGATGACTACATCATCTACATATGCCTCCACCGTCTTGCCAATTTTGTTTTTCCAGGCATGTTTGAATCATGCGTTGGTAACTGGCGCCGGCGTTTTTGAGTCCGAAAGGCATAGTGTTGAAGCAGAAAGGCCCGTACAGAGTAATGAATGCCGTTGCAGCCTGATCGGATTCCTTCATCTTAATCTGATGGTATCCGGAGTATGCGTCGAGGAAATGCAGTGAATCGTGTCCTGCAGTTGCATCGATGATTTGGTCAATGCGGGGCAGTGGGAAGGGGTGTTTAGGGCAGGCCTTGTTGAGGTCTTTGAAATCGACACAAAGGTGCCAGGATTTGTCCTTCTTTGGCACCATGACCAGGTTGGCTAGCCAATCCGGGTGTTTTATCTCTCTAATGAACCCAGCTTCAAGTAGTTTGGCTAGCTCCTCCCCCATTGCTTGTAGCTTGGGTTCAGAAAATCACCGCAGCGTTTGCTTAACTGGCTTGAACCCCTTTATTATGTTGAGGCTATGTTCGGCCAGTCTGCGTGGGATTCCTGGCATATCTGAGGGATGCCAGGCGAAGATGCCCCAATTTTCACGCAGGAATGCTCTTAGAGCGGCGTCGACCGTCGAATCCAGCTGTGCTCTAGTGGCTGCTATTTTATTAGGATTCGTCGGATGAACTTGAAATTTGACTATTTTGTCTGCTGGCTTGAAAGAAGTGGACTTAGGCCTTTTATCGAGGATTACGTTGTCTCTATCCACTGTGGAACACAGAGCGGTGAGCTCCACGGCCGCAAGGGCCTAGGATAATGCCTCGAGGGCCAGGGATGTGGTTTTGTTTTCAGCGTGGAGTGCTATGTCCGGATCACTGGTGATAGTGATAACTCCGTTGGGCC
Organism: Aegilops umbellulata; assembly: GCA_032464435.1. Classification (NCBI taxonomy): domain Eukaryota; kingdom Viridiplantae; phylum Streptophyta; class Magnoliopsida; order Poales; family Poaceae; genus Aegilops; species Aegilops umbellulata. The sequence goes on from CP136057.1 coordinate 400,650,404, forward strand.
CGGGCATTTTGAGCTTCATGTACCTGTAATGGGGTATGGCTTGAAAGCGTGTGAATGCATCTCGCTCCAACAGGGCGTGATATCCGCTGTTGAACGGTGCCACATGGAAGATTAACTCTTCGGACCTGTAGTTCTCCGGCGTGCCGAATACCACATCAAGTTTAATTTTTCCCAAGCACCGCGCTTCTCGGCTGGGGATTGTTGGGGAACGTTGCAGAAAATAAATTTTTTCTATGCTTCACCAAGATCAATCTATGGAGTCATCTAGCAACGAGAGAGAGGAGTGCATCTACATACCCTTGTAGATCGCGAGCGGAAGCGTTCAAGAGAACGGGGTTGATGGAGTCGTACTCGCCGTGATCCAAATCACCGATGACCAAGTGCGGAACGGACGGCACCTCCGCATTCAACACATGTATGGTTGGGGAAGACGTCTCCTCCTTGATCCAGCAAGGGGAGGGAGAGGTTGATGGAGATCCAGCAGCACGACGGCGTGGTGGTGGAAGTAGCGGGATCCCGACAGGGCTTCGCCAAGCGCAAGCGGGGAGGAGAGGTGTTACGGAGGGAGAGGGAGGCGCCAGGAGCAAGGGTACGGCTGCCCTCCCCCCTCTTTATATAGGGGCCTTGGGGGGGTGCCGGCCCTAGGAGATGAAATCTCCAAGGGGGCGGCGGCCAAGGGGGTGGCTTCCCCCCCAAGCCAAGTGGGGCGCCCCCCCACCCCTAGGGTTTCCAACCCTAGGCGCAGGGGAGGCCCAAGGGGGTGCACCAGCCCACCAGGGGCTGGTTCCCCTTCCCACTTCAGCCCATGAGGCCCTCCGGGATAGGTGGCCCCACCCGGTGGACCCCTGGGACCCTTCTAGTGGTCCCGGTACAATACCGATGACCCCAAAACTTTCCCGATGGCCGAAACTGGACTTCCTATATATAAATATTTACCTCCAAACCAATCCGGAACTCCTCGTGACATCCCTGATCTCATCCGGGACTTCGAACAACTTTCGGATTACCGCATACTAATATCTCTACAACCCTAGCGTCACCGAACCTTAAGTGTGTAGACCCTACGGGTTCGGGAGACACGCAGACATGACCGAGATGACTCTCCGGTCAATAACCAACAGAGGGATCTAGATACCCATGTTGGCTCCCACATGCTCCTCGGTGATCTCATCGGATGAACCACGATGTCGAGGATTCAAGTAATCCCGTATACAATTCCCTTTGTCAATCGGTACGTTACTTGCCCGAGATTCGATCGTCGGTATCCCAATACCTCGTTCAATCTCGTTACCGGCAAGTCACTTTACTCGTACCGTAATGCATGATCCTGTAACCAAACACTTGGTCACATTGAGCTCATTATGATGATGTCACAGCCCTAGATTAGCCCTGTTGTCTTTGCTTGATATTCATCTCATCATGTGGAAATTCAAATGAAATTTGAATTGAGGAATTTTCAAAGCCTCAGAAACCTTTTAAAAATGATCAACATTAAAATCTTCTCAAAGAAGCCCAAGAAAATGTTGCTGTTAAACCTTGAAAAATATTTGCAAGAATAAAATTCAAACCAATATTTTTGGAGGTTTTAAATATTTATCTTGGGCCTTTTAGTTAATTCAATAGCTATTTGCATTGGATATATATTTTTTATATAATTAATATATGTCCAATAATTCTAGAACATTTTATGTGGTTTTGTATACTTTAGTTCTAACCACATAATTATTTTCAGGATTTTATAAAATGGTTTGGTCTTTGAACTAAATCAAAACATAATAGCAAAAATAGAAAATAGAAAACAAAATAGAAAAACCAGAGAGAGGAAAGAGCTTACCCGCACCCACCTGGCAGCCCACTTACCTGGCCAGCTGGCGGCCCGGTAAGGCAGCCCAGCCCACCAGGGGCAGAGGCGTCTTCCACCTCGCGCCAGTCGGACGCAGGGCGCGTGCCCGGCGCGTGAAGCCACGCGCCGCGCCACCTCCTGCTTCCCGCCGCTTCTCCGACGCGGCTGTGAACGCCACGCACTCCCCTCTACCCTCTCTCACTCTTCCCCGTTCTCCTTCCCTCCTCTGGCTCTTCTCCCCCCTCGCACACCCAAGCGGAGCTCGCCGTCGCCGACGCAATTTGCCGCGACCACCGCCGTCCCGACGATGCCCCGAGCTGTTCCCGAGCTCCTGCACCTCGTCACCAACCTCCTCACCGACTCACGCCACCAGGAGAGCCCCGAAGCGACGCCCTCAACCTCATCTCCAACCACGGCCGACCGAGATCGCCGTCGTCAATTCGCCATCGCAGAAGCTTCCCCGAGCCCGCTGAGTTTCTCTCCCGACCCCTTGTGAGCTCCTGCACCTTCCCTATGCTCGCCCCCTCTCCGTTTCTCTCCGCTAGCTCGATTCCGCCGGAGCCGAGAGCTCATCGCCGCCGTCCATGGTGCCGCCGTCGATTTAGCCACCATAGCTCGCGCCTGATCGCGTCAACGCATTCGGTGCCTTCCTAGGAGCACGCAGCTCCCACCAGCTCCTCCTCCCGAGCACCCTAACGCCGAGCCAAACTAACCCGAACCACGGCCGCCGCAAACCTCGTCGCCGGCGTCGATTCCGGCGACCATCCGGCCCAACTCCACCACCCACAGACGCGGCTCAGCCCCAGCTCTCCATAGCACCCAACCACGCCCCAAACCGTGGCCTGTAGCACCGTCCCGAGAAATTCCGGCGATCCTCCGCCGTCGGGTTTGGACGCCGGCGTCCAACTCCGGCGACAGCCGACGTGGCACCATCATTAGCGCTAATGACGCACTAACTAACCCCCCATAAAGCCACTGCCATGTGGGCCCTTGCACTTGTTTAGGTTAGTCTAATTTTCTGTTAAGATTAGTACTAATACATGTGGACCCCACGTGCCAGCTTTGACTTTGGTCAAGTCAACGTTGACCGATCCCACCTGTCATCCACCCAAACCAGCCTGAGCCACTGACGTATGGGTCCCATAGGTCAGGTTTGACCTGGCCGACCCAGTTGACTTGCTGACGTCACACCTATGTCATGCTGACGCAGTAAAGCATTTTTTGGCTTTAAGTTTATTCAGGAAATTCCAGAAATCCCCCGAACTTCTAAAAATCATAGAAATTAAACCGTAACTCCAAATGAAATAATTTATATATGAAAAATTATCAGAAAAATTCAAGGAATCCATCTGTACCATTTTCATGCATGTTTGAACAATGGTTGTCCTCTGTTTTGGACAAAACAAATAAAGGGCATTTAAATAATCACATATGGAGTTGGAATTTGAATCATGTATTCAACCAACTTCATTTAAATCATAGCTAGATGCATTAGCTCAAATCACAGCATATGGCCATGTCATGATCATGCATCATATTGTTGCATTGCATTGATTGTGTCCTTCTCTGTTTGCAGGTAACTGTTCCCCCTCAGTAGACGACGCTCCGACGATTGTTCGATGACACCGATGAAGAACTATAATATCTTCAGAAGTGCCAGGCAAGCAAAACCCCCTTGTTCATTCCGATACAATCCCACTCTCTCGCTCCTGCTCTCTTTTACTGCATTAGGACAACAACGATTCAATGTTACTTGCTGCGGTAGCTGAACCCCTTATCCTTTGCATGACCTGTCATTGCCACAGTAAATAGATGAAACCCACTAGCATGAGTAGGAGTTGTTTGAGCCCTGATGTGCCTACTCATTCATGCTTGTTGTCATGCCTGCTACTGCTTAGAGTTGAGTCAGGTCTGATTCATCGGAAATGAATTGGAATGTGGTGAACATGTCCTACTGTTGAGAGCTAAGTGTGTGAACATGATTTGGTAAAGGTAGCGGTGAGAGGCCATGTAGGAGTACATGGTGGGTTGTCTCATTGAAACCGTCCTCAGGAACCGAGTTCTATGTTTGTGATCCATGAACAGTTACTACCACACATTGGAATGCTTAAGTGCCCCTCTCAACTTATTAATCAACTTGATCTCTGTCCAGGAGTTGCAACTAGTTTCTGGTGTTTGTAGGTAGTGTTAGTAGTCTACCAAGTGGTACCCGGTACAGGTGGGCTTGGGACAGACTAGGCACAGTGGCACGGTGTACCAAGTGGCACCCGGTTGGTGGGCTTGGGAACCCTGCTCACATCGTTTGGGGCCGTGAGCGACACCCCGGCCGGATCTCCTTGCGGATGGAACCCGAATAGGCGATAAACCTGGACAAGAGACTTGTGTGGTTAGACAGGTCGTGGCCGACTCCCTCGCCCGGCTTCCGCTTGAAGGTTGCCGAGGTACATGATGTGTACAGGGCGATAAGTGGCGAGAGCGTGTGGAAGAAGTACACCCCTGTAGGGTTATCATTATCTATTCGAATAGCCAGATTCGTCGGATATGTAAACTTGGACCCCTGGCATAGTTCATAGACAAGTGAAAGTGGATACTCTAAAATGCGCAAGATAAGCGTGAGTGCTATGGATGGCCTTCTCGTAGGGAGACGGAAGCGGATCCATAGTGGTGTATTGATATGGTGAATATGTGGACTCATGTGCGCCACCTCAAAAGAGTTACTTGCAGTCGTAGTACAGGATAGCCACCGAGTCAAAGCTGGCTTGCTGCAGTTAAACTCCACCACCCCCTTTGTTGATACCGATGCATATGTAGATAGTTCTGATGTAAGTCTTGTTGGGTACATTTGTACTCACATTTGCCTATTTTATGTTTTGCAGAGAGACGTCAGTCTCGCTAGTAGTTCCGTGTGGACTTCGACGTTTAGCTTGATACCTCAGCTACGATCTTGTGCCCTCGGCAGGATCTGGTAGATAGTCAGGCTTCTCAGCCTTTCTCGTTTGTAGATGTCTGCACTCAGACATGTTGAGCTTCCGCATGTGCTTTGCCTTGTATGCTCTGAATGTTGGGTCATGAGACCCATGTTTGTAATATCTCGCTCCTCGGAGCCTAATGAATAAATATTGGAGTCGTAGAGTTATGTTGTGATGCCATGTTGTATTTACACATATCGAGCATATTGTGTGTATGATTGAAATGCTTGCTATGTGTGGGATCCGACAATCTAGTTGTTTATCCTTGGCAGCCTCTCTTATGGGGAAATGTAGTCTAGTGCCTCCTTGAGCCATAGTAGTCTGCTACAGCCGGTTCACCGGAGTCCTGCTAGCCCAGCACTACTGCTCAGGACACTTGACTGGCCGGCATGTGTTTCACTTCGTTCCTGTGTCTGTCCCTTCGGGGAAATGTCACGCGGTGACATCCGGAGTCCTGCCTAGCCTGCTACAGCCCGGGTTACCGGAGTCCTGTTAGCCCAGTGCTACAGCCCGGATTCACACGCTGTTAACCGACATGCTCGAGATTGATTCATGTATGCCTGTCCCCATGGGTTAGTGCCGCTTTGGGTTCACGACTAGCCATGTCGGCCCGGGTTCTCTGTCATATGGATGCTAGCGACATTATCATATACGTGAGCCAAAAGGCGCAAACGGTCCCGGGCCAGGTAAGGTGGCACCCGTGGGAATACCGTGCGTGAGGCCGCAAAGTGATATGATGTGTTACATGCTAGATCGATGTGGCTTAGGATCGGGGTCCTGACAGATGATGCATTACCGAGTGGGCCCAGAGATACCTCTCCGTCATACGGAGTGACAAATCCCAGTCTCGATCCGTGTCAACCCAACAGCTACTTTCGGGGATACCTGTAGTATACCTTTATAGTCACCCAGTTATGTTGTGACGTTTGGCACACCCAAAGCACTCCTACGGCATCCGGGAGTTACACGACCTCATGGTCTAAGGAAATGATACTTAACATTGGAAAAGCTTTAGCAAACGAACTACACGATCTTGTGCTAGGCTTAGGATTGGGTCTTGTCCATCACATCATTCTCCTAATGATGTGATCCCGTTATCAATGACATCTAATGTCCATAGTCAGGAAACCTTGACTATCTGTTGATCAACGAACCAGTCAACTAGAGGCTCACTAGGGACATGTTGTGGTCTATGTATTCACACATGTATTACGATTTCCAGATAACACAATTATAGCATGAACAATAGACTAGGGCATATTTCCAACAGTCTCCCACTTGCACTAGAGTCAATAATCTAGTTACATTGTGATGAATCGAACACCCATAGAGTTTTGGTGTTGATCATGTTTTGCTCGCGGAAGAGGTTTAGTCAACGGATCTGCGATATTTAGATCCGTATGTACTTTGCAAATATCTATGTCTCCATCTTGAACATTTTCACGAATGGAGTTGAAGCGACGCTTGATGTGCCTAGTCTTCTTGTGAAACCTGGGCTCCTTGGCAAGTGCAATAGCTCCAGTGTTGTCACGGAAGAGAGCGATCGGCCCCGACGCATTGGGTATGACTCCTAGGTCACTGATGAACTCCTTCATCCAGATTGCTTCATGCGCTGCCTCCGAGGCTGCCATGTACTCCGCTTCACATGTAGATCCCGCCACGACGCTTTGCTTGCAACTGCACCAGCTTACTGCCCCACCATTCAAAATATACACGTATCCGGTTTGTGACTTAGAGTCATCCAGATCTGTGTTGAAGCTAGCATCGACGTAACCCTTTACGGCGAGCTCTTCGTCACCTCCATAAATGAGAAACATATCCTTAGTCCTTTTTAGGTACTTCAGGATGTTCTTGACCGCTGTCCAGTGTTCCATGCCGGGATTACTTTTGTACCTTCCTACCAAACTTATGGCAAGGTTTACATCAGGTCTGGTACACAGCATGGCATACATGATAGACCCTATGGCTGAGGCGTAGGGGACGACACTCATCTTTTCTCTATCTTCTGCCGTGGTCGGACATTGAGCTGAGCTCAATTTCACACCTTGCAACACAAGCAAGAACCCCTTCTTGGACTGATCCATATTGAACTTCTTCAATATCTTATCAAGGTATGTGCTTTGTGAAAGACCTATGAGGCGTCTCGATCTATCTCCATAGATCTTGATGCCTAATATGTAAGCTGCTTCTCCAAGGTCCTTCATTGAAAAACACTTATTCAAATAGGCCTTAATGCTGTCCAAAAGTTCTATATCATTTCCCATCAAAAGTATGTCATCCACATATAATATGAGAAATGCTACAGAGCTCCCACTCACTTTCTTGTAAACGCAGGCTTCTCCATAAGTCTGCATAAACCCAAACGCTTTGATCATTTCATTAAAGCGAATGTTCCAACTCCGAGATGCTTGCACCAGCCCATAAATGGAGCGCTGGAGCTTGCATACTTTGTTAGCATTCTTAGGATCGACAAAACTTCTGGCTGCATCATATACAATTCTTCCTTAAGAAAGCCATTGAGGAAAGCCGTTTTGACGTCCATTTGCCATATCTCATAATCATAGTATGCGACAATTGCTAACATGATTCGGACGGACTACGGGTGAGAAGGTCTCATCGTAGTCAACCCCTTGAACTTGTTGATAACCCTTAGCAACAAGTCGAGCCTTATAGATGGTGACATTACCATCCGCGTCCGTCTTCTTCTTAAAGATCCATTTATTCTCTATCGCTCACCGATCATCGGGCAAGTCTGTCAAAGTCCATACTTTGTTTTCATACATGGATTCTATCTCGGATTGCATGGCTTCAAGCCATTTGTTGGAATCTGGGCCCGCCATTGCTTCTTCATAGTTCGAAGGTTTACTGTTGTCTAACAACATGATTTCCAAGACAGGGTTGCCGTACCACTCTGGTGCGGAACGTGTCCTTGTGGACCTACGAAGTTCAGTAGCAACTTGATATGAACTTTCATGATCATCATCATTAACCTCCTCTCTAGTCGGTGAAGGCACCACAGAAACATTTTCTTGAGCTGCGCTAATCTCCGGTTCAAGAGGCAATACTTCATCAAGTTCCACTTTCCTCCCACTTACTTCTTTCGAGAGAAACTCTTTCTCCAGAAAGGACCCATTCTTGGCAACAAAGATCTTGCCTTCGGATCTGAGGTAGAAGGTATACCCAATGGTTTCCTTAGGGTATCGTATGAAGACGCATTTTTCCGACTTGAGTTCGAGCTTTTCAGGTTGAAGTTTCTTGACATAAGCATCGCATCCCCAAACTTTTAGAAACGAAAACTTAGGTTTCTTTCCAAACCATAATTCATACGCTGTCGTCTCAACGGATTTAGACGATGCCCTATTTAAAGTGAATGTAGCTGTCTCTAGAGCGTAACCCCAAAATGATAGCGGTAAATCAGTCAGTGACATCATAGATCGCACCATATCCAATAGAGTGCGATTACGATGTTCGGACACACCGTTACGCTGAGGTGTTCCAGGCGGCGTGGGTTGTGAAATGATTCCATATTTCCTTAAGTGCGTACCAAATTCGTGACTTAAATATTCTCCCCCACGATCTGATCGTAAGAATTTTATCTTTCGGTCACGTTGATTCTCTACCTCATTCTGAAATTTCTTGAACTTTTCAAAGGTCTCAGACTTGTGTTTCATCAAATAGACATACCCATATCTACTTAAGTCATCAGTGAGAGTGAGAACATAACGATAGCCACCGCGAGCCTCAACGCTCATTGGACTGCACACATCAGTATGTATAATTTCCAATAAGTTGGTTGCTCGCTCCATTGTTCCGGAGAACGGAGTCTTGGTCATTTTACCCATGAGGCATGGTTCGCACGTGTCAAATGATTTGAAATCAAGAGACTCCAAAAGTCCATCTGAATGGAGCTTCTTCATGCGTTTGACACTTATGTGACCAAAGCGGCAGTGCCACAAGTATGTGGGACTATCATTATCAACCTTACATCTTTAGATATTCACACTATGAATATGTGTAACATTACGTTCGAGATTCATTAAGAATAAACCATTCACCAGCGGGGCATGACCATAAAACATATCTCTCATATAAATAGAACAACCATTATTCTCGGATTTAAATGAGTAGTCATCTCGCATTAAACGAGATCCAGATACAATGTTCATGCTCGAAGCTGGCACTAAATAACAATTATTGAGGTTTAAAACTAATCCCGTAGGTAAATGTAGAGGTAGCGTGCCGACGGCGATCACATCGACCTTGGAACCATTCCCGACGCGCATCGTCACCTCGTCCTTCGCCAGTCTCCGTTTATTTCGCAGTTCCTGTTTTGAGTTACAAATATGAGCAACCGCACCGGTATCAAATACCCAGGAGCTACTACGAGTACTGGTAATGTACACATCAATTACATGTATATCACATATACCTTTAGTGTTGCCGGCCTTCTTGTCCGCTAAGAATTTGGGGCAGTTCCACTTCCAGTGTCCCCTTCCCTTGCAATAAAAGCACCCAGTTTCAGGCTTGGGTCCATTCTTTGGCTTCTTCCCGGCAACTGGCTTACCGGGCGCGGCAACTCCCTTGCTGTCCTTCTTCTTACCCTTGCCTTTCTTGAACTTTGTGGTTTTATTCACCATCAACACTTGATGTTCCTTTTTGATCTCCACCTCCGCTGATTTTAGCATTGAATATACCTCAAGAATGGTCTTTTCCATCCCCTGCATATTGAAGTTCATCACAAAGCTTTTGTAGCTCGGTGGGAGCGATTGAAGGATTGTGTCAACGACCGCGTCATCCGGGAGATTAACTCCCAGCTAAGTCAAGCGGTTGTGCAACCCAGACATTTTGAGTATGTGTTCACTGACAGAACTATTTCCCTCCATCTTACAACTATAGAACTTGTCGGAGACTTCATATCTCTCGACCCGGGCATGAGCTTGGAAAACCATTTTCAGCTCTTCGAACATCTCATATGCTTCGTGTTGCTCAAAACGCTTTTGGAGCCCCGGTTCTAAGCTGTAAAGCATGCCGCACTGAACGAGGGAGTAATCATCAGCACGATGCTGCCAAGAGTTCATAACGTCTTGGTTCTCCGGGATAGGTGCTTCACCTAGCGGTGCTTCTCGGACATATTGTTTCCTGGCAGCTATGAGGATGATCCTCAGGTTCCGGACCCAGTCCGTATAGTTGCTACCATAATCTTTCAGCTTGGTTTTCTCTAGGAACGCGTTGAAGTTGAGGTTGACATTAGCGTGGGCCATTTGATCTACAAGACATATTACAAAGATTTTAGACTAAGTTCATGATAATTAAGTTCATCTAATCAAATTATTTAATGAACTCCCACTCAGATTAGACATCCCTCTAGTCATCTAAGTGATACATGGTCCGACTTAACTAGATCGTGTCTGATCATCACGTGAGACGGACTAGTCATCATCGGTGAACATCTCCATGTTGATCGTATCTTCCATACGACTCATGTTCAACCTTTCGGTCTCTTGTGTTCCGAGGCCATGTCTGTACATGCTAGGCTCGTCAAGTCAACCTAAGTGTTTTGCATGTGTAAATCTGGCTTACACCCGTTGTATGTGAACGTTAGAATCTATCACACCCGATCGTCACGTGGTGCTTCAAGACAACGAACTTTAGCAATGGTGCACAGTTAGGGGGAACACTTTCTTGAAATTATTTTGAGGGATCATCTTATTTACTACCGTCATACTAAGAAAATAAGAAACAAAAACATGATAAACATCACATGCAATCAAATAGTGACATGATATGGACAATATCATATTGCTCCTTTGATCTCCATCTTCGGCGCGCCATGATCATCTTCGTCATCGGCATGACACCATGATCTCCATCATCGTGTCTCCATGAAGTTGTTCGCCAACTATTACTTCTACTACTATGGCTAACGGTTTAGCAAAGAAGTAAAGTAATTACATGGCGTTATTCAATGACACGCAGGTCATACAATAAATAAAGACAACTCCTATGGCTCCTGCCGGTTGTCATACTCATCGACATGCAAGTCGTGATTCCTATTACAAGAACATGATCAATCTCATACATCAAATATATCATTCATCACATCTTTTGGCCATATCACATCACACGGCACATGCTGCAAAAACAAGTTAGACGTCCTCTAATTGTTGTTGCATGTTTTTACGTGGCTGCATTAGGGTTCTAGCAAGAACGTTTCTTACCTACGTCAAAACCACAACGTGATATGCCAATTTCTATTTACCCTTCATAAGGACCCTTTTCATCGAATCCGATCCGACTAAAGTGGGAGAGACAGACACCTGCTAGCCACCTTATGCAACTAGTGCATGTCAGTCGGTGGAACCTGTCTCACGTAAGCGTACGTGTAAGGTCGGTCCAGGCCGCTTCATCCCACAATGCCGCCGAATCAAGATAAGACTAGTAACGGCAAGTAAATTGACAAAATATATGCCCACAACATCTTGTGTTCTACTCGTGCATAGAAACTACGCATAGACCTAGCTCATGATGCCACTGTTGGGGAACGTTGCAGAAAATAAAAAATTTCTACGCTTCACCAAGATCAATCTATGGAGTCATCTAGCAACGAGAGAGAGAGGAGTGCATCTACATACCCTTGTAGATCGCGAGCCGAAGTGTTCAAGAGAACGGGGTTGATGGAGTCTTACTCGCCGTGATCCAAATCACCGATGACCAAGTGCCGAACGGACGACACCTTCGCGTTCAACACACGTACGGTTGGCGAAGACGTCTCCTCCTTCTTGATCCATCAAGGGGAGGGAGAGGTTGATGGAGATCCAGCAGCACGACGGCGTGGTGGTGGAAGTAGCGGGATCCCAGCAGGGCTTCGCCAAGCGCAAGCGGGGAGGAGAGGTGTTACGGAGGGAGAGGGAGGCGCCAGGAGTAACGGTGCGGCTGCCCTCCCTCCCCCTCTTTATATAGGGGCCTTGGGGGGCGCCGGCCCTAGGAGGTGCAAACTCCAAGGGGGGCGGCGGCCAAGGGGATGGCTTCCCCCCCAAGCCAAGTGGGGCGCCCCCACCCCTAGGGTTTCCAACCCTAGGCGCAGGGGAGGCCCAAGGGGGGCGCACCAGCCCACCAGGGGCTGGTTCCCCTTCCCACTTCAGCCCATGAGGCCCTCCAGGATAGGTGGCCCCACCCGGTGGACCCCCGGGACCCTTCTGGTGGTCCCGGTACAATACCGATGACCCCAAAACTTTCCCGATGGCCGAAACTGGACTTCCTATATATAAATCTTTACCTCCGGACCAATCCGGAACTCCTCGTGACGTCTGGGATCTCATCCGGGACTCCGAACAACTTTCGGGTTACCGCATACTAATATCTCTACAACCCTAGCGTCACCGAACGTTAAGTGTGTAGACCCTACGGGTTCGGGAGACACGCAGACATGACCAAGACGAATCTCCGGTCAATGACCAACAGCGGGATCTGGATACCCATGTTGGCTCCCACATGCTCCTCGATGATCTCATCGGATGAACCACGATGTCGAGGATTCAAGTAATCCCGTATACAATTCCCTTTGTCAATCGGTACGTTACTTGCCCGAGATTCGATCGTCGGTATCCCAATACCTCGTTCAATCTCATTACCGGCAAGTCACTTTACTCGTACCGTAATGCATGATCCCGTGACCAAACACTTGATCACATTGAGCTCATTATGATGATGCATTACCGAGTGGGCCCAGAGACACCTCTCCGTCATACGGAGTGACAAATCCCAGTCTCGATCCGTGTCAACCCAACAGCTACTTTCGGGGATACCTGTAGTATACCTTTATAGTCACCCAGTTACGTTGTGACGTTTGGCACAACCAAAGCACTCCTACGGCATCCGGGAGTTACACGATCTCATGGTCTAAGTAAATGATACTTAACATTGGAAAAGCTTTAGCAAATGAACTACACGATCTTGTGCTAGGCTTAGGATTGGGTCTTGTCCATCACATCATTCTCCTAATGATGTGATCCCGTTATCAATGACATCTAATGTCCATAGTCAGGAAACCTTGATTATGTGTTGATCAACGAGCTAGTAAACTAGAGGCTCACCAGGGACATGTTGTGGTCTATGTATTCACACATGTATTACGATTTCCAGATAACACAATTATAGCATGAACAATAGACAATTATCATGAACAAGGAAATATAATAATAATCATTTTATTATTGCCTCTAGGGCATATTTCCAACAGGGATAATGCCTCGAAAGGTTGTACTGCTCTACTCGATGCGGTTGTTGTCTATTTGCATGTTATCGAGCGTGTCCTTGTAGATGAGGTTCAATCCGCTGCCGCCTGATACGTCTCCAACATATCTATAATATTTGATTGCTCCATGCTATATTGTCTTCTGTTTTGGACATTATTGGGCTTTATTATTCACTTTTATATTATTTTTGGGACTAACCTATTAACCGAGGTCCAGCCCAGAATTGCAGTTTTTTTGCCTATTTCAGAGTTTCACAGAAAAAGAATATCAAACGGAGTCCACACGGAATGAAACCTTCGGGAACGTGATTTTTGGAACGAACATGATCCAGGAGACTTGGACCCTAAGTCAAGGAAGCTTCCAGGAAGCCACGAGGTAGGGGGCGCGCCTACCCCCCCCAGGCGCGCCCTCCACCCTCGCGGGCCCCATGTTGCTCCACCGACACACTCCTTCCTCCTATATATACCTACGTACCCCCAAACGATCAGATACGGAGCCAAAAACCTAATTCCACCGCCGCAACCTTCTGTACCCATGAGATCCCATCTTGGGGCCTGTCCGGAGCTCCGCTGGAGGGGGCATCGATCACGGAGGGCTTCTACATCAACACCATAGCCTCTCCGATGAAGTGTGAGTAGTTTACCTCAGACCTTCGGGTCCATAGTTATTAGCTAGATGGCTTCTTCTCTCTTTTTGGATCTCAATACAATGTTCTCTCCCTCTCTCATGGAGATCTATTCGATGTAATCTTCTTTTGCGGTGTGTTTGTTGAGACCGATGAATTGAGGGTTTATGATCAAGTTTATCTATGAACAATATTTGAATCTTCTGAATTCTTTTATGTATGATTGGTTATCTTTGCAAGTCTATTCGAATTATCAGTTTGGTTTGGCCTACTAGATTGATCTTTCTTGCAATGGGAGAAGTGCTTAGCTTTGGGTTCAATCTTGCGGTGTCCTTTCCCAGTGATAATAGGGGCAGCAAGGCACGTATTGTATTGTTGCCATCGAGGATAACAAGATGGGGTTTTTATCATGCTGCATGAATTTATCCCTCTACATCATGTCATCTTGCTTAAGGCGTTACTCTGTTCTTATGAACTTAATACTCTAGATGCATGCTGGATAGCGGTCGATGTGTGGAGTAATAGTAGTAGATGCAGGCAGCAGTCGGTCTACTTTGTCTCGGACGTGATGCCTATATACATGATCATACCTATATATTCTCATAACTATGCTCAATTTTGTCAATTGCTCAACAGTAATTTGTTCACCCACCATAAAATACTTATGCTCTCGAGAGAAGCCACTAGTGAAACCTATGGCCCCCGGGTCTATCTTCATCACATTAATCTTCCAACACTTAGTTATTTCCGTTGCTTTTTACTTTGCTTTTATTTTACTTTGCATCTTTATCATAAAAATACCAAAAATATTATCCTATCATATCTATCAGATCTCACTCTCGTAAGTGACCGTGTAGGGATTGACAACCCCTTATCGCGTTGGTTGCGAGGATTTATTTGTTTGTGTAGGTGCGAGGGACTCGCGCGTAGCCTCCTACTGGATTGGTACCTTGGTTCTCAGAAACTGAGGAAAATACTTACGCTACTTTGCTGCATCACCCTTTCCTCTTCAAGGGAAAACCAACACAGTGCTCAAGAGGTGGCAAGAAGGATTTCTGGCGCCGTTGCCGGGGAGGTCTACGCAAAAGTCAACATACCAAGTACCCATCACAAACCCTTATATCCTGCATTACATTATTTGCCATTTGCCTCCCGTTTTCCTCTCCCCCACTTCACCCTTGCCGTTTTATTCGCCCTCCCTTTTTCGTTCGCCTCTTTTTTGCTTGCTTCTTGTTTGCTCATGTGTTGGATTGCTTGTTTGTCGTGATGGCACATGATAATACCAAATTATGTGAATTTACCAATACCAACAATAATGATTTCCTTAGCACTCCGATTGCTCCTCTTACCGATACTGAATCTTGTGAAATCAATGTTGCTTTGTTGAATCTTGTCATGAAAGATCAATTCGTCGGCCTTCCTAGTGAAGATGCCACTACTCATCTAAATAGCTTCGTTGATTTGTGTGATATGCAAAAGAAGAAAGATGTGGACAATGATATTGTTAAATTGAAGCTATTTCCTTTTTCGCTTAGAGATCGTGCTAAAGCTTGGTTTTCGTCTTTGCCTAAAAATAGTATTGATTCTTGGAATAAGTGCAAAGATGCTTCTATCTCTAAGTATTTTCCTCCCGCTAAGATCATCTCTCTTAGAAACGATATTATAAATTTTCAGCAACTTGATCATGAACATGTTGCACAAGCTTGGGAGAGGATGAAATTAATGATACGTAATTGCCCCACGCATGGTTTGAACTAGTGGATGATTATACAAAAAATTTATGTCGGATTGAATTTTGCTTCTAGAAATCTTTTAGATTCGGCCGCGGGAGGCACTTTTATGTAAATCACTTTAGGAGAAGCTACTAGACTCCTAGATAATATTATGGTTAATTATTCTCAATGGCACACTGAAAGATCTTCTAATAAAAAATTGCATGTGATAGAAGAAATTAATGTTTTGAGTGGAAAGATGGATGAACTTATGAAATTATTTGCTAGTAAGAGTGTTTCTTCTGATCCTAATGATATGCCTTTGTCTACTTTGATTGATAATAATAATGAATCTATGGATGTGACTTTTGTTGGTAGGAATAATTTTGGTAACAATGTGTATAGAGGAAACTTTAATCCTAGGCCTTATCCTAGCAATTCCTATAATAATTATGGTAATTCCTACAAAAACTCTTATGGAAATTTTAATAAGATGCCCTTTGAATTTGAGACTAGTGTTAAAGAGTTTATGAATTCGCAAAAGAATTTCAATGCTTTGCTTGAAGAGAAATTGCTTAAAGTTGATGAATTGGCTAGGAACGTTGATAGAATTTCTCTTGTTGTTGATTCTTTAAAACTTAGATCTATTCCTCCTAAGCATGATATCAATGAGTCTCTCAAAGCCATGAGAATTTCCACTGATGGGTGCAAAGAAAGAACCGCTAGGATGTGTGCTAAGAAAGATTGCTTTATGAAAGCGTGTTCTTCGAATTTATATGAAAGTAAAGATGAAGATCTAAAAGTTATTGACGTGTCCCCTATTAAATCCTTGTTTTGCAATATGAATCTTGATAATGATGGGACTGAATATGATCCACCTTTACCTAGAAGGCGTTCCAAAAATTCGGAGTTTTTAGATCTTGATGCTAAAATTGATAAAAGTGGGATTGAAGAAATCAAAACATTAGATGTTAATAAACCCACTATTTTGGATTTCAAGGAATTTAATTATGATAATTGCTCTTTTATAGATTGTATTTCCTTGTTGCAATCCGTGCTAAATTCTCCTCATGCTTACAGTCAAAATAAAGCTTTTACCAAACATATCGTTGATGCCTTGATGCAATCTTATGAAGAAAGCTTGAGTTGGAAGTTTCTATCCCTAGAAAAAATTATGATGAGTGGGAACCTACTATTAAAATTAAGATTAAAGATCATGAATGCTATGCTTTGTGTGATTAGGGTGCTAGTGTTTCCATGATTCCAAAAACTTTGTGCGATTTGCTAGGTTTCCGTGATTTTGATGATTGCTCTTTAAACTTGCACCTTGCGGATTCCACTATTAAGAAACCTATGGGAAGAATTAATGATGTTCTTATTCTTGCAAATAGGAACTATGTGCCCGTAGATTTTATTGTTCTTGACATAGATTGCAATCCTTCATGTCCTATTATTCTTGGTAGACCTTTCCTTAGAACAATTGGTGCAATCATTGATATGAAGGAGGAGAATATTAGATTCCAATTTCCATTAAAGAAAGGCATGGAACACTTCCCTAGGAATAAAATAAAATTACCATATGAATCTATCATGAGAACCACTTACGGATTGCCTACCAAAGATGGCAATACCTAGATCTATCCTTGCTTTTATGCCTAGCAAGGGGCGTTAAACGATAGCGCTTGTTGGGGGGCAACCCAATTTTATTTTTAGTTTTTTGCTTTTTGCTTCTGTTTAGGAATAAATATTTGTTCTAGCCTCTGGTTTGATGTGTTTTTATGTTTTAGTTAGTGTTTGTGCCAAGTTAAACCTATAGGATCTTCTTGGATGATATTTATTTGATCTTGCTGTAATTTCCAGAAACTTTCTGTTCACGAAAATAATTGTTAAAATCACCAGAACGTGATAAAATATTGATTCCAATTGCTGCTGATCAATAAACAAATTTTCTAGGTCTTCCTATTTTGGCTGATTTTTTGGAGTTCCCAAAGTTTGCGTTAGTTACAGATTACTACAGACTGTTCTGTTTTTGACAGATTCTGTTTTTCGTGTGTTGTTTGCTTATTTTGATGAATCTTTGGATAGTAAAAGAGCTTATAAACCATATAGAAGTTGGAATACAGTAGGTTTAACACCAATATAAATAAAGAATGAGTTCATTACAGTACCTTGAAGTGGTATTTTGTTTTCTTTCGCTAACGGAGCTCACGGGATTTTTTGCTGAGTTTTGTGTTGTGAAGTTTTCAAGTTTTTGTGTTATGACTAATGTTGAGTCCATGGATTATACACACTCTCGCCTTTCCATCATTGCTAGCCTCTTCGGTACCGTGCATTGCCCTTTCTCACATTGATAGTTGGTGCAAACTTCGCCGGTGCATCTAAACCCCGTGATATGATACACTCTTTCACACATAAACCTCCTTATATCTTCCTCAAAACAGCCACCATACCTACCTATTATGGCATTTCCATAGCCATTCCGAGATATATTGCCATGAAACTTTCCACCATCCCGTTTATCATGACACGTTCATCATTGTCATATTGCTTTGCATGATCATGTAGTTCACATAGTATTTGTGGCAAAGCCACCGTTCATAATTCTTTCATACATGTCACTCTTGGTTCATTGCATATCCCGGTACACCGCCGGAGGCATTCATATAGAGTCATACTTTGTTCTAGTATCAAGTTGTAATCATTGAGTTGTAAATAAATAGAAGTGTGATGATCATCATTTTCTAGAGCATTGTCCCAAGTGAGGAATAAAAAAAAGAGAAAGGCCATAAAAAAAGAGAAGGCCCAAAAAAATATGAGAGAAAAAGAGATAAGAGACAATGTTACTATCCTTTACCACATTTGTGCTTCAAAGTAGCACCATAATCTTCATGATAGAGAGTCTCTTGTTTTGTCACTTTCATATACTAGTGGGAATTTTTCATTATAGAACTTGGCTTGTATATTCCAACAATGGGCCTCCTCAAGTGCCCTAGGTCTTCGTGAGCAAGCAAGTTGGATGCACACCCAGTTAGTTTCTTTTGTTGAGCTTTCATACATTTATAGCTCTAGTGCATCCGTTGCATGGCAATCCCTACTCCTTGCATTAACATCAATCGATGGGCATCTCCATAGCTCATTGATTAGCCTCGCTAATGTGAGACTTTCTCCTTTTGTCTTCTCCACATAACCCCCATCATTATACTCTATTCCACCCATAGCGCTATATCCATGGCTCGCGCTCATGTATTGCGTGAAGGTTGAAAAAGTTTGAGATTACTAAAGTATTAAACAATTGCTTGGCTTTTCATCGGGGTTGTGCATGATGAGAGCATTCTTGTGTGACGAAGATGGAGCATGACTAAACTATATGATTTTGTTGGGATGAACTTTCTTTGGCCATGTTATTTTGAGAGGACATAATTGCTTAGTTAGTATGCTTGAAGTATTATTATTTTTATGTCAATATTGAACTTTTATCTTGAATCTTTCGGATATGAATATTCATACCACAATTAAGAAGAATTACATTGAAATTATGCCAAGTAGCATTCCACATCAAAAATTCTGTTTTTATGATTTACCTACTCGAGGCCGAGTAGGAATTAAGCTTGGGGATGCTTGATACGTCTCCAACGTATCTATAATTTTTGATTGCTCCATGCTATATTATCATCTGTTTTGGACATTATTGGGCTTAATTATTCACTTTTATATTATTTTTGGGACTAACCTATTGACCGGAGGCCCAGCCCAGAATTGCTGTTTTTTGCCTATTTTAGAGTTTCGCAGAAAAAGAATATCAAACGGAGTCCAAACGGAATGAAACCTTCGGGAACGTGATTTTTGGAACGAACATGATCCAGGAGACTTGGACCCTAAGTCAAGGAAGCTTTCAGGAAGCCATGAGGTAGGGGGGCGCGCCTACCCCCCCAGGCGCGCCCTCCACCCTCGTGGGCCCCATGTTGCTCCACCGGCATACTCCTTCCTCCTATATATACCTATGTACCCCCAAACGATCAGATACGGAGCCAAAAATCTAATTCCACCGCCGCAACCTTCTGTACCCACGAGATCCCATCTTGGGGCCTATCCGGAGCTCCACCGGAGGGGGCATCGATCACGAAGGGCTTCTACATCAACACCATAGCCTCTCCGATGAAGTGTGAGTAGTTTACCTCAGACCTTCGGGTCCATAGTTATTAGCTAGATGGCTTCTTCTCTCTTTTTGGATCTCAAACAATGTTCTCCCCCTCTCTCGTGGAGATCTATTCGATGTAATCTTCTTTTGCGGTGTGTTTGTTGAGACCGATGAATTGTGGGTTTATGATCAAGTTTATCTATGAACAATATTTGAATCTTCTAAATTCTTTTATGTATGATTGGTTATATTTGCAAGTCTCTTCAAATTATCAGTTTGGTTTGGCCTACTAGATTGATCTTTCTTGCAATGGGAGAAGTGCTTAGCTTTGGGTTCAATCTTGCGGTGTCCTTTCCCAGTGACAGTAGGGGCAGCAAGGCACGTATTGTATTGTTGCCATCAAGGATAACAAGATGGGGTTTTTATCATATTGCATGAATTTATCCCTCTACATCATGTCATCTTGCTTAAGGCGTTACTCTGTTCTTATGAACTTAATACTCTAGATGCATGCTGGATAGCGGTCGATGTGTGGAGTAATAGTAGTAGATGCAGGCAGGAGTCAGTCTACTTGTCTCGGACGTGATGCCTATATACATGATCATACCTAGATATTCTCATAACTATGCTCAATTCTGTCAATTGCTCAACAATAATTTGTTCACCCACCGTAAAATACTTATGCTCTTGAGAGAAGCCACTAGTGAAACCTATGGCCCCCGGGTCTATCTTCATCATATTAATCTTCCAGCACTTAGTTATTTCTGTTGCTTTTTTGCTTTGCTTTTATTTTACTTTGCATCTTTATCATAAAAATACCAAAATTATTATCCTATCATATCTATCAGATCTCACTCTTGTAAGTGACCGTATAGGGATTGACAACCCCTTATCGCGTTGGTTGCGAGGATTTATTTGTTTGTGTAGGTGCGAGGGACTCACGCGTAGCCTCCCGCTGGATTGCTACCTTGGTTCTCAAAAACTGAGGGATATATTTACGCTACTTTGCTACATCACCCTTTCCTCTTCAAGGGAAAACCAACGCAATGCTCAAGAGGTAGCACCGCCGTCCATGAGTACTTTAGCGAGCCGGAAGCCATCGACGATTGGATTTAGGACCAAAGCAGCTGGTGCACGGACTGATCGAACCCTTGGTTTGTCTTTGGTGGTGAAAGTTATCGCTGTATCGTTCCAGGGGCTTACTGCGGCAATTTGGTTGACTTCAGCGAGGTCACGCAGTTCCCTTTTTCGCCGGTTATTGGAAGAAAAGGTCTCGAAGACCGTAAAGACGGTAAGATCGTCATCCTCTAGAGGGTATTTCTCGGAGGTCGTATTGGTGAGGATAGGATCACCGCTCTTGGCCACCTGCCGGAGTACCCAACATGCCCAAAGGCTGCGTGTTGGTTCGGAATTCGGCGTCGCGTGTATCCGACAGGGCTTGTCGAGCCATTCATCAAGGACAGTTCTGTGACCTGTTAAGGGCTTAATTTTCTTGTCCGTAGGGTGATGATCAGGTGCCCCATGAGGGTGCGTCCTTTTTGCCTGTCCGGTGAGTGGCTTAAAGGCCGGCGGTTCCCACCAAGCTGTCTGGGCTTTCCATGGTGCAATATTTCTGTACTATGTGTGCCAAATCTGCAAAGTGCAGTATGCAGCGTCGGTTGAGGGCATTGAGGATCCCCTTGTCTGTATAGTTGTGGCAAAATACTAAAACTGCGTCGTCATCGCAACAATCTTTGATCTTGTTCTTAACAAGGATGAATCTGGCCCAAAAGTGATGGACTGTTTCCTGAGGTTGCTGTCGTACATACATTAGGTCGCATATGTCAGGAGGACCGGAATTTCTCGGGGAATATAGCTTGTGGTGGGTGGGCAGGCTTAAATCCGAACCCTAACCCACTGTGGGATCTGGAGTTTTAAGAATTTCTGAGTTCACCAGCCCAGGAGCCAGAGTATCCTGGGATTTTTCAGGCTCGACGCCTGGTTCTATGTTCGAATGACAGGGAGTCTCTTCTCGAAGATGGGTATCCGGCCCACAGGGCTCGGAAATCCGAACATAGCTTGTTCTCAGCATAGGGGTAGAGTTATCCTTGGCTTGCTCCTCCACAACCGCAACAGATGGGTGATCGGCGGGGACCTGATTTCCCTCTGGTCGGGTTTAAGCCCGATCCAATTGTTGTCTGTTGCAACCCCTGATGTCTACCATGCAACCTTCTCCTTGTATACGTTGTTGGGCGTCCTAGTGCAGAGGTTTGTAGGACAGTAGCAAATTTCCCTCAAGTGGATGACCTAAGGTTTATCAATCCGTGGGAGGCGTAGGATGAAGATGGTCTCTCTCAAACAACCCTGCAACTAAATAACAAAGAGTCTCTTGTGTCCCCAACACACCCAATACAATAGTAAATTGTATAGGTGCACTAGTTCGGCGAAGAGATATTGGTAGGGTACGAAACCACCTCAAAGTTATTCCCCAACACACCCAGTACAAGTGCAATATGGATGGTAGATATGAGTATTTGTAATCTGAAAATACAAAAAACAGCAAGGTAACAAGTGGTCAAAGTGAGCGTAAATGGTATTGCAATGGTAGGAAACAAGGCCTAGGGTTCATACTTTCACTAGTGCAAGTTATCTCAACAATAATAACATAATCGGATCATATAACTATCCCTCAACATGCAACAAAGAGTCACTCCAAAGTCACTAATAGCGGAGAACAAACGAAGAGATTATGGTAGGGTACGAAACCACCTCAAAGTTATTCTTTCCAATCAATCCGTTGGGCTATTCCTATAAGTGTCACAAACAACCCTAGAGTTCGTACTAGAATAACACCTTAAGACACAAATCAACCAAAACCCTAATGTCACCTAGATACTCCAATGTCACCTCAAGTATCCGTAGGTATGATTATATGATATGCATCACACAATCTCAGATTCATCTATTCAACCAACACATAGAACCTCAAAGAGTGCCCCAAAGTTTCTACCGGAGAATCAAGACGAAAACGTGTGCCAACCCCTATGCATAGGTTCATGGGCGGAACCCGCAAGTTGATCACCAAAACATACATCAAGTGAATCATGTGATATCCCATTGTCACCACAGATACGCATGGCAGGACATACATCAAGTGTTCTCAAATCATTAAAGACTCAATCTGATAAGATTACTTCGAGGGGAAAACTCAATCCATTACAAGAGAGTAGAGAGGGAGAAACATCATAAGATCTAACTATAATAGCAAAGCTCGTGATACATCAAGATCGTATCACCTCAAGAACACGAGAGAGAGAGAGAGAGAGAGAGAGAGAGAGAGAGAGATCAAACACATAGCTACTGGTACATACCCTCAGCCCCGAGGGTGAACTACTCCCTCCTCATCATGGAGAGCGCCGGGATGATGAAGATGGCCACCGGTGAGGGTTCCCCCCTCCGGCAGGGTGCCGTAACAGGGTCCCGATTGGTTTTTGGTGGCTACAGAGGCTTGCGGCGGTGGAACTCCCAATCTATTCTGTTCCCTGATCGTTTTAGGGTATATGGATATATATAGGAGGAAGAAGTACGTCAGGGGAGCCACGAGGGCCCCACGAGGGTGGAGGGCGCGCCCAGGGGGGGTGGGCGCGCCCCCCTGCCTCGTGCCTCCCTTGTTGCTTCCTTGACATGGACTCCAAGTCTTCCGGGTTGCTTTCCTTCCAAAAATAACTTCTCCAGAAGATTTCATTCCATTTTGACTCCATTTGATATTCCTTTTCTTCGAAATACTGAAACAAGGGAAAAAACAGGAACTGGCACTGGGCTCTGGGTCAATAGGTTAGTCCCAAAAATAATATAAAAGTGCATAATAAAGCCCATAAACATCCAAAACAGATAATATAATAGCATGGAACAATCAAAAATTATAGATACGTTGGAGATGTATCAACCCCCAGGGCGGCGATGCGATCTAGAAGTTCGTTCAAAGACGAAACATCTGCCGGATCCATCTTATCGGAGTGTTCGAGGCCAATGCAGAGATGATTTTTGGTGGTTCGGGGGACCGGCTTTGGCTTGATGGCAGAGCGGGCGCCCATGGTAAAACTGCCAAGCTGGAGGATCTGCCCAGGAGCTAGGGCCCTTCCAGAGGTGATTTTGTCGTTGACAACAAGGCGAGCCATCGATCCTTCTATTGACGACACAGAGGAACTCTCAATGAAAGCACCAATGTCGGTGTCAAAACCGGCAGATCTCGGGTAGGGGGTCCTGAACTGTGCGTCTGAGGATCAAAGGTAATAGGAGACAGGGGACACAATGTTTACCCAGGTTCGGGCCCTCTTAATGGAGGAAATACCCTACTTCCTGCTTGATTGACTTCGATGAGTATAGGGGTTACAAGAGTTGATCTACCTCAAGATCATAATGGCTAAACCCGAGATGTCTAGCATGTATGATTGTGATAGCCTCTACGGACTAACCCCTCTGGTTTATATAGACACCGGAGGGAGCTAGGGTTGTACAAAGTCGGTTTACAGAGAAAGGAAACTACACGTCTAGCCGCCAAGCTTGCTATCCACACAACGGAGAGTCCCATACGGACACGGGGGAAGACCTTCTATCTTGTATCTTCTTAGCCCATCAGTCCGGCCCATGTCACATAGCCTGGACACCCGAGGACCCCCTTATCCAGGACTCCCTGAACCGACCCCTCTTCTGAGGACTTTGCCATTATTATTGAAGAAAATTGCAGGTTAAAGGACTTACTTGAGATTGGAATGCTAAGGAGTCTAAAAGGGCATCAAACCTTATGTGATGTGCTCAAGAAGTCCATACTTCACAAAAATCCGGAGAAGGAAGGTTTAGGTTTCGAAAATAAACTTAATGTGTATGGATCGTACTGGACTCCCGAATAGTATCCACATACGACATGGATTCGTGCAAAGAGTAAAACCCTCGAACCTGAAATTTTAACTGGTTATCTTTTGCCCATTTCTCCTGATATTGATGAGTCAAATGACTCAAATCACAAATTCTTCAAACAACAGAATGGTAAGGTTTTTGCTTGATATGCTGGAACTATATGTAGGACAGGTTCACCCAGGAAGCAAATTTGGGTAAAGATGTGCACCATTGAAAATTTATCTGTTACTACTAACCTGACTGTGCAGGATAATCATCGACGAGGAAATGGTTATCATTCCAAGTATTCTCGAATACCTTTATCGAAGGATTATCATCCTGTACTGCGTCAAAAGGAGTACATGCATACATGTTCGAATCATTACCTTCATGTATCTGGAAACAACTTTAATGCCTATTCATATGATTATCATCATACTGCACATGTGTCTCGCAGGACTTACCGAAGAAATATTCCTACACAGGCAAAGCGAATGAGATCCTCACCGCCCATGCAGGTGTGGGTTGTGAAGAAGAACTAATCATCTCCTGCAGGAAAACCTCTCAGGGATATCTCATGATTATCTTATATCCTGAGATCAATTATTGTTGGTGCATATCTTTTTGAGTTTTTCTTTTGTTAGTGTTGTGTTTCGTATCTATTCTTTTCCTCTGGTTAGTTCTCACTTCATCGTGTCATAAACATGCAACTTGATCTAAAGAAAATTTCATTCCGATGTCCTCGGTCGCGAATGAAATTGACTTCATCATCTCATTTGTTTTGGTGCTTGCGTTTCCCCAAACCTTCCGGCATCCAGTTCAGTTACCGATATTTTCGCAGGAAACGGCTGACACGTGCCCATGTTCTCTTGATCGTGATCTTGTCCGTTGAATGTGGAACGTCCCGAGTTTTTTGTCCGTAGATTTCAGAGTGGGTGGTTAGTCCCTCGGGCTATATAAACCTCCTCTCTAGCTCTCTTCCTCATTAGACCCTCCTCTGTTCGACCTCAAACCCTACTCTCGCTCTCCGTCCGAGCTCGAGCTCGAAGCAGCGTTGATGTCAAGCCTCATCGTGTAACTCCGGCGGAGCTCCGTCACCGTTGATCATGCCAGCGCGGCAACTCTCCTCTTCCGTGCTGCTGTAGTCGATCTGTCTTGCCAAGTTAGGGCATTCAGATCTAGAACTCGCTCTACTCTCTTCCTGTTCTAGGGCAATTCTTCATGTCTCTTTTATCCTATGTTATTTTCTTGCGATAGATCTTTAGGATTCTCTAAGACTTGACTTGTACGGTTTGTAGTTGTTCCTCCTACTAGTCTCTTGAATCTAAGGTTTCAATTTGTATACTTCGGAAGATTAGAGGATTGGTTATGTCATCTTAGGCATATTGTAATTCACTCGATGAAATCTTGGAAGTGTATGCCATGAATTCCTGCTTCTTCCAAAAACTTATCTGTTTTGATTAAAATCTTCCTCTATGCATGTTTGTGACTTCTTCCTGTGTTTTCTCTCGTATCTGCGTTTTTTCCTCAGGAGTGGTCATGGCAAATAGTTCGGATGAACATTCTGGTTCCGAGGAAGATATTCTTCAACATTCGCAAGTGGCTGTCACAGCAAAGGTCGTTGAACGAAAATCTACAAAACCGCCAAGAGCACCGAAGAAAAAGGCCGAATCAGAATCTGCTGAAGAAAATGATGATGTTCCCTCAGCTCACAGTCAGCCAGAGGATGAGTTTGTCATAGATTCCAAAACCATGTTCTCTGATCGAAATCCCAAAAAGGGTGGCTGTGGAAGAGAAAGGAATACTGCAGCTGAGATGTCTGATCAGGAAACTTACAAGACTCCACTTGGAGTAGAAACAACTCAGGAAAGGAACAACATGCTGCAAAAGATTCGCCGTCACTGGGCGAAGAAATGGTTTAATTATGAGAACGTCTGAAGGAAATACCAGATCCTGTTTGCATGCACTCCACCTTGGAATGATTGCATTGCAGAAGGCTGCCTAGGGCAGGACGATGAAAAACTAAGGCCAGCACCGCCTCCCAACGCTCATGCTGGTTCCTTGAAAACCATCGCCAGTTTTCCCGAAGAGGTTGCAAAGAGGGAAAAGGCCAAGGCCAAGCGTGAGGAAGGACTCGCAAAGAAAAATCAAGTGGAGCAACGAAATGTTGAGTTAACACAACATGATGTGATGGAAAAGAAGGAAAGGGCACTACAAAAAAAGACACATCCATGACATTTTGGGCCGAACGATTTTTTTTCTGTCATGCTTATGACACTTCTATGACGATAATTGTGACAAAACCCGGTATCATCATAGATGTGGTGGGCTCCTACTTCTATGACAAAAAATCATGACCGAAAATGGGCTTTTCGTCCTGGGTGGACCGGAGACGCAGCTGCATGACATTCTTTGGGCCGGTCATGACGGAAAAAACTGTGGTAGAAGCGAGGGCGAGGAAAATTTTGGGGGAGTTCCTGGTTACGGTGGGTGTACGGGGACGAGCGATGCACGGAGGTTTGCACGTTTCTCTCATACACTACGCACGTTTGTGCGAGGCATTCGGCTCTAACCGAACTCGAGCGAGGTGTTCGCTTAATGAACCCGAGCGATTGCACTGGCTACGCATTACTGAACCCGAGCGATCGATCGATCCCTAGCTGTTAACTGAACCTGATCAAGCGATTCCTTCGCTACTGCTGCTAACTGAAGCCGATCGAACTTGCTGCCTCTTGATGAACAGTGAGCGTTGTTGGGGGTTGGATTAACAGTTCCCTGTGGGGGTTGGATGAACAGGCCCCGTGGTAGTAGAGGCCGTTGCCGCTGGATGAACAAGACCCCGATCGAGAGGAGGCTGCCACACATCCGAGCCGGTTGGGGGTGGATGAACAAGACCTCGTGGAGGGCTGGTTGAACAGGACCCCGTGTGGAGGGCTGGTTGAATAGTAGCCGGTGCAGGCTGGATGAACAGGACCCCGTGGAGGGCTGGTTGAACAGTAGCTGGTGGAGGCTGGATGAACAAGAGCCCGTGGAGGAAGGAGGGAGACGACATGGATGAACAGTAGCAGGTGGAGGCTGGAGGAGGTTGACGGTGGATGAACAGTAGCCCGTGGAGTCCCGTTTTGCGGTACACCACACCCCTCCCAATCAACAAGACCCCGTTTCGACCATAGGAGGTCGAAGAGAAGTTTGTTTCCTCTATTTTGCGGTACGCCAGACCCCTCCCGATGAATAGGATCCCGTTTCGACCGTAGGCGGTCGAATAGAAGGCCATTTCCTCCATTCTGCGGTACGCCATGCCTCATTTTGGCTGTTCCGTCCAAGCCGGTCGGCTCCTGATGAATAGGACACATTCTGTTGCCTCCCGATGAAAACGGCGCAGTTTCTCCGTTCCGACCCAGCCGGTTGGCTGCCGATGAACAGGACGCCATCGCTGCTCTCCGCTGCCTCTCCATGTAGATGCCCTGGCCATACGTATGCGCGAGTAGGCGTTCGAGACCCCGCCCGTATGT
Organism: Aegilops umbellulata; assembly: GCA_032464435.1. Lineage (NCBI taxonomy): Eukaryota > Viridiplantae > Streptophyta > Magnoliopsida > Poales > Poaceae > Aegilops > Aegilops umbellulata. Next base: position 400,678,333 of record CP136057.1, read on the forward strand.
ACATAGGTGGCCGTATTTACTTTCTTGCACCCTAGTTGTACGTACGTTTACACGATATTGACGAGACTGCGTGACATGCTACGTCCGCGCCTCTACTACGACACGTGCCCTTCCTTACTCGGCCACGGTTCATTGCTGCAGCCTGCAGACAGACCGATGGACCAGTATGTACGTACATGTTCACGACCATACAGACAACCCTACGTACGGTTCGACTGGGTGGGTCCTAGCTGTCAGGGAGGTAAGGAGGCACTTCCTTGCGTGTGAAGATATAGCTGATGGGTCCTGCCTATCAGGGGGAGAATCATATTTTTTGCTCGTAATATGGACGCACTTCCTTGCGTGCGAAGATGTGGCTGGTGGGTCCCAACAGTTAGGAGGGATTTTTTTGTGAAATACGGTGGCCCGTCCGGTGGGTCCCTGCTGTCAGGTGGAGGAATCATTATTTTGCACGTAATAAGGAGGCACTTCCTTGCTGCGGCCGTGGACCCAGCTGTCAGCCTCTCCACGTACAATACTCTTCAGATGAAAGTCGTTCCTTGACCACATTGACCATTCCGCGCCGAGAGCACCAAGGCGGTGGACGACGGCGAGGCCTAGGAAGGGACGACGCGGAGCCGGGGAAGACGCGGCAGTGGCTACCCACACAGAGAGGAGTACGAGGGTTGACTGGTTCGGCTGCGGTGTGAGGCTTTCGTGGCCGCAGAATAATAGGGGTTGTGGGTGAGTAGAGGGATGGCCTGGCCAGAGGTTGGAGTAGGGTGGGGCGGTCAGGCCTGCGCGGCAGCAGAGCCGTCCACAGGAGGCAGGAGCAGGCAGCACGACCGACGCTGGTTTGGGCCACTGGAGCAAGAAGAGCAGAGGTTAAAGAAGCACTATGACCGTTGGATGGACATCATACGGTCGCTGGAGCTAGAATCATTCATATTGACTAAGTTGACAAAGCCCTCCGTCCGCGTTAGTAGGCCCATAAGTTAGCCTCCCACTATGGTGGGTCCCAGCTAACAGGGGGGTTGAGGGAGTCCTGGATTAGGGGGTGTTCGGATAGCCGGACTATACCTTTAGCAGGACTCTAGGACTATGAAGATACAAGATTGAAGACTTCGTCCCGTGTCCGGAAGGGACTTTCCTTGGCGTAGAAGGCAAGCTAGGTGATGCGGATATTCGAGATCTCCTACCATTGTAACCGACTTTGTGTAACCCTAACCCTATCCGGTGTCTATATAAACCGGAGGGTTCTAGTCTGTAGGACAACTCCATCATACAACAATCATACCATACGCTAGCTTCTAGGGTTTAGACTCCTTGATCTCGTGGTAGATCTACTCTTGTACTACCCATATCATCAATATTAATCAAGCAGGAGTAGGGTTTTACCTCCATCGAGAGGTCCCGAACCTGGGTAAAAACATTGTGTCCCTTGTCTCCTGTTACCATCCGGCCTTGACGCACGGTTCGGGACCCCCTACCCGAGATCCGTCGGTTTTGACACCGACATTGGTGCTTTCATTGAGAGTTCCTCTCTGTCGTCGCTTTGGCTCCTTTGATCATCAACAACGATGCGGTCCAGGGTGAGACTTTTCTCCCCGGACAGATCTTCGTCTTCGGCGGCTTCGCACTACGGGCCAATTCGCTTGGCCATCTGGAGCAGATCGAAAGCTATGCCCCTGGCCATCAGGTCAGGTTTGGAAGCCTAAACTACACGGCAGACATCCGCGGAGATTTAATCTTCGACGGATTCGAGCCACAGCCAAGCGCGCCGCACTGTCTCGCGGGGCATGATCTAGATCTGCCGCCGGACAGTACCCTGGAGGTCGCAAGCGCACCGGCTCTGACACTCAATTCGGAGCCAGTTGCGCCGATCGAGGATGATCGGTTGGACGTCACCTCGGGGGCTGCGATCTCAAAGGCGATCGAGCCGAACGCCAGCCCCGCACTCCGCGGGACCCGTGACTCCGAGGATTCGGACTCCTTTCCGGACTCCGAACCCCCCGCGCCCCTGCCGATCGAATCCGATTGGGCGCCGATCATGGAGTTCACCGCCGCGGACATCTTTCAGCACTCGCCTTTTGGCGACATCCTGAATTCCCTCAAGTATCTCTCTTTATCAGGAGATCCCTGGCCGAACTACGGTCAGCGAGGATGGGATACGGACGATGAAGAAATTCAAAACCCACCCACCACCCACTTTGTAGCCGCTGTCGACGATTTAACCGACATGCTTGACTTCGACTCCGAAGACATCGACGGTATGGACGACGATGCAGGAGACGAACAGCAACCAGCACCTATAGGGCGCTGGAAGGCCACCTCGTCATATGATATATATATATATATATATATATATATATATATATATATATATATATATATATATATATGGTGGACACTCCAAAAGATGGAGATGGCGATGGAACAACGGATGATGATACCTCCAAGAAACAGCCAAAGCGCCGGCGTCAGCGGCGCCGTTCTAAATCCCGCCAAAGCAAAAACGCTGATTCCGGCACAGGAGATAATACTACCCCGGATAGCACCGAAGAACACCCCCTCCAGAAAGATTCGGCACAGGAAGATGGAGAAGCCAGCCCTCATGAGAGAGTGGCAGACCGAGAAGTTGAGGATGATAACTACATGCCTCCCTCCGAAGACGAGGCAAGCCTCGATGACGACGAATTCGTCGTGCCATCAGACCCCGCCAAACAAGAGCGTTTCAAACACAGGCTTTTAGCCACGGCAAACAGCCTCAAGAAAAAGCAGCAACAACTTAGAGCTGATCAAGATCTGCTAGCGGACAGATGGACTGAAGTCCTTGCGGCCGAAGAGTATGAACTCAAACGCCCCTCCAAGCACTACCCAAAGTGCAGGACGCTACCCCGATCAGAGGAGGAAGCTCCCACATCACCAGCGCACGACATGGCCGACCGACCACCAAGCGGCCGCGACAGAGAGGCCTCTCGACCCTCCACTCAAGCCATGCCCCGATGACGTTCAACTAAGGCACGGGAAAACGCGCCAGACCTGCGAGACGTACTGGAGGACAAGGCAAGACAAACAAGATCGATCTACGGATCGCGCAGGTGCCCTACGGCACGTGACGGAGATATTCATTCCGGATACAACAAATCCGGCTGGGCCGAACACAACAGACATAGCTCTTTTGAGCTGCGTCGTGATATAGCACAGTATAGAGGCGCCGCACACCCACTATGCTTCACAGATGAAGTAATGGATCATAAAATCCCAGAGGGCTTTAAACCCGTAAACATCGAATCATACGATGGCACAACAGATCCCGCGGTCTGGATCGAGGATTATCTCCTCCATATCCACATGGCTCGTGGTGATGATCTACACGCCATCAAATACCTCCCACTCAAGCTCAAGGGACCGGCCCGACATTGGTTCAACAGCTTGCCAGCAGACTCAATCGGTTCTTGGGAGGACCCAGAAGCCGCATTCCTCGACAACTTCCAGGGCACTTATGTGCAGCCACCGGATGCCGATGACCTAAGCCACATAATTCAGCAGCCAGAGGAATCGGCTAGGCAATTCTGGACACGGTTCTTAACAAAGAAAAACCAGATAGTTGACTGTCCGGACGCTGAGGCTCTAGCAGCCTTCAAGCATAATATCCGCGACGAATGGCTTGCCCGACACCTGGGACAGGAAAAACCGAAATCTATGGCAGCCCTCAGGACACTCATGACCCGCTTTTGCGCGGGAGAAGACAACTGGCTAGCTCGCAGTAACAACTTATCAAAGAACCCTGGTAGTTCGGATACCAAGGATAAAAGTGGCAGGACACGCCGGAACAAACAAAAGCGCCTTGTTAACAGCGACATCAACGAGGATACGATAGTAAATGCCGGATTCAGAGGCTATAGATCCGGTCAGCGAAAAAAGCCATTCAAAAAGAATACTCAAGGCCCGTCCAGTTTGGACCGAATACTTGACCGCTTGTGCCAGATACATGGCACCCCCGAAAGGCTAGCCAATCACACCAACATGGATTGTTGGGTGTTCAAGCAGGCAGGCAAGCTAAGAGCCGAAAGCAAAGACAAGGGGCTGCATAGCGATGACGAGGAGGAGCCCAGGCCGCCGAACAACAGTGGACAGAAGGGTTTCCCCACACAAGTGCGGACGGTGAACATGATATACGCAACCCACATTCCCAAGAAGGAACAGAAGCGTGCGCTACGGGACGTATACGCGATGGAGCCAGTCGCCCTAAAGTTCAACCCATGGTCCTCCCGCCCGATCACTTTTGATCGAAGGGACCACCCCACTAGCATCCGTCACGGCGGTTTCACCACATTGGTTCTCGACCCAATCATCGACGGATTTCATCTCACAAGAGTCCTCATGGACGGCGGAAGTAGCCTGAACCTGCTTTATCAGGATACAGTGCGGAAAATGGGCATAGATCCCTCGAGGATTAAGCCCACAAAAACGACCTTTAAAGGTGGGCGAACCGCATTTGCAAAGTTCAATGCGGTGCCGCACTACGCGTATCTCAAGCTCATGATGCCAGGCCCTCGAGGAGTAATTACGGTCAACGGGAACACCGAACGCTCTCTTCGTACGGAGGAGCACACGGCGGCTCTCGCAACAGAAGTACAAAGCAGCCTTCTCATGCAATTCTCCAGTCCGGCCATTAAAAAGCCAGACACCGCCAAGAGCGCCTGGAGTAACCAACAACAAGACCGCCTGGCACGTTCGGAGCAGGCGTAGCAATGCGGCCCCAACCCCAGCCTTCGCAACATAGCGAAACCAGTGCTTCGCGAACATAACTACGCTCTCGAAATACCATGGGCACAGGGGAAGGGGCACAATAATGGCAAGCCCAAAATACGGCCTAAAACGTACTAGGGGCTGCCGAATTCCTTTTTCTTACTTTCAGGACTCCACACTTCGGACGACCTGTTCGGCAATTCAACTGCCGCACGAACGATGCAAGATCCGGGGAAGCAGACAAGCCATGCCGCATTATGGAACTCCCAGGTGGTATTTGTTACGAGCAGTATACCTGTTTTAAATACAATTCCGCGGCCTGCCCCCGCCCAAGACATGGTAAATAGTCCAGTATCTTTTGCTTATCGCACTATTTGTATCGTCCTGCTTTGATAGCAGCCTCTTTATAAACAATGCATAGCTTTTTGTCTGTTTTTCTGCATTATCCCATTTTTTATATATATGTTCATTAATGACATGCGGCACCCATACACTGTGGTACGGCAAATACGCCAGGGGCTTCAGTACCCCTTAATATGGCGTAAGAAGACCGAACACTTCATAAGTGCGGCACCCCGAACTTATAGCACTATATGCATCGGCTCCGAATCATGATTTGGGTCAATAGTTGGGTTTACCCGGCTCCTATGTTTTGGTGCCTTACGTTCCGCTATATCGGCTAAGGTAGCACTAGGCGAACCACTGCGATTGTGCCCCGGTTGAGCTGGGTTAAGCACCTCAGTGGAGAAAGCTAAAACTGACTGTCATGATGAGGCGTGAGACCGGTCGTTGTTCGAGAGGTTTTTCGAGTCCCTAAAGACTTATGCCGCTTCGAGCGAGGAGCCGGCTTTTTCCGGCCAAGGCGTGGATAGCGCCCTGAACTCGGCCTTCCGAACTAGGGGCTTCGCCGAAATTTAAAATTATAAAGTTCTATGGCTAAGTGAGAGTGTTCAAGCATTATAGTCCGATTGCCTGGTTCGTTGTGCTGAGCGCCTCCCTCGAAGGACCCAAATATGGGAAAAAGAGCGCTCAGGTTTATCCCGAACACCCCAGCACTAGTGGCATGGGGGCGGAAGCCGACGACTCGCCATCTCTCAATTTTTTGATAAACGGCCGCACAGAAAATAATATTTTAAATTCAACAAGCATTGCTTAGTGCATATGAACAAGTTTTCAGCGCACAGGACAAACACGAGCGAGTTCATTCAAAAATTACATCCTTGGTACATTCATCCGCCACAAGGCGGGCACCCGCATGAACATCCTTATAGTAGTTCTCGGGCTTGCGATGCTCCTTCCCCAGCGGCGGCCCGTCCCTCACAAGCTTCTCACCGTCTAGCTTACCCCAGTGCACCTTTGCACGGGCAAGGGCCCTACGGGCACCTTCGATGCAGACGGAGCACTTGATGACATCAAGCCTTGGACAGGCCTCCACCAGCCGCCGCACCAGCCCAAAGTAGCTCCTAGGCAGGGCCTCTCCGGGCCACAGCCGAACTATGAAGCCCTTCATGGCCTGTTCGGCCGCCTTGTGGAGCTCGACCAGCTGTTTCAGCTGGTCGCTCAAGGGCATAGGGTGTCCGGCCTCAGCATACTGAGACCACAACACCTTCTCCGTCGAGCTGCCCTCTTCAGCTCGGTAGAATGCAGCGGCGTCGGATACGCTACGGGGAAGATCTGCGAATGCCCCTGGAGAGCTCCGGATTCGGGTAAGTAACAAGTAGTTTACTTTTATATTTCTGCTTTGCATAAAGAATGCCTTACCCGCTGCTATCTTTTTCATCTCCTCCAACTCTTGGAGGGACTTTTGGGCTTCGGCCTTGGTGGACTCGGCAGCCTCAGAGGCCGTCGTGAGCTCGGACGCTTGCGTTTTGACTCAAGCTCCAAACTCTCATGTTTTTTCATAAGAGTCTGAAGCTCTTGCCGCACCTCGGCGACCTGGGCCTCAAGTTTCTCTCGCTCGGTGTGCTCTGTGGCCGTTTTCTTTTCGGCCTCAGACAGCGCCTGCTTGAGGGTCGCCACCTCAATCGTGGCCCCTACAATAGGCAGTACAATCCTGTTAATTTTTGCAATCACGTCTTTTTATAGGCATTTCTTCTATAAGGTATTTCTTACCTTCTTTCTCCTCGAGCTGCTGCTTGGCAAGGCCGAGCTCTTGCTCGGTCTGCTCGAGGTCCTGTTTCAGGGCATCCACCTCCGCAGTCAGCGCGGCAGTGGCTAGCAGCGAAGCCTGCATACGCATATTTTGACTCCTTTTTGTTAGACTCCTATGAAATTTAATAGATCCTCTATTCAGCTTTTCTTTCCGAACGCCAAACAGAGCATCAGGGGCTACTGTCTATGCGGTTATATTCTTGCATATTTTTTACTTACCTCGAAGCTTGTTAGAAGGCTAGCGCAAGCTTCGTTCAGTCCGCTCTTGGCAGACTGAACCTTCCGGATCATCGTACTCATAATAGTACGGTGCTCCTCGTTGATGGAGGCGCCGTCAAGCACCTCCAGCAGATTGTCCGGCACCTCCGGTTGGACGAAGGCCGCCGGCTCAGAAGGCTTGCTCCTCTTGGAAGGAGTTCGCCTACCGCGGTCCGGAACTGTTGAAGATTCCGGCGCGGTGTCCGGCACAAAGCCGGACTCGGAGCCCTGGGGGGTCTTGTCCCCTTTACTCCTGGGGTCCGGGAGGTCGCCTTTCGGCTCCTCCAGGACCACCTCCTCCTGCCCCGGAGCTTGTTGCGACGACACTTCGGTGTCGTCTGCAGTGCGGGGGGAGACAGCGGGCGGAACTGAGTTCACGTCCGACGAATCCAGGGAGCCGCTCGACGAATCGTCGAGTTCGGCCCGGGGCGGGCTGCACAATTATGTTCGGCATTAGGGAAAGCTGAACGACAAAGGAATATCATGAGTCACTCTAGTATCCGAATACTTACGATTTTTCCGGACGCTTGGCCCTGTCCGGCCACTCCTCGTCGTCCTCGTTGGCGTCGGGGGAGTAGTCCGGCGGAGGGGTCTTCCTCCTCCTGGACCCTCCGGCCTCCCCCGTTGGGGCGGCCTTCCTTTTCTTTCCTCCCCCCGCTGGAGGGGGAGAGGTTTCTTCCTCCTCCTCCTTGTTTTCACGGGAGGAGAGCGTCTCGGACTCGTCAGGTGACGAGTCCGACACCGCCACGTTGCGGGCACTCTTTCAAGTCCCCGTGGCCTTCTTCTTCTTGGCCTTCTTCTCCGGCACCACATAAAGCGCCGGAGCCAGCAACTTCACTAAGAGAGCAGGGACTGGGTCTTCGGGCAAGGGAGCCGGACAGTTAATCGGTCCGGATATCACCTGCCAAGCCTGTTAAAGGTAAGGGAGTTTAGATCCCGCATAGAGTCAAACTATGAAAAAGAGCTTAAACATCATGTGAAGGGTAGAAATAGCTTACCTCGCTAGCGTGACGCTGCAAGTTGTATCCGCGGTCCTCGGAGGCGGATGTGGGAGCCTCGGCGCCTTTGGTTAGCACCTTCCAGACGTCTTCATACGTCGTGTCGAAGAGCCTGTTGAGGGTTTGGTGCTGTGCCGGGTTGAACTCCCACAGAGTAAAGTCCCGTGGTTGACACGGGAGGATCCGGCGGACGAGCATAACCTGGACCACGTTGACATGCCTGATCGGTTTGTTCACCAGGGACTGGATGCATGTTTGCAGTCCGGTCACCTCTTTCTCATCGCCCCACGACAGGCCCGTCTCTTTCCAGGACATAAGCCGCGTGGGGGGTCCGGATCGGAACTCAGGGGCTGCGACCCATTTTGGATCGCGTGGCTCGGTGATGTAAAACCACCCGGATTGCCACCCCTTTAGGGTCTCCACGAAGGAGCCCTCGAGCCATAGGACGTTGGCCATCTTGCTTGGCATGGCGCCTCCGCACTCCGCCTGGCTGCCGCGCACCACCTTGGGCTTGACGTTGAAGGTCTTGAGCCAGAGGCCGAAATGGGGGCGGACGCGGAGGAAAGCCTCGCACACGACGATAAACGCCGAGATGTTGAGGACGAAGTTTGGGGCCAGATCGTGGGAATCCAGGCCGTAGTAGAACATGAGCCCCGGACGAATGGGTGGAGTGGAAAACCCAGTCCGCGGAGGAAGTGGGGAAGGAAAACTACCCTCTCATGGGGCCTTGGGGTGGGGAGAGGCTGCCCCTCCTCGGGAAGCCGGTGCGCGATGTCCTTGGACAAGTATCCGACCTTCCTTGGCTTCTTGACATGGCCCTCCGTGACGTAGGAGACCATCCACCTGCCTCCCACTCCGGACATTGCTGGAGAAGGTTGAGGTGGGAAGTGCGGGCTTGGGCACTGGAGCTCGGATGCGCAGAAGATGGATAGGCAAAGGAGGAAGAAGGTGTAGGTAAAAAAGTGGATCCTTATCCCCTTATATGGGTGGATGCGGCTATGCGTCCCCACCAGCCTGGTGAAACTCGCTTGTCTCCCAAGCGCCAAGATAAATGGCGCGGTTGGGTTACCCACTTCCATATTGATGAGAATCTCATAAATGGGGGACACGATCTCTGCTTTGACAAGACGTGCCAAGGAAACCGCCTCGCGAAACACGCTGAGGTGGAAGAGTAAAAACTATTCGAGTAAAGGACTTGGCCGTAGTGTAATGACGCACTGCGGAATACGTCAGTAGATTTGATTTGTGTTAATTCTCTCTATGGCAATATGTGGAAACTTATTTTGTAGAGCCGGACACTACTCTTGGTGTTTACAATCTTCTATGAAGGACTTGGAGGAGGAACCCACCTTGCAATGCCGAAGACAACTTGCGCGTCAGACTCGTCGTCATTGAAGCCTGGTTCAGGGGCTACTGAGGGAGTCCTGGATTAGGGGGTGTTCGAATAGCCGGACTATACCTTCAGCCGGACTCCAGGACTATGAAGATACAAGATTGAAGACTTCGTCCCGTGTCCGGAAGGGACTTTCCTTGGCGTAGAAGGCAAGCTAGGCGATGCGGATATTCGAGATCTCCTACCATTGTAACCGACTTTGTGTAACCCTAACCCTATCCGGTGTCTATATAAACCGGAGGGTTCTAGTCCGCAGGACAACTCCATCATACAACAATCATACCATAGGCTAGCTTCTAGGGTTTAGCCTCCTTGATCTCGTGGTAGATCTACTCTTGTACTACCCATATCATCAATATTAATCAAGCAGGAGTAGGGTTTTACCTCCATCGAGAGGGCCTGAACCTGGGTAAAAACATCATGTCCCTTGTCTCCTGTTACCATCTGGCCTTAACGCACAGTTCGGGACCCCCTACCCGAGATCCGCCGGTTTTGACACCGACAGGGGTGTTCATTTTTTTGTGCGTAATAAGGAGGCACTTCCTTGCGTGCGAAGATATAACTGGTGGGTCTGAGCTGTCAGCGGGAGGAACGTTTGTTTCGCGAAATACAGAGGCCCTTCTGGTGGGTCCCAACTGTCAGGTGGAAGAATCATTATTTTGCACGTAATAAGGAGGCACTTGCTTATGTGGGTCCCTACTGTCAGCCTCTCCACTTACATCGCTCTTCCGATGGCTATTGTTTGTTGACCATGTTGACCATGCCATGCCGAGAGCACAAACATGATGGACGAGGGCGAGGCCCAGGAAGGGAACGACCCGGAGCCGGCGAAGCCACAACAGCGGATGCCCATGTTGAGGGGAGTACGAGCGCTGACTGGTCCGCTACGGGGTGAGGCTGACGTCACCGGAAAATAACAAGATTTGCGGGTGGTAGAGGGATGGACTGGTGGTAGCACAGCTAGCCACGGGAGGAGGGAGCAGGTAGTCCCGCTGGCGCTGGTTTGGGTGGCTGGAGCTGGAAGATCAAAGATGGAAGAAGCACGATGGCCCTTGGATGGACATCCAACAGTCACTACTCTGTGTTGACTAAGTTGACAAAGCCTTGCGTACGGATCAAATTTTTGTTAGGACAACGTCATCGTCAACCTAGTAGGCCCATAAGTCAGCCTCCAAATCTGTGGAAAACAGCATACAACCCATTAGCCATTATTTTCAATAATTTACATCCCATTTGCTAATTCTTAAGGATATTTTGAAGTCCACATTCTTTTTGTTAGCGTTACAGACCATATTCTGGGCACTGCTAAAAAATTCAACAAAATTTTGCATATTTCGGTGGGGTCCGAACTCTTTTAATCATGAAATTTCGAGTCACGTTAAAAATAATTTTTAAAAAATTATATCAAAATAAAATTCAAAAAAATTCTCCGCAAAAAAATAAATGAAATTTAAAATCTTGACTAGCAAGATGCCCGTGCGTTGCACAGAACATCAAGATGCATTTGTATGAGTAGTTTATCTTGTGGGAGAAAAGGATGAACGAGGGAAGGCCGTATCTGCAATTGTGGAGAGGAGTGCAGGTAAATTGTCATTGTTTCCTTCCTATCCGTTAGATATATATTGGTGGAGCCTTGGTACTCGGACGACCTATATTGCAGGTGGCTAGTGGGTCCTAGCAGTTAGGGGGGATTTTTTTTGTGAAATACGGTGGCCCGTCCGGTGGGTCCCTACTGTCAGGTGGAGGAATCATTATTTTGCGCGTAATAAGGAGGCACTTCCTTGCTGTGGCCGTGGACCCAGCTGTCAGCCTCTCCACGTATAGTACTCTTCCGATGAAAGTCGTTCCTTGACCACATTGACCATGCCGTGCCGAGAGCACCAAGGCGGTGGACGACGGCGAGGCCTAGGAAGGGACGATGCGGAGCCGGGGAAGACGCGGTAGTGGCTACCCACACGGAGAGGAGTACGAGGGTAGACTGGTTCTGCTACGGTGTGAGGCCGTCGTCGTCGCAGAATAACAGGGGTTGTGGGTGAGTAGAGGGATGGCCTGGCCAGAGGTTGGAGTAGGGTGGGGCGGTCAGGCCTACGCAGAAGCAGATCCGTCCACGGGAGGCAGGAGCAGGCAGCACGACCGACGCTGGTTTGGGCCACTGGAGCAAGAAGACCAGAGGTAAAAGAAGCACTACGGCCATTGGATGGACATCGTACGGTCACTAGAGCTAGAATCGTTCATATTGACTAAGTTGACAAAGCCCTGCGTCCGCGTTAGTAGGCCCATAAGTCAGCCTCACACTATGGTGGGTCCCAGCTAGTAGGGGGTATTCATTTTTTTGTGCGTAATAAGGAGGCACTTCCTTGCGTGCGAAGATATAGTTGGTGGGTCTGAGCTGTTAGCGGGAGGAACGTTTGTTTCGCGAAATACAGAGGTCCTTTTGGTGGGTGCCAACTGTCAGGTGGAGGAATCATTATTTTGCGCGTAATAAGGAGGCACTTGTTTGTGTGGGTCCCTACCGTCAGCCTCTCCACTTACATCGCTCTTCCGATGGCTATTGTTTGTTGACCATGTTGACCATGCCGCGCCGAGAGCACAAACGCGATGGACGAGGGCGAGGCCCAGGAAGGGAACGACCCGGAGTCGGTGAAGCCACAGCAGCGGATGCCCATGTTGAGGGGAGTACGAGCGCTGACTGGTCCGCTACGAGGTGAGGCTGACGTCACCGGAAAATAACAAGATGTGCGGGTGGTAGAGGGATGGACTGGCGGTAGCACAACTGGCCACGGGAGGAGGGAGCAGGCAGTCCCGCTGGCGCTGGTTTGGGTGGCTGGAGCAGGAAGATCAGAGATTGAAGAAGCACGATGGCCCTTTGATGGACATCCAACAGTCACTACTATGTGTTGACTAAGTTGACAAAGCCTTGCGTACGCGTCAAATTTTTGTTAGGATAGCGTCATCGTCAACCTAGTAGGCCCATAAGTCAGCCTCCAAATCTGTGGAAAACAACATACAACCCATTAGCTATTATTTTCAATAATTTACATCCCATTTGCTAATTCTTAAGGATATTTTGAAGTCCACATTCTTTTTGTTAGCGTTACATACCAAATTCCGGGCACTGCTAAAACATTCAACAAAATTTTGCATATTTCGGTGGGGTCCGAACTCTTTTAATCATGAAATTTTGAGTCACGTTAAAAATAATTTTTAAAAAATTATATCAAAATAAAATTCAAAAAAATTCTCCGCAAAAAAAAAATGAAATTTAAAATCTTGACTAGCAAGATGCCCGTGCGTTGCACGGAACATCAAGATGCATTTGTATGAGTAGTTTATCTTGTCGGAGAAAAGGATGAACGAGGGAAGGCCGTATCTGCAATTGTGGAGAGTAGTGCGGGTAAATTGTCATAGTTTCCTTCCTATCCGTTAGATATATATTGGTGGAGTCTTGGTACTCGGACGACCTATATTGCAGGATGGCAAGCACACCATCATCACCAACTCTGCTTTTTATAAGAGTAGAGAAATCCTGTCGGGGAAACGACACCTATGGGATCACTAGAATCCCTTCTACGGTTGGCGGGTGCGAGGTTGTGAGAAGAGCAGGTTTAGGAGATCGCACAAAGATCGTTTACCCAGGTTCGGGCCGCGAGGATGCGTAATACCCTAGTCCTGTTTTGGTGTGTATTTCAGAGTGTTCTTGAGCTCTCGAACTAGCTACGGTGGCTGTGTAGTTCCAAAGAGCCGAATCCCTCCTCAGTATGCCTCGGGCCTCCTTTTATAGTCGAAAGGGGCCGCCATAGTGGCATACAGGAGGTGAAAAGGTCTACAGTATCGTGAGCTTATCGCCCGTATTACAGGACAAGACGCATTTAATGCATCGCTTAGGTGTCCCCTTGCTTTATTGGGGACGGGAATGGGGCCCATCCTGTCCGTCGCCGCCCCGCCTTGCTTCGACATGCGCCTGGGCCAGCGATGCGTGTGGTGCCATGTAGGCAGGAAGGCAGCTGAGGTGGCGCGGTGGTAGGGTCTTCACGAAGATCTGCATGCCACCACGCAGGTGCTTGCTGAGTTGGCTTGGAAGCCGCATGTCGCCACGTAGGTGCTTCCCAATTGGATGGGCTGGTAGCTGCATGGGAACGACGGTGGAGTCTTGGTAGGCGCGGGTCCGGCTGCGGCCCCACCATTGTCCTCGGAAAGGGTCTTGCCGGGGCCCCGGCAAGGGTCTCGCCACGGCGTCGTAGTCGTCCCCGGGAAGGATCACGCCGGGGGCATTGTTGCTTTCCTCGACAAGGGCCTTGCCGAGGGTCGTCGTCTTCTAACCCTCATCTAATCTTGTGTATCTATGATCTCGACAAAGATCTGCATGCCACCATGGAAGCGCCTCCCGAGCCTTCGTCCCATCGTGGTTGGTTATGTTGGAAGCCGTGGGCTCAAGGGTGGCGCACTTCGCTGGTGTTGGGCAAGCTGCCCCGGCAAGGGTCTTGCCGGGGCTGCTGAGGCTGCCCCGGCAAGGGTCTTTCCGGGGAACCTGCTTCGTCCCTCTGCTCTTTGTGTTCCTGGTCTTGGCATTGTTTTTGTTCGTCTTGTGCTTCGGTTTCCCTCCGGCTTCCCTCCTCTGCCTTGTTAAGTGTGGCCGCGGGTGCGGCTCTAACTGCCCGTGTACAAGTAAAAGGGGTCAAAAGGAGAGCCCCTACTTTTGTACACCGACAGGAGCCCCCGGGCCTGGGCCACACATAAGCGCGACGCGTTGTTGGGCTAGGCCCAGAACGGTGCGTGGGCAGGTGCGGCGGATTTTACCGCAGTAACTTTTCGTCCGCTGTGCTTCTCCACGACCCGCGTTGAACGCGCGGCGTGGAGGGTTGTGCATGACATGGGGGTCATGCGTGGGGCGGTCTCCGCATGCATGCGTCACATCGCAGTTAATGGGAAAAGAGGCGGCCCACGCCTTCCCCGTAAAAAGGAATAACCGTGGGTTCGCTGCTCATTTACCCCCTGCGCCTTCTCCAATCTTGGAACCGCCGTCCCCTTCTTCCTCCCTCTCGAGCTTCTGCCCCCTCTCGCCGCTGCCACGCCTTTGTCCTCCTCAACCGCCATGGCACCCAAAACCAGCAGAGGCAAGGGGGCGGCCAAGGATGCCGGGGAGAAGGAGCCGCCGGCGAGCGAGTTGGCTGTGCGGCGGACACAGCATGCCTACTTTCCGCCGACGGTCGACGCGGTCGAACTCCGGGACTACTTCAAACACCTGTGGGGGTGCAAGACGGGGGGCGAGACGACGGGGCATCCGGCCACGCGCGTCATCCCCGCCGCTTTCGCCGAAGCTGGCCCAAATCGGTACCCATTCTTCGTCGACTACTTCTCCTGCGGCCACTGCCCCCTTCTCTGATTTCTTCAATGACGTCATGCACACCTACGGCTTCCACCTTCTGGATTTTACTCCAAATTCCGTGGCATGCATGGCTCTTTTTGCGCACCTCTGCGAGGGTTTCGCCGGGATGCATCCCAACACGGCGCTCTTCCGCCACTACTTCTTCCCTCGGATCCAAAAGGGTGGTGCCATTTCCGGTTGCGTCGCCTGGATCCCAAGGTCCAAGGGGACATACTCGGAGGGCGCTCAGAAGGAGAGGTGGGAGGAGTGGCGGGCCCGGTGGTTCTGGATTGAGGAAGATGATCCACAAGATTTCTGTCGGGTTCGCCAGGCGCCGCCCGTTCGTCGAAATGACTGGAGCAATGTCGACGCCGACTACGCGAAGCTCACGGTTGCCACCACCAGGATTCTCCGCCTCACCTAGGCCAGGCTCACCCTAGAGATGATCGGGACGGATTTCATCCGCCGCCGAATCGCTCCACTGCATAACAAGGGGAGGCCGGCCTGGCTCTTTACGAACGTGGACGACATCATGAGGCTTCGTCCCGGCCTCGACCACAATTTCACGGTGATGGGGCACATCCACTTCTGCCAGCAGCTCTTCCAGCTCGACATGAACTGCGACGGCTAGGTCGAGCGGTCCGGCAAGGCTGCCAAAACCGGCAAGGTCGCCAAGGGGCCCTTGTTCGGGTTGCTGGCGGGGGTGGTCCCGCTGAGCAATAACTCGCGCCGAAACGACATCATCGCCATGATGCCGGAGTTCAACGCACACGGCCTCGTCTCAACTTGGGCCGAGCCGCCGGAGGATCAAGTGCAGGAGTTTTTTGACACCTTGGAGGAGAAGTACGTCAGCGCCGAACCGCGGCTCGTCCAGGACACCACCCAGGCAGAGCTGGACTACATCGCCGCCAGGGCGGCGGAGGTGGAGCTTGCCAGGGAGGCCGGCAGCGCCGGCAGCATGGAGGACAAGGCCGTGGCGGAGGCGGAGGATAAGGAGCTCGCCTAGTGGGCGGAGGCCGCTGGGGAGGCCAGCAGTGCCGACACTGGGGGCCTCTCATTGAAGATGTTGTCGACAAGCCATCGGAGGAGGATGTCGAGACTGTCGACCCCCCGGCAACGGGGAGAGGGCGAGTCCTGCGGCGAGCCAGCTCTGGCGAGCCTGTCCGGCTTGGCAGGGCCGTGCAGCCGCAGCAAACCCAGGGGGCATCCGTGCGCCAGACGAGGGCCGCAGCGGCAAGGAAAGTGGTGAAAGCCGCGGTGGCAAAGAAGAAGGCAACTGCCTCTGCTTCGTCCAAGCGTCCATGGACCCCATCTGCTTTCCCTCCTCCTGCAGATGACGACGCAGAGGTTGTCTTCAATTTTGGGTCCCTCGGCCCAAGGAGGAAGAGGAAGGCAACAGAGGAGGAGGTGGAGGACGAGTAAGTATCTTGTTCCCTTTTTCTTGCCATCTCTGCCTCCTCAAACCGTGCCACTTATCTTGATTTGTTTCTTTCATTGCAGGGACGCGGAGACACTAGCCCAGAGGGTGAAGAGGGCCAGGGCTTCGGCGA
Organism: Aegilops umbellulata; assembly: GCA_032464435.1. Classification (NCBI taxonomy): domain Eukaryota; kingdom Viridiplantae; phylum Streptophyta; class Magnoliopsida; order Poales; family Poaceae; genus Aegilops; species Aegilops umbellulata. Next base: position 400,694,782 of record CP136057.1, read on the forward strand.
GCGGCCAGCCCCCGGCAGGTACTTCTGGTACACCGCTGGTGGTGTTGAGCAGCCCGGACAGTAGCCCCCGGCACAGCCCCCAACGTAAGCTCATCACTGACCCCTCGTCGACGTGTGTCGGGGGTATGATCCTTTGGCGCTGACCTTGCCATGGTTGCAGGAGGAGGGCAGCAGTAGGAGGAGCCACCCAGGGCTACCCCCAACACGCCGCCCCCATCGACCACGCCGCCCCGAGGGGCGTTCCCGGCAAGGGCGCCAGGCACCGAGCCCATGCACACAGAGGAGGAGGAGGCAAACTCAGGCGTCGGTGGCTTCGCCTCAGCGCCAGATGTTGGCGGGGAGGGGGCCTCTTCTTCCTAGCCCGGCACGGGTAAGTCACTTGCTTTCCGTCCCTATTCTTTTTTGTTCTTTCTGAATCTTGGTCCCGGCTTCACCTCATCCCCTTCTCGGTATCTAGATCCTTCCTCAGCGGACCAGGAGGACATAGACACCGTCATCGAGGACGTCGCCAATGATGCCGTGACGGTGGCCAAGAAGATCGCCACCGAGGAGGCCGCCAAGGATGCTGTTGAGGGCGCCGTCAAGGGGTCTGCCGGGGAACCGGGAAAGGCTGCTCCCGAGGAGGCCGGCAAGGGGCCTACCGGGGAGGCCGGCAAGGCCGCTGCCGAGGAGGAGGTGGTTGACGACCAACCCTCCTCCGCTGCCTCTGGCTCCAGCAGGTATCTGAAGGTGAGCGATGACCTGTTCGTCCACCTCCCAGGGACGGCGAGCACTGGGGTGCCCGTTGAGGGGGAGGTGTTTGATGATGAAGTGCTCGCCGCCGCCGGGCTTGAGGTTGTAGATGAGCCGAGCGCTGGTGGTGGCGGTTCCCAGGAAGAGCGGCTCCTCTGGGCCATGAGTGCCAACTTCCAGAAGCTCCAGGCGCTTCACCGTGCCCGCCTAGACAAGGCCAAGTCTAGGACGGCGGTGGTGGACAAGGTGGAGGCGGACCTTGAGGGGCGTGTCGCCGAGGCGCAGCCCTGGTTCCACCAGGCCCACAAGGACCTGAAGGCCGCCCAGGACGCACTGGGTGAGTGTGACCTGGCGCTCATCATGAAGCAGGCCGACATCGAGAAGGCCCAGGAACTGGCGAAGCAGGAGGCCGCTCGGCACCAGCAGCAGGCTGCGCTAAACTCCCAGGAGAAGGACCTTGCCGCGTGCGAGGAGAGGCTCGCCACAATGCTCCGTGGCAAGGACGAGGAGGTGGAGAAGCTTGTCGTGCAGCAGACCCAGGAGCTAGAGCAGAGGCACAAGGAGGCACTTGATGCCCAGGCTCTGGCTCACGCCGGCAAGGTAAAAGAGATGGAGGTGGAGCGGGACGGGCTGAAGGATCAGGCCCTGAAGCTGGCCGAAGAGAAGGACACGCTCACCGGTGCCCTGGTGGAGGCGCAAGGTGCAGTCCTCGGCAAGGCTGAGCAGCTCTCCAAGGCCAACGACTCCATCAAAGATCTAAAGCTGAAGCTGGAGGGTCTTGAGAGGACGCTCTCGGAGGCCAAGGCCCGGGAGGGGACCCTGGCCAAGGATCTTGAGGCCAAGAAGTAGTTGCGGAAGAACGAAGCCGCCAACCACAAGGATTTTGTGAAGGGCGAGAACCGCTGGATCGGCCGCCTCGAAGATGTCGCCAGCAGGATCACCATGCAGCTGGCCACCATGGGGAGGCCAAATGTGAAGTACACCCCGGAGCGCAACGCGAGCCCGAACGCCAAGCTGACCCTATTCTTCGAGGATGTTCTCGGAGCCCTGGAGCATTTCCGCTCCACCAGGGCGACTTTCCTGGCCAATGAGGCCCGGAGGCTTTGCCAGGGTGCCATGACCAAGGTTCTCACCAAGGTGGCATACTGGAATCCCAACCTCGACTTCGACGTTAAGCTGGAGAGCTTGCCGGAGGATGTGGAACTCGCGCCACTCAAGGAGAGTATCGAGCCCGTCATCAGCCGCATCGATGGAGTCCAAAGGGTAGAGGGCCAGCGCTGGGACTAGGCACCCCGTTTCTTATCGCTGCTGCAAGTTCATTACCAAGACAATTTTTATCTCTAGCTATGTCGGATTTCGGGCTCCGGCAGACCCTTGAGGTTCGAACACTGGGGTGCGCGTGGAGATTTAGCCTTCTACCTACCTGCACCCCACCGCCTCGCTAAGATCTAAGCTATGGAAAGAACAACACAAGAGACACAGGGTTTATACTAGTTCGGGCCACCATTGTGGTGTAATACCCTACTCTAGTTTGTGGTGTGGTGGATTGCCTCTTGGGATGATGATGATGAGCAATACAAGGAAGAACAGCCTCGCGAGGGTCTGTTCTTGGCTGGGGCGATGAACTGCTAGGAGGAGTTCAGTCACCCTTCTCTCTCTGTGTGTGATGCTACTCGATCCGATCCCAGCTTGTTTCTGGATTGGCCGATTGCCTCTACCCTGGGGGTGGCTAGTCCTATTTATAGGCAAAGGCCCTGGGCCTCTTCCCAAATATTGAGCGGGAAGGGCGCCAACAATTGGCCATTTTGAAGGGGAACATCTGGTACACTTATCCTGACTAAAGTTGGTCCTCGCCTGCCAAAGGCTCTGGTGGTGACGCTGGCTTGGGCTCCACAATGACTTCCTCCCTGCCGTTGGACTGGTCTTGGTCTCGTTGCACCGAAACGGGTGCCTTTGCTTGATGCTCTCGCCTGCACTTGCTCCCTTTGTAGCAAAGAGTAAAGGAGGACACTGCGCGGGCTGGCGCTTGCCTGGCGCCCTTGGTAGTCATGGCTTGCGTCACGGGCACCTCGTGAGGTACCCCGCCTTGATCTCTCCGCCTCCTCACGAGCCAGCCTGATGAGGCCGTGCCTGAGGAAGCTCTGCGTCGTCTGCACTGCGAGGCTTGGCCCCTCGCGAGGGTCTTGGGTCTGTGTTGATGAAGATGGGTCGTGCTGGGGCCCCCTTTGAGCCACGCCGCAGGCCGTAGGCAGGCAAGTCTGGGGACCCCCGTTCCCAGAACGCCGACAGTAGCCCCCGGGACCAAGGCGCGCCCGGACTTGGCCATGCAGGGAGGCGAAAGGGCAAGAGCGAAGCGCTGTGGGCCCTAACAGCCTGCGGCCTTGGGCGCCGCGTGGCGGTTGATTGGACATGAGCGCCTCAGCAACCGCGCGAGTTGATAAAGGAGCGGCATCTGCCTAGGCTTTGCTTTTTTTTTTGCTTTCTCCGGTTGCTGCTCAGATCCCCTTTCTTGCGCCTCTCCTTCCTTCCTCCAAAATTTCCAGATCTACTTCGACCGCGTGACCTAGGAAGCCATGGCGCCTCGTCAGTCCCCGGCCGGAGCTTGGTACTCGTCTGCCCTGGACTCACCGAATGTGTCGGAGGCGAGCCTCGCCTGGTTGCGCCGGATGGCGGCGACGCAGGGTATCGACGGTGCGAAGGTGTTCAAGGCCGGCTCCGCCACCCCTGAGGGCCAAGGGAGCACCTTCTATCCGCTCTTTGTAAGCGCCATTGCTGCTGGCCCGGTGCCTCCCTTCTCCGAGTTCTTCTTCTCTATCCTATGCTATTATAAGCTACAGGTTCTGCATCTCCACCCCAACTCCGTCCATCTCCTCGCAATCTTCGCCTATTACTGCAAGGCTCACGTAGGGGTGCAGCCCTCAGTGGCCTTGCTGCGCCACTACTTCTACCTCCGGACCTCCCGCGGTCCTGCTTCCGCGTGCGCGAGCTTTGTCGCGTACGGTGGCGCCGTTGCCATTTCGAACCCCGAGAAAAGGATTGAGGGCTTCAGGAGCAAGTGGGTCTTGGCAGATGCTGGGCGCATCCACCCTCGGCTGATCTTGCCCACGGAGAAACTCACGAGCTCCAACGATTGGGGTTGAGCGGAGCTCGCGGACCCCCGCGCGAAGCTGGTGTTGGAGAAGATGGACGCGGATCTGAGGCCGGCCAACATGGCGGCGGCGAAGGTGACCGGCGCGTCGCTGCTGAGGGAATTCCTGGAGCACCAGCTGGCTCCGCTTCGGCAGTACTCACTTCCGATGTGGAGGCCCCATCAAAGCCCCGCGGCCTTGGCCGACGAAGATCTGGCTGCGGTCCTCCAATCTCTGGTCAGGGGCGATGTGGCGAGGTTGGAGGGCGCTCCTACGCCCTTGTTCCTCCGCGACGACTGGGAGCAGGTAGTGGAGTCCATGCCCGTCTTCAACGAGGACGGGCCCGTGTCCACGGAAGCTCCCGAGGAACCAGTGGATGTGTCCTCCGACGACTCCAGTAAAGAGGAGGAAGGAGGGGAGCGGGAAAAAGGGCCTGACTCGGAGGCGACTGACAGAGAGTCGAGGGCTCCCCTCCCCCGGCGCAGGCCCCGCGTTCTCCGCCTCTCTCCGAGCGATGACGACAAGGATGATGACGAGCAGGGCGGCGGGAGCTTGCCCCCGATCCCAAAGAAAGACAGGACCGGGCTGATCTCCCGCGGGTTTGCCCCGGCCCCGAGGCGGACCGTAGATGCGCCTTCCGCTCCCGAGCTTCCCGAGGTTGACCCTTCCAGCCGGCTTTCGGGCTTCAAATTTGGCCGGAGGCTGCTTGAGCTCACCGGCGACGACCCGTAAGCGCTTGGTTCTTGTCTTTATTTCTTGTTCTGCTGCTGAGGCTTGACGTGCGCATCTCTTGGATAGGCTGGCGCCCGCAGCAAAGAAACCGAAGGGAGCTCCTGAGGTTCCATCCGGGGCAGAGCCTCTGCCCGCGAAGGAAGGTGACCGCGACGCATGGGCCTCTCCTGCCCGGTCGTCCTCGCAAGGCCTGGCTGAGCCGGCTGGGGCGAGCTCAACCCCCATGGCCCAAGCGACTCCTGAGGTGCCTTTGCCTGCTGCCGCCACCACAGCCATTGGGGAGCAGCAGGCTCCGCCTCAGGATGTTGTGGTCGTGCTGCCGCCTTCTCCTCCTACTCCACCGACTGCTATCTCTTCGACTCCTCCTGCCGTTCTGGATCGTGTTGCTGCTGAGCTGGACCGGCTATGGTAGGATCTTCTTGGCGCCGACCCTCGCTTGGTGGCCGGGTGCTCGGAGCTGGCTTCGGGATGGATTCGCTCCGACTCTTCGATTCGGGCGGTGCTGGTCCAGGCCTCAACGGCTTGCGATGAGGAGAGGCAGGCCGTCCTTGAGGTGAAGGCTGCTCGTGACGCAGCCCGGGGGGAGGTGGTCGACGTCCGTGGTCGCTGCAAGGTGCTGGAGGACGAGCTGCACGGCCTGCGGGACCAGCTCGCGAAAGAGGCCTGCCTTCGCCAAGAGCAGGAAGAAGGCGTGAAGGCTCGCGAGGTGGCCGTCAAGGACCGGGAGGCCAAGCTCAGGAAGCGCCGTGACAGCCTAGGCTCGCTGGAGCAGAAGTTGGGGGCAAGGAAGGTCGAGCTGGACGACAAGGCCCAGGTTCTTGCCGAGGACCACGTGGCCTTTGCGGAGATGGAGGCGAAGGCTCGCTCCTCGCTGAGGACGCTTTACGACAGCGGCCTGGAGAGCCCACTGGCTGGCGCCGAGGACGGCCCCGCCAAGCTGCTTCCCTTCCTGGTTCGCGCTCTTGAAGATGTCGCCTTTGGCCTTGGCCCCATGGCCGAGGCCGAGGCGTGTGTCCTGTCTTCTGCAGCGCTGACGCGGGTCCTCACCCACATCTACCTTCGCAACCCCAGCGTCGACCTCGACAGCCTGCTGGAGCCAGCAAGCGGCAAGCGTGCCGCTGTCGCTGCCGAGGCCGTGAAGGGTCATGCGGAGGCTCTGCTGGGGAAGTTCCGGGCCTTCAGCACCAAGCCGAAGCGAGGCGCTGCCGACCCTGCTGCTCCGTGAGGCGAACCCACTCCGCGCTGCTCCGCCGCCGTCAAGTGATTCCGTTGTGGCTCCTGTCCTGCCTTCAATTCCTGCACATGTATCATGCCTCGGGGAGGCGTTTAAACTTGCGTTTGGCATTGAGATAATAGTGTGGACTGTAATATTTGCTTTTGAATTCCTTCAAATTTATGCTTTTCCTTCCTACTTGCTTATGTTCTACGCCGGCAGAGCCCGACCCCGCGCATACCTCAGCCGCCATTAGCCCCGACCGGAAACCAAGACGGGACCAAGGAGTGAGGGGCTACGTGGCAAGTTAGGCTCCTGAGTCGCGATGCTCAGGAGTCCCCCTTGGCGCACGAACAACAAGTAGGGAGGTGAGATGTGGGTGGATCTACCGTTCTACGTCTGCAGAGCCCGGTCCCGCGCATACCTCAACCGCCGTTAGCCTTTCGTAACTAAGGAGTGAGGGGCTACGTGACCAGTTAGGCTCCTGAGTCGCAATGCTCAGGAGTCCCCCTTGACGCTCAAACGGCCTTCGTACCTTGGCTCCGCTCGGGGAGAGACGTGCGATGAACCAGGCCCGGGGGGGCCTGGCTGGGTGGCGTGCGTCTGGGCGTGACCCAGGCGCAGCCCCCGTGCCCAGCCCCCTCGCGCGGCACTAACGAGGGGAGGCGTTACGATGAGGCTAGACACTGAGCTCTGGGCTCCCTAAGGTTGATGCGGCCCGGGGGCCACCCTCAGTTGTTTATCACCAGCGCGGAGCATAGCGCTTCCGTATGTGTACGGGTATAGCCGCTCCTCGGCAGTGTCGTCAGCCAGCGCGGAGCATGGTGCTTCCACTGGTGCGTGGGAGGGGGCTCCCCTCCGGGAGGAGCCCCCGGGGCGTGTACAGCCCCGCCCTGACACGTGGCTGGCACGATAGGGCCTGGTGAGGTGTATCTGGGCACCCGTGAGCCAGCGCGGGACTCACGGGGCCCTACCGCTAGGCGGGTTGCGCCTGGCGCTGGGCCTTATCTTGTGACGTGTTCCTGCAAATTTGGTTAGATGCCGGCACTCTACGTCCTCGGGTCCCGGCCCTCGAGCTGGTCTCAGCCGTCGCTGGTATGCCAGGTCGCGATGCCGTGGACAAGGCCAGAGGGTGAGGGCTGGAGAGCCAGTAAGAGCCCTAAGTCGCGATGCTCAGGTACCCCCCATTTAACGTGCAAGTGGTCGGCATGGAGAAGAAGAGGTGCCATGGACCGGCATCAAATAATCAAGCATGGTGGGTCGAACGCATAGCCGGAAATAAACGCAAAAGGGATACATGCCGCTGGATCTGGCCCAAGCGACTTGGGGATGATGCAACCCGAGGGGCGCCCCCAACAAAGTAAGCTAACAACATGAAATAAAAAGGATACATGCCGCAGGGACGGACCCACGCGGCCTGGGAATAATGCAGCCCTGGGGGGCGCTCTCAGCTCGAAATGAAACTTGAAAGATGTCACCTGATGATGTTGAGGACGAATGAGTGTTGGTGTAGCAGACTCGCTGGGCTGCGGAAGCCGATCCTCATGAGCCCCCTGGCCCAGGGGCCTCGGGAGGCTCCAGAGGCACTAGTGGCTCCTCGCGGACCATCTCCATCTCCGCCAAGGTTGCGGAACACCTGGCCTCTTGAGCCTCCACGATGCCCCTCATGAGGCGCTGGTACGTGGCAGCCGCGTTCGGCAAGCCATAAGGCATGCGAATGTAGCTATGGGGTGGACCTTCGCAGCGCCCCACTCGCGAGGGCCAGAGGCGCTCCAGAGAGGCGACTCGATTGAGCCCTGGTATGTCGATGCAGACGCGCAGCCCACCATCCTCGCCTGGATGGGGAGCCACAGCTGGTAGGCAGCGGCCGCCTCTCATGACTCTTGACTACTGTAGCTCCTGAATGGCCTTGCTGACGAACTCCTGAGGGTATGGCCCTCCTTGCCTTACTCCTTCTTGAGGGAAACGTGCTTCGAAACACGCCTCCATGTGGTGCCCAAGCGCCTCCCTCGTGACCTTACCCAGGTCGGTGGCCCTCCAGGGGAGAGCCCCCGAGCCCTGCCTGAGGAGGGCGCCGGGCGCGCTTTCCTATGCGATGGAAGGAGGTTCCCCCTGGGCAGGCGCGGGCCCTGAGGGGCCTACCTCCTGAGGGGCCGGGCCGGACGATGTCTTGTTCTTCTTGGGGGTGGTCTCGGGAAGCCTCCTGCTTCCGCGATCTGGGTCTTCCAGTGATGCGGCCTGAAAGGCTCGTTCCAGGGAACACACCGCGTCCTTCTCTTCACAGGGCACCGTGATGACTCCGCCACTTCCTGGCATCTTGAGGACGTTGTAGCCGTGGTGATTTACGACCATGAACTTGGCCAGCGCTGGGTACCCAAGGATGGCGTTGTATGGCAGGCGAATGTGAGCGACGTCGAAGTCGATGAGCTTGGTGCGGTAGTTGTCGCGTGCCCCGAAGGTGACAGGGAGGCGGAACTCCCCAATCGGGACCGTGGAGCCGTCGGTGATTCCAGAGAAAGGCTTGGTTGGCTGAAGCTGGTTGTAGGGCACTTGGAGATTGTTGAATGTTTCCACGGACAGGACGTTGAGCCCTGCCCCGCCATCGATGAGGGTCCTGGTGACCAGCACGTTGCTGATGATTGGGGAACAAAGCATCGGGAGGACTCCGGCTGTGGCCGCACACTTGAGCTGATCCGCTGAGCTGAACGTGATGGCGCACGCCGACCACCTGAGAGGGCGCGTGGCTTCGAACTTGGGGAGGACTGCATTTACTTCGCAGGCGAACTGCTTGAAGATGCGCTGAGAGGCTGGGGCTTGAGCCCCGCCCAGGATGCAGGCGATCGCGCGCAGCTCCTGGAAGCCCCCAGCCCCCTTGTCCCGATGGCGGTCCTCGTTTCTCCTTGGCTGCGGCGGCAACGGAGGGAGGCCTGCGTTGCCTTGCGGGCGATCCTCGCGAGGCTGATCCCTCCAGTCTCCCTTGCGAGGCGGGTCTTGCCAGCGGTCCTCGCGAGGTCGATCGCGCCACCCTTGGCACGGGCCCCGGTCTTCCCAGCGTCCTGTGTTCCTTCCTCCTCCTCAACCGTAGCCCCGGTCACCGCGGTCGGGACGACGGCTGATCCTTCCTTCTCGCACGGCTCAGAGCTCTTGACATTCGTTGGTGTTGTGGGTGTGGAGGTCGTGGTACACACAGTACTGACTGCCCTTGGAAGACTCGGGCTGATCTCTGCCCCGCTTGGTGTCTAGTTCTGCCGCGAGCACGGCAGCCCCCTTGCGCTTCACATCCTTGGCCTTGGGCTTCTTTTCTTCTGGGTCTGCGGCAGGCAGCTCAAGGAGGGAGAGATGCCCTTCCTCAGCCCTGGCGCACTTGGTCGCCAAGTTAAACAGCTCCAAGGAAGTGCATATGTCTTCATGCATCGCCAGCTCCTCCTTCATCTTGACGTCGCGCACGCCGTCGGAGAAGGCTGAGATGATGGCCTCCTCGGTCACCTTGGGAATCTTGAGGTGTGCGTTGTTGAAGCGCTGGATGTACTTCTGCAGGTTCTCTCCGGGTTGTTGCTTGATGCGGCGCATGTCGCTCATGGCGGGTGGCCGGTCGCGAGTACCTTGGAAGTTGGCGATGAAGTGGGTGCGCATCTTGTCCCAGGAGGAGATCGTGCCTGGAGCCAGGTTCAGAAGCCAGGTGCGGGCCCCGTCCTTGAGCGCCATGGGAAACCAGTTCGCCATGACCTTCTCGTCTCCGTTGGCAGCTTCGATGCCCAGCTCATAGAGCTGGAGGAACTCCGCAGGGTCGGCCGTGCCGTTGTAACGAGGAGGCAGGTCTGGCTTGAACTTGTCGGGCCACGTGACGCTGCGTAGCTCGGTGGTGAAGGCACGACAGCATGCTGTGGCCACGGGAGGCCTTGGGTGATGGAGAGCTTGGTCTTGCAGGTCCCCATGCGCTGCAGCTAGGAGCAGCGTGGGGTCTTGATGTGCGGGAGCAGGAGCATGGTCGCGACGTGCTGGAGCAGGGAGTGCTCGGGCAGCTTCTTGCGGGCGAGGGACTTCTTGGCAGCTCTGCAATTGCCGCGCTGGCACCTGACGGAGCGGGTTCCGCCCAGGGGCCATGCGCCTTGGAGCCAGGGCACCTTCTTGAGGAGGAGACGACTGGGGCGCCCCCGGAGCTTCGTCGCCCGCGCAGGGCAGGGTGCGGTGCGGCGGAAAGGACGGCGCAGGAGAGCCCCCTGCGGTGCGGACGAGCTCGGCGACGCGGTCGAGCCATTCTTCGTAGACGTCGTCGACGGGACCGTAGCGCAGGAGCTCGTTTGCCGCGATGAGCGCAGCTCGAGCCTCCATGGGTGCGCAGAGCGCGCGGGACGAAGAACCAGCTGGGGTGAGCGAGGGAGTAGAAGTGTGGCCGTCTTGCCCGAACGGATGCTGAGACGACGCTTGCTGCTCGTTTCCCGCCGGGCCAGTGGTAGCGTTGAGGGCAGGTGACGGGGAACGGTGAGGACGCCCGCCGATAGGAGCCATCTGGGCGACGCGGGAAGCGAGAGCGGCTCGGCGCTCGGCGCGGGCCCGACGAGCGTCAGACATGGACGCGATGGTCGGAGGAGAACGGGGGGGTGGAAGACGAATTCCGGCGCTGTCACATCCCTAGTTCTGGTATGACCTAGGCTAGCCCTTCATGTGTGCATCATGTTTAAATTCCAATTAAATTTGAAATGACGATTTGTGAAACCCTCAGAAATTATTTCTGGAAATGACCCAGATAAAAAGTGCTCCAAAAAGGTCCAAGGAAATGTTTATGTTGCTCTCTGAAAATATTGGACAAAGATAAAAATCCAACCAATATTTTTAGGAGCTCATAAATATTTATTTTGGGCATTTGGAATTAATGCAATAATTATTTGCTTTGGATATATATTGTTATATATATATAATATTGTCCAAAAATTATGCCAGTAATTGAGGAGCTCGGGAATAATACCACTAGACCCTACAAAAATTGGCATTAGAAGATAAATTGATTTAGTATTTTTACTAAATCAGAAAAAAATGTTAGAAATAGAAAAGAAAACAGAAAAATGGAGAGAGACTTACCTGGGCCACTTACCAGATCGGCCCAATAGCTCGGCCCAGCTGACTGGCCGACGCTAGTCATCGTCTCCACCGCGCCAGGAGGACAGGGACGTGTGCCCGCGGCGCGCACGCACGCGTCCGGCCACCTCCTGCTTGCCTGTCCTCCCCCCCGTCGCTCTGGATGCCTCGCGCGACGCCACGCGCCGCCCCGTTCCCCTCTCACTCTCCCGTGGCCTCCCTTCCTCTCCCTCGCTCTCTCTCCCGCGACGCCGAACGCATCGAAAGCGCCGCCGCACGCCGACGCGGCCACAGCCTCCCTATCGCTTCTCCGTCGTGCCCACGGGCTCCGCGCCATCGCCCTCGTCCTCTCCGTCAAGCCGGGCATCTCCGAACGCACCGTATCGTCGTCACCGCCGTCGTCTTCATCCTCAGCCACCCGAGATCGCCGGCGACGTTCCGGCTGCCCAAGCCTTCCCCGAGCTCGTCGACCCCGCCGTTGGATTCGCCGTGAGCTCCCACCTAGAATCCCCCTCTCCCCCTTGTCTTTTGCACGCTGCAGCCGCGATTCCGGTCGAGGCCAAACTCCGGCCGCCGCCGCGAGCTTCGCTCCGGCGAGCTCCGCCGCCCCCGCAGCCTCCCGCCTGCTCCTCTGGATGCGGGCGATGACGGGCTACGCCCCGGTGGTCCCCGCGCGTCCAGCCGCCGCCCGTAGTGCAACTCCGGCGAGGAACCGCCGCGGCTCGAGGTCGTTACCGGCTGAACTCCGGCGAGGCCGACGTGGCTGTCATTAGCGCCTAATCCCGCAGCCTAAACCACCCCACCAGCTGCTGACCGTGGGCCCCAGGGCCAAGTCAAACCCTGGTCAGTGCGGGTTTGACCCGGGCTTAACCACTGTGACACTGACGTGTGGCCCCCACACGTCAGATTTGACCCGGTCAGCTATGTTGACCTGATGTCGTCATCTTGACGTCATGCTGACGCAGTTATTCATTTTCTGGAATTATTTTTAAACAGGAAATTCCAGAAAATATTCAAAACTTCAAAAATTCATATAAATTCAACCGTAGCTCAGATTGAAATAAGTTATATATGAGAAATCATCAAAAAATGCAATCTATCCATCTGTACCAATTTCATGCATGACAAATCAAGTTATACCTGCTGTATATATGAAAACACATGAATGGCTTTTATAAAGGCTTAATTTAGAGTTGCAATGGTTCAAATGGACCTCTTCCAAACAGAATGCTAGATGCATTAGCACAAACCACATCACATCTTCATGCCATCTTCATGCATCATATTGTTGCATATGATTGTGTATTGATTGCCGACACCGTTCCTTCTCGATAGGTCCTGCTCCGGAGACCGATCTAGACCGGTGGCTCCGCGCCCTCAAGAGCCCCTGGTGCTCTACCTCGCCGCCACTCCCTACTCCGCCAGCGCAGCCCTGGTGGCGGTTAGGGAGGAACGTCGAATCAAAACCACAGCAGCAGCCCGGGACAAGGCAAAACAGGAACAAGGAAGGCCCACGGAAACCGCCACCATGGCTGAGGAGAATCAGCCGCCGCAGAGGAGCGCACCGGAGGCGGAAAAGGCCCCTCACCCAGATGGTCAGCCTCCGGAGGCCTCATCGCCTCAGGAGGCGCCATTGTCTTTGGAGGGCGCCACAAGCACTGACGCAACCAACCTCGTTGAGCACCCAGTATACTTCGTCAGCACGGTGTTGCGGGACGCGAGGGCACGGTACCCCATGCCTCAGAAGCTCCTCCTCGCGCTACTGGTGGCCTCGGGCAAGCTGCGGCACTATTTTCAGGGTCACCCCATCAAGGTCGTCTCGTCATACCCCTTGGAGAGAGTGCCCAGGAGCCCTAACTCGGCCGGAAGGGTCGCTGAGTGGAACATAGAACTGCAAGCGTTCCAGCTCGAATTCAGCACGACTAGAGTCATCAAGGGAGCAGCATTAGCGGATTTTGTGGCAGAATGGACGGAGGCACCAGGCCTCAAGGCCGAGGAGGATCGGTCCCTCTCCCTGGGAAGCGAGGCGCCAAAAGGCTGGGTCATGTACTTCGATGGGGCGTTCTCCAGGCATGGTGCTGGGGCTGGGGCAGTGCTTATATCGCCCACTCAGGACAAGCTCTACTACGCAGTACACCTCTGTTTCCAGCAAGGTGAAAAGGTCTCCAACAACATAGCGGAGTATGAAGGTCTAATAGCGGGCTTGAAGGCCGCAGCTGCCCTGGGAGTGAAATGCCTCACCATCAAGGGCGATTTGCAGCTCCTTGTCAATTTCTCCAACAAGGTGTACGAGCCGAAAGATGAGCACATGGAAGCATACCTTGCGGAGGTCCGCAGGATGGAGAAGCAGTTCTGGGGGTTGGAGTTGCAGCATGTGCCCCGTGGCACCAATCAGGAGGCCCACAACATCGCCAGACGGGCGTCCAGGCGGTTACCTCAGGAGCCTGGCGTCTTCGAGGAGCGGCTCTTCAAGCCCTCAGCCCTGTCGTCATTGTCAAACACGGCTCAGCCTCGGGAGGAGCTCCCCCAGCCACCTGCCTCAGGAGCCCCGGTCTGTGGCCCGACCTCAGGAGCACGCCTGCTCCTGACGATGGAACCTCGGGAGGGATGCTGGATCACGGAGCTCCGGAGTTACTTAACACAAGGGATCCTGCCGGAGAAGGAGGAGGAAGCGGAGCGTGTGGCACGGCAGGCCATGGCATATTGCATCAAGGATGGAGAGCTCTACCGGAAGCGACCAAACGATGTATCCCTGCGCTGCATCTCCAGGGAGCAAGGAAAGGAACTGCTGGAAGATATACACGGCGGAGACTGTGGACATCATTCATCATCACGGACCCTCGTCGGCAAGGCGTTTCACAGTGGGTTTTATTGGCCCACCGCACTCAATGACGCCGTCGAACTGGTGAAGGCTTGTGAGGCCTGCCAGTTCCACGCCAAGCAGATCCATCAGCCGGCGAGAGGCCTGCAGACTATACCCCTTTCGTGGCCATCCGCAGTCTGGGGGCTGGACATCCTGGGCCTGTTTCCTCGGGCGCCAGGGGGCTACCGCTACCTCTACGTCGCCGTGGACAAGTTCACCAAGTGGGCTGAAGTAGAGGCCGCCCACACCATCCCCGCGGGTTCCGCGGTCAAGTTCATCAGGGGCATCGTGAGCCGGTTTGGGGTGCTGAACCGCATCATCACAGACAACGGTTCGCAGTTCACCAGTAACCTCTTCAAAACATACTGTGCTAACCTTGGAACGCAGATATGCTACGCTTCGGTGGCACACCCCCGAAGCAACGGCCAGGCTGAGCGAGCCAACGCAGAGGTCCTGAGGGGCCTCAAGACCAGGACGTTCAAGAAGAAGCTGGAGGCCTGCGGCAGAGGTTGGTACGACGAGCTTCTGTCCATGTTGTGGTCCATCTGCACAACCGCGACCAAGCCGACTGGAGAGACCCCTTTCTTCCTGGTCTACGGAGCCGAAGCGGTCCTCCCTCACGAGGTCAGACGTCGCTCCGCGCGGGTCCTGGCATTCGATGAGGCGCAGCAGGACGCCATGCGGGGGATGGACCTTGTGTCGGGGGAGGAACATCGCAGAGAAGCCGCGCTGCGAGCGGCGAGGTACCAACAAGCACTGCGACGATATCACTGCCGCAACATCCGCCCCAGAACTCTCGAGGTAGGAGACCTCGTGCTCAGGCGGATCCTCTCCAGGGAGGGACTGCATAAGCTCTCTCCCATGTGGGAGGGCCCGTTCAAGGTTGTTCATGTTTCCAGGCCTGGCTCCGCGCGCTTGGAGACTCAGGAGGGGGTGCCGGTCCAGAACGCATGGAACATCCAGCACCTCCGGAGGTTCTACCCCTAAAAAGGCCCAAAGCCTGTGAAGAAGGCGAACGCCTGTGAAGATCATCCTTTTTGGAAAAGGCCCAGAGCCTGTGAAGAAGGCGAATGCCTGTGAAGATCATCCTTTTTGGAAAAGGCCCAGAGCTTGTGAAGAAGGCGAACGCCTGTAAAGATCATCCTTTTTGGAAAGGGCCCAGAGCCTGTGAAGAAGGCGAATGCCTATGAAGCTGTCGCATTTGTGAAAAGGCCCAGAGCCTGTGAAGAGGGCAAATGCCCGTGAAGCTCGTTTCCCCTAAGAAAGGCCCGGAGCCTGTGAAGAAGGCCAACGCCTGTGAAGCTCGCCGCCCGTGACACTATCACGTAATAATGAGTTGGGGCTGTACACGCCCCGGAGTCTCAGGAGCGCCGACCTCAGGCCCTGGGGCTCCCTCCCACGCCCAGTGGTAGCACTTAGCTCCGCGCTGGTGAGAAGACGTCGAAGACTAGATTAGGTGCCGGACGTGGCTTTTTCATTTGCTTTCCGCAGTTGGCTTGTTCATTCTCATTTGAAGTTTTATTGAAGCTATTGCCGCCTTTGACTTATGGTTCTTCGACTTTTCATTCTCCTGCCTCGATTTCTCTTATGCAAGGCCTCGCGAGGGGGGGGGCAGCCGAGCGCCCTCGTGAGTGTTTTTGTCCTAGCCGTTCAAAGGTTTCGCGACCTGGGTCCATTACAGGAGCACCCCTCCAGTCCGTGCCCCACGGGCACCGCGACACGAACACAGGGCCTGGGTCGGTCGCCCCCCCACGGCTGGGGCTGGGAACTATCTACACATGGGCACGTAGCCGGAAGGCACGATAACGGAAGCAAAGCGATGATTAACAGCAATAACCCAAACACGCCCCCGCGGGGCTCCATGCTACTGTCTTTTTACGCAGGACAAAGGAAAAGAAAGAGCAACTCGGGCGCAGCTCGCCCCACACCGGCCTGCAGGGAAGACTCAAGCTGCCCCGAGGACTCAGGCAGACTCCCTCTCGCGCTTCACCGAAGCGCGACGACTGGCAGATGCGCTACCACCCCCCAAGCAGGTACGACGGCGTGGGGGCTGACTGCGGCCACCGCTAGAAGAGTCGCCACCTGAAGAAGAACCGATGAAGCTTGGGGAACCCTGAGCACCGCCAATCACGCGAGCGCTGTCCTCTCCATCATCGCCAGGGCTGGGTCCCCGGCCATGGTCATCGTCCTCACGGCAGCACCCTGCGCGGTGACCATCTTCCCCGAACACCCTCACGTAGAGGGTGGCATCGCCGTCGAACTTGAAGTGCAGGGTGCACCGACGGCTCAGGCCCCGCGTGCGGGCAAACGTCTGCCAACCGCGGGTCAAGGCCAGGCTCCCAGCTGCGGAGACCTCCAGTGAAGCCCATGAGGCCCGGCTGCAGTAGCCATCAGCCTAAAGCCAGAGGCCGCCCGGGGCGCCGGCCGAGAGCTCGCCGAGGAGGAAGCGAGGAAGATGAAGCCGGGTGCTAGTCGGCTCCGCCGACCACACAACGAACTCCAGCAGCACCTCTGCAGCGCGAAAGCGCGGCCTAGGGGGACGCGTGACCGAAGCGCGCCCCCCGATCGCCGTTGTCCGCCCGTCACCGTGCTGGAAGTCATCTCCACGGCCGCGGGGATCTGTCATGGTGGCCACAGGATGTTTGCGAGGGCGCCCTCGGCCGCGCTTGGGCGGGGGAGAGGCAGGCTCAATCTGGCGAGCCTTCCCCTTCTCTGCGGCCGAGAACCTCCTCGACGAAGCCATGAAGAAGAAGGAGAAGCAAAGGGGGATGGACTGGAAGGGCGCGTGCCGTTCCGTACTTATAGCCGGCGAAGGCCAACCATCGGCCTCCACGATCGCAGGTAATCATGACCCGTTTTGCATGCAGGGAGTTGTCCAATCCGTGCATATGCCGAGGCGTCGTGGGGAAGTGGAGACGCCCACGTCCAATCAACCGCCACGTGGCGCCCAAGGCCGCAGGCTGTTAGGGCCCGCGGCGCTTCGCCCTTGCCCTTACGCCTCCCTGCACGGCCAAGTCCGGGCGCGCCTTGTGAAAGCACAAGTGCTCCTCAGGTGGTTTTGGTAATTAATGTCAACATATCTCTTGTTGGACTAATGTCTCTATCTAGTATATTTCAGATAAGTTCAACAATGGAGTGGCAAGAACTAAAGGTTGTGGGAACTCCTTCAGATAATAAGGACAAAGGATTGGCTAAAGCTTCAAGCTCAAGACTCTTCAGCTTACACTTTTAGTGATCCAAGATCACATTGAGTCTATAGGAAAAGCCAATACTATTAAGAAGGGATGAGGTGTTGCTTAATGAGCCTTTTGCTCTATGTGCTTAATGGTATGCACCAAAATCCTCAACTACTTTCCCACTTCCTCATATGACCTAAACCCCAAGTCAAACTCGGTCATACCGACTCTTTCTATCCGGCGCCACCGAGTTTCATATGTCATAGCCACTGCCAAAACCCTAGCAAATCGGTTCTACCGATAGGGATCTCGGTCTTACCGAGTTTAGGCAATCGGTACTACCGAGATTGCAATGCAAACTCTCTGTTTCCCATTTGTAACTTTTCAGTCTCACCGAAAGAGCAAATCGGTCCCACCGAGTTTGCCTGACCAACTCTCTGGTTAGCTAATTACCAAATCGGTCTCACCGAGTTTGTGTAATCGGTCTCACCGAGATTACGTTATGCCCAAACCCTAACCACATCGGTCCTACCGAGATGCATGTCAGTCCCACCGAATATCTCTAACGGTCACTAGGTTTACCATTTCGGTCCGACCGAGTTTATTGATTCGGTCCCACCGAGATTGGTAGATTGTGTGTAACGGTTGGATTTTAAGTGAAGGCTATATATACCCCTCCACCTCCTCTTCATTTGTGGAGAGAGCCATCAGAACACACCTACACTTCCAATTCATATGTTCTGAGAGAGAACCACGTACTCATGTGTTGAGACCAAGATATTCCATTCCTACCATATGAATCTTGATCTCTAGCCTTCCCCAAGTTGCTTTCCACTCAAATCTTCTTTCCACCAAATCCAAATCCTGTGTGAGAGAGTTGAGTGTTGGGGAGACTATCATTTGAAGCACAAGAGCAAGGAGTTCATCATCAACACACCATTTGTTACTTCTTGGAGAGTGGTGTCTCCTAGATTGGCTAGGTGTCACTTGGGAGCCTCCGACAAGATTGTGGAGTTGAACCAAGGAGTTTGTAAGGGCAAGGAGATCGCCTACTTCGTGAAGATCTACCGCTAGTGAGGCAAGTCCTTCGTGGGCGATGACCATGGTGGGATAGACAAGGTTGCTTCTTCGTGGACCCTTCGTGGGTGGAGCCCTCCGTGGACTCGCGCAACCGTTACCCTTCGTGGGTTGAAGTCTCCACTAACGTGGATGTAGGATGGCACCACCTATCCGAACCACGGGAAAAACATCCGTGTCTCCAATTGCGTTTAAATTCTCCAAACCCTTCTCTTTACATTCTCGCAAGTTGCATGCTTTACTTTCCGCTGCCTATATACTCTTTGCATGCTTGCTTGATATGTATTGTATGTGCTGAAATTGTGCCTAAAACTTCACTCAAACCAAAAAGGCTTAAAAACTGCAACTTTAGTACTAAGTGTCTAATCACCCCCCCTCTAGACACACCTACTTCTAGATCCTACACCTTGGGCCCGGGGGCTGCTGTCGGTGTTCTGGGAATGGGGGTCCCCAGACATGCCTGCCTGCGGCCTGCGGCGTGGCTCAAAGGGGGGCCCAGCACGGCCCATCTTCATCAACACAGACCGAAAACCCTCACTAGGGGCCGAGCCTCGCGGGGCGGATGACACGGAGCTTCCTCAGGCACGGCCTCATCAGGCTGGCTCGCGAGGAGGCGGAGAGATCAAGGCGGGGTGCCTCACGAGGTGCCCGTGACGCAAGCCATGACGACCAAGCGCGCCAGGCGGGCGCCAGCCCGCGCAGTGTCCTCCTTTCCTCTTTGGTGCAAAGGGAGCAAGCACTGGCGAGAGCATCAAGCAAAGGCACCCATTTCGGTGCAACAAGACCAAGACTAGCCCAACGGCAGGAAGGATGTCATTGTGGAGCCCAAGTCAGCGTCACCACCAGAGCCTTTGGCAGGCGAAGACCGACTTTAGTCAGGATAAGTGTACCAGATGTTCCCCTTCAAAATGGCCAATTGTTGGCGCCCTTCCCGCTCAATATTTGGGAAGAGGCCCAGGGCCTTTGCCTATAAATAGGACTAGCCACCCCCAGGGTAGGGGAAGGATCGATCGGTAATCAATCAGAGAGAGAGAGAGAAAGAGAGAGAGAGAGAGAGAGAAGGGTGACTGAACTCCTCCTACCAGTTCATCCCCCCAGCCAAGAACAGACCCTCGCGAGGCTGTTCTTCCTTGTATTGGTTATCATCATCAGCCCAAGAGGCAATCCACCACACCACACACTGGAGTAGGGTATTACACCACATCGGTGGCCCGAACCAGTATAAACCCTGTGTCTCTTGTGCTGTTCTTTCCATAGCTTAGATCTTTGCGAGGCGGAGGGGTGCAGGTAGGAAGAAGGCGTAATCTCCGCGCGCACCCTAGAGTTCAAACCTCAAGGGTCTGCCGGAACCTGAAATCCGACAACACATCGTTGAAATGCCCCTGTCACACTGCAACGATGCAACTCGTCATTGACGATAGTCATGGACTTGGATCGCCAGATTATCTACCTGGCCAGGACCTCATCTTCTGGTAACTCGCCCCGGTTTAAGTACGCGAGATAGGGAACCATCCAGTTCGGGATGACATGAAGAGCCGCCACCAATTGAGCCTCCGGATCAGGAATAGCCAAATCCTCTTCACCAGGGAGCTTGACTAACGGATTATGCAGAACGTCCAAAAAGACATTAGGCGGAACCGGTTTACGTTGAGAACCTAACCAACTCAAAGCGTCCGCCGCTTCATTCTTCCGTTGATCCACATGATCCACCTGATAACCTTTGAAGTGACTTGCGACAATATCCACCTCACGACGATATGCTGCCATGAGTGGGTCCTTGGAATCCCAGGTGCCAGATACTTGTTGAGCCACCAGGTCCAAGTCACCGAAGCATTTAACTCGGCTTAGATTCATCTCCTTACCCATCCGGAGACCATGGAGTAAAGCTTCATACTCAGCTGCATTGTTAGTACAAGGGAACATTAAGCGGAGAACGTAACAGAACTTATCACCTCGTGGGGAAGTTAACACGACTCCAGCCCCCGAGCTTTCCAATTGCCTAGACCCATCAAAATGAATAGTCGAATAGGTGTGATCCGGCTTCTCTTCAGGTGCTTGCAGTTCCATCCAATCATTGATGAAATCCACAAGTGCTTGAGACTTGACCATCGTCCGAGGCATGTATTTCAACCCGTGAGGTCCAAGCTCTATAGCCCACTTGTCAATCCGGCCAGTTGCCTCCCTGTTCTGGATTATATCTCCCAAAGGGGCAGAGCTGACCACTGTGATGGGATGACCTTGGAAGTATTGTCTAAGTTTCCGGCTTGCCATGAAAACTCCGTATACCAATTTCTCCCAATGCGGGTACCTTTGCTTGGATTCAATAAGTACCTCAGTGATATAGTAAACTGGACGTTGAACCGGATATTCCTTGCCTGCCTCTTTACACTCCACCACAATAGCTAAGCTGACTGCGCAAGCATTAGCTGCCAAATATAACAACAATTGTTCCTTGTCAACTGGAGCAGCCAGAACAGGCGGATTGGCGAGCTGCCGCTTTAAGTCCTCAAACGCTTCATCAGCGGGAGAACTCCAGACAAAGTTATCTGTTTTCTTCAACATCTGATACAAAGGAATCGCCTTCACTCCAAGGCGGCTGATAAACCGGCTCAACGCGGCAATCTGGCCTGCCAAACGTTGAACGTCATTGATACACTTTGGCTTAGCCAAGGAGGTGATAGCTATGATCTTCTCCGGATTAGCCTCAATTCCCCTGTTGGACACCAGAAAATCCAATAACTTGCCTGTCGGTACACCAAAAATGCACTTGGCCGGGTTGAGCATCATCTTGTATGTCGGTAGGTTATCAAAGGTTTCCTTCAAATCGCCAACCAGAGTTTCGTTCTTCCTTGACTTAACTACAATATCATCCACATAGGCATGCACATTATGGCCAATTTTCTTATGAAGGCAATTCTGCACACACCATTGATAGGTCGCCTGAGCACTCTTGAGCCCAAAGGGCATAGACACATAACAGAAGGCTCCAAAGGGAGTTATGAACACCGTCTTCTCCTGGTCCTTAACTGCCATCTTGATCTGATGATAACCAGAATATGCATCCAGAAAGCTCAAACGCTCACAACCCGCCGTAGCGTCAATAATTTGATCAATACGGGGGAGGGAAAAAGGATCTGTTGGACAAGCCTTGTTAAGGTCTGTGTAATCCACATAGATACGCCAGGTGCCATTTTTCTTAAGAACCAGCACCGGATTGGCTAACCACTCAGGATGGAAAACTTCAACGATAAATCTAGCTGCTAAGAGCCTGGCCACTTCCTCTCCAATAGCTTTGCGTCTTTCTTAGTTAAACCGGTGGAGGAACTGCTTCACCGGTTTGTACTTGGGATCAATATTAAGGGTGTGCTCAGCGAGTTCCCTCGGTACACATGGCATGTCAGAAGGCTTCCACGCAAAGATGTCCCGGTTCTCACGGATGAACTCGATGAGCGCGCTTTCCTATTTTGGATCCAAGTTTGCACTGATACTGAACTGCTTGGACGAATCGCCAGGTACGAAGTCAACAAGCTTAGTCTCAGCAGCCGATTTAAATTTCAGGGCCAGATCATGCTCCGTAGTTGGCTTTTTCAATGGAGTCATGTCTGCCGGATCAACATTGTCTTTGTAGAATTTCAACTCCTCCGTGGCACAAACCAACTCAGCATAGGCCGCATCACCTTCTTCGCACTCCAAATCGATCTTGCGGCTCCCATGCACAGTTATTGTTCCTTTGTGACCCGGCATCTTGAGTTGTAACTAGACATAACAGGGCCGTGCCATGAATTTAGCATAAGCCGGTCGTCCAAACAGGGCGTGATATGGACTTTGAATTTTCACCACCTCAAAGGTCAATGTTTCTGATCTAGAGTCATAATCATCTCCAAAGGACACCTCCAGGGTTATCTTGCCAACAGGATATGCCGATTTGCCAGGTACCACGCCGTGGAACACCGTATTGGAAGGTTTAAGATTTTTATCTGTCAGCCCCATACGGCAGAAGGTCTCATAGTACAGGATGTTAATACTGCTACCTCCGTCCATGAGCACCTTGATGAACTTATAACCTCCCACCTGAGGTGCCACCACCAATGCTAGATGACCCGGATTGTCAACCCGGGGAGGGTGATCCTCTCTGCTCCATACAATTGGCTGCTCAGACCAGCGTAAGTAACGGGGCACCGCCGGTTCAACAGAATTTACTGCCCGCTTATGAACCTTGCGGTCACGCTTGTCCAAACTAGTGGTGAAAACATGATATTGCCCACTATTCAACTACTTCGGGTGACTCTGATAACCCGACTGCTGCTGCTGCTGATTGTAACCACCCCGGCTACTCTGGTTACCTTGGTTGCTTTGTCCGCCCTGATTGCCATTGAAGCCTGAACCAGAATTTCCTCCGCCGTAACCCGACCCATGAGATCCGGACCCTGAACCGCCACCTAATCCATGATCATACCGGAAAGTGTTAGAATTTTTGAACTCTTGCATGATGTAGCAATCCTTCCAAAGGTGGTTGGTCGGCATCTCCTTCGTCCCATGCTTTGGACAAGGCTGGTTCAACAAATAAGTCAAGCGGTCCGGCTTGGGATTGGGCGCTCCGCTGCGATTCGGCGGTTTACCCTTTCGTCACTGGCCTCCGTCCTGCGCGTTGGTATTAGCCACAAAGTCCATGCTGCTATCCGCTTTACGCTTGCCTCCGTTTCCATGACCCGCCGTGTTGTGCTGCTGCCCTTTGGAGTTGCTGCTCTTCTTTCCCTTCCCTGCCTTGTCATCGTCAGACTCAGGATCCTTGGTACTATCAAAGTCAGCATACTTCACTAACGCAGCCATGAGGGTCCCCATATCATTGCAATGGCGCTTCAACCGTCCCAATTTCAACTTCAGAGGCTCGAACCGGCAGTTGCCTTCCAAGGTTATAACTGCTGTATCAGCATTGATGCGGTCTGACGAGTGCAAGATCTTCGAGACCCGGCGCACCCAACGGGTCGTCGACTCTCCTTCTTCCTGGACACAGGACGCTAAGTCCACTATCGACATAGGTTGCTTACATGTATCCTTAAAATTCTGGATAAACCAGGATCTCAACTCGGCCCACGAGCTGATAGAATTGGCCGGTAAACTTTTTAACCAAGTACGGGTCGTCCCTTCTAGCATCATGGTGAAATACTTCGCACACGCCGCATCATCCACATCAAGCATTTCCATGGCCATCTCATAGCTCTCCACCCATGTTTCTGGAGACAAATCGGCAGTGTAATTCGGCACCTTGTGCGGGCCCTTGAAATCCTTGGGCAGGCGCACATTGCGTAAGGTAGGGACAAGGCATGGTACCCCCAAAGAACTAGAGGTAACTCCTGGGTCGACCGAGGTAGTTGGGCGAACCGGCGTAAGCTGACGAGCCTTGTACTGTGCCGCTAACTCGGCCTCCCTGCGCGCTCGGGCCCGGTCTACCACTTCCTGAGCATCCCCGATACCACCTGCCGGGTTGTTGCCACGGGGCGCTTCACGGTTTCGTGCGTTGCTTGACACGGCCGGTTCATCCATGCGCCTGTTGTAGCTCCGGCTCGGACGAGGGGTGGAGTGAATTCGGTCACGACTATATGAATATGCTTCCTGTTGAATCAAGGCTATCCGAAGAAGTTCCTTAACTCGGCGTGTCTCCACCGCCTGTGGAGAATCACCTTCAATTGGGATGGCCTCCAGTCGTGAAGCGGCAGCAACAAGGTTGTCCATCGGATTGGAATAGTGACCCGGAGGTGTTGGGACAGGTTGAGGCACGATATTGTTCTGACGGGGCGGATCCACCAAGCGAGGCTGAACCGGTGCGCCCGTCCCTGGTGCTTCCGCCCGGTTTAGCACTGTCGGGTTACTGGTCCCTGCTCCTGGGGTGTTAAAGAGGTCTCTGGCCTCGTAAAACGGAGGTAAGAGAGATCGGTGCTTCCTCTTCATGACTTCATGTGACGCGTTCTGATCCAGCATAAGCCGATAAGCCTGCGCATCCAAAGCGGCCCGTTCTGTGGTCATCCTGACATTCTCAGCCGCTAAATCGGCCTTGGCTTGAGTAATCTGATCTTTCGCCTTTGCGATTTCCGCGTTGTGGGCGTCCTGATCCGCCGGGTTAGCCTCTGCCATGAGCGTGGCCAACGCATCAAACAGATCAGATAAAACTTGAGCCGACGGGCGCACAGGGCCTCCTGCCCCGGCTACTGTCGCCGTTACTGACCCGGAGATCATTGCCGCTGCGGTCGAAGTGTGGATCACCGCTTGCGTACCGGCCATGAATATTCCGACCCGGTTTGGCAGATCAGAGGGGTCCGGAATACTGTCGCCATCGGAACAGCCCCCAATCCGGCCATCTTGTAATTAATATAACGACTCGGTCTCTCCGGTCGAGGAATCGTCGCCGGAATAAACGACGGTCTCATCACTCGATTCCGATCTATCCTTGTATTCCCCTCCATGGATGACTCCCACAAAGGCATGCTTCACGTCCGGTTTAGCCTGGGCAGATCATGCATGCTGAGTCGTCTCAATGAGGTCGGTGCAGATGTCCGGGTCAGGGCCCGGTTCACTGATCTTGCCAATGAAGATGTGTATGCCACCAAAGGGACCCGGTACCCGTACTCGATTGAGCCGGCCTCGGGGCCCCATCCTGCATCGTCGATGTAGAGCTTGCCGCGACGATTCTTGGTCATCCGGCCCACGGCGTAACCCTTGAGTCCTTCGAAGTTGCCCTCCAAGAACTTGAAACCATCGTGCGATAGCCCCACGGTGGGCGCCAACTGTTGTGGTTTTGTCACGGCAGATGTCCTCATGAAAGGACTTAGTCGTGGAGCCATCGCTATGGGTTAGCTTGAAGGGGTTAAAGCGGACACAAGGACGCAAGAGAGTTTATACTAGTTAGGCCCCTTCGATGAAGGTAAAAGCCTATGTCTAGTTGTGATGGAATTGATGGGGTTTCGATGACTAGGGAGCAAACAGGCTTCGCCTAAGTCTCGAGTTGTTGTCTGTTGTCCTTGAACCGCTGCCGAGTCAACCCCTTATATACATGGGTGACGCCCGTCGGTTTACAGAGTCCCGATACCAGCTGATAGGTGTGTCCGGTTCGGTCTCCACTATTCCTAACTTACAATACAAGTTACATACCGACACCGGTTTATGGTTATATGCCTTAAACTGATTATGGGCCTTGAGCCGTCATCTGCCTTCATGGGCTTTAACATACTCAACTACTGATGAAGTTAACCCGGCCTGCCGTGGCCGGTTTACGCCTAGTAGTGATATCCCCAACACATTGTATACAATAACAGAATGTAGCCACAACAATTGAACATCGCATTGTAGAATTGAACCAAGCAGTTAACTAAACACCACAACAAGTGAACCAAATGTTAACTGAGCACCACATTGTACAATATAACATACTCGTAATAGAAGATCAGACAGTTAACCAAACCAAGCATGCTTAACAACTTGGAAATATTCCACCCTGAAGAATTGAACATCACATTTGCAGAACTGAACCAAGCAGTTAACTGAACACCACATTGCACGACATATAGAACATATACACTATAGCAGAAGATTGCATGGTAAAAGTAGATAGCACAATTCACTAGAATTTGCTAAAGAAAGGCAGTAGCTAGCAAAAGATGGCCTCGAGAAAATGCCACGACCTGTCGTTTAAAGCAGCCAACCGCGTCGCGGCGTCGGCGCGCGGCGTCAACGGTGGCCTCGATGGCGAGGTGCTCCTCCAAGATCTATGGGTCGGCACGAATGGAAGCCATCGCGACCTCATCCGCGCATGCGGCCATGATTTGCTTCTCCGCTGCTCCTTGAGATCCTGGCTATACTACGTGCGCCATGGCTTAGGGTGGCGCTTATTTGGTGGAGGGTTCGGTGATTTGGGTGGAAGGTGTCGCGCTCGCGCCGGCGTTCGGGGCATGTGGGATGTGGAAGGAGGAGGAGGATGGGGCTCGGGTGTGGATTACCTGCCTGGATAGGCGAGGTCGAGCAGCGTGAAGGAGGGTCGCCGATGAGGAGGAGGCGCTGCAAGCAAGGAGTGAAGGTTTCAACTTGGAAAGGAAGGCGGAAATAGGGGGAAATGTGGCTTTTGGTAAGGGGGAGGGGGCGGGGAGGTAGATATTTCCACGGAAGCCGAAAATTTGGAATCGCTTCAGCGAAAAAACTGGCGCGCAAAGTGTCATCAGACACGGTCCCTTATTCAGAACTTTGTACGATATGTGCACATCATAAATGATTCAGATAGCTTAACCCGTGTGTGTTGAGTTTGAACATCAAAAATTTTGGTTCGAATTTCCCTGGTTACAGTGGTCATCCACGTTATTGCATAATTTGGGTACACAAAGGAGACTAACTTCTTAATCGAGCAAGTTCAGCAATTAAACAGAGCTAGCTGACCTAAACATTACTCTAACAAATTAAAGATCGACGCTCTTAATTAAACAAAACAAAGAGTACTACTACGGCTGGTGCTCGTCGATCTCCGTTGCCGCCTCCATGTCCAGCTCGCGCCCGACGGTCTCCTGGGGAAGAGATCCATGGCATCAATGGCACCATACTCGACAAAGCATCTCGCCATCCGCGTCCGCCATATCTTTGGCATAGGCCGCCACAAGCTGGGCGTGGGCGGCCGCGATTTGGGCTCTGGCGGGTTCCGTCATGGCAAGGTATGCCGCACAGGAACAGACGGCTGCTCGAACTCTCTCGGCTATTGCCAGCTCTTTGGCAATGGGTTGCCGACCGTTTTCGGAGAAGCTTCGTTCGATTTGTGCGGTGACCGCCACAAGCTGGGCGTCGACGGCCTTGACATGGTAGTGGGCGGCCTCCATCAGGGCTAAGGCCGCCGCTGCGGAACAGACAACTGATGTGCCGCTCTCGCCAGTTGCTATCCCGAGGCAGATGCTGCTGCCGCCGCCTGAGAAGCAACAACGGCCGTTTGGGCTGCCTTGGCCGCCCGGACGCAGACTGCGGTCACCCTCACGAAGCTTGTTAGCACGCGCCTGGCGGCTGCGACCGTGCTCTCGCCGGAGTGGGCCGCCGAAGTTGCGCTCACGACGTGGGTCCATGTCCCCATCTTTCACCGCCGACAAATGAACAGTGAAATGATATTTGGGGAGTGAGCTAGTGTGCTTGACACGCCGGCTATGGACTGTAGCCGACGCACCTTCTCACATAGGCCAAAGGCATACTATACACCATCGGTGCTCCAAGATATTTTGTGCTGCATCTCACACGGTTGGTGATAATAAACTATGGTCGATCTACTTGATTTATGGTCTTTATTTCAATTACATAATGGGGTCACAGCTACAAAGGATGGTGTTTGAATTGTTAGAACTTTCATCTGCAGTGAACATGCAACTATAGGTGTGTCGTCAAAAAAACTGGAATTATTCAGGGTTCGTTTGGGCGTTTTATACATTAACTTGGTTTTGTAGGCATTTCAGGTGCATAATTCTAATTTGAACTACATGCACATGCTCGAGTGCATATAAAAGGGTTGAAAAATCAAATATGTGTCATTGGTTGCATGCTTAGGTCCCATGCAAGAAATGGGAATGAATGTCACACACCCTGCCACCGTCACTCGGCTGCAAACATTGAGATTCCTGGTTTTTGAATTATAGTAAATCCAAAACTCATTTGAAATTCATGAAACTTGGCATGCTATCATGGAGTGGCATCAACATGCTGTGGTAAATTTTTTGTCCCATTTGAGGCAGGTTTGGGTATAAGCTTCTCACAAACCAGAGCTTCTCACAACAAGCGTGATGGATTCGGTAGGGAACGTGCCACCTTTGGGGACGAAATGATATTGGTTTCCTCTTATTGCTTTCAAAAAATTTCGAGCGTCAACATGAAACAACAGGAGTGTTGTGTTCAATTTTGAATTTTTTTGGGGTTCGTTTGGACATTTTTATACATTAACTGGGTTTTCCAGGCATTTTATGCACATAATTCAAATTTGAACTACATGCACATTCTCTAGTGCCTATAAACTGGTTGAAAAATCAAATATGTGTCCTTGGTTGCATGCTTAGGTCCCATGCAAGAAATGGGAATGAATTTCAAACACCCTGCCACCGTCACTCGACCGGAAACATTGAGATACATGGCTTTTAATTTCTAGTAAATCCAAAACTCGACTGAAATTCATGAAACTTGGCATGCTATCATGGAGCAGCATCAACAAGCCGTGGTAAAAAATTTGTCCCATTTGGGGCATGTTTGGGTATAAGCTTCTCACAACAAGCGTGATGGTTTAGGTAGGGAACATGCACCCTTGGGGACGAAACAATATTCGTTGCCTCTTATTGCTTTCAAAAAATTTCGAGTGAGAACATAGAGCAACAAGAGTGTTGTGTTCAATTTTGGTATTTTTTGGGGTTCGTTTGGACATTTTTATACATTAATTGGGTTTCCCGGGCATTTTATGCGCATAATTCAAATTTGAACTACATGCACATTCTCTAGTGCATATAAACTGGTTGAAAAATCAAATATGTGTCCTTGGTTGTATGCTTAGGTCCCATGCAAGAAATGGGAATGAATTTCAAACACCCTGCCACCGTCACTCGGCCGCAAACATTGAGATACATTGTTTTTAAATTCTAGTAAATCCAAAACTCGTCTGAAATTCATGAAACTTTGCATGCTATCATGGAGCAGCATCAACATGCTGTGGTAAATTTTTTGTCCCATTTGGGGCAGGTTTTGGGTATAAGCTTCTCACATACCAGAGCTTGTCACAACAAGTGTGATGGTTTCGGTAGGGAACGTGCCACCTTTCGGGGCGAAACGATATCCGCTGCCTCTTATTGCTTTCAAATTTTTCGAGTGTCAACATAGAACAACAGGAGTGTTGTGTTCAATTTTGGAACTTTTCAGGCTTCGTTTGGACATTTTTATACATTAACTGGGTTTCCCAGGCATTTTATGCGCATAATTCAAATTTGAACTACATGAACATTCTACAGTGCATATAAACTGGTTGAAAAATCAAATCTGTGTCCTTGGTTGCATGCTTAGGTCACACGAAAGAAATGGGAATGAATTTCAAAAACCCTGCCACCGTCACTCGGCCACAAACATTGAGATACATGGCTTTTAAATTCTAGTAAATCCAAAACTCGTCTGAAATTCATGAAACTTGGCATGCTATCATGGAGCAGCATCAACATGCCGTGGTAAATTTTTTGTCCCATTTGGGGCAGGTTTGGGTATAAGCTTCTCAAAAACCTTAGCTTCTCACAACAAGCGTGATGGTTTCAGTAGGGAACGTGCCATCTTTGGGGACAAAACGATATACGTTGCCTCTTATTGCTTTCAAAAAAATTCTAGTGTTCACACAGAACAACAGGAGTGTTGTGTTTACTTTTGGATTTTTTCGGGGTTCATTTGGACATTTTTATTCATTAACTAGGTTTTCTAGGCATTTCATGTGCATAATTCAAATTTGAACTACATGCACAAGTTCCAGTGCATATAAATTGGTTGAGAAATCAAATCTGTGTCCTTCGGGGCATGCTTAGGTCCCATGTAAGAAATGGGAATGAATTTCAAACACTAGGGCACTATTGATTGTCGGCAAAACATTGAGATACTTTGTTTTTAAATTCTAGTAAATCCATAACTTGTCTGAAATTCATGAAACTTGGCATGCTATAATGGAATGGCACCCGACATCATGTGGTATTTTTTGTTTCCATTTTGAGAGAAGGCGCACTCGAATAACAACCAACAAAGGCATTTTGAAACAAATACCTGCCACTTTAACATCTCAAATGTTTTGTATAATTTAGATTGTGTGCGTTCTGTTAACCATTCACGTGACGCCACGCTTCACTCTTTTAATGGCTTGGAGGTGTCGCGCGACAGGTGCTTGAGTGCTTGACTAAACGGAAGGCATGCGAGCGGTACTCCAATGCGGAGGCTCAACGGGAAGCGTGCGAGTTGTACGCCGCGCAGGCTCACCGGGAAGCGAGCCCTTTGACTTCCATGGCCGCCCACCTTCTCGCATCCTCTCCATTAATGGCGCCCAAGCCGCAGTTTAATTCGGTTTTTAAATATAAAACACTCATCGTAAACGTTTTAGTTAGAACACCCGTATGCAAACCGATAGCTTCCCCAGGAAGCCAAGGGAAAATGTGCCGAGCAGGATTTGTGCAGCTCTTGATCGCACACGTTTTAGATAGAACACCCTTATGCAAAGTGAGAGCTATGGTCTTCCCCCTTAAGTTGAGGGAAAATCCGCAACACAGGATTTGTGCATCCCTTCAACGCAAACGGTTGTTTTGGATGACCCGTGTGCAACCACGTACAAACAATTTGGTAAGATTTGCATCTGTCATATTGGGTATGTTGCCATTTGTCAAACTGGAAAGATTTACATTTGTTGATCTAGTACGTTGCCATTTCTCAATCCTTGTAACATTGTGATGTGTCAAAATATGCAGCTAGAAATCACTAGCACTATCTAATTTTTGCAACTACAATTCAATAATTAAGCATAGATTTCATTCATAGATTAAGCAGTCGTTCTTAATTTATACAAACAGTTCAACTCGACAGCTGAACTGTTGGGGATATAACTATTTGTGTAAGCCACCCAGGAGGGGCTGGGTTACGCAAAGGACTCATCAGAAGAAGCCCAAGACCAAGCATGAAGGTAGCGGTTCAATAAAGGGTCTAAGGCCCACAGGCGACTTAAGGCCCATAGTGGTAAACCGCCATGATGGCATGACTTGTAACATAAGGTAGAATTAACTAGTCACTGAGCCGGACACTGTCTATGAGACGGCCGGGACTCTGTAGGCTGCAGGGCGTCAACCCGTGTATATAAGGGGACGACCCGAGGCGGCGTAGGGCAAGAAACAACTCATCGAGAGCCAGGCATAGCATATCTCGCTCCCTGGTCATCGAAACCTCAGCAATACCAAACCAACTAGACGTAGGCCTTACCTTCACCGTAAGGGGCCAAACTAGTATAACTCTCTCGTGTCCTTTGTCCCGATTAACCCCTTTAAGCTTCCTAGTTGCGATGGCTCCATGACTAAGTCCTTGCAAGAGGACATCTGCCGTGACAATTCCACGACATGAACCGACCAAACTTCACCCCAATTGTTGCCAACCACGTACTGAAATAGCTAGTTCAACTATATATACTAGCTAATTTTAAGTATGTTGTACAGTTCGACCACACATCTATAGTCAGATGAACTGAACAAAATAGCCCCTAAATACTACTACTACCACGGAGGGGCTTTGTGCTACTTCAGGCAGCGTCTCCTCTGCCGAGCGCGCTTAGTAAGAGGCAGAGGAGGACGAGCCTACCAACAAGCTAGACAAATGCAATACGGTGCCTGCCGCTGCTACATGTTCAGCGACGCTCTCCAGCTCGAACGCCCACTGCCACTCCAGACGAGCCCTCTCCAAGCGGCCGGACTGCTCGTAGATCTCCTGATTCCTCGCATCTGCGTCAGCGTGTGTTGCGGCCATGGCTCCGGTAAGGCTCCTTGCGTGTTCGACGAGGCGCTCCTCCTCCTCCCACAGGAACTCGATGTAGCGCGCAAGGTCGCTGACGCACGTTCATGCCTCCACCTTCGCCTCCCGCCTTCGGGCCACGGAGGCGGAGCGAGTGTTAATCTCGGCGGTCGACGGTGGGCTGGAGGCCACGGCGGCCGACGATGGGGTGGCGGCCACGACCACCACCTCCCACCTTCGGGCTGCGGTGGCGGAGCGGGTGATGGCCATGGTGGCCGGCAGTGGGGTGGCGGCCACGACGGCCACCTCCCACCTTCGGGCCGCAGCGGTGGAGCGGGAGATAGCCCTGGCTTTCAATGGTGGTGTGGCGGCAACGGCGGCCGGGAACAGCTGCCGACAGGCAGCGGTGGCGGAGCGTGTGGTGGGTGTTCCGCGCACACCCAACAGGGACGCCACACGCACTACACTACGCCGGGGACTGCGCCGCCGCTGCGGTGTAGCCTCCCAGGTGGAGCTGTCCTCTGATGACGGCGGAGTGGCTGAGCGACGACGACGGGCCGATGCCATTGGCGATAGTGGGAGAAGAAGACGAGATAAAGTATAGGGAGGGAGGGGAAAATGCGACACAGGACCCGCCGGCCGTGAGGGTTTTTATAGCAGGACGGTAAGCATTGGGATTTTGGGGGATTTCACCGAGTCGGGCGGGAAGCTTGCGCGGGAACCTGCGAGGTTGCGCGGGAACGAGCTCACCGACGATTCATTGGCACCACCATTTGGCCAAAAGAATGCCCCAGCGCGCTACACAAGCTTGCGTTGTAAGCCATCTGCGGCAGCAGGGTGACAAGACATGCGAGAGGAGGACAAAAGGACACGTACACATACCTTTAATATAAAAACGTTTGCGATTTAATTACCTACTATATCCCCATCCTGGTTTATAAGTAGGATTTAACTAATAAAATATAAATGCATGTCGCCAAGAATTATATCGCTGGAGTCGTATTTGAACATAGTTTCCAGCTATACAATTTTTGTAGCATGCATTAACACTTATTTGGTTAAATTTAAGGTTATATACCAGCAAGCGTTTGCCCGCAACACACATGGCTTATTCGATCACAAACAGCTCGGATGGATCAACTGTATGCCATGTATCGCACACACAACTCGAATCTGATTCGTGCTTGATGTCTCTGACATCGCTCTCACAGTTCGTCTTATTTGCCATGTATCACTGTGTCGGCCTCTGCTCGCGTCCCTCGGCAAGGTCTGCTCGCTGTTAGGCGCCGCAGCGCGCTGTGCTCGCTGTTAGGCGCCACGGCATGCTCTGTCGCGTCCGTTGGCACGCTCTGCTCGTGTCCGTCGGTGCGCTCGGCTTGTGGACAGCTTTTCCTTGCGCGGTCAACTGCTATATGCATATATATATATATATATATATATATATATATATATATATATATATATATATATATATATATATATATATATATATATATATATGGTTGCTTGCCGTTGAGGCGACCGTGGAGCGCTCTGCTCGCGTCCCTCCACGTGCGCTCTGCCAGCGGTTGGGCATGCGCACGATCACGTCAGGGGCCCCATATGCATGTGGTTGCGCCGCGCGCATTGCCACGCGATGTAGTTACGTGCGACACGATGAAGTTACGCGCTGGAGATTAGAACTGTCATCAGGGCTTGTCGATATTCCTGGCTGTCTGGCTTCCCCTTTAATTCCAACGGCCATTATAACCTTAGTCTCTTCAACCTTTTGATCGTGCCCCACAACACAGCAAGCACACCCACGGCGACACATAGAGAGGGGATGTCCAGCAGCGCTCCAACGGAGTTCGGCGAGCATAGAGTGGAGACCCACGCGAGGGAGACAGATCTCTTGGTGGTGTACACCATCGACCCGGCCGTGGTGGACGACTACATCAATAGCGTTGAGCAGTTGCTTGCTCGAGACAAGTACAAGGTGGTCGGCATCGAACTCAAGTACACCACCGGTCGTCCTGGCATAGATTAGGTTGCCGTCGCTCAGTTGTGCATGCGCCATCATGTCCTCATCTACCACTATTGCATGGCCACGGAGCCTTGCGACCATTTCAACAAGTTTGTCAACAACACCGACTACAAGTTCGCCATGGTGGAAACCACCGACGATGTAAAAGCACTCAATGTTACGGGCTTGGTCTGCAAGAACCTTGTCGAAATCTGTGACCACTACAGGGTCTGGGGCAACATGAATAAGGACTCCCTGGTCGAACTCACCTCGGCCACCATCGACCCCTACTATGAAAAGATGAAGCAGGATGCCCAGAGAACAAGTCCCCTATCCTGGCACAGGGCCTGGATGCGGCAACTGGATGAACCTCACCTCGGGTTCACGGCCAAGAGCGTGTACACATGCTACGAGATGCACAGGCAGATCGTTGACATGAGGAAGTGCCTCGTTACCCAAATCGACGATCCCGGGTCGAGCCACAAGCAAAGCAAGTGTCACAAGCAGTAGATGATGATCATATGATCGTTTATGCTAGTTAATCATGCATGTAATATATAGTTTACTTTATTGGTGTGTGGAAATGTCATGTGTGTAGTAGCCACCTATGTAATTATGCATGTAATAGTTTACTTTGGTGTGTGCAAATGCCATGGTTGTAGTAGCCACCTATGTAAGTGGATGTTTAATTTGGTTATGCAAGCATGTCCTTATAAGTGTGTATATATATGTATATATGTTGTTGTTCTGTATGCAATCCCATCGCACAACACACACATCTTATTAGCAGCAACCGTCTGTGTTATTATCGGTCTTCACACACATTTCTTATTACAAACCTGTTTGCCGTGTATCACACACATCTTGTTAAGTTGAACCGTTTCTGTTCTCATGTCTCAACGCAAATAGCTCATCCGAGTGAACCGCATGCCGTATATCACACACACCTTGACATGGCTGACCATTTCTTTTCTGTTGCCTAATCACAAACAGTTCATCCGAGTGAACTGTATGCTGTATATCGCACACACCTCCATCTGCCTGCCCGTTTCTTTTGTTCCTCCTCATCGCAAACAGTTAATTGAACTGAACCGTATGCCCTGCATCGCACACGCAACTAAAATCTGAACCATGTTTGATGGCTCCGCCATCGCAAATGTTTTGCACCTTTTTTGACAGGTTTTTTACACCACCATTTGCAATTATCGCATCACACAGAGTTTCGTCGAAGGGTCTTTGATCGTAGTGTCGCATTAGCAGCATCCTGCAATAGTGCATGTTGACAATTGCCAGACGGCAGCGGGCACAGCAAGAGAACCATGGCGGAGAATGACGGCAAGGCCTCGGATGGGAACAAACAGGAGCCGTGGAAGATGCGGAAGTGTAGTGGCAGGCGGAGGGGATTACGAGGGCAACAACATATAACTCAAGATTACAAACGGTACAAAAAGCCCAAGGATTAATTGTTCATCAAATTTAGATAAAACCCAGATTAAACAATAACATCTAACCCAACCACTCTTTTTTGCAGTCACAAACAAATGGATCGGTCTGATCCATACAATCAACATCCTGTGCAAAAAAAATTATTGGAGGATGACTACAAGTTGTTGTAATTAGAAACCGAGCATGTTCAGAAGCCCATTTGTCCACCTAAAACTTCTTTTTTGTTGTTGTTCAACATGTCCGTCCGTGAGAAATCTCATGCTGAAAAACTTAAGCCTCATGGACAATAGTAACCTCGCATTCAACAAGAAGAATGTGACAAAGCTTCTGTTTGCCTGGTTGGATGCATATCATTCCATCGTTATTGTCCTCAAACGAATGTCATGAGAACTGAGAAAATCCTGGTGCTTATTACGCCACCGATTGGTTATATGTTTTTCATCATGTGTTAGTGCCTAAGTACGCATGCGGATTGAAAACAGCAAATGTCAGAAAAAAGAGTATGCCGAAAGAGCGGCAGCTGAACGGCCAATTCTAGTACAATATATATGGGCTTTCAATGTGCATGAAATCATCACCTTTGTATATAAATTCTCCAGACATCGAAAGCATCATAACAAGCCAATAATTATGTTCAGATCATGACTAAACATTCCGATATATAAGATCTTGACAGAATCCAGCAGCATTGATAGGCTATCCATGGCGAACTCTTCATTGAGCATATAACATAATATTAGTACCCAAAGTGTACTCCAAGATGATATAAAACTTATGCGCACAAATGAAAAATGCAGCTTATGATTACAAATGTGTAGATGATAATATAAAGTACCTGAAAATGTGTGGAGCCAAACACCTGTGATCATTAAACGGATCATGAATTACACCCAAGGTCTCCAGTTTGGGCGCAGAACGACAGTTATTTGTGAAGGTTTATAATAATAATGAAGGAGCGACCTTTTGAGTGATAGGGCATCTTCGATGATGAGTTGCTGTCCTTCAAAACAATTTCCAATGCTTTTAAGGTGAGGCGACTTTATTTGGAGACAACTGATAGGGATTTCTATTCCCAAAACAATCAGCAAGCGCTCTAGGGCAGGGCAACTAGAGTGGATGATGCTATGCGGTGAGGCCTTCGGCAGATAAACCACCACAAGAGGAAGTTTTTTTAGCAGTGGGAGTCGAAGAATTTGTACCAGATCATCTGGTAGATGGCACCGGGCGAAGGTGGTGGTGCGGAGAGAGGAGGAAAACCACGAGATGGACAACAGTGGTGTGGGCACAAATTCTTGGTGTTTGTTTCGTGGTATGAAACTTTCGTGGTAATGGTAGAACTCAAACTGCTAGAGTTTTTTGAATTCAGGGGATGTCAGCCAAGTGTCCACTGTGCAGGGTATGGACAGCAGATAGCGTGTCCGGATGCAGAGGCATTGAACGGGGCCCAGCTGGTGAGAGGAGACGATGGCTCTGAGGAGATCACATTCAGGAAGGACAGATATCTGACGACAGTCGAGATTGAGGGGCGCGGTGCGCCATAGAGGGCGCCACCGAGTTGAGAGGACTTGTGTGCGGTAGTAATCCTTGGTGGGGAGAAGCAAGATGATCTCCCCAAGGATGTCATCTGGGAGATCGCTGATGCGGTCCATCGGAGATTCTATGAGTTCCTCAGATCTGGGTGGGTGGGGGGGGGAGGGTCTCGCCGCTTCTCCCCGCGCTGTCGGGTGCGGGATCTACAACCGGCGTTGCCGCTGGCGGGAGCCTCATCTTCTTGGCGCTGGGGTCAGTCAACTCCATTTTCCTTGCAGGCGTCACACCGAGCTCACGGGTTTGAGTAGAGTAGCCAGAGACGAGCCTAGTGGTAGTGCGAGTGGGGAAGAAGGAGGGTTGGGGTTTTCTACAAGAGTGGAAGAAGAGGAGCAGGTGTTTTCTGTACGAGCGAGGAAGAGGGGGAGCGGGGGAATTGGGGGGCGACGGAAGCGGGAGAGTCCAACAAGCTGCAGTATAAGTGGAAGCGAGGAGGAAGGAGGGTTTTTCTGGGATCGCCCCCTCTTCAGGAAATATGGGCTTCTCCTCGCAAAAAACAAAAACAAATGGGCTTTAAGATGGATAGGCTTTTGTATCAGCCCAGTCGGCTGCCCGTGTTTCGTACTGGAGGGCCTTAACACTAGAGGCAACCCATTAGAGACACTCTCCAGCTTATTGCCCATTCGGAAGAAACTAAGAGACGCCTCCAGCTTAATTATGGCTCCTCATTGGTAACATTTTTCAACTTGAAAAAAAGTTATAGATCCTTTTTGGGCCGGCTTGGCATCCACCAAATTAGAGGATGGTGTACTGCATGCAGACACTCACACTGGTCGTAGCGCGGCAAAATGAGGGGTCAAATAACATGCCCACAATATACATAGATTAACAGGGATTGTGGGGGATTAAATCATGCACAAGCCAAATTCCCTTCCATTCCTCTCCAAACCCCTTGGGAGGAGGTTGAACCGAGAAGGCCTAAGACTCAACCCTCTCTTTCTTCATTTAATTCTACACCACCTCATCAAATTTGCCTACTACCTCTGTCTCGGTGAATAAAAGTCATTCGCATAGTTCTAGGTTGACAATTTAACTATCTAAATATGTATTATATGTGACAAAAAACATATATTTAGAAACTACATCCGTGTAGAAATCTAATAATATACTTTTCATGCATATAACACATATTTAATTCCTCAAATCGATGACTTATTCACCGGGGAGGTAGTAGTTGGCATGCATGATACTACTACGTATGGTACTCCCATTACAACTAGCCTGGTAGAATTAATATACCTAATCTAAATGGTTGTCGCCCGATCTCTTTGTCCTCCTCCAGCATCCGACTGAAGAAGAATCGTGCAAGACACCGGATGTATTCGCAGGCGTCGCCTCAGCAGTGGCCTTCACGAGATACAATCGGTGGCGGCCTCCCGTGTTCTACTTCTCCTCGATGATGGCGGCAGGCGGGGATGTGCTGGCCGTCACCTCGTCGACATCCGCGTAGCCGCGTCACCTCGTCGAAATCCGCGATGGCTTTTTCTCTGCCTGCATGGTGTAGCTACGCGCGCGTTGACGACGGATGGCGTAGTTACAGACACTGGAGCGATGTATGACGCGGCGGAGTCAAGGGCAGTGATGATGCCTATGCCGCTGTGCTCCCCGACAAGCCGGCGTGGAGCAAGTCGGCACTCTTCCTCGAGCTGTAGTGGAATGGCCAGCTGTGGAACCACACGCTGGCTTAGTGCGGCAACTGCCTCCGACGGGCTAGGCGAGGTAGGGTGGAGCAGTGAGCTGCCTCGCTCATAACTGACGGGCTCGGCGGGCCATCGAGACAGCTTTTATGCCGGAGAACTGCTCTTCCTGCTCATCGGATGCCGCCGAAAGAGTGGAGAAAATGGTGGAAGGAGGAGCTTGGCCGGCATCCTGCTCCTGAACAGACGTGTGTGGCCGGAGTGGGTTTCTCGCATTCCACGCGGGTTTAAATGTAGGTTTTTGAATGCGGCGAGGAGGCGGGTATAGCTGGGAGTGCAGCGGGCGGTGCCCTGGACCGGCGCGGCGCTTCAAATGGCAGACATACTGAGAGGTCGTGTCCGCCTTGACCCCCTTGACCATGGACCTTGACGGTGTGTGTCACCTTGTGTCCAGATCTGAGATGCCACGTGTACCAGATGAATGACTCCAAGTTCGACCACCGTGATGCTAGGTGCGAGCCGAGGAACACTGTTGGAGACACCCCCTCATAATTTTCCTATTCCTACGTTTTAAGTTCCTACGAAGAGAGTACTTGCTCTAAATGATGTGCTGCAGCAAGAGCCGCCTATATTAATTAACCATGCTCTAAAAAGGTGGACCAACTTTGGCTATAGTATAGTGTACTAGGTTAGTAGGTGACCTTGCGCTTGGCTCTTCGCCTCTTCTGGAATACAAACAATAATGATGGTACTGCAGTAGTACTACTTCTGGCAATCTGACACCAAATGAACTACTGCACGTCCACCGCTTGTAAGCAAAAGTTTCTCCTCATGCTGCGAGCCACCATGCACGTGTTGGTGAGGGATAAGGCGTAGTGAGCAAGCTTCTCATCATTCTGCGAGTTGACGGGACACATCAAAGTTATTTAGTACTCTCTCCAAAAAGGGTCGACCATGTCCATGGCTACCATTCCGTGCTCCGTCATTGAGTACGTGCACTATTCACGTGCCATCGAGAATAAAAAATATTGCGTAGTACTAGGTGCCATCGAAGTGCACGACTCACTTACGCACTAGCTAAGTTACTCAAACTGCCTCTCTCCTCATTAAGTGCACGACTCACTTATGTGTATTTATACAATGGGTGCATATGCACCTAGGAGCCATTGTCGTCGTATCTACTTTTCCAAAGAGTTTGCTCTTGTTTTGGACTCTAATTTGCATGATTCGAATGAAACTAACCCGGACTGACGTTGTTTTCAGTAGAACTACCATGGTGTTATTTTTGTGCAGAAATAAAAGTTCTCGGAATTGGACAAAACTTTTTGGAGATTTTTTTACAGAATAAATAAAAAAATACTGGAGCGAAGATCCACAGGATGGGAGCCCTAGTGGCCCACTGGCCACCAGGGCGTGGCCACCCCCTGGGCGCGCCATGGTGCCAGAGGGGCCCACGTAGCTCCGCTGACCCAAATCTCAAGTCTATACATTCCTATTTCCCGAGAAAAAACAGAAGAAGTTTCATCGCGTTTTACGATACGAAGTTACTGCCACCTCCTGATTTTCATCGAGGAGGCCGATATGGAGTCCATTTGGGGCTCCGGAGAGGGGGATTCGTCGCCATCATCATCACCAACCCTTCTTCATCACCAATTTCATGATGCTTACCACCGGGAGTGAGTAATTCCTTCGTAGGTTTGCTGGACAATAATGGGTTGGATGATATTTGTCATTTAATTGAGTTAGTTTTGTTAGGGCTTGATCCCTAGTATCCACTATGTTCTGAGATGATGTTGCTATGACTTGGATATGCTTAATGCTTGTCACTAGGGCCCGAGTGGCATGATTTTAGATCCGAAACCTTTATGTTTTCATGAATATATTTGTGTTCTTGATCCTATATTGCAATTTATACACACCTATTACATGTTAATGTTATGATCCGCATACCCCAAGGTAAAAATAATTGGGACTCTTTCTGGTGATCACCGTAGTTTGAGGAGTTCATGTATTCACTATGTGTTAATGCTTTGATCCGATTCTCTATTAAAAGGAGCCTTAATATCCCTTAGTTTCCTTATGGATCCCGCTGCCACGGGTGGGTAGGACAAAAGATGGCATGCAAGTTTTTATCGCAAGCACATATTACTATTTATGGAATACAAACCTACATTACATTGATGAATTGGAGTTAGTTCTATGTCGCCCTAGGTTAAAACTGTTATATGATGAATGTTCTACCCTCCTCTATGTTCTATCTAGTACTATCAAACAAGAACGGAAGTACTCTGTATCTAGGTCGTATCTGTAATAGTTGCTCAATCTCTACTATCTAAAAAATTCTTAAGGTTCCTTTTCCTGCCAAGGACCATGTCCTGCCCGGTCATCGTCCGAAGCGCAATCTCAACCAACCCGCTTGCAGGCGCACTTCTCCTCACCAATGTGTTTGCAGATGTGGACCTCGCTGATAATTCTATACCCACGTAAAGTTATGAAAGAATTTTACATAATCTTCCTAAGTCCTTCTCTGCCCCACCCCCCTAATTCCAACGGGGCCAATGCTAGCATAGGTGGAGCTATGTGTTAAGCTGAGGGGGCTAATGCCCTCCCCTAGGTTTGAGATTATTTATGAATATTTTTATGGGAATGAGATTTTTGTATTCCCCTACCCATAACACTCATACTCTCTCTTTGGCCCTCCTCCGATAGATTATGTCTAGCTCCGCCGCCAATGCATACTAGTATATACTTTATCAATAAAATGTGTCAGTAAGTTTAATTTTGCAACTCATATTCTATCTTTCGACATCTCGGACAGATTTCGTCTAGCTTCTCCTCTACACACTAGTATATAATTTATCAAAAGAACACATCAATAAATTTAATTTTGGAAGAATCTCTACTATCTAAGAAATACTTAAGGTTCCTTTTCCTGCCACGGACCACGTACTACCAGATCCTGCTCCCGCTTCAGCCAAGGTCGGGGCAAGGAGTTGTTCCGCTCTAGCCCCCGCCAGGGTGGGGCCAAGGGGAAGTCCCACCCCCGATGCAGCCGGCGGCAACAAACACCCACGACGAGATAGTCATGCAGCCGACGGCAACAATCAACCACGACGAGATAGACACGCAGTCGGCTGAAGGAAACAACAAGGAGAACATCGACCTCGAGCTAAGGCTCGGTCAGTGAGTGACAACAATGACGGAGTGGCGCTGCCGGGAGCTGAGGCGGAGCCTTCGTGGGTTAACTAGCTAGTAAAGATTATAGACGCCATATATGTTCTACCCTCCTCTATGTTCTATCTTATTGTATCAAATAAGAACGGAAACACTCTGTATCTAGGTTGTATCAATAACAGTTGCTCAATCTCTACTATCTAAAAAAATCAAGGTTCCTTTTCCTCCCACAGACCGAGTCTTGCCCGGTCATCGTCCGAAGCGCAATCTCAACCAACCCACTTGCCCCCCCCAACATAATTCCAAGGAGGCCGATGCTAGCAGAGGTGGAGCTACGTGTTAAGCTGAGGGGGCCAATGCCCCCCTAGGTTTGAGCTTATTTATGAATATATTTTTAGGGGAATGAGATTTTCCTAACACTCATATTCTCTCTTTGGCCCTCCCTCGATAGTTTACATCTAGCTCCGTCGCCACTGCATACTAGTATTTATTTTATCAATAAAACGTGTCAATAAGTTTTATTTTGCAACTCATATTCTATCTTTGGACATCTTCGACATATTTCCTCTAGCTCCTCCTCTACACACTAGTATATAATTTATCAAAAGAACAAATCTAGAAGTTTAGATTTGCAATAATATCTACTATCTAAAAAATACTTAAGGTTCCTTTTCCTGCCATGAACCACGTCTTACCTGATCCCGCTCCCGCTTCAGCCAGTGTCGGGGCAAGGAGAAGCGGCAACAAACACCCACGACGAGATAGTCATGCAGCCGATGGCAACAATCATCCAAGACGAGATAGACACACAGTCGGCTGAAGGAAACAAACGAGAACATTGACCTTGAGCTAAGGTTTGGTCAGTGAGTGACAACAACGACGGAGTGGCGCCGCCGGGAGCTCAGGCAGAGCCTTTGTTGGTTAACTAGCCAGTAAAGATTATAGATGCCATATATGTTCTACCCTCCTCTATGTTCTATCTTGTAATATCAAATAAGAACGGATACACTATTTATCTAGGTCGTATCTATAGTAGTTGCTCAATCTCTAGTATCTAAAAAATTATTAAGATTCCTTTTCCTCCCACACACCGCATCCTGCCCCGTCATCGTCCGAAGCGCAATCTTAACCAACCCGCTTCCCCCCTAATTCCAAGGGGGCCAATGCTAGCAGAGGTGGAGCTGCGTGTTAAGCTGAGGGGGCCAATGCCCCCCTAGGTTTGAGCTTATTTATGAATATTTTTTATGGGAATTATATTTTTTTATTCCCCTACCCGGAACACTCATATTCTCTCTTTGGCCCTCCCTCGATAGATTACGTCTAGCTCCGCCGCCACTGCATACTAGTTTATACTTTATGAATAAAAGGTGTCAATAAGTTTAATTTTGCAACTCAGATTCTATCTTTGGACATCTCCGACAGATTTCCTCTAGCTCCTCCTCTACACACTAGTATATAATTTATCAAAAGAACACATCAATAAGTTTAGTTTTGCAATAATCTCTACTATCTAAAAAATACTTAAGGTTCCTTTTCCTGCTATGGACCTCGTCCTACCCGATCCGGCTCCCGCTTGAGCCAGAAGCGGGGCAAGGAGTTGTTTTGCTCCAGCCCCCACCAGGGTGGGGCCAAGGGGAAGTCCCGCCCCAAATACAACCGGCGGCAACAAACACCAATGACGAGACGGCAACAATCAACCACGATGAGATAGATACACAGCCGGCTGTAGGAAACAACAACGAGAACATGGACCTCGAGCTAAGGCTCGGTCGGTGAGCAACAACAACGACGGAGTGGCGCCGCCGGGAGCTGAGGCGGAGCCTTCGAGGGTTAACTAGCCAGTAAAGCTTATAGACGCCATATATGTTCTACCCTCCTCCATGTTCTATCTTATAGTATCAAATAAGAATGGAAACACTCTGTATCTAGGTTGTATCTATAACA
The DNA here is from genome assembly GCA_032464435.1 of Aegilops umbellulata. Classification (NCBI taxonomy): domain Eukaryota; kingdom Viridiplantae; phylum Streptophyta; class Magnoliopsida; order Poales; family Poaceae; genus Aegilops; species Aegilops umbellulata. The sequence continues at coordinate 400,738,075 of CP136057.1, forward strand.
GTTGCTCAATCTCTACTATCTAAAAAAGTTAAGGTTCCTTTTCCTCCCACAGACCGCGTCCTGCCCGATCATCGTCCGAAGTGCAATATCAACCAACCCGCTTCCCCCCCCCCACCTAATTCCAAGGAGGCCAATGCTAGCAGAGGTGGAGCTACGTGTTAAGCTAAGGGGGCCAATGCCCCCCCCCCAAGGTTTGAGCTTATTTATGAATATATTTTTATGGGAATGAGATTTTTTTATTCCCCTACCCCTAAGACTCATATTCTCTCTTTGGCCCTCCCTGGTTAGATTACGTCTAGCTCCGTTGCCATTGCATACTAGTATACATTTTATCAATAAAACGTGTCAATAAGTTTTATTTTGCAACTCATATTCTATCTTTGGACATCTCCGACATATTTCCTCTAGCTCCTCCTCTACACACTAGTATATAAATCAAGAATTTTAGTTTTGCATTAATATCTACTATCTAAAAAATACTTAAGGTTCCTTTTCCTGCCACGAACCACGTGCTACCTGATCCCGCTCCCGCTTGAGCTAGGGTCGGGGCAAGGAACGGTGGCAACAAACACCCACAACGAGATAGTCATGCAGCTGACGACAACAATCAACCAAGACAAGATAGACACGTAGCCGGCTGAAGGAAACAACAATGAGAACATTGACCTTGAGTTAAGTCTCGGTCGGTGAGCGAAAATAACAATGGAGCGGCGTCGCCAGGAGCTCAAGCGGAGCCTTCATGGGTTAACTAGCCAGTAAAGATTATAGACGCCATATATGTTCTACCCTCTGTCGGTGTCAAAACCGGCGGATCTCGGGTAGGGGGACCCAATCTGTGCGTCAAGGTCGGATGGTAACAGGAGACAAGGGACACTTTATTTTACCCAGGTTCGGGCCCTCTCGATGGAGGTAAAACCCTACTCCTGCTAGATTAATATTGATGATATGGGTAGTACAAGAGTAGATCTACCACGAGATCAAGGAGGCTAAACCCTAGAAGCTAGCCTATGGGTATGATGATGGTTATGATGTGTTCGTCCTACGGACTACAACCCTCCGGTTTATATAGGCACCGGATAGGGTTAGGGTTACACAGAGTCGGTTACATTGGTAGGAGATCTTGAATATCTGCACGCCTAGCTTGCCTCCCACGCCAAGGAAAGAACCTTCCGGACACAGGACGAAGTCTTCAATCTTGTATCTTCATAGTCCTGGAGTCCGGCTGAAGATATAGTTCGGCTATGCGAACACCCCCTAATCCAGGACTCCCTCAGTAGCCCCTGAACCAGGCTTCAATGACGACGAGTCCGGCGCGCAAATTTTCTTCGGCATTGCAAGGCGGGTTCCTCCTCCAAATTCTTCAAGAAGATAATAAACACCAAAAAACAGTGTCCGGCTCTACAAAACAAGTTTCCACGTATTGCCATATAGAGAATAATACAAACACAAATCAAGTCTGCTGACGTATTCCGCAGTGTGTCATAACACTGCGACCAAGCCTTCTGTATGGATTAATTTTTGTTGTTCCACCGCAGCACGTTCAACGAGGCGGTTTCCTTGGCACGTCTTGTCGAAGCAGAGATCGTGTGCCCCTTTTAACGGGATTCTCATTAATGCGGACGTGGGTAACCCAACCACGCCATTTACCACGGCGTGTGAGCGGCTAGCGAGTTTTATTAGGTAGGTGGGGACGCATAACGGCATCAGCCTATATAAGGGGATAAAGATCCACCTCTTTCACCTACGCCTTCTTCCTCCTTTGCCCATCCATCTCCTGCGCACTCAAGCTCCAACGCCCAAGTTCGCTCTTTCTTCCCCAACCTGCTCCAGCGATGTCCGGAGCGGGTGGCAAGTGGATGGCTTCCTCCGTTACGGAGGGTCAAATCAAAAAGCTTAGGAAGGCCGGATATCTGTCCAAGGACATCCCGCACCGGCTTCCCGCGGCGGGGCAGCTTCTTCCCACCCCAAGGCCCCATGAGAGGGTAGTTTTTCTCCCCCATTTCCTCCGCGGACTGGGTTTTCCACTTCACCCTTTTGTCCGGGGGCTCATGTTCTACTACGGCCTGGACTTCCACGATCTGGCCCCGAACTTTATCCTTAATATCTCGGCGTTTATCATCGTGTGTGAGGCCTTTCTCCGCATCCGCCCCCACTTCGGCCTCTGGCTCCAGACCTTCAACGTCAAGCCCAAGGTGGTGTCCGGCACCCAGGCGGAGTGCGGAGGTGCTATGGCCGGCAAAATGGCCAATGCACTCTGGTTCGATGGCTCCTTTGTGGAGTCCTTAAAGGGGTGGCAGGCAGGGTGGTTTTACATCACCGAGCCACGCGACTCGAAATGGGTCGCGGACCCTGAGTTCCGATCCGGACCCCCCACGCGGCTCATGTCCTGGAAAGAGACGGGCATATCGTGGGGCAACGAAGAAGAAGTGACCGGACTGCAAACTTGCATCCGGTCCCTGATGAACAAGCCCATCCGGCATGTCAACATCATCCAGGTCATGTTCGTTCGCCGGATCCTCCCGTGCCAAGAACGGGAGTTCACTTTGTGGGAATTCGACCCGGCGCAGCACCAAACCCTCAATAGGCTCTTCGACACGACGTATGAAGACGTCTGGAAGGTGCTCACCAAAGGCGCCGAGTGCCCCACATCCGCTTCCGAGGACCGCGGATACAGCTCGCAGCGCAACGCTGGCGAGGTAGGCTATTTATACCTTTCACAGGTTCGTTAAGCTTTTCTACATAGATTAACTCTATGTGGGATCTAAAAACTCCCTTTGCCTTTGACAGGCGTGGCTGAAGATAGCCAGACCAATCAACTGTCCGGCTCCTCTGCCCGAAGACCCAGCCCCAGCTCTCTTAGAGAAGCTGCTGGCTCCGGCGCCCTATGTGGTGCCAGAGAAGAAGGTCAAGAAGAAGAAGACCACCGGGACTCGAAAGAGTGCCCGCAATGTGGTGGTGTCGAGCTCGTCATCTGGCGAGTCTGCGACGCCCTCCTCTCGTGAAAACGAGGAGGAGGAACAAGGAAGCTCTCCCCCTCCATCGAGGGTAGCGAAAAAGAAGAAGGCCGCCCCAACAGGGGAGGCCGAGGGGTCGAGGAAAAGGAAGACCCCTCCGCCGGACTACTCCCCCAACGCCGAAGAGGGCGGAAAGGAGTGGCCGGACAGAACCAAGTGTCCGGCGACATCGTAAGTATTCACATACCAGAATGACTCATAGTATCTTCAAGCGCGCAGCTTACCCTAATGTCGAATGCTATTTGTGCAGCCCGCCCCGAGCCGCACTCGATGATTCATCGAGCGGCTCCCTGGATTCTTCGGACATGAACTCTGTCCCGCCCGCAGTCTCCCCCAGCGGGGCGGACGACGCCGAAGCGGCGTCCCACCGAACAGGGCAGGAGGAGGTGGTCCTGGAGGAGCCGCAAGGCAATCCTCAGGACCCCAGGAGTAAAGGAGACGAAACCCCCCAGGGCTCCCGGTCCGGCTTTGTGCCGGACACCGCGCCGGACTCAACCGTCCTGGCTCGCGGTGGGCGAACTCCTTCCAAGAGGAGTAAGCCGTCTGAGCCGGCGACCTCTGTCCAACCAGAGGCGCCGGATAGTCTGTTGGAGGCGCTTGAAGGCGCCACCATCGACGAGGAGCACCGTACTGTTATGAGTGCGGTGGTCCAAAGGGTTCAGTCCGCCAAGAGCGGACTGAATGAAGCTTGCGCTAGCCTTCTAACAGGCTTCCAGGTAAGCAAACAAATATGCTAAATTCATTACCGCATAGACAGTAGCCCCTGATGCTCTGTTCGGTGTTCGGAAAGAAAAGCCGAATAGAGGATCCAACAATTTTCGCAGGAGTCTAAATAAAAAGTCTAATATGCGTATGCAGGCTTCCCTGTTGTCCACCGCCGCACTGACTGCGCAGGTGGAAGTCCTAAAAAAGGACCTCGAACGGTCCGAGCAAGAGCTCGGCCTTGCCAAAAAGCAGCTCGTGGAAAAGGAAGGTAAGAAATACCCCTTAGAAGAAAAAAGAAAGAAAAAAAGGGTGCCTATAGAGAGGCTTCATTGCAAAAAGAAATAACAGGATTGTACTGCTTATTGTAGGGGCCACAACCGAGGTGGCAACCCTGAAGCAGGCGCTGGCTGAGGCCGAGAGAAAAGCGGCCGAGGAGCGCGCCGAGCGAGAAAAGCTTGGGGTCCAAGTCGGCGAGGTGCAGCAAGAGCTGCAAGCTCTCATGAAGAAACATGAGGGTTTGGAGCTTGAGGCAAAAACGCAAGCATCCGAGCTTGCGTCGGCTGTTGAGGCCACCAAGAGTGCCAAGGCCGAAGCCCAAAAGGCCCTCCAAGAGTTGGAGGATGTGAAAAAGATAGCAGCGGGTAAGGCATTGTTAATGCAAAGTAGGAATATAAAGGTGAAATACCTATTACTTACCCAAATCGGGAGTTCTCCAGGGGCGCTCTTCGATCTTCCCCGCAGCGCATCCGACGCCGCCGCATTCTACCGAGCTGAAGAGGACAGCTCGACGGAGAGTGTGTTCTGGTCTCAGTATTCTGAGGCCGGACACCCTTTGCCCTTAAGCGATCAACTGAAGCAGCTGGCCGAGCTCCACAAGGCGGCCGAACAGGCCATGAAGGGCTTACTAGTTCAGCTGTGGCCTGGAGAGGCCCTGCCTGGGAGCTACTTCGGGCTGGTGCGGCGGCTGGTGGAGGCATGTCCACGGCTTGAGGTCATCAAGCGCTCCGTCTGCATAGAAGGTGCCCGGAGAGCCCTTGCCCGTGTAAGGGTACACTGGGGCAAGCTGGACGGAGAGAAGCTGGTGAAGGACGGGCCGCCGCAGGGGAAGGAGCATCGCAAGCCCGAGAACTATTACAAGGAAGTTCTCGCTGGAGCTCGCCTTGTCGCGGATGAGTGTGCCAAAGATGTAATATTTCAATGAACTCGCTCGTTTGTATCCTGTGCGCTGAAAACTTGTTCATATGCGCTTAAGCAATGCTTTCTGAATTTAAAATATTATTTTCTGTGCGGCCATTTATCAATAACTGAGAGATGGCGAGTTGTCGGCTTCTGCCCCCATGCAACTAGTGCTGGGGTGTTCGGGATAAACCTGAGGGCTCTTGTTCCCATAGTTGGGTCCTTCGAGGGAGGCGCTCAGCACAGCGAACCAGGCCATCGGACTATAATGCTTGAACACTCTCACTTAGCCATAGAAAGTTATAATTTTAAATTTCGGCGAAGCCCCTAGTTCGGAAGGCCGAATTCGGGGCACTATCCACGCCTTTAGCCGGACTTAACCAGCTCTCCGCTCGAAGCGGCATAAGCCTTTAGGGACTCGAAAAACCTCTCGAACAGCGACCGGTCTCGCGCCTTATCATGATAGTCTGTTTTAGCTTTCTCCACTGAGGTGCTCACCCACCTGATCTGGGGCACAATCGCAGTGGTTCTCCTAGTGCTACCTTAGCCGATAGAGCAGAACGTAAGGCACCAAAACATAGGAGCCGGGCAAACCCAACATATGACCAAAATCATGACTCGGAGCCGATGCATATAATGCTATAAGTTCGAGGTGGCGCACTTGTGAAAGTGGACGGACTTCTCACACCAGATAGAAGGGTAATAAAGCCCCTGGCGTGGTTTGCCATACCATGGTGTACGGGTGCGATCATGTTATTTGAGTAAACATATGTATATTAAAAGAAGATAATGCAAAAAAAATAGACAAAAGGCTATGCATTATTTATGAGGAGGCTGTTTATTCAAGCCGAACGATACAAGTAGGAAAAAAAATTTAGACTATTTAACATGTCCTGACCAGGCGCAGGCCGCGGAATTTAGAAACAGATATATCGCTCGAAATAGAGACCACCTGAGAGTTCCATGATGCGGCGTTGTTTTGTCTGCTTTCCTGGGTCCTGTATCGTCTGTGCGGCAGCGAGGCCGAACACTGTATCCAGAGTATGGAGTCCTGAAAGAAAAGAAGAACCCGGCAGCCCCTAGTACGTTTGACGTCGTATTGTTGGCATGCCGTTTTATCTGCCCCTTCCCCTATGCCCATGGAATTGTAAGGGCGTAATTGTGTACTCGAGGTACTAGCTCCGCTATGTAGCGATGGCTGGGGTTGGGGCCGTATTGCTACACATGCTCTGAACGCGCCAGTCGGTCTTGCTGCGGGTTACTCCGGGCGCGTTTTGCTTTGTCCTGCTTTGTAGCGGCCGGACTCGAGAGGTGCCTTAACAGGCTGCTTTGTACCTCTGCTGCGAGGGCCACCGTGTGTTCCTCCGTACGGATGGAGCGTTCGGTGTTTCCGCTGACCGTGATTACACCTCGAGGGCCTGGCATCTTGAGCTTGAGATATGCGTAGTGCGGCACCGCATGAATTTAGCGAATGCGGTTCGTCCAAGCAGAGCATGATAGCCACTGCGGAACGGAACTATGTCGAAGATTAACTCTTCGCTTCGGAAGTTGTCCGGAGATCCGAAGACCACATCAAGTGTTATGGAGCCTATGCAATTGGCCTCTACACCTGGGATGACGCCTTTAAAGGTCGTCCTTGTGGGCTTGATCCTTGATGGATCTATGCCCATTTTCCGCACTGTATCCTGGTAGAGCAGGTTCAGGCTACTGCCGCCGTCCATGAGGACTCTTGTAAGGTGAAATCCGTCAACGATTGGGTCAAGAACCAATGCGGCGAAACCGCCGTGACGGATGCTAGTGGGGTGGTCCCTTCGATCGAAGGTGATCGGGCAAGAGGACCATGGGTTGAACTTTGGGGCGACTAGCTCCATCGCGTATACGTCCCGTAGCGCACGCTTCCTCTCCCGCTTGGGAATATGAGTCGCGTATATCATGTTCACCATCCGCACTTGTGGGGGAAACCCCTTCTGTCCGTTGTTATTCGGCG